>JARHVA010001183.1:2405000-3052500 GCA_037957365.1 Torreya grandis
GATTTTGAGCTTCGATTAGAGATAGGATATGTGCTTGTAATCACATCTTTTGGTGTGATTTTGATTTTTGAAATGTGAATGTTGCCTTTGGTATATCATTTCCTTTTATTTCAAATAATTTGGATTTTAACTTTCTTGATGGCTTTTTTTATTCCTCCTCTATATGGATAACCAAACATGGGTGATAAAGATGACTTTCATTTGAATAATTCAGACTTTTTTGCTAAGAAAGAGAACTTAGAGATCATGGTATCTAAGAGTCTTGTTAAGTTAGGTGAAATAAAAGTTCTATATTGAATTCAACATTGATTAATATAATATGGAATGAAAGGAAAGGAAATCAAGAGGAATGAAACATGAAATAATTTGAATTACTTCAAATTACAAAAAATGTGATAAAGGGTGAAAAGGGGATACAATGATAGCAAAAGTGTAATTCCTTATCATGGGAATTGATGAAGTGTAGGAAAACATGCTAACATAGTTTGTTATGCAAATTTTATCTATAAAAGAATGCAAAAGCTAAAGTTGAGAACAAGGATACAAAACTTGTAACAATTGAAAATATTCTAGAAAAGGAATCTTGATTAAAAGATGGTGATTTTATGAGAAAGGCTAGGTACTATCCATGGTCTTAGACTACAATGCATAAAATATAAACCCACGAGGGTGCATAAATCATGTGAATAATAAATGAGAAAGATGGTATTTGTGAGGAAGGTCATGTCCTATCCATGGTCTTACACTGCAACTCATAAAAGATACACCCAAGAGGGTGATAAAAAGAATTAAAAATAAAGAAAATAATGAGGACAAAAGGAGATCATGAGGAAGACCAGGTCATATCCATGGTTTTAAAATGTAACTCATGATAAAAGGAAAAGTAAAGAACCAAAAGGAGGGACTAAGGTTTGTGGAAAGAGAGACTACTATAGAGAGTGAGACCTATGTAAGTATCTTGAAAAAAGTGTTATAAGGATAACATATATAAAGCATGATAAGAAGGGAAGGATCTAGGAAAAATAATTTTTGTAGGAATTGCATATTGGTGGGTTATTTGAAAATATGGCCTTCATTAGTTTGAAGGTGATAGATGCTAAGATCGATAATTTCTTTGACTAAATAAGGTCCCCACCACTTTTTATAATATTTACCTTATTTTTCATGAGTGTAGTCTAGTTTAAGTACAAGATCACCAACATTAAAAGTGTAAATTTTAATTCTTTTATTATGTTGTTTGGAAATATGAGCCTTGTATTGGTGATTATGTTGTAGGGTAGAAAGATAGTATTCATTAATAATATCAAGATCATGAAGGAGAGCTTCATGTTATTTTTCATTGGGTATTATACCATGAAGAGAGATACGCATAGAGGGAAGCCCAACTTATAATGGGAAAATTAATTTAGAATCATAGACTAGTGAAAATGGCATTGCCCAAGTAGCAATACGAATGTAAGTGTGATAAGCCCAAAAAGTGGGATATAGGTGAAGATGATAATTCGTGTAGGTTTCATGGATTGCCTTTTGGAAAATTTTATTAAGAATTTTTTTGGTGGCCTTGGCTTGGCCATTACATTGAGGATGGTAAGGTGTGGAAAATTTGTGATTAATTTTAAATTTAGAATATAGCTATTTGATGTCTTTATTTTTGAATTTATCACCATTATCTAAGATGATACTATGAGGAACACCAAAGTGGTAGATGATTTGATTGAGGATGAATTTAGAAATAGTGGTACCAATGAAATTGACTAGGGGCATAAGTTTGACCCATTTAGTAAAATACTCAGTGGTTATGATAATAAAGACATGCCCATCTTGAGATATAGGTAATTTGCCTATGAGATCTAATCCCCACATGGATAATGGCCAGGTGGACTCCATATTTTGAATTTTGACTAGAGGTGAATGGATTAGATGATCATGAAGTTGCCAAGAAGTACACTTTTTAACAAATTTGATGGCATGTTTTTCAAGTCTAGGATAAATTTATCCCATATGTAAGCATTTATGGGCTGTAACATGTCCAATATAGTGGCCACCATAAATACCCCCATGTTCTTATTCAAAAAGAAGGAGAAATTTCTTCTTTCATAACATAATGGAGTAGGGTACCTTTAGCATTATGATAATAAAGGATGTTATTATTGACTTTTTGGCCTCACAAGTCAAATGTCAACCCCTACCATAAAACCCTTGAATAAGACCCCCCATCTCAATATTATCTACAATTTACAAGCTTACTATGATCTCATTAATGTCTCTTGGATGTCTTTTGGCATTCATTAAGAATTTCATAGAGTATGGTTGTGAGTTTCATATGTCATAGTTGTTTGGAAGTCTTTTGTTCATGTATTAGCCCTCATGATGGTCTTGGAGTGAGTAAAGAGGGGGTCAAGTTTCCTTGGATGTCTAATGAGTATTTTGAGCATCATTTGATAAGGTCATTCTCCCTAGTATATCTTCTCAAGTTTGTCTCAAACTTTGGTCAGCCCTTCATAGTGTTAAATACCTCTCAAATCACTTCATATAAGCTTAATTTCATTTAAAACCTTTAAGAAAAGGAATGTTTTTTGATGAAAATTTCATTTTTAAGAGGTCTTAAAAGGGTACCTAAGTCACCACTAATAGTTTCATTCCATAAAGGGTTCATTTTAAGATTTATTTCCACCTCCTCAATCATCAAGTAGACCCCACACATGGGAAATAGGTGTCTTTTCAATTTCCCTTGTCATACTTGTTGACTAATTTAACAATTCAAATTAGGTCGACCCCATATATAATCAAACTTGTTATAGGGGTCTACTATGGTGTAAATTGTGTTCCATGGTCTTTAATAAGGTCAATATTATGTTCATCTTTGTCATATTTGTCTATAGTTGGTCTTATGCCATCTAAGGGTCAATTTTTGGTTATTTATTGAAGTAGTATGATTTATATAGGGAATAAAAGGTGTCAAGATATAAACTAATGTCCCACATATTAGGTACCTATCAAAGATGGTAGTTTTAAACTGATAACTACAAGAAGACAGTGAGAATAGTGGTAGTTTTTAGTTGTTATATGACCTACACATAAGTTTGGGCATTGTGTGGATACTTAAAAAGTGTCTCTTAGGATTATTAAAATTAAATTCCATGATTTGACATCTTTTACAAGTCCAAAAATGAGCAAAACCATTATATATTCCCTATTGCTCTCCTAGACAAGCAGAAACAGTTAACCAATTTCAATTTGATATGGCCAAGAGGAGGTGAGTCAGATCAAGTGCACTTAAGGCATGAAATTAATATTTGTATACTTAAAATTCATGTAAATAGTTGTATGTTTGGTGTACCATGATTTATGAACCATTTTTAATAAGGTTTATGACTCTTTTCTGCCTACACATCCCCATGGCCTTCCATTTTTTCCTTTATGTAGATTGATCTTTGCAAACCAAGTATTGTACATGATTTTAGAGTGTGTGAATAATTTTTTCATAAATTTATTAGTCTATTTTTCACATGTTAATGTGGAGGCTTAAGTAGAACATCTCATCTTGTTAGTTGAAGATACACTAAGGTCTACAGATAGTGGTTTCATCAGTTACAAAAGTTTCTCTCTCATATACTAATCTAATATCAAAGGATACATGTTTCCACTCTCACATTACACTATTATAACTTTTATTGTAAAGGTTTGGTCTCAATATTTTTCTACGTGGAGTGAAGAGACCAACACATAAACATAGTCAGGTTTCTTTGTGACTGTCACCTACAGTCAAGTGTAAAGGAGCCCTAAGTAGTCATATTCATGACACAAGGAGATTTTCAAAATGGTGATAAGTCTCCTAAGGTAGTGATAACAATAATGAGATATATAAAAGTTTGAATATTGGTTTTGTAAAATAATTCCTAGCACACTGTCTTATACCCTACAGTAGCACCTACAGGTAGCTCCAACAAATGGCTTGAGTTCAATTCAAGAAGGTAGAACAATGTTGATATGGAGATTTTTGAGCTAATTTAAAACCCTTAGTTAGGTTTAGAAACATAGAGAATATCATAGTGATAGTGGTGAGGTCATTTCATTCAGGTAGACTTGAGTTCAATATTTATAATATAAGAATATTACAATTGGCACAACTTACCTTAACTTCTTTAAACAAGTTTTTCTCATATACTTGGTCTTCTCATGGTAGAGTGTTTTGAGGTCTAGATAGACCTAATTTTTTCCATCTTGTAGCCCAATACTAAGGGAAATTTCTTGAAATGAGAGAGCAATTATCTGGTCTAGAGTGGGTAGTTCAAATAATTTTCCATTTTTAGTAAGTTTCTATTGTAGACTTTGAGTAATCTACAGTACTCTTGAAATATAGATAATCTTACAATCAAACAATGACATAATGGTTCAATGACTGAAGGAATAATGACTCTATTTGGTTTATAATGGTTATAGTAACCTAAAAAAAGGTCAAAGAGGATGGAATCTAGTTTCAAATATAAATCATCATCTACAAGTATCATAGTCCCTAAATTGTCATCTACAACCTGACTGTAGACCTATAGAGTTGATGATGAGAAACAAGAAGTTGGAAGCTTAGTAGGCATAAATATTCACTTAAATGGAAGTAATATAATGATGTAAAAATGAATATGAGATATTAATTAAGTAATCATATGAAAATGAACATCTACAAGGGTCCTTTTAACTCTCCTTGATTGTCACCTATAGGTGACATAGTCATAAGATCTGGAGACTAGTCTAAGTCAGTGGGAAAAGATAGTTTAAGGGGTTAGAAAGGTTGTAACATGAGTGAATATTTTGAAAAAATATTCACACCTATCCCAAAAATATTAAAAATATCCTAATATGTAATTACAAATCAAGACAAGTTTTAAATCTTAACCTACAGGCAATGTAAACCCAATAGATAGTACACAGTTTTAAAGGCTAATTTTAGGTTTTGAAATGTTAAGAGACATGCAGAGGTGATATAGACCTAAAATTTTTTTATAGAGTTCCTCAATAATAATCAAGTCATTCATTACCTCATTTGTGCCAATAAAATATGAGAGATTCCCTTTGTTTTATCTCAAATAGAGGGCACTCTCAGTCAAAATGAAAACTACAGGTTTGGTGTGTGAGTGTTGAAAGTATAACATGAGTATTGATAACATAAAAAATAGGTTGAAAATTTGGTATGAAGGTAAAGGAGTGATAATAATAATATTTATCTATTTGTAACATTCATAGGTGGTTGTGTACCAAGATACACAGTCAGACCTATTAGGTCTAGAACTAGGCATAAGCCCTAATGATGATCAATTCCCTTTCTATGAAAAATTTAACCTTCCAAGATAAGTGAATACTCCATGGGTGAGTTTATTATGGATTATAATCATCATTATGTATAGGAACAACATAGTGTGGATAATTTGAGCCACAATCATGAAAGGGGTACCTAGAATGCACTCAAAAACTTGATAGGATAACTTCAAACACTCATACTTATGTAGACACATTACATGGTGCCATAAGGAGATAGAGGTGGTTTATTAGTGTCCTACACTTTGATTTCATGGAGATTGTTGATAGGTTGTATTTTAGGATTTTATGAACAATTCTTAATAGTCCATGTTGGCATGTTATTATCTTTGATGTCAAAAGGGTGCATCATGTAAAAGCATAATGGTCATTGTTGTAAAATGTCTATTTTATCATGGTAGTGGCATAAAAAGTGTGTTCATCAATGAGTGATTATTGTGGATATGAGTATCATATTGAGAATGTGTTCTTAGTTGGTAGCATGATGATGTCAAAAGTGTATCATGACAAGATAGACTGTTTATGATATCAAGAAGCATATTGTGAAGGTTGATGTAAAAGGAAACTAAGGATAGATGGAATTATGTGATATTTAAAGGTACATAAGAGTGTGATCATGAGATTTGTCATGAGTAAGGTCATTCATGAAAGATAGAGTGTTACATGGATGAGAATTATCATGAGCATTATGATCATGAAAGGTACAAGTCATGAAAGATGCTTAAAGACAACTATTGTTTGGACATGAAGCATAGTGAAATGAATGAACAAAGGTATGTGATGTGACAATGAGCATTGAGAGAGATTCTAAATCATATGAAGCTTGGTCATGTGGTTTTAGGTTTGTATGAGGATGTGGAAGATTTTTGTCATTAGAAAGAGAATAGTGCAGTGATATAAGTGTGTTGTGATGTCTTATGTCTACTTATTTGATGTTTTGTTGAGGTCATGACATGAAAGGAACATGTCAAGGTCTTAAGTGCATTGAAAGCTTGAGCTTAGTCATAGCATGGTGAAGATATGATCTGGTGGCATGATAAGGTGAGTAAAATCTAGCATGTGAGAGGTTATGAAGTTTATGTGAGCATGAGAATAAGGCGTGGATGTTGTATGTAATGAGAAATTCATCAAATCTATAAATCAATCCTAGTTCAGAGAAGATATATCCTACTTACACTTCTAATTGGGGATACATTACATAATTAGGGTCATAACCAATATAGATTTGTTAGACCTAATCAAATGATTTCTTACCATAATAATATCACTAGGGAGGGTTCCAAAGCCTCCAAGCAAGCAAAGATATGCAATAACCCTTATTAGGTCCTTTATTTTCATATTCACTATACTAATAACAAGTAATACAAATTCTAATCTAGTGCTCACCCAAGATTGTGGCACAAAGTGGGGGTTAGTAAACATAAAAGTAAACATGCATAAGAGAATATTATTTAAGTTATGTATAGGTGAAACCCTAATGCATAGAGAGAGAGAATATTATTCAAAAACCATTACTTATGCTACTTCTATCTACAAAAGAGAGGAGCAAAGTTAGAGATACTTACCTATAAGATGAACCTGTTGAGACTCAATCTCTCCCTTAGATAAAGTTACTTTGTAAGAGGTGTTTGTGGTTTGTAAAGATCACTACGAAAGGCCAAAGTATCCAAGACTTCTCCACAATACTAGATTCTTATCCAAGTAGAAACCCTAAGCTAAGACTCCTTAAGTAGAATGGTGGAAGAGCAGATTGCAAAGAAGTGAAAATGAATAATAAATCTTGTCTCTACTCTAAGAATGGAAAAATGGATGTGTTTATATAGGTAGATTTAACCCTAAACCCTTCCAAAAGTTTTGGCCGACAAAGTCGACCTGGTTAACCTAGTATCATAATTGAAAAAAATTCACTAGGTCATGGATTAGATCGGCCATGGGCCAACCTAGACCCTTAATAATTTTTGTCAATAAGAATACAAAGTCAACATAGTTGACATAGTCATGTAAACTATCAAAAAGGGGTTTAGGATAGGAAAAGGGATAATGAATGTGGTAAAATACTAGAGGAGTGTGCAAAATAAGAGGCCAATATTAGGGGAATGGTTTTAGGAGCTAGTTGGATTGATAACAAGTGAAAATAAAGGATAACAATCCTATAAAGCACCAATGGTCTTCCCACCCTTTTACTAGTGTACCCCTTAGGGTATACACTCATAGATATTTAGACTCAATGGGCTCCTGCAAGATAGAAAGCATTAGTAATTGATAAAATTTGAAAATATTATATGTATACATATGTCCCACTCAAAGTTCATCATGTTTCACTTAGGTGCAATAGGGGATGGCGCTTTGATAAAAAACATAGTAACACACAATGTTGAGACTAAAAATAAAAAAGTTGTATTTTAAAGAAAAAATAAATAACATTAAATGATTGAAATGGAAATAACTAAAAAAGTAGATGTATGTGTACCTTGACTTACCTTTATCACTAGATTTTTATCCATTATGTTTGTATTTTTGATCGTAGATGGTGTAGATACTTTTGACAAAACCAAGAATACAAAACTAAAGAGCAAAAATAAACAAATGCAAGAAATCCATGATAACTAGTGCTATGTGTATGGGATATAATTATAAATTTGGCAAGCTAGGGTGATAAGTGTTATGTTAGACCAAATGACCAAGTCAAAATTTAGAGTAAATCAGGTAACCAAAAATTCAAGGCTACTAAAGACCAAAAAACTCAAACAAGTAAACCTTAAGATAGAAAGGCAAACTCACCAAGTCAAATCAAGGATACATGGCAAAAGGATGGTAATCAAACAACAATGTAAAAGTAGTAACAATCCTTACTTAAACAAATATGGGTAAGCAAAATGATAAAACAACATTGATGAGTGAGAAGTAATAATACTTACTCAATCATCAATGTAAAAAGGTGCATAAAAGGAAACACAACATCGATGAGTGAGAAGTAACAAGCCAACCTCACTCAACAATGAAAAAAAGTACATGAAAGTAGAAACAGACTTAAGTGTCCAAAAAAAGGGGTAGTACAATAATGACAAATGGTACAAGAAATCAAGGCACATTTATAAATGTAGAGCCATGGTGTAAATAAACTAATCTATAGTTGCTCAAGCATATTGTTTTTTTATAAGGATAGATAAAACTAAAAAAAAACAGTGTTAGCATGTTTTTAAGATGTGATAAGAAGGAATTATAGAAGAAGGAAAATATATTTAGAATCACACGTGCTTGTCAAGGGGAAAAATGAAATGGGTGGAGGGTAAAATGAGGGAAAAACTAAGGTAGAGGAACTCTTTATCAAAGTTAATACACTCAAATTAGAGTTGTCAAAATAAGAGGAATTTTGACCTAAAGGACTTTGAAGAACTTATCTTAGCCACACAAGTATTAGGTCAACAAATGAAGTATGTAGATCATCCCATGAAGGCTATATACATAAAAATTAAAATAGACCTACCTTCCTACAATGTGTTCCCCATTTTTCAGAACCCCTTACAGAGTTGTCAGTCTACTATGAAGATTGGGTACTTGCATGAGAAAGTAGGTATCACCATAATTTTTTTTGAATTCTCCTATTCCAATCTACTGGCTTACCACACCCCAATGGAACTCAGCTCTATTTTAAGGCCAACTATGGAGTTTGAGCTTCAATTGGAGATAGGAGATGTGCTTGTAATTAGGTCTTTTGGTGTGAAATTAAATTTTGAAATTTATATGTTTCTTTTTGTATATCATTGTCTTTTCTTGTAAATTATTTGGTTTTTAATGTATTTTTCTATTCCTCTACCATATGAATTTGGAAAACCAAACATGGATGCTTAAAGATGACTTTCATTTTTATACTTGGGACTTAGTTTCAAAGAGAGAGAACTCAAATAACATGGTGTCTAAGAGTCTTGTAAATTCAAGTGAAATAAAAGTGATATCTTGACTTTGACCTTATTTTATCCAATGTGGAGTTAAAGGAAAGGAAATCAAGAGCAATGAAACATGAAACAATTTGAATTACTTCAAATCATAAAAAATGTGAAAAAGGTGTATAATGATAGTGAAATGTGATTCTTCATCATAAGAATGAGGGAAATTAGGAAACATGCTAACATATATTATTGTGCAAATTTCATCTATCAAAAGAAGTAAAATCTAAAGCTGAGAATAAATATCAAGAATTTGTAACCATTGTAAAACACATTTGATATAAGGAATGAAAAGATGGTGATTTTATGAGGAAAGATAGGTTTTATCCATTGTCTTACACTGAAATTCATAAAAGAGGGACCCACAAGGGTGCCAAAAAGTATCAAAAAAATAAATAGGATAATAAAAAGATGGTATTTGTGAGGAAGGCTAGGTCCTATCCATGGTTTTACACTACAAATCACAAAATAGAAACTCAAGGGGTGCCAAAAAGTGTGTAAAAAGTATGAAAATAAAGAGGATAAAATAACATCATGAAGAATATTGGGTCCTGTCCATTGTTTTATAATGTAACTCATGAGAAAAAGGGAAACCAAAAGACCAAAAGAAAGGATTAAGGTTTGTGAACATAGATATTTGTTGCAAAGGGTGAGACCTATGTAATTATCTTGAAAAAATTATTAGATAGGTATCATATATATAAATAATTAAAATAATGGAATTATTAGTCAACATACTTCTTGAGGAATTATGCATTGTTGGGTTCTTTGAAAATATGACCTTCATTGGTTTGAAGGTGATAGGTACTTGGACCAAGGATATCATTACCTAAGTAAAGGCCCCACCATTTTTTAGTGTATTTACCTTATTTATCATGACTGTAATATAATTTAAGGATAAGATAACCAATATTAAATGTGTGAACTTTGACTCATTTATTATGTTGTTTGAAAATATGGGCCTTGTATTGGTGATTGTATTGTAAAACAAAAAGATGGTGCTCATCGAGGAGATCAAGAGCATGAAGGCAAGATTCACATAATTATTCATTAGGTATGATACCATAAAGAGATATATGGAGAGAGGCAAGATCCACTTCTAATGGAAGGACTAATTCAAAACCATAGACTAGAGAAAATGGTGTTTCCCTAATACTAGTACATATGTTAGTATGATAGTCCCAAAGAGCAGGATAGAGATGAACGTGTCAATCAATGTGGGTTTCATGAATTATTTTTTGGAGAATTTTATTAATAATTTTGTTGGTGGCCTCAACTTGGACATTACATTTTGTATGATAGGGTGTGGAAAATTTGTTATTGATTTTAAATTTAGCACTAAGTTTTTTGACATCTTTGTTTTTGAAATTACCACCATTATCTAAAATGATAGTACAAAAGACACCAAAGCAAAAAATGATTTGCTTTAGAATGAATTTAGAGACGGTGGTACCAATGAAATTAACAAGTAGCATATCCTCAACCCATTTGATAAAATAATTTGTGGTTATGATTATAAAGACATGCCCATCTTGAGATTAAGGTAATTTGCCAATGAGTTCTAATCCCCACATGGATAATGGACAAGGATATTTTATGGTTTGAAGCTCAATTAGAGGGTAATGAATTAAAACATCATGAATTTGGCAAGAATTACACTTTTTAGCAAATTTTATGGCATCCTTTTCAATAGTGGTCTAAAAGTATCCCATACATAAGCATTTTCAGGCTATAGCATGTTTGCTATAGTGGCCACTACAAATGCCCCCATGAGCTTGTTCTAGAAGAGGAGGAACCTCATCTTGCATAACACAATAGAGAAAGGTACCTTTAGCATTGTGATAATATAGGATGTTAAATTGAAATACATACTTAGAATATTGTTTACAAATGTGAGTCTTTTCACATGAGTCTAGGTTGGGAGGATAAGTTTGGTGTTCTAAAAATTGAATGATGTCTTTATACCATGGGCTTTGTCTAATGGTGATAGCCTCAATGTGGTAGATAATCGAATCATGTGGTTGAGTAGAATATGGAGATTTTATTATTTGGATAATAAAAGTGGGATTAGTAAGAACTTGGTGTGAATGAAAAGGAGAGGCTGAAGAAGCAAAGGAATCGATAATAAAATTTTGATCTTGAGGGATAGGCTCGATGGTGAAATAAATGAAATTATTGGTGAAAGTTATATTTTGATGATAAGAAGTTAGATTCTCACTTTTGCATTGGTAAACACCATTGACTTGGTGGAAAATGAGTTTGGAATTGCCTAAAGCATGTAGGTATTGGATATCTAAATCAAGGGCAACTCTCATGCTTAAGATTAAAGCTTCATACTCTGTCATTTTTTTAGTGACATCAAATGTTAAGTGAAAAGCTAAAGGGATGATTTTGCCAAAATGGACCATAAGAATACAACCTGCCCTATCTCCTTGAAGGCATTTAGCACCATCAAATGAAGGGTCCAAGTATCCTCATGTAAATCAATATTAGTTTCAAGAAGGTTTTAGATAACTAATTTTGGTTTACTAGTATTGGGAAGAATAAAAATTTCATAAAGATTAATTAATTTAATATCAACATTGAAGTTATGGAAGTAATCTTTAAGATATATATCTTGGTTGAGACCTTCAATATAGAGAATATTTTCATCAAGAAGATTATGTTAAAGGTGGTTGGTAGTGAGTACACCAGTTTTGATAAGTTGATAGACGATTATTTTTCCTTTGATATATTTTTGAGTAATGATTCATAGATCAACTTCTATGAGAAGGACCATCCATTTTCCAATTATATCTCTAGGAAGAAAGGTTTTGGAGAAGAAGTGATAAAGGGGATCATAATGGATGATGACATAAGTGGTCTAATAAATCATATAATGTTTAAGTTTTTTAACTTCAAAATATATGGTGAAGTAATCAAGTTTGAATTTTATGTAATATTTTTCATAATCAATGAGGCTTCAATTGATATAGTGTATGGCATACTCTCTTCCAATGTCATCTTGATGGGTATGCATTGACCCAACTGATATGGGTGTAGAATAAGTATATAGGATCAAAGGTCGATCATTTGAAGGAGGATGAAGATTAGGTGGGTGAATAAATTATTATTTCATATTATTAAATGATTTTTGATAAGGATCTATCCAATCTAGAGCATTTCCTTTCTTAAGAAGAGAGTTGATAGAGTAGACGCGGTAAGCCATTTTGGGGATGAATCATCTAATTGCCCCAAGTTTATCGAGATAAGTCTGAATGTATGGAATGGATTGATGGATTGGCATGTTGATGATAGCATTAATATTGGTAGGTTCAACATAAATTCCATATAGAGAAACTAATAATCCTAATAGTTTATCAAATGTGACATTGAAGACACATTTGTAAGGATTTAGTTAACTTTATATTTAAGAAGATGGTCAAAGATGATGGCAAGATCATAAATATGAGTATTATGACATTTATATATATCAATGAGGTCATCCACATAAGTTTATATAATTTTGTGGATAAGATCATGAAATATATGAGTCATTGCTCATTGATAAGTATCTTTGACATTTCTGAGTTTGAAGGGCATTTTAACATAGCAATAGGTGCCCCATTCTGTGGTGAAAGTTATCTTATGTTGGTCTTCAGGGGTAATGCGAATTTTATTATAGCTTTAGAATCCATCCATAAGAGATAAAATTTCATAACTAGCTATGGAATTAATAATGGCATTTATTGAGGGTAGGCAGAAATTGTCCTTGGGATAAGCCAGATTAAGATTATGGAAATCAATACAAATGAAAATGACCATGGTGACTTTTTTTTTAATAGGAACTATGTTAGAAACCAATTTAGAATAGTCCACTTATTTGGTAAACTTATCATCAAGAATTTTGATAAGTTCTTTGTGACATAAGGTGGAAACCTCAAGTGGAAATTTTTGTTGCTTCTGATGCATAAGTTTAGCATCAGGATAAGTGATGATATTGTGTACCATAATGCTAGGGTCAATACCAGGCATGTCCTCATATGACCAAGAAAATATCTCATGGTATTTATAAAAAAATAGACTAAATTTATCATTTTCAATAGGTATGAGTTCATGAGAAACTATAATTAGTTGAGGGCATGATGGAGTACCATATTCAATGTGAGTAGTTTCTTTGATAAGCATAGCATTGCCATCTTGGAAGTGGTATGGTGCATTTAGTAAAGAAAAAATTGGATTAGCTTGAGGATCAATGCTAGTGATGAAGTTGTTGAAACATGGAGCTTTGTTTTTGAAATTCCAAATTTGTGATGTTATCGAGGAAGTTGAAGTTATCGAGCATGAAGTAATTCAATTATAGATTCATCGCTAGGCAAAGTGAGAAGAGGGACATAATAATCAATATTTAATTTGAGATTAAGAATTTTATTACATGGATATCATATTCAAAATGTATCTTATATAAATCTATAGACTTGGCATCCAATGTAATATTAGGAGTAGGAATAGATTAATCATATGAGATTGATATGTCATTAGTTTCATTGACAAGGGAAAAATTAGAGGAAATGATGGGATTTTTAGGTGGTAGAGAAGATGTAATAATTTCTATAGGTTTAAAAGGTATGATTTATTCTACCACCCAAGGAGTATCAAGAAGTGGAGAATTAGTAAGAGGTACATAAAATTTGAGAGCTAATTTAAGATCTATGGAAATGGTGTGAACATCCCAATTTAAATCAAGCATTTGAGGTAAAGTTTTTTGATAATGTTGTACATCCAAGTCTTTAGATTGAGCTTAGGACATGATGTAATTATCATCATAGGTTGGATAAATGGTACATGCTTGAGATTAAAGGGGAGTTTTAGAAGGTTAAATTATAAGGTTACTAAACTTTCATGGAGACATGATTAGAGGATATTAGAATAATTTGGCCACTCCATAATAATTGCATGTAAACGCATCTTCTAGGTAATAAGGTTCTTAATCATTACATGGTGGGGGAAATTAGTGATATCATCAATGAAAGGAATAGTATGATTAGGAGGTAATAAATAAGGAGGAAGCCACTTTGATATATAGGGAGGTAGCTTAGTAGTGTTGTAAGTATGTTGCAAGTCATTGGGTTCATCATCATCCAAATCAACAAGAGTGGCATGTAAGTTTTGATTGATGTTGATGAATTAAAACAAGGGATCATTTTTTATGGTAATAATGGTAGGAATACAATATTGAGATTTGAGATTAGGAAGTTTAATACTCCAGGGGTTAGGTTCGGCCTCATGCTTCTACCATTTTTTGTTATGTAAGAATTTAATGCATTAGCTACTGGAAGAGGTGATGGCCCTCATTCTATGAGTTCAAGGGAGACCGAGGATTATATTATAATATAGAGGTAAATAAAGGTCTATAAGTTTAGTTTGAATAGTCTTAGGTTTGATTGTTATGGGAATCCAAATGAAACCAAGTAGATTTAATTAGTTTTATCAAATCCATGATAGGTAAGGTGGGTTTGATTGAGATAATTGATTTAAATTTTTTGGTAATAGTGGAGTATTATTTTTAATTTAGTTAAAGGGTCTGAGTATTAAAATTAGTAAATAAATATGTAATAATTAAGCTACTAATTTGTGTAAATTAGATTACAATTTTTTCCTTTCTAAAAATAGTAATAAGAGATGGAAAAGAAGACTTAGCTAGAAATTGACTGATTTAACTGAGATAGAGGATAGAATTTACTATGCAAGACTAGGACACCATCACAAACTAATATTTGATCTTGATTTTGTAATTGGAAAGAAGTGTTGGAACTAGATAGGAGTGGCACTAGTGTTGTAGTCTATCTTTTCCATTGTTGTCCTGAGGACCTAAGCTTTTTGGGTTTTATTCGCTATGTCTATGTGACCCTATTTGTGAAGTTTTGGTGGCCAAAAGTTTTTATATCTCCATGTAGAGTAGATTTTCTCTTCAAACCCTATACTCCATTGTGCTTTGACTAATTTTGAGAAATAGGGGGGTTAGTGTGTGTAAGATTTACTGGACATGTATCCTCACCCCTTGTGTGGGCATGCTACCTACATACCAATAATCTGAAGAGGTATCAAGACATATATAGTTCTTCCACTTGATGTGCTTTGTGTAATTGTGTGTATGAAGATGCAGAATGCTAAACTAGATGTGTTTGAGGTGGCTAGGGACTAGTGTAAGGATTTGAATAAGCTTGTAAGTGTATTGGTTGGTTGTATACAAAGAATAAGAAATATTTATTGAGTAGTCTTACTTGTATTATTTATTTCTTAGTGATAATTACCAACCCATTCCAAATGATCTTTGAATGGGATTTTATAGGGATCTATTGGTTATGGTTTCAATGTGCTCACATTAGGCTAATAAGGAAAATGATGGGGAACTGGAAGGAACTAACCATTAGGGCCAAAAATACACTTATACAAGATCATCAAAAGTAGATAGGAGTGGTAATGGTGCTATAGTCGTAATGTGGTGCTATTTTCTTGAGCTAATAGGGCCTAAGGGATGGATTAATCATGGAAAAAGGGGTCTAGCTTAGCTGGGATCAAGTCTGGAAGGCTACAAATGATTGGGAATCAATGAAAAGATGTCTATGAGGGTCATGAGAATAAGCAAGAGGGACCTATGGGTTGGGTCTCATTAGCCACACTCAAGTTACCAATTTTTACATTTTATATGACTACATTTTCCCCTCCTTTATTTTAGTGATGCAACAAAATGAAATACTAGGATAAAGGAAAAATAAAAAGCATACTTGAACTTACTTGCAAAGGTGAAGGTCATGAAACTATGTGATGTTGGGTGTGCATATAGAGATCATGCTATGAAGTGTAAATATATTATGATTCTAAGTGATGCTAAGTAATGTTGAGTAATTTTGGATGATGTTGCACCAAGAGTAACATTATGAATAGATATAAGTGCTAAATTCCTCAAAATTGGCTCAAAAATGCAAAGGCTAGCCCATTGGCTCTATTGTCACCTACTAAGTGAATCTAGGTGATCTTACATGTGTTGATCGATGTTTAGACTATGTGTCTAATCCCTCTGAATAGGTGGCTCAAGAATACAAAGGCTAGCTAGACCTTTGGCTCCATCATTGCCCCATAAAGTGAAGCTATGAACTGATACTGATATGGAATGTGTGTCATATGGGATGGATCTTGAAGCTCATGAGTGTATTATGATCTAACAATTTTGACATGGATAGCCAAATATATGTTGGAAACTAGGCCACTCTGAAAGATGGAGATTAGGCTTGTATGAAAACCACTCCAAATCTGGTGCACTAGACTTATATGAAATCCACTCTAAAATGTGAAAGTTAGGATTGTATTAAAGCTAACACCAAAATGATTCCAACTACCTAAAAATGGAATAAGGCATGCAACTATTGAGAATGTTTGGATAATACTAAACTCAAAAAGAAAAGAAAAGAAATGTGCCATGCATATTGCCCCTAATCACTGGTGTCTAGAACATGGATTATGATCTAAAAGTTATACCAACTATCTATCTAAAATTATAAGTGAGATCCATCATGCCATGCATAATTGACCCTATATCTAGATTCTTTGAGAAAAAGTGTACTGGAAACTACTAATTCTGAATTGGTTTGACTGTGCAAAACTATAGCTAAACCTACTTTTTTGCCTACTTTTAGAAAGTTTAGTTTTTTATTTATTTAGATAGGAGTGACAAAAATAGACAATAGTGACATTAGTTCTATAGTCCAAGCTATGCATTGTTATCTTGGACTAAATTTGGTAACTATTTTGGAATTTTCACTATCTACCTAGTCTATTTTGACTAGTTTGATGTTTGGTTACTGTTCTAGGTGTTCTAAAAATTGCTTTTTTGACTGTTAAGAGCTCTAATCTCTGTGATAAAACCCCTATTTATTGCCCCTTCTTCTAAGGTTAGGAATTAAGACCCTAAAATGACTATCCTTAGAATAAAGAGCCCTACAAATGTGTTATGTTACAAAGATAACATGGTTTGTAATAATAAATTGTTAGATCAACAAGGGTATGTCTATATAGATATAACAATGTAATAGCATGTGCAATGTACTAAATTGGAAAATAAATTCTAGTTAGTTATTAGTTGTTAGTTATTTTTTTTCAAGGAGGGATGGATCATGATGTCCATCATGGCATCCAAGAAAGTAAGAATAATGCATGATGTGGATCATGACATTGCAAACAATCGAAAAGCAATCAAGAAACAATCACACAAAGAAAGAATCAAGGAGCATACAAGAGTGGCCAAGGGACTAAGAAAATAAGGGACATGGGCACATGTCACTCAAACTAGAAATCAAGCATACAAGGCATGTTCAAATTCCACATACACATACATATACAATTGGAAGAGGCAAGGTTAGTGTGAAATCCACAATCACATAGAAGAGTACAGGCAAAGGACATTGTAAAATTTCCCAAGACACATATAGGAGACAAATAGAAAATGAGAAATGCAATCACATCTATCTACGTAAATAAAGAAAAGTATGTAAATAATAGAAATACAATCACACCTAACTAATCAAATTAAGAAGTGAAAGTATGCAAGACATGTTAATACAAGACTAGGTATATGCTAAGAAATACATAAGTACTATATACTAGTGAGTGTCGATATAGTAATCTATGTAAGCTAGTAAATAATTTACATCATCATGATAACTAGAGTGTGTGGTTTAGGAATGACATAATCTGGATGGTGTAGTCATGTAGAAGATGCCCCAGTGGGTAGATATATCGATGTGTGTCTCAAATGTAGAAGTGGGATGCCCCTTCAATGGGTAGAGTGAAGATATCAAGGATTTGGATGTCACTGCACACACTCAAATAAGATCAAATAAAGCATGGTAATGTAGATAAATCAATAAACAATAGCATAGAATAACAAATTTAAGTCTACCATGATAGTAGAAATGTAAAGAATGGATGATGCACACAATTGAAATATTTTTGGTGTTTTGACATATTTGAATGTTTTTGTATTTTGAAAAGTTATATTTTTTTGTATTTTTAAATGTTATGAGTTATGTACAATCAATAACATGAATAATATATACAGTAATTGAGAAGAAACTATGTACAAGTAAGCCAAAAGAAACTATGTATAAGTAATTGAAAAGAAGCTATATACAAGTAATTTTGAAAAATTATGTACAAGTAAACTGAGAAGGAATGATAATAACCGATGAGTCTCATGGGAGACTCGCTATTATGGTGTCCTATATTAAACAAAAGAATCATGCGTGATTATGAAGCATGAGGGAATGGCTATGAATATGGCTCTAAATATTCGGATTCATTGTAGGTATCTTGGAAGTGATAATAACCTGTATTGTTTCACTCATCATTATCATCTTGATTTTGAACCAATGGAATGCTAGTGTTGATTTTTGTTGTATCTAGATATTTTACTTTGGTAAATTGTGTTTGTGAATGATATGCCTTAGGATGTTCAATAAATCCCAAACTTTGGTGACAAACATTATCACCTACTAGAATAGGAGTATTAATACCTTGAGCCTATTTGCCCAACCCTTGACCTTGATAATCAAACTATTGTAGATATTTTTGACCAAACCTATATTGCTTTGAAAGTTGAGCCTCATTTTGGAGAGGTAGATTTGCATATTTTTCATGCTTTATGTGTGTTTGTGGTACTATTTGTTGCTCTGATTTTGCCTTTTGATCCTTTGGTTGTTGTGAGTTATGTTTTGGTAACCACTTTTGTATTATTTCTAAATTTGACCCTTTGTGAATGTGTTCATGTGTCACTATGGATTGTTTGATTGATTTACCTTGTAGAGGGTCCTCATTATCAATTATCTATTGTATATTTTTTTCAATGCCAAACATGCATTTATGTGATGCCCATGCATTCTATGATATGCACTATAATATCTGGATCTTCTCATTGGATGTAGAGGAGGTAGTTTGATCAAATTAGATGTAATCATTTCTCTTAGTACCTCACTTGAAATCTTATTTGATATTTTAATTATTTTTAAATCACTATTTATGGAGTTGGTTTTTTGTGATTTATTATTGTGATATGTAAAATTGCTTGTAACCAATTGACGAGGTGAAGGTGCATATACATGATTGACATTAGGGTGATTTTGAGGCTTTTGTATTATAATATGATTTTCCAATGTTGTGATATTTTCATGTAATATATTATTCTACATTTTTTTTAATCTAAAATTAACTTTATCATACTAGTGATTTGATCTCTTAGAGTGCAAACCCTAGTTGCTTCCGATTGAACATGTAAGCACATATGTTGAAGAAGGTTTGAAGAAGTTATAGGCTTAATATATACATTAGGAATAATAGTATAGGCTAACTCACATTTTGGAGGTGTGATATCATGGACTTGGTTAGAGTGAAAGTGTCTATCACCCTCTTGGGGGAGAGGAGGAGAAGGAATTTCTTTCCTGTACATAAGACATGACATTAAAACTTGACAGGTGGTAGTTAGCTTATGTAAAAACCATGTAAAGGAGTTAGGTATATCTAGGTAGAAACCATGTATATGGGATGAAATGCATGTAAGTGGAGCTATAATTTGTATATAAATATGATTATAAATAATATTTCACATGAGAGAGAGCAAACAAGGGATAGAGAGCATGAAATTGTGCACTAATGCATAAAGAACTTTTACATGTGCTATGATATGTCTAATATGTGTGGCAAGATAAAATTGAAAAATTTTCCATATGAGAGATAGAAAGCAAAGAGTAGAGAACATGAAATTGTGCATTAATGCATAAATATATTTTACTTGTAACATAATAATTCTAACATGTTTATAAAAATAGAGTTGGTAATTATTTAGCATGAGAGAGAGAGAGAGAGAGAGAGAGTATGCAAAATAAATATTGAAGTCTTGTGCATTTTAATAATAAATTTTATAATATCATCCCTTATTATAAAAATTAAGAATGAAAGGGAAATAATGAAGCTTTTTATTATCATATGGTAAACTTCATCGTTCATGTACATGATAGGACCAAGTATGGTCTCCTTATTATTTACTAAAAATTCAAAAAATATTTGTAAATAAGTGATCCATTTTTGAAATCTAATTTTAGATATAAGGTGATACTTCAAGAAGAAATGGGACCTATTATATGCAAATAGGGTTTGAAAGATGAGTATTTTAAAAAATTACAATGAAATTTTGAAATTTAAAGTGAATTTCTGAGTTAGGTATGCAAGTAAAAATCATAAATTTATTAAAAATTGGAGATTTAACAGGACCTAGTAGATGTAACTAGGTTTTGAAAAATAATTATTTTTGAAAATTATTATTGAATTTTGAAATTTGAAGTGAATTTATAATTTTAATATGCTAGTAAAAAATTAGGAAATTATTGTAAAATTACTAGGAAAATACCAGGACCTAGTATGGACAACTAAGGTTTGAAAGAAATTTATTCTAAAATTTTTATGAAAATTTTAAAATTTAATGCTAATTTTTAAAATTTAATGCTAATTTTTAAAATTTAATGCTAATTTTTTGTTTTATTATTTAGGTAAAAAAGTATAAAAATATAGGAAAAATCATTATAAACTTTATCTTAGGGTTTGTAAAGTTTTAATGCATAAACAAAGTAAGTTGGGTTCACCAAATGATTTAACCTTTTTGGGAATAGTGGAGTATTATTCCTAATTTAGTTAAAGGGTCTGAGTAGTAAAATTAGTGAATAAATTTTCAATAATTAAGCTACCAATTTATGTAAATTAGATTTCAATTTTGTCCTTTCTAAAAATAGTAATAAGAGATAGAAAAGAAAACTTAGCTGGAAACTGACTGATCCAATTGAGGTAAAGGCTAGAATGTACTATGTAGGACTAGGACACCATCACAAACTGGGATCTAACCTTTGTTTTTTAATTATATAGGAGCATCAAAACTGGGCAAGAGTGGCACCAACATTATAGTCTACCTCTTTCATTGTTGTCTTGAGGATCTAAGCTTTTTGGATTTTGTTCACTATGTCTATGTGACCCTATCTATGAAGTTTTGGTAGTTGAAAGTCTATAGATCTCCCTGTAGAGTAGATTTTATCTTCAAACCCTATACTCCATTATTATTTGACAAATTTTGAGAAATATGGAGGGTTTTAGTGTGTGACCCTATCTATTGTTGTCTTGAGGATCTAAGATTTTTGGGTTTTGTTCACTATGTCTGTGTGACCCTATCTATGAAGTTTTGGTAGTTGAAAGTCTATAGATCTCCTTGTAGAGTAGATTTTCTCTTCAAACCCTATACTCCATTATTATTTGACAAATTTTGAGAAATATGGAGGGTTTTAGTGTGTGTAATATTCACTGAACATGTATCCACACCTCTTGTGTGGGCATGCTACCTACATACCAATACTCCAAAGAGGGATCAAGTCATATGTAGTTATCCCACTTGATGTGCTTTGTGAAATTGTGTGTATGAAGATAAAAAATGCTAAACTGGATGTGCTTGAGGTGGCTAGGGACTAGTGTAACGATTTAAATAATTTTGTAAGTGTATTGGCTAGTTGTATGTAGAGAATAGGTAAGATTGCTTGAGTAGTCTTGCTTGTATTCTTGCTTGCTTAGTGATAATTTCCAACCCTTTCCAAATGATCTTTGAATGGGATTTTATAGGGATCTATTAGTCATGGGTTTAATGTGCTCACATTAGGCTGACAAGGAAAAAGATGGGGAACCAAAAGGAACTGACTATTGGGGCTAAAATTACACTTGGATAGGAGCATCAAAAGTGGATAGGAGTGGCACTAGTTCTATAGTCCTAATGTGGCACTATTGTCCTAAGCTGAAAGGACCTATGGGGATGGATTAGTCATGGAAAAGGGGTCTAGATCAATTGGGATAAAGTTTGGAAGGTTAGAAATGACTAGGAATCAATGAAAACATACCTATGAGGGTCATGAGAGCAAGCAAGAGGGACCTATAGGTTGGGTGTCATTAGCCAAGCTCAATTTACCAATTTTTTCATTTCATATGACCACAATATTCCTTTTTATATCCAAGTTATTGGATGAGCCATAAAGATGTCACATTAATATTGGACACTTAGTCAACTAAAAATTTATGAATAATGGTAGTATTAATGTCTATTTTATCGAGTAGTGGTGGATCATTGATGTGAAAAAGGATCTCATCATTAATCATGTCCTCTTTAAGAAATTAAATAGATGGTTTGGAAGGACACATGGATTCAATAATGTGCACATTGATAGTTTAAGGCTCCATAGAGGGTGGTTCTTCATCTGTAGAAGATGGATCTTCAATTTATTATAATTTTTGCATAATAAACTTGTGATGATAAGGGAAAGTACAAACTAACTCCATAAGTGGAATTTTTCAAGGCATGGAGTTAAGTTTTAGATAAATTTCCAATGGGATTTAGAACAAAAATCGATGCAGGTTTTGGAAGGCAAGGTATATTTTGGAGGAATAAAAGTTGGGGGTTCAGAGGAAGGAGGTAGTTCTTTAGGGGATTCCAAAGCTAAATTATTGGTTTTAGTATCTTTGATAAGTTGTTCTTCTAAAGATGGTTTCTTAATTTTGTGATAAGATCTTTGTGAGTTGGCTTGTGACAATAATTGACCTTAGCTATGTTAACATATTGAGAATTATTGTAATACTGGTCATAGTTGGCATCAATAACACAAACATCCTTAGTATTCTATTAAGGATTAGATGTGGAAAAATATTTTTGGTTATTCGAAAAAGAAGCTTTGGAAGATTATTTTTGAGAAGCAGTGTTGTACTCTTGACAATGAAGTTGTATCATGGCTTCATGATTGAAGGAATCACCAAGCATGTAAGAGACAACAAACTTAGTGATCCCTCAACAAGTTTCATGGGAATGACCATTTTTAGATTGAAACTAACATAATTGATTAGGTTCATACCATTCAGGAGGATTATTAGGATAAGTAAAGGGTTTAGAGGGTGGTAAGAATTATTTCATTTATTGCATAGTTAGTGGTATGTGAAAAGATGGGGGAGTGTCAGCTTTGGAAACTCTTGATTTGGTTTGAGGATTATTTTGTATAGCATTAGTATAAGTTTGAAAATATCCTTTAAGAAGTTTAGCGATAGGTTTGAATTGCTTCATGAGGAATTCTTGACATTTGGCTTGGTCAAGAGGTTCGTTAAGTGTTTGAGGAGCAAAAGTTTGAACCTTATATTGAATAGAAGGATTTAAATTAATTATAAAGAGTTTAAATAAATTATTATCAGTCATGTTATGGTCAGCTTTATGGGCCATAAATTTCCATCATTTGTTAAAATCATGAGTTGATTTGGTGGGAGATTGCTTCGCATTGATGAAATGGCTAATGCAATTTTTGGGAAGATCATTATGTTGAAAATATTTAACTAGAGGATTGACTAAATCTTCAATTTTCAAAATGGAATGTTGGAGAAGTTGTTTGTACCATTCCAATACATCACCAGTGAATTTTTTAACTAGAAATTGAGTTGTGGTGAAAGTATTAGTTTAGATCCACTCTTTATAAAGATTGTCAAATGCTTTGAGAAAGGATGCAGGGCCCTTAGTCCCATCATACTTGATAGTTGGAGATATATTACCAATATAAATGGATACAATAAAATAATCTAAAGGATCATTTTGGATATTTTGAAACATTTTGTTATACATAATAGGTTGAGGGATAACATTTCTTGAGGCATATCTAAGAGGTGGAGGAATAAAATTTTGATTAGCTTGAGGATTGAGAACCAGAGGTTGATTAGCCATATTGATCAAATGATGTTATAATTACATCATTTGAGAGGTGTTATAAGTTTTAATTATGTTCATTTGTCATATGACTTGTGCAAGAAGTTGAGTCATATCAATTTTCAAGTTAGTATTTATAGGACAAATCCCCAAATTAGCATTAGGGGATGGTTATTAGAAGATGGATTACTAGTGGGATTTTTGGATAGACTTGTGTTAATTACTCCTACATTATGTTAAAAATATTGAAGACAAGAATTGTCTTGATAGGTACAAAAAGGATTGGATCTACCTACTTCGTCTTGGGGTGTGATTTGGACCATGTTACAATTCATAGACAAAGGAAGGAATGAAGTGCTCCAAGAGTGAGGGTTCTCTTGAGAGGACAAGAGAGGGAGAAATGAATATCCCATATAGTGTCTAAATGGATTCAAGTTATCCAAGAAGATTATAATAGGGGACTTCATAATGATTTGAGTAAATAAATAGAATTCTAAAGAAATAGAAATTGAGAATTAAATTGTCCATATAGAAGAGCTAAGTAAAGTAGAGGAAATAATAAGAGTTTAGAGTCGACCAGGTCAACTTAGCACTACTTGGATAGGGCTTGAGAAGAGTACAGAGTTCACTAGGATGACTTAGTACTATAATTAGGGAAAAACACAATTTGATTAAGATACAGAGTCAATTAAGTCAACTTATCACTATTTGATAGGGATTGAGAAGAGTACAGAGTCAACCAAGTTGACTTAATACTATAAATAGGGAAAACACAATTTGATTAAGATATAGAGTTGACCAGGTTTACTTTGTACTATAAGTAAGGAAAAGACAATTTTATAAGGGACTTTATTGAATAAAATGGTAGTGTATTATAAATAAGAAAAAAATGCAATGTAATTTGAAGCAAAAAATTGAAGAAAACACACAAACAATTGAATCAATGAGAATGATCCAATTGGGGCACATAGTACAAAACATTGTACCAATGCTAGTCAACGTAAATTTTTACAATACAACATAAAATGAGTAGAGAGAAAATAGTCAACTAAAAATTAAATGCTAGCTAAGTGATTATCATAAATGTTAAATTATTGTAAAGTGTTGTTTTAAGTGTGATAAGGGAGTTAGATAAAATTAGGGAACTAGAAAGCAATATATGGATAGTTTCAATATGTTTAGGCTAAAAGGGATCTATGTTGGCAATGGTTGGATTGGTATTGGGGCTATTGTTCCCAAAATCCATCACTTGTTTTTGTAGACAATTAGGCAATCATTTTAGTCCTGTAGGCCAAAATGGTCTCTTTATTTTTCAAAAAATCTTCTAAGCAGTCAAGTTCTTCAATTACTCAAGCTTTTTCAGCTAAGGAAATCGCAGATTTAATAGGCAGGCTTTCGCAAGGAAAAGTTCAAAACACTTAAAGCATTTCCTAAAAATTATAAGGAATGAACCATTTAACCATTGAACTCTACTTCAAAGATTTCAAAGGGTTAAAATAGTTTGAAGGGTTCAAAGGGTTCAAAGGTTCAACAACAGGGTTCGAAGATATGGAATAAATCATTGAACTATTGAATCGTTGAACCATTGAACTCCGACGCATTCAAAGGTTTGAAGAGTTCAAAGTTTAAAGTTCAAGTGGAAGGTTCAAGTGAATGGTTCAAGCGGAAGACTCTAGAAGAAGGTTCAACCAAATGGTTTGAAAAGTTGGTTCAACAATACATTAAACTCCTTAGGAAGACTAAATGAATGCGACTCTTTGCAAGAAATATTGAACCACCCGAACTATTGAACCATTAAACTATTAAACCAATGAACTCCAAAAGGTTCAAGGCTCAAGGTTAAAAAGAGTTCAAGTGTCCAGTGACTAGTGACATTCCCATGGACATCAAATTTATGGTAATGGAATAACTATTGATTTTCAAAGATGCAGACCCTAGAATAAACTCAGTGACCAGCTAGAGAAAGAGCCAAAGGAGGCAATAGAAAGTGAGAAGAGAGCCTCGAGAGCTCAGATCACCAAGAAGAGACAAAATATAGCAGGGAAAAAAGGCAAAATTACACAAAATCTATAAATATCTGTAGAAGATTTATTCTAGTAGGTGGAATAGTCCATCAGGTGGACATCAGAGAGCGCAAGCATTCAAATATGCGGCCTATTTTTATTTGTTGAGTAAATGCGAATGGATAGCTGTGTAAGTATCTTAAATAAGACCAGGTGGTCCATAATTTGGAGGAGATATTTGATATAATTTAAAATGCTAAAGATAAGGTTGATGACCTACTCCAACATGGCCCCTTCATAGAATTTCTAATACATTCAATGCACTGAATACAACATGGGCCATTTCATGAAAACAAGCACCAAAGTCTTTCTTTGGATGCTATATATTGTAATCTCTCAGTTTGTAGAAAAAAGATCTCTCTATTATTAGAAGTGAAATGTTGCCCAAATTGAAAGGCATTCCTGAGACTTTGAGCTCATATTGTTAATCATATTTTATCAAGTGAATGAGAAAATAAGTGACATTTTAGAATTTTGTGTTGAAATATCTTGTGTTATCTATGAAATTGTTCTTATATCTTTTCCTAAATACAGTCTTGTCTATTTAATCAAATAAGTATAACAAGTGGAAATAACCTGGAAGGTGTCCTGAAGCTGACTATGGGAGACTTTGTGCTGCCATAATTGTCTTTAGTCTATGTATTTTGTGTTTCAGTGTAAAGGATATTAGAGAGACTTTGAGCTCCCCTTATCCTTTGTAATCTTTTACTCTATTGTAGTTGAGGTGAAGAATTTGTGCTACACTTCATTCTGTTGTGTTACTTCATCCTGAATCAGTAGGAGAAGCAATGAAAGACTTTATGCTTTTGTGGGTTTATTGTGGTTACAGTTACTACCCAAAAAGTTTTCCTATTGTTTGTTGAACATCATTTTTGAAAGAAGAGAAATACCTTCAGTAGTTACACAAGAATTTTCCTTTACTTTGTGAACATCATCTCTAAAACAAGAGAGATGGATGGTGTGATTTCACCCCTGAGTTTATTTTTAGTTTATATTAGTATATAGTAGTTTATAGGGAACCTCCCCTTGATGAGAGGAGAGATTTATCTCATTATGTTGTGGTAAACCTACACATTTTGCTGATTAAATCTCCTTATGCTGAGGTTGATATACCTATTTTGTTGTCAGTTAGCTAGTGACAAAATATTCATCCAACAGTTTTTGGCGACTCTGTTGGGGAAGAACACGCAGTTTGAAGCCTCAAGCTTCAAATATAAGCAATTCCAATTCTTTTCCATTTCCATTTTACACTCTAACAGATCCACATTATACACGAAGCTAGAGAGCTCAAGGTATTGTTGACCCTGTATTTGAGTTTATGGAGCAAAATAATTTTGATCTTTCTCATCCACAAACTCACCTTCAGGGAACTAGGAATTTTCTTCCTACCAATGTCAGGGCTGTAATACTAGGAAAAGCTTCTCTTTCCTCTACTAGTAGAGCTTTGTCTATACATACCCCACCAAGATTTGTTATCCCTCCTTTCAATTGTCATATCATGGCAGCTCAAGGCCCCTAGGGTAACAATTTTGGTCCCTTGAATCTAACCCCACCTTTACATGAACTACCCCGTAGTTCAAGGAAAAAATTTCCCAAGTTTTATGGTGATGGGAGAGTTCATCTTGATGAACATATTGCAACCTTTTGCATATCCTATGGTGTGATAGGAATGGAATATAAAGACATAACAGTCAGACTATTTGTAGAAATGTTAAAAGGTGCTACTATAGATTGGTTCTATCATCTGTAAGTGCAGACTATAACTGACTGGAACACTCTTAAGGCCAAGTTTGAAGCTAGATTCAAACATGTAAAAGATGCACATGCCCTGTTAGCTCAACTCATGCAAATGAAAGAGCCTCATGAACCTATGTGAGACTTCGTTGTTAAATTCGATGAGCTAAGGAATAGGATTCTTACACTTGCTCAACCAACACGTAAAAATCTTAAATACTTCTTCATAAAGTCTCAGCTTACTGAAGTGAGTTTTTTGTTGAGGCAGGCTGGCCACATAGACCTTGTTGTAGCTCAAGATTTGGCCACTGGGGTTGAAGATGATCTTATCTTGGCAGGAAAGATAAGAAGAGATCTTAATAGAAATAAATCTTCTTCATATTCTAAAAAAATTTATACAGGCACCACTAATCCTATGGTGCAAAAGTTAGTGAATGAATTGCTAGCTCTAAAAAAGCAAATGGCACAAGGGATGTTTGCTCCTCCTTATTGAGATATACCAAGGAGTACATTCCCTAACTAATCATATCAAGACAATGTTGCCAAGAATCAAGGGTAGCCAAATCATCTTCCTCCCCCATAAGAGAAGCTTGCCATTGAAGTAGCACCAGCTAACTCAGTAGTTGGTTATCTTGAAACTAAATCTGATTTCTCTTTCTAACTTGAGTTAAAATAAGTACCAGGATGAAGCTAGAAGTAAGGGAGAAATGTTTGATGGATCATATATTGTATTTATCAAGTCTCAGAACCAGTCAACTCAAGAAGCTGATAAAGGAAAAATAGGAGAAGAATCTTGAACATAAATTTCAATTGTTAAATGGGGGACTTCTCTATCTTTCTAACCAAAGGACCTAGTGATCAATAAAAAAGTAAGTACCTAAAATATTCTTGTTCCTTCTAATTCAATTTCTCAGACCAGTACCACACCCACTAAAAACTAGAATGACGGACTTCCTTCCTCTATTCCTAGTTATTTTCAGTCATTTGATATAATTGACTATACTAGGAAGACCAAACTCTAAATGAATGAATTTGAATATTTACAAGCCAACCCTAACCAGTTGGAAAGGTTGGCTGAATGTATCAAGAACAAAACCATTCCTGCATGACAAGATGTTTCCAAGGTAACTCATGATCCCCTAAAGAATACATTTACTTGAAATAATCTTGCCATCACTCCTCTTGTTGCCCCTAAGAAAATAGAACCTTTCTATGTTTTCCTTTTGATCAATGGCCATAAATTGAGCAACTACATAATAAATTCTGGTGCCTCTGACAATGTTATCCCTGTCAGAATGGCAGATTCTCTCAGCCTCACTCTAACTAAAACTTTTGGGAGATGTTTCACTATGGAAAATAAATAAGTGCCACTATTGGGTCAAATCAAAGATTCCCAATTTACATATGTAGCCTTCTCAGAAAAAAGGATTAAAATGATAGTCCTGGTGGCTGACGTTCTAGCTTCCTATGGCATTCTACTTGGATGAAATTTTTGCAAAGATGTTAGTGGTGAATTGATCATGGACCTGTCTGAGGTGAGAATAGCTATGAAGGGCATCATGCAAAATCTACTTCTTGAGAAGGAATAAAAATACATTGTCACCCAAATATTAGACCCTGAAGCTCAAATCTTATTTGAATCTTTATGAATGGGTAACTACTTTCTATTCACTAAAGACGTTTCTATCTCATCAAATGAAAGTTTTGTAGGTGATAATCTAAAAAATTCAGACAATAGACTAGAAGAATTGGTAGAGCATAGTTCAGATGAAAAAGGATCTTCCCTCCCAAATGAAGAAAATCTAAAAAAAGATCAGATTCTAATGATGTCTGGATCCTAGAATTTGATGGCAGTAATTATTCTACCAGTTCTAGAGCTGGAATTATTTTGATATCTCTACAAGGAGATATTTTCCCCTATTTATATAAGTTTTAGTTTAGCAACACCAACAACACCGCTAAGTATGAATCTTTGTTACTCAGGTTAAGGTTGCTCAAGATAAAGGTGTTAAACTCATTCATGCCAAAGGAGATACAAAAATGGTGGTTTGTCAAGGGAGGAACTTGTATCAAACCAAGAATGAAATATTGCAACATTACTACAATTTTGTATGAGATTATATTAAAAAATTTGATGCTTTTAGTATTTTTGTAGTGCCTAGAGAGTTCAATGACCAAGCAGATTCCTTGGCCGTCTCTATGACCCTCATGGTTCCTCACCTAAATTTCAAATGGAATGAGTACACTGTCAAACTAGTCTTTCAACTAAGTGTATCTGATAATGCCAACCATTGGTAGGTATTCAATGGTGACAACCAAATCATTACTTTTTTAGGATAAATGGATAGCTTTGAGAATCTTTATTTTGAAGGCAGTAAGTCTCCACCACAGGAATCAGCTCCTGAAACAAATTCAAAAACTAGTGAAGAATTCCTTCATCTCAAAGGGAATAAAATCCCAAAGGGATTGGTTTCCCTTGAAAAACTATTTGATAAATATGATAGGTTCATCAAGTAGCAACAAGTAGATTCAAGTTCCTCCCAGGAGTTTGATCAAATAAATTTGAGTACTAAAGAAAATCCCAAGATAGTCAATATTTGAAAGTGTTGCACTCCTGATGAAAAGCTCAAATTCATTACTCTGCTTCACCATTACATTGATGTTTTAGCATACTCCTATGATGATTTAAAATCTACCAAGCTTGAATAAATTTGGCATGAAATTCCTCTCAAGATTGGTTCATTGCCTCACAAGTAGAAATCAAGGCAGTACAACCCCAAGATATCAAGTATTATTCTATCTGAGATTCAGAAAATGTTAAATGTGAGGATAATTTTTTCAATCCATCATTTCACTTGGGTTGCAAACATAGTCCCGATGAGAAAAAAGAATGGGGAAATTCACCTCTGTGTTGATTTCAAAAATCTAAATCAATCCTCTCTAAAGGACAACTATCCCCTACCCATCATGGATCAAGTCTTGTAGACAGTGACTGGTTCAGAGATGTTATCAATGTTAGATGGTTTTTTAGGGTATAATCAAGTGGAAGTCAGTGAAATAGACCAATATAAGACCACTTTCACTACACCTTGGGGCACCTTTACATATCATAGAATGCCTTTTGGTTTGATCAATGTTAGTCCCACCTTCTAGAGAGTAATGGATCTTACCTTTAGAGATAAAATGGGGAAGTTCATTGTGGTATATCTTGATGACTTGATCATCTTTTATAAGCACCGTCCTAATCATGTGCATCATTTACAAGTGCTGAAATGATGTCAACAGAATGGCATTTTCCTTAATCCTAAAAAATTAGTTTTTGGGGTTACAAAAGGGAAACTTCTCAGTCACACTATATCCTGAGAAGGCATCAAGATAGACTTAGAAAGATTTAAATCCATCCAAGAGCTTACTATACCTTTTAGTAAGACTGTAGTTCATTCTTTCTTCAGAAAGGTGAATTTTCTATGAAGGTTCATTCCTAAATTTGCAGAAAAGACTCACCACATTGTCGATATGATGAAGGGAAAAGCTACTTTCCACTAGACTGAATAAGGCAAGTCAGTACTTCAAGATATCTAGGAAGCTATTGCCCATGCCCCAATTCTAATTTATCTAGATTATATCAAAGACTTCATAGTGTACAGCTATGCTTCTGAACACACTTTCAACCATTCTAGTTTAGCAGAATAAAGATGGTGTGGAATCTCCTATATCATTCATGAGTTGTCCTCTCAAAGCTCATGAATTAAAATATTCAAATATGGAGAAGCATGCTTATGTTATGGTTAAGGTAGTGAAATATTTCTGTTTCTACATCCTGAACTCATACATTATTTCTCTAGTACCTGATACAATAGTAAAGTCCATTTTAACTCAACAGGTGTTTGGTACTAGAAGGGGCAATTAGATTGATAAAATCTATGAGTTTGATCTTGTTATCAAACCTACAAAGGTTGTGTGAGGAAGAGGCATCTTCCAATTAAATACTAATAACATACAAGAGGAAATAGGACATGAAGAAATAGAGGTTGAAGACATGCCTAAAGTTCTCTTTATCACTACTACGAATGAGTGGTATTCTAATATCACTCATTTATTTATCTATGGTGAGTGTCCTACCCACCTATCTTATAAAGAAAAAATAACTATTAAATTGAAAGCTGCTAACTATGTCCTGTGGGAAAATAGCTTGTATAAGAGGAGCCTTGATGGGGTATTCCTTCATTGCATAGACAAAGTGCAATAGAGTAAACTTATAGAGTATTTCCACAATTTATATTATGGAGGACATTTTTATACACCTGTGACTGCTCATAAGATTCTACGAGCTAGGTACTATTGGCCTACTCTATTTCAAGATGCATACATCTGGGTGCGTAAATGTGAGCTATGTCAACAGTTCATTAGGAGACCCAAATTGGCCACATTACCTCTCAAGCCAGTGGTGATTGAAGATCCATTTCAATAATGGGGTATTGATTTTATTGGCAATATAAACCCGTCCTCAAGTGCTGGACATGACTATGTTCTCACAGCCATAGACTATTTTACCAAGTGGGTGGAAGCCATTCCAGTCAAGCATGATACTTCAAAAATGGTATGTAATTTCTTTAAGGAAAATATTATTTTCTAGTTTGGAGTCCCAACCAAGATTGTAATAGAAAATGTAGTCTGTTTCTCTTCTCATGAGATTACCTAGTTCTGCTACTATTATGGGATTATCCTCTCTCACTCTTCTGACTATTATCTGCAATGAAATGGTCAAGCAAAATCAAACAACAAGAATCTGATGACCATTATCAGGAAGCTAGTAGATGACAATTAGAGAATCTGGCATAAATCATTATTTGATGCTTTATGGGCAGATAGGATTACACCTAAGAGGGCAATAGGTATGTCACCATTTCAAATTTTGTATAGTTTGAATGTAGAGATACCAATCACCCTAGAAATACCAACACTGAAGTTGGTGAAGCCTGTTAAAGATCAAACATTTGAAAATTATATTGACAAAAGGATCATGTGCTTGACTGAACTAAATGAGTAGTGAACTATGGTGGTGGATTGTATTGTTGCACATCAAAGTCTAGTCAAGAAACTCTTTGACCAGAAAGTAAGGATTCATAATTTTTAGATTGGAGATCAAGTCTTGTTGTGGGACAAGAGGAGAGAACCAAAAGGGATGCATAGAAAATTTGATTTCTTATGGAGAGGTCCATTTTCCATTCATCGACTCAATGGTGAAAATAGTTTCTTATTGAAATATCAAGATGACATGCCATTTTCACTGCCTCATAGTGGGCAGTATCTAAAGCACTTCAATCTTTGAAGTATCAGAAAAGTCTAGTTGTAAATATGTATAGTCTTTAGTTTGTTTTGTGTTGTTCATTTCCTTTTTTGGCATATTTCTCTTTTTGGATGGCATGAATTTGTAGCCCAATGGCATAGATGAAGGCACTTAGAGTTTGGATTCTACTCCCTTTGATCATTTTTATAATTGATGGAAGTTACCCAATTAAAGCCAGTTATTGTTCCCAAAATCCATCACTTGTTTTTGTGGACAACTGGTTGATTATTTTGGTCCTACAGGCCAAAATGGTCTCTTCTTTTTTCAAAAAATGTTTTGAGAAATCAAGTTCTTCAATTACTCAAGCCTTTTCAGCTAAGGAAATCACATATTTAACATGCAAGATTTTTCAAGGAAAAGTTCAAAACACTTAAAGTATTTCCTAAAAATTATAAGGAATGAACCATTGAATCGTTGAATCATTAAACTCCGCTTCAAAGAGTTCAAAGGGTTCAAAGGGTTTAAAGAGTTCAAAGGGTTCAAAGGGTTCAAAGGTTCAATGGTGGGGTTCAAATATATGGAATAAATCATTGAACCATTAAACCATTGAACTCTGACACATTCAAAGGTTTGAAGAGTTCAAATTTCAAAGTTTGAGTGGAAAGTTTAAGCAAATGGTTCAAGTGGAAGACTCTAGAAGAAGGTTCAACCAAATGGTTCAAAAAGTTGATTCAACGATACATTGAACTCCTGATGAAGACTAAATGAATGCAGCTCTTTCCAAGAAATATTGAACCACCCAAACTATTAAACCATTCAACTATTGAACTGATGAACTCCAAAAGGTTCAAGGTTCAAGGTTCAAAAGGGTTCAAGTGTCTAGTGATCAGTGACATTCCCATGGATGTCAAATTCAGGGTAATGCAATTATTGTTGATTTTCAAAGATGTAGACTCGGGAACAAACTCAGTGACCAACTGGATAAATAGTTGAAGGAGATAATAGAAAGTGAGAAGAGAGCTCCAAGAGCTTATATCACCAGGAAGAGACAAAATATAGCAAGGAAAAAAGGGAAAATTACATAAAATCTAGAAATATTTGTAGAAGAGTTAATCCAGTAGGTGGAACAGTCCACCAGGTGGACATCAGAGAGTGCAAGCATTCAAAGATGTGGCCTATTTTTGTTGTTGAGTAAATATAAATAAACAGCCATGTAAGTATCTTAAATAAAACCAAGTGGCCCATACTTTGGAGGAGATATTTGATATAATTTAAAATGCTAAAGATTAGGCTGATGACTTGCTCCAGCATGGCCCCTTCATAGAATTTCCAATACATTCAATGCATTGAATATAGCATGGGTCATTTCATGAAAACAAGCACCAAAGTCTTTCTTTGGTTTCTATTTATTGTAATCTCTCAATTTGTAGAAAAGAGATCTCTCTGTTATTAGAAGCAAAACTCTGCCTAAATTGAAAGGCATTCCTGAGACTTTGAGCTCAGATTGTTAATCATATTTTATCAAGTGAATGAGAAAGTAAGTGACCTTTCAGACTTTTATGTTGAAATAGCTTATGTTATCTAAGAAATTGTTCTTATGTCTTTTTCCTAAATACAGTCTTGTCCATTTAATCAAATAAGTAGAACAAGTGGAAATAACCTGGAAGGTGTCCTGAAGCTGACTGTGGGAGACTTTGTGCTGCCATAATTATCTTTAGTCTATGTGTTTTGTGTTTCAATGTAAAGGATATTGGAGATACTTTGAGCTCCCTTTATCCTTCGTAATTTTTTACTCTATTTTAGTTGAGGTGGAGACTTTGTGCTACACTTTATTCTATTATGTTACTTCATCCTGAATCAGTAGGAGAAGCAATGAAAGACTTTGTGCTTTTGTGGGTTTTTTGTGGTTACAGTTACTACCCAGGAAGTTTTCCTGTTGTTTGTTGAACATCATTTTTGAAAGAAGAGAAATGCCTTCAATAGTTACACATAAATTTTCCTTTACTTTGTAAACATCATCTCTGAAAAAAGAGAGATGGATGGTGTGATTTCACCCCTGAGTCTATTTTTAGTTTATATTAGTATATAGTAGTTTATAGGGAACCTCCCATTGATGAGAGGAGAGATTTATCTCATTATGTTGTGGTAAACCTACACATTTTGCTGATTAAATCTCCTTATGCTGAGGTTGATATACCTATTTTTCTATTAGTTAGCTGGTGACAAAATATTCACCCAATAGGGGCCTATCCCCTCACTTCACAATCCCATAATGATAATGGTGTTGGGTGCTTTACCAATATATACCATTAATCATGTGTTTATATTTGGCTAAAAAACCAAGTCAACTTCTCCTTTGGTGATGAAATCCAAGTAGGTAGGCTTTGGGTAGACAAATGTTTAAATGCATTTTAAAATTATATGATTTGGTAGTGTGTGCAAAAAGATAAAAATAGTACAACCAAATAGTATTTTGAAAAACCACCTAATTAGACTATGTGAACTACTCTAAGCATGAAAATAACTAAATATGAATTTGAATTATAGTTGTTAATTCCTAAATTAATAATGGTATAGATTTGGTTCAGATGACACTATATGTAAACATTATAGAATAGAGTTGATAGGGTCACTATTGTACTTTAAAATCAAGATTCCTTAAAAACTAAGTTGGCTAGGTCAACTTAGTCTTTTAGATAGAAGACAAACTATAAAAGGAGGTTGACCAAGTCGACCTAGTTTGTTATAGGATTGTAGTTTTGAAGACTACAAACTTATGCAAAATAGAACTATAATGAAGAATTAACTTGAAAGAGAGAGAAAGAAAGGAACCTTGGTGGGTTGGAAGATGTTAAAAATTGTGAAATTTCTATTCAAGTGCTTTAGATATTACTTGCAAGTTCTACCAACTGTGTTGACTAGGTCAACCTAGTTCTATGAAAGCCCTATTTATTGAAACTTGTTAATATCACTGAGTTGACCTGGTCAACTTATTTTATTATTTGGATGCTAAATAGAATACTAAGTCTACCTGCATGACTTAGTTTTTTATTTTGGATGTTGTCTAAGAGACTAAGTTGGCATGTTCGACATAGTCTATTATTTAGAACTAAATAAGATTACTATGTTGACCTATTTGATCTAGTAACATGTATTTGATGAAGACCTACACAAAAAAATAGAGTTTTTTTATATGACTATGTGTTAAACCTATGCACAAAAGTTATAAGTATACTGGCCTGGTTAACCTAGTATCACAAATTTATAAAAAATAATAAAATAGTAGAAATGAAAAGTATGAAAGAAAAACTGTAAGGGTTAGATTCACATTAGGTTCACCAAAATGTATGCAATGATAAATGCATCAGATCTATAAATCAATCCTAGCTCGAAGAAGATATATCCTACTTACACTTCCAATTTGAGATACATTAGATAATCAGGATCATAACCAATATGGATATGATAGACCTAATCAATGGATCTCTTACCATAATAATATCACTAAGGAGGGTTCTAAAGCCTCCAGTCAAGAAAAACTATGCAATAACTCTAACTAGGTCCTTTGTTTTCATATTCACTATACTAATAACAAGTAAAGTAAAGTCTAATCTAGTGCTCACCAAATCTTGTCACACAAATTGTGGGTTAGTAAACATAAAATTAAACATGCATAAGATAATCATATTTAATCTATGTCTATGTAAAACCCTAATGCATAGAGATAGAATATTATTCAAAACCCATTACTTATGCTACTTTTATCTACTAAAGAGAGGAACAAAGTTAGAAATACTTACCTAGAAGATGAACCCATATAGACTCAATCTCTCCCTTAGCCAAAGGTTTTTCACAAGAAGTTGTTATGGTTTATAAGGATCACTAAGAAATGTCAAAGCATAGAAGACTTCTCCACAAGACTAGATTCTTCTCCAATTAGAAACCCTAAGCTAAGACTCCTTAAGTAGAATGGTGGAAGAGCAAATTATAAATAAGTGAAAATGAATAATAACTCTTGTCTCTACTCTAAAAGTGGCTAAATAGATGTGTTTATACAGGTGTATCTAACCCTAAACCCTTCTAAAAGGTTTATCCAACAAGGTCAACCCAATTCACTTATTATTGTAATTGACAAAAACTCACTAGGTTATGGATTAGGTCAACCAAGGGCCAACCTAAACCCTTAATAAGTTTTTCCAATAAGAATACAAGGTCAACATATCCAACATAGTCATGTAAAATATCAAAAAGGGTTTTAGGTGAGGAAAAGGGATAATAAAGGTGGTAAAATACTAGAGGAGTATGCAAAAGAGGAGGACAATCTTATGGGAATGGTTTTAGGAGCTAGTTGGATTGATAACAAGTGGCAATAAGGGATAATAATCCTATGAAACATCAATGGTTTGTGCACCACTTTCCTAGTGCACCCCTTAGGGTGTGCTCTCAAATAAATTGAGACTTGATGGGTTCTTGCAAAATATAAAGCATCAATAATTGATAAATTTTGAAAATATTGTGTATATAGATGCACTCAAAAGTATCTCAAAATGAGTCTTTGAAGTTAGGTCCTTCAATATTGGTCTACACCTAGACCATTATTTAACCTACCAAGCCTAGTGAGGCATGAGGATTATATTTTAAGGTGAATCTGTGAAGGAGAGAATGGATATAGGTAAGACAAGTCATTTCAGGAATGATTATGAAGTATGAGGTCATGGTTTGCAAGAAAAGGAATGGAAAGTGGTTTTGAGGTCTCTCAAATTCATAGAATAAAGGTATGCAAACTTAAGAAGGACTTTCAAGTTTTTTTTGGCATGTGCAACCTCTACATGGGAACCTAATATGTTAAGTAGATATGGGGAAGGCCATATCTAAGATCTATAGGAATTGGTTTTAGATTTAAGGGGTAGTCCTTTATGAACAATCATTCACACCAAAACCTATGTTAAACCTCCATAAAACCCTAATAATTACCTGATGTAAAAGATCTTGTTTAAATAACATTATCATGGATTTAAATTCTTATTAAACCTATTGGATTATCTCACATACCTCCAAGTGGTATTGAGTTGTTAGGTGAGTGAGAAGACCCTACAAGAAAGAGCTTGTTTGTGAAGAATTTTCTATAATAGTAAAAACTTGACTTGGTCAAAGTATTTAAATTGATGGAATAAGAATCTAGAGACTCATATTACATGCTCATGAAGGTTTTTCAATAGGTTCCACCCTTTCAATATGATAAATTGGCCTTCCAAGTTAGCCAATCATGGAGAGACCTAATGATGTAAACAGTGGAAAACCCAGGCATAAGTGAGAAGATGGATTTGAGGGTCTCAGCATGGTAGAATTATGAAACCTAGTACATGGAGATTTTTTTAATGAATTTTAAGACATTTTAATTCTTGGAATAGGTTTTTTAGGCTATTGATAATGGTGAAAAAGTTGTTCATAAAATGACATGTCTAGTTTAGATAAGACAATATGATATAAGGTCATGAGATTGGTTTGAAACACCAAAAATTTGATATTATACCATATGATTTTTTTGTTTTAATATGTTATAAATATTTTAGATAATATTTTGAATACATTAGGAGTATTTTAAAGTGTCTACATAGGTGTTGGAATTCTAAGTCACCATGATTATGTTTTGAGTATTCTAACAGTTCTAAGTGAGTGTTTTGATCAGTTGATCTTGAATCCTTAAGCTCTAAATGAAAGTGTTTAATGCATTTGGTAATGACCATGAGGTAATTTATACTTTTTATATGTACTTTTTTTTATCATATTTAAGTGTGTTTGAGCTTCAATAGTGAAAGGTACAATTTTGAGGCATGTAGGCTTAATAAGATAGTTTGTCCTAAATGAGGTTTCATGATATGAACGAAAGAAACAAGTATAATAAAGCATGGATGAGGTAATTATAGGTCAATTTATAAGTGAATGAATAGTTTTTATTTGTTTTATATGTCTATCTAGGCCCATTAGAATCAATCTTTGATGCTAATAAAATAGACCTAATACAATTAGGTCTCCATAAGACCTAAAAGTGAAATAAGGCCTAATTGAGTCATGATAGAAAAAAGGGACTTAGTGTTCATTTGAATCATATTTATGAGATGTCTTGAGACCTATTATATGTCTTACCTAAGACGTTAAGAGTGTGTGTCTGACCAAGTGGTATATGAATAAGAGATGAGTATATATATAAGGCTTTTTAGGCCTATTTGGATAAGCTTAGAGTAAGTGAATGGATTGATAAATCAATGTGCCTAAGGAGGTTGAGAAACATGTTGTAAACCCTTAGAAGAGAGAATATAATCATATCAAAAATATCATATTGGTTTTATATATTTTAGTATCAAGGTCATATGACCTATTCAGTTTTAAAGAGGGCTAGTTGAGCGAAGAAGCCTAGACGCAGTTTTGAGAGAGATCAAGTGGATTAAAGTTGAAGGAGTGATCATTGTCTATTGAGAGGATATTATATTTTTATTAGATATGTGTTCTTAATGTATGATATTAGATATATTTTAGGTATATTAGATGATATATGAGTAGAAGAATAAAATAATAAGTGTGATTATCTAAGTTGATGCTTAGTCAAAAGGGAGTTGAAGCTTCCTTGTAGGTTGGTGCTTGAAAAAATGGTCTTGGTTGAGTTGGTGTTTGGTCAAGAGGGATTTGGAGCTAAATTTTAGGTTGGTGATTATAGAAGTTTCTTGTGACTAAGTTGGTGCTCATTTATAGGGGCTTGTAGCCTCCTAACAAGTAGGTGTTTGTTAAAGTCAAGTGGGTATTTGATAAACTTGGGGTTGGTGCTCAACTAAATTTGATACATTGTCTTATAGGATAATTTATCCAAGCTTTGTTTTAGTGATTTTTATTCCCCATGAGGGTTTCCCACATATGTGATATGTTATCTTGTTTCATTTTCATGTGATTGATTCTTAATACATGGCTAAATCATTATGTTATTTTCATAGTTCATAGATGAATGGATGTAATTGATTGAAAGTTTTTAAAGACTAATTCACCAACCCCCTTTTAGTCATTGTGCTTCTAACAATCCAAACATGTTAAAACTCTCATAAACCCTTGTATAAGACCTGATGGAGGAAATAAAAATTGAGACACTCAGAGGGAGTAATATGGCCTGAAAAATATTTTGGACTTGTTGAAGACTCTCCCATTCTCCTTCCCAACTAATTGGTTTGTACCCTAATTGTACGAACAAAGTAAAAACAAGGGTTTTTGTATATTTTTAATTATTTTATAGGTGAAGAATGGAATTGGTAGATGCAAATATTTGGATTAGGTCAAGAGGTACTTATTATAGCTCCTTATATTCATCTCTCTCCATATAAAAGCATAGAAACATCTCTACTACATCATTCACCATAGGCATTCTTAGACAAAAATTGAAAATCACAACTGACTACTTAGTGAGAAGATGAGAGGTCTAATTTGACATGTTTCTAAGGTCTTCTTGATGGATTGGAAGATAAAGGGGTCCTATAAAAGTGTCCTAAAACCTCTTTCATAGATTTAGTTGATAAAAATTTTAGGAATACAAAACATAAAGAAATATTAATAAATTAAAGATGGAAATAAAATGCAAAAAATACAACACAAAATATACATAGATTTAATGTGGTTCACCTAATATGGGATACGTCCACACAAAAATAGCCAGTTGTTCTCTTTATTTAGTGCAACAAAATAAAGGGATAAAACTTCTAATACATCCACTATAATCTCCTCTTCACTCACATACAACATTCTACCATAATTACAATGACCTCATATAAAAAGGAGGGTTACATATAGGTAAAAAATTCACATACATATTTTCTACCATTAGATCTGAAACCTAATAGTGAGTGGTCCATATTTATTAAAAAATTATAATATTTTACATTGCATTTTTAATAAAATTTTACTTTAGGGGTACTACCCCTGAACCCCCACCCTATGGCAACCATAATAGGGGGTGTTCTCCCCCTGACACACCCCTGTCAAGAACTAGGCATTATAATAAGATAAAGCTCCACCATCCAATAATCTCCCACTTGGATACTGATTGTTGCAACTCTACCACTACAACTTTTCCTTGGACTTTTCTTTAAACTTTGACCCTGGCATGTTTCTCATCTTCCTTTTTATCCTTGATGACCTATTGAAGCTAAACAACTCTCCAAATTCTCTGTTGTGACTAATTTTGTTAGCATATCTACAAGATCCTAAATTATATGGATCTTTTCCAACTTTAGTTGACCATCCTCCAAAATTGAATGGATGAAACAATACCTGAGTTGTATATGTTTGGTTCTTGAGTGGAATGCTAAGTTCTTTGCTAAATTAATTTCACTCTATCTATCACTGTATAACCTGCAATCTTCCTACTTATGCCTCAACTCTTCCATGCACCGTTGCATCCATAACATCTCCTTACTAGCTTCTATAGTTGTAACATACTTTGCCTCTGTAGTTGACAAAGCAACTATCTTTTGTAATTTTAAAATCTAACTAACTAATGTATCACCAATAGTGAAAACATAACCTATGGTGCTTCTCTTACCATCTAAATCTCTAGCCATGTATGCATCAACATATCTTTGTAAGGTAATATTTAAACCTTCATAACACAATCATCCCTCTCAAGTACTTGAGAATCCACTTGAATCTATCCCAATGCTCTTTTCTTAGAATATTCATAAACCTGCTAACAACTCCCATTGCATGAGTGATATGTAGTCTTGTGAACACCATAGCATACATTAAAATTCTAACTACTAAAGCATATGTAAATTTAGACATGTAATTGATTTCTTCCTATGTTTTAAGACACTATTCCTTGCTTAATTTAAATTTACCTCCTAAAAGTGTACATATAGGTTTTACATCTTGCATATTGAACCTAACAAACACCTTATTGATGTACTCTTCATGAGACAATGTCAATTTTCTATTTTTCCTATCTCTTGTTATTCTCATACCAAGTATTTGTTTTGCAACACCCAAATCCTTCATTGTAAAAGAATTTTCTAATTTTATTTTGAGATCATTTATATCTTATATGTTAGACCCTACAAAAAACATGCCATCAACATACAATAACAAAATAATATAACTGCCATTATCTAATCTCTTAAAATAGACACAATGGTTAGAATTACATCTACTATAATTTTGTTCTATCATAAACATGTCAAATTTCAAATACCACTAGCTTGGAAATTGATTTAGACCATACAAAATCTTCTTCAACCTGTACACCATTTTTTCCTTACCTTTTACTTTGTATCCCTATATATTCTCCATATATATTTCCTCCTCCAAATCACCATGAAAGAAAGTATTTTTCACATCTAACTGTTCAAGGCAAAAATATTCTATTGCTACCAAAATTAAAATAGTTCTTATGGAAATCATTTTTACAACCGAAAAAAATATTTTGTCAAAATCAATACCTTATTTTTGTGCAAAGCCCTTTTACAGCAAGTCTAGCCTTGTACCTATTTTTTCCTCCATCTTCTTCCTTAAACCTATAAACCCATTTATTCTACAATGCTCTTTTACCTGTATGCAATTAAACCAAATCCCATGTTTGGTTATGTACCAAGGAGTCCATCTCCCTTTCATGCCTTGCTTTCACTTCTTTTTGGTTTCTACCTACATTGCTTCTTCATAGCTTTTTGGCTCACCACCATTACACAATAATAAATAATAAATTGAAGGACAATATCATTCATGGAGTCTATTTACTCTCGTATATCTTTTAACTACACTTTCAAGAGTTTGAGGTACTTGTTGATATTGTAGTTGTTGCACATTCTATTTTTTTGGCACTTTTGAAATTTCATTTCTTATGATATCATCAAGTACTACATATTATGTATTTGGCTTTTCTCATTTCTTTCTCTGCAACTAATCTCTGTACATGACCTTCTCATTAAATATCACATCTCTACTCCTAATTATTTTGTGATTTTCAAAATCCCATAAATGGTAACCAAAATCATTAACTTCATATCCAATAAAATTACATTTCTTGGATTTTGATTCAAGCTTGGTTCTATTGTTTTTATCAATATGATCAAATCCTTCACAACCTAAAGTTTTTAAAAAAGAATAATCTACCTTTTTACCCATATGTGCTTCCTCTGGAATGCCACCATCTAAAGGACTTGAAGGCCCTCTATTTATTAAGTAAATAATAATATCCATAACATCTACCCAAAATTTTAAGGGTAACCCTGCATGCAATCTCATGCTCCTTGCATGCTCCATGATTGTTTTATTCATCCTTTCAAACATACCATTTTGTTGTGGTGTTCTTGTAACCAAGTTCTTTCTCTGAATCCCTTGGGATGAATAGTATTTATCAAATTATTTATTGAAATATTCACCTCCATTATCTGATCTAACAAACTTCAACTTATTTCCTATCTCATTCTTAACCAAATCTTTTCATTTCTTAAAAGTATCAAAAACATTAGATTTTTTTTGTATGCAATAAACCTAAGTTTTTTTAGTTGCATCATCAACAAAAGTAACATAATAAGAAGAGACACCAAGGGATGATACCTGAGCTAGTCCTCATACATCTATATTAATAAGATCTAACTTTTCATCCTTCTTTGTCTTCCCAACTTTGATAAATCTGACTCTTATTTTCTATACACATAATGCTCACAAAATTTTAAATCCACCTTCAAATTTGGCAACAAATTCTTTGAATAAGTATGCAAATAAAAATACATCATGTCTATGAATTAATATTAGATTAGATAAGATAGATCACACCTACACTTTTGATTGGGATACACTTGTTAAGTGGGAGCATGCCCAATATGGGGATCTAGTAGACCCAATTAGGTGATCACTTGTATCACTTGTCACAACACATCATGCTAGGAAGGGTTATAAAGCCTACAGTCTAACACAATATCAAAACAACCCTAATGGAGTCCTAAGGTTTAAAACATTCATTTTATACTAATAAAAAGAAATTAAATATAATATAGTGCACACCAAAGCTTGTGGCACAAAGTAGGGGTTAGAAGCAATAAAATAAATAATTAAACTAAATATGTATTAGAAGACATATACTCACGTCAATGTATATGTAATATTAATACATGAAGAGAATAAGACAAATGCATTATATATCTACTCTTACAAAGTAAAAATAACGTTAATAATACTTACCTTTGAAGATGAACCTGTCGAGCCTCAATCTCTCCCTTGGCCAAGGTGCTTTGTAAGAGATTATTGTGGTATGTAAGGATAACAAAGATATATCAACTCTAGGTTACACAACCTATCTAAGCATCCAAAATACTTATCCACAAGATAATATCCCTATCTCTAAAGAAAGTATGGAACCCTAAGCTTTATTTCTCAATTATAATAAAAAATAAGCAGATGTTCACTCACACTTATTTGATAATAATTCTTCTCTTATGAAATGGTGGGAAATGAACTTGTATATATAGGTAGATCTTTCCCTAAATCCTCTTAAGAATGTCAGTTGTAAAGGGTCGACCTAGTTAACCTAGTGTGTTTTTAGGGACAAATCACTAGGTCTATGTTAGGTCGATCAAAAGGCTAATAAACCAAGAAAGTGAAAAATACCCTTGAATTGTACTAGGTTGACCCAATTGACCTAGTACAACTAATAATCCAAATGGATGTTATGACAAGAAAAGGAGGATGGAAAGAGGAAAAAGACTAGAGGAGGTAGGACTAAGAATAATAATCTTAGGGTTAATAGTTTTAGGAGACAAGTGTGTAGATGGCAAGTAGTAAAAGGGATAACAATATTACAAAGCACTGATGGTCTGCCCACCCCTTTCTTGGTACACACTTTAAGACATGCACTCAGAAAGATTGAGACTTGATAGGTTCCTGTCAAATAAAAAATATTAATAATCAATAAAAGTTTTAAAATATTATGTGTATATATATGCCCCACTTGAATCTCATCATGTATCACATAGGTGCAACATGGGATGGTGCTTTGAGATAAAACATGATAACACACAATGTTGATGCTAAGTAAAGTGTAATAAGTAGTAAATAAGATAAATAAAAGGATTAAATTGAAAAATGCATACCTTTACTTACCTTAGTGTCGTATATAAATAATTAGATTGTAAGAAACCTGAAGGTGTCCAATGTAGAGAATAATAGATGAACCTATAGAAGTTAGTGCAAAAACTAGACAAAAATTAAAAAATGGAAGATAAGCATGTAATAGTTAAGAAGGACAAACAAGATAGTTGATAATTTAGGATTGGTAAAACAAGGTTTTTATAATATTAAAGGTAAATAAATGACAAAAGAATGGAAAATGAATTACAAATGATTGGAAAATGAATGACAAATGATAAGAAATAAATGACAAATGATATTAAAAAGCATGTAAAGCATAAATGGAAAAAAGGAATGTTAATGCAAGAAAATTCTAACAAAGATATGTAAGAAAGTGAAAAGTAAGCTCATGTAAGACAAACAAAAAGGAAAACATTTGAAGATGGAAGACAAACTTGAATAAGGCATATATGTAATAATGGCAAAAGGGTGTAGACTCAGCTATCCACAGTATAAGGGTAGTATAATAATGACAAATAAAATAAAAGAATGATCCATAGTTACTCAAACATGTTGTTCTGATCTAAGGATAGATAAAATTGAAACAAAGTAATGCTAACATGTTTTTAAAGACATGAATAAGAAGGAATAATTAGAAGAGGGAAGACAAATTTGGAATCATAATTTGGTTGTCAAGGGGGAAAATGAAGTGGGTGGAGGGGAGAATGAAGGAAAAAACAAGGTATAGGAACTCTTTATCAAAGTCAAGACACTTAAATTAGGTTTTTTAAAACAAGAGGATTGTAGACCTTAAGGTCTCTAAAAAAATTCTCTTAGTGAAATAAGCCTTAGGTAAACAAATAGAGTATATAGATCATCCCATGAAGGCTACATGCATGAAAAGTAAAATGGACCTACCTCCCAATGACATGTTCCCCATTCTTCAAGACCTCTTATAGAGCCATTGGTATACTATAAAGATTGGGTAATTACGTGATAAATTAGGTAGCACCATAGATTTTTTTTGAAATCCCATATTCTAATCTACTGGCCTACTACACCCCAAAGGACCTTGGCTCTATGTGAGGCTAATTGTGAAGTTTGAGCTTCAATTAGAGATAGAAGATGTGCTTGAAGTCACATCTTTTGGTGTGAATTTGACTTTTGAGATTTGTATGTTGCCTTTTAGATATTATTTCCTTTTGTTTTCAAATGATTTGGATTTTAACTTTCTTGATGGATTTTTCTATTCTTCCTCCATACGGATTTGGAAAACCAAACATGGAGTGAAAGAAAGGGGTAAATAAAGATTAATGACACATGGAACAATTTGAATTGCTTCAAATTACAAAAAATGTGACAAGGGGCAAAAATAAGGGATACAATGACATCAAAAGTGTGATTTTGTATCATAAGAATGAGGGAAAGGATGAAAACATGCTAACATAGATTGTTGTGTAAATTCTATCTAGCAAGAGAAGCAAAATCTAAAGTTGAGAATAAAGATCAAGGATATGAAAATATGGTAAATTTATGAGGAGGGTTGGGTCCTATCTATGGTCTTACACTGCAACTTCATAAAAGAGAAACCCAAGGGGTGAGATAACATAAATGTAAAACATAAGTGATAAAAATAAGTAAAAGGATGGTAATTTTTTGAGGGGTGCCGAGTCCTATCCGTAGTTTTATGAAGTAAATCACAAAATAAAAACCCATGAGAGTGCCAAAAGAGAAATGTCAAAAGAAAAAGAAGACTATGGTACATCAAGAGGTAAATACTAAATAAAGGGGAAAAAATGATCATAAAGCTACTAAGGCAAAGAGTGACATAAAAAGATTAAAAAAAGAGGTATATAAAGACAAAAATGAAAACAAATTCCAAATGTAATGTGGAAGAAAACCAAAAAATGTAAAAGAAAAAAATGATTCTAGTAAAATGAAAGTAAAGGAAGTAAATAAAGATGCACAAAAACAAAGAAACATGACACAATAACAAGTAAGGCCTATTCTAACATTTGTATCAAAGATGAACATGTGAAATACAAGTCTAGAAATCTCAAAAAGTTTCTTGAATCTGGATTTGTTTTTTATTATGCATTATAGAATAAGAGTGGGCATCTCAAGATGACCCAATGGGTAAGTAGATGTAGGGATGGGCATTGAAAGATGCCCCAAAGTCTGAAGGGACATGTGGATGGGCATCACAAGATTCCCCAACATGTGAGTTGGAGTGAGGTAATATTGAACCATTAAAATGATTTTCATTGGGTTGATAGGTGTATTTGGAAATAGGTAAATGTGTTGTCTTTTTAGATTTTGAGAATGTTAAATGTGACATTATTTTTAGGAGAGGTATAAGGATATAAATGAGGACCATCGATGATATGCTTTAGAATAGGCATTTGAACTAGATAATCTTTTGGTTCATGTGACTTAAGAGCCTGAGGGTCAATGGATGCAACACTATGTTTAAAGTTATTCATGTTAGTTATAATTTCTTTATTGGTGTAGGAAGAAGGATCAACTATGGTTTGAAAAAAATTAATAGATGAGGTGTGTTCATTAAGTATTTTATGTTGATGTGATTGTGGTTCTTGAAATTAACTTTGAGAAGCTTTAAGATAGTCTTGATGACATTATTTTGTGAGAGTATCAAGATTGAAATGTGGACTAAGCAAGGAAGAAATAATAAATTGGTGAATATCATGACAAGTTTCATGAAAATGACCTATATTAGCATGTCACCAATAAAATTTATCTAGATTTTACCATTTGGGAGGAGGTTTGGAAGGATCAAAGCTCATGGGTTTAGAGGGTGGCAATTTCTTCTTAAGTTTTTCTAGATTCAATGGTGGGTAAGTTGGGTTAAAATTAGTTGAATTAGATGCTCCATTTTTAAGTTGGGGAAACTTGGATGAATCAATGGTATGATAAAATGATTGGAAATTTACTTTAGTAGTTGCTTGAGATGGTTTAAATTGAGTCATAAAAAAGTGTTGCCTTTTTTCTTGGTCTAAGGCTTCATTTAAAGTTTGAAGAGAAAAGATTCAAACTTTGTATTGAATAGGAGCCTTAAGAGATGTGATAAATAGTTTTAAAAGAGTATCATAATTCATGTTGTGGTCCACTTTATGAGCAAGAGACTTCCATAATTTAATGAAAGTATGAGCAGATTCATTAGAAAGTTGTTTGGCATTGATGAAATGGCTAAGGTAGTTTTTAGGAAGGTCATCATGTTGGAATTCCTTCACTAGAACATTGACTAAATCTTCTAGTTGTCAAATGAAATTTCTAAGAAGTTGGTTGTACCATTCAAGTGCATCACCAACAAAGGTTTTGGCTAAGATATTTTTGGTATTAAAGGTATTAGTTTAGACCCATTCATTCTAGATATTACCAAAATATTTAAGAAAGATAGTAGGGTCCTTAGTCCCATTATATGTGATAGTTAGATAAAGGTTTCTAATATCTATGGATGTAATGTATGGGGCTAAAGGCTCATTTTAAAGATGTTCAATTATTTTTTTATTCATTTTAGGTTGAGGGATGATATTCCCATTGGCATCTCTAAGAAGAGGAGGGACAATTTTTTTATTTGGTTGATACATGATGACTTGAGTTGGTTGACTAGTCATGTTGCATGTTCATCACTTGAGATTGATTGGTTGTTTTCATGATGTTCATTTATTGGATAACTTGGGAAATAAATTGAGTTGTATCAATAGGTGGGTTGGTGTTTGTAGGAGGGATATTAGTGTTTTTAGGAAGAGGGTTGGTAGTGTTGGTGGGAGGAGGATTATTTGTAGGTGGAGGATTCCCAACATTAGTGTTAGTTGTCTTAAGTGTCGTAGAAGAATAAGGAATCTTGGTAAAGCCACCATTATTGTGAGGAGTGTAGATAGTATTATCATCAAGGTTTTTAAATAATTAGGAACCATCTATATTATAAATTTGAGTGGTTTTAATCATTACTTTGGGAATTGATAAGACTTGGTGATCTTGTTATGGGTGTAACAAGAGGATTATGAACATTGGTTGTAAGAGTATTAGTGTTGATAGGAGAGGTATTAATTGGTAAAAGATTCTCAAAATAAATATTTGGAAGATGATTAGGATGAATGACCTTGGGTACATTACATTGTGTAGTGATTGGTTTTTTTTAAAGAGAAGAATAAGGAAGAAATTGGATAGTTTCATCTAAAGTAATGAAATAAGTGAGATTATTATCCAAATCCTTGATTATGAAATGTTCTTGAATAAAAAAAGGCTGAAAATATGTCATAATGATGAAATAAGACTAGAAAACCATACAAGGAGAAGAAAAAGTGACATAAAATAGTATAGGGTCGACTGGGTCGATATTATATAGCAAATAGGGGCTGAAAAGGGTCTATAAATAGTATAGGGTTGACTGGGTCGATCTTTTACAGCAAACAAAGATTGAAAAATGTTTTTAAATAGTAAAGGATCAACTGGATCAATCTTATATAATGTACATAAGATGAAAAAGGTCTATAGATAGTACAGGATCGACTGGATCGATCTTGTATAGTAAACAGAGGCTAAAAATAGGCAGATTCCTTGTTTTGCCTATATCTTTGTTTCTACTCATCTATTTTTTAAACCATAAAATGCATTGGATTTATGATGGCATAGAGAATAAAAATAGGGACAATTATAAAGTTGATAGTAATGTAAAGAAGTAATTTCTAAAAGGAAACAAATAGTCAATTGGATCAACGTTGGCTAATAAAATTGAGGTACATGATATAAAACCTTGCACTAACACTATCTAATACAAGTTTTTATGTAAATAATTTAAAAAATATCAAACAAATAATTTTAAAATTAAAGCTAACTAATTGGTCAATCTAAATGTTTATTAGATTATTAAAATATGATTTTAATGTAATTAAAAGTTGGCTATAAATAAGGAACTAGATAGTAAAATAAGGATGGTTTCAAGTAGTTTGGTCTAAAAGGGACTATAGTTGTAATGATAAAAGATTCATATTGTGGCATATCCCCTCACTTCACACACCATAACAATAAGGGTCTCAAATGCTTAGCTAGAATATACCATTAACCATGCTTTATACTTGACTAGAGCATCCAGTTGGCTTCCCCCTTGGTGATGAAATATAATTAGGTTGGCCTAGGATAGATATAATGTTAGAGTGTTTATTTATTTATTTTTGATTTGGCCATGTTGGCATAAAATATGAATAGTTAAGCTAAGTGATAAATTGAAAATCCCTTAATTAGACTATGTGTACTATTCTAAGCATGCAAACAACATGAAAAGAAATGTGTGAGCTAATTACTAATAGATATGAGGTTAATTAAAAATTTGAAACAAGGTATAGTGTTGACACTATATGTAAATACTACAAAATAGGGTTGACAAAGTTGAACATGTACTATGGAAGCAAAGTATAAAAATAAACTAGGTCAGTAGTGTCGATCTAGTTATTTCAGATAACACACAAAACACAGGATTAGGTCAGTAGTGTCGATCTAGTTGACTATGTAAGGGTAGTTTTAAAGGATAGAAACTGTGAAATGAAAGATAGAAAGGAAAGGAATAGATAATTATAAAGGAATCTTGGTGGATTAGAGATGCAATGAATAAGATTGATAATCTAGAACCTAGAAGTAAGTTTGAAAAACCTATAAATTGGGTCGACAGTATCGATCAAGCTATACAAGAACTTGCTAAAAAGTTCTAAAACTATAAGGGGTCAACTGGTTCAACCTAGTAGGCTTAATTAGGTGTCTAAAAGGATATAAACCTATACGGGGTTGATTGGGTTGACCTAGTTGTATGTTCCTAAAACCTATGCACAAAAAAAGAGAGGTGGGGCTATAGAATCGATCTAGTATGTCAAAAAATATGATCAAAATAAATGAAATAAAATGAAGGAAAATTGAAAAAATCCTACAAGGGTTAGTTCACATTGGGTTCACCAAAATGTATGTAATAAAAAATGCATCATGTATATGGATTAATCCTAAATCAGATAAGATAGATCACACTTTCAATTTCAATTGGGATACACTTGTTAAGTAGGATCATGACCAATATGGGGATCCACTAGACCCAATTAGGGTATCACTTGTATCACTTGTTGCAACACATCATGCTAGGAAGGGTTCCAAAGCCTATAATCTAACATAATCAAACAACAACATTAATGGAGTCTTAAGGTTTAAAATGTTCACTTTATACTAATAACAAGAAAGTAAATCTAATCTATTGCACACCAAAGCTTGTGGCACAAACTGGGGGTTAGAATCAATCAAATAAACAACTAAACTAAACATGTATTACAAGACATATACTCGTGTCAATGTATATAAAATCCTAATACATGGAGAGAATAATATAAATGCATTATCTATCTACTCTTGCAAAGGATAAATAAAATTAGGAATACTTAACTTTAAATACAAACCCATCGAGCCTCAATCTCTCCCTTGGATAAGGTGCTTCATAAGATATTGTTGTGGTATGTAAGGATAACCAAGATAAATCAGCTCTAGGTTACATAACCTATTTAAGCTTCCAAAAGACTTATCCATAAAACAATATTTGTATCTCCAAAGAAAGTATGGAACCTTAAACTTTATTCCTCAAGTATAATGGTCAATAAGTAGATGTTCACTCACACTTATTCACTCATAATTCTTCTCTTATGAAATGGTGGGAAATGAACTTGTATATGTAGGTGGATCTTTCCCTAAATCCTCCCAAGAATGTTGGATGTATAGGGTCAACCCAGTTGACCCAGTGTGTTTTTAGGGACAAATCACTAGGTCTATGTTAGTTCAACCAAAAGGCTAACAAACCAAGAAAGTGAAAAATACCCATAAACTATACTAGGTTGACTTAGTTGACCTAGTATAACCAACAATCCAAAAAGATGTTAAGGAAAAAAATTAGGATGGAAAGAGGAAAAAGATTGGAGGAGATAGGATTGAGAAGAATAAGCTTAAGGTTAATGGTTTTAGGAGAAAAGTGTGTAGATGCAAGTGGCAAAATGAATGTTAATATTAAGAAGTACCAATAGTCTACCCACCCCTTTCCCAATGCACCCCTTAAGGCATACACTCAAAAAGATTGAGACTTGATAGGTTCTTGTAAGATACAAAGTGTTAGTAATAAATACAAGTTTGAAAATATTGTGTATACAGAGTGAATAACTTGCATCCCCTTCTCACTCGTGTGCCCAAGTCTGTGGTGCCATAATTTTGTATCCACTTTTGTACAAGCTAAAGAAATATAAAATTAAACATTAACATTAGATAAATATAATGTGCCTAATTTCTCTCCTTTTGATATTACCAATGATCCTTTAAAGACCTTCCACAAATTTCCTACAAATGTAACTATCTAGCCCTCACTTTCTAATTGCCCTACTGAAATTATATTTCTTCTCAACTTAGGAACATTACTCACCTCTTTCAAAAACCATTTATTTCCATTCTATAATTTTATTTTTATCTTACCCTTTCCTAAAATTTTACAGGGTTTACCATCTCCTAAATAAACTTGTCCAAAATCACCTTAAATATAGTCTTGAAAATATTTCTTATGGGGTGTAACATGAAATAAATACCTTGAATCTAACACCCAAGAAACATTAATGTTATCTAAATAAATCATTAAAGCATCATGTAACACATCACCTACTACATTTGATTCTTGATTTTTATCTTGTTGTCCATCTCCTTCTTTTCCTTTTTGAAACCAATAATCTTTCTTCCGGTATCCTTTCTTCTCACAAATCCAACACACCAACGTTCCTCTAGATTTAGATCCACCCTTATTAGACTTAATATGATTCCCTAGGCCCTTTCCTCTATCTTTTTTTTTTCCCCTATTCTCCATAGTCAAAACATTACCTGATGTCTCACCTCTACTTTTCCATCATATTTCCTTGCTAATAACAACACCAATTAATTCATCAAAATTTAAATTGTTTGAACCAAAGATAGAATTACTCACAGCCATGACGAAGCCATTCCAAATTTCTATCAATGAGGAAAAAAATCAAAATATCCCTAACCTCATCATCAAAATTTACTCCTATATAGATTAATTGATTTGTGATCATGTTAAATTCATTTAAATGATCAACAACAAACCCACCTTCTAACATTTCTAGATTAAATAAATGCTTCATAAGAAATACCTTGTTAGAGGCTAAGGTTTTTTCATACACTTTATCCAATTATTTTATCACATCCATTGTTGTCATTTCTTTTGAAATATTGCAGGCCACTGACATTACTAGGCATAGTCATATTGTTCATAGTGCCTTTCTATCAAGAACCTCCCAATCTTCATCCTTCATAGTTGTCAACTTATTTGACATTTTACCCAATGGTAGGAAAAGATCCTTCTGATATAGATAGTCCTCCATTTACATCTTCCATAGATGTTAGTTTTGGCTGCTAAACTTTTTGACCTTAAACTTGCCTTCTTCCACCATTGCTCCCACTCGAACTAGGAACCCTCCTTTCCTACAAGTTTATCTGCTATATAAAACTTCAGATCTAATACCAATTATTAGGAATATATAACATAGATCAATATTAATGAATTAAAGATGGAAATAAAATACAACACAAGATGGACATAGATTTAATGTGGCTCACCCAAATGGGTTATGACCACACAAAAACAACCAATTATTCTCTTTATTCAGTCTAATAAAATGAAGATAAAACCTACAATACATCCACTGTAATCTCATCTTCACTCACATACAACATGCTATCATAATTACAATTACCTCATATCAAAAGGAGGGTTATATGTAGGGAAAAAATGCAAAAACATAATTTATACCATTAGATATACAACCTAATAGTCACCACCCCCTAGACCCCCACAAGGACTATAGTGGGGGGGGTGTTACCCCCCACACCCCCTGTCAAGAATCAGGCATTATAATAAGATTGGGTTCTACCATTCAACAAAATTGAAGGCCACTTAGATGACAAATGTGAGAAATGAGGCCTAGAGGACTAATGAGTGACGATAGATGGTGAGTACAAGTGTCATTAGAAAGGCTAGTAGTTAGAGATGCATCTGATGAATTTTATACCTTGTTTTCAACCTACCTAAGATAGTGCATATGTGTCATGTATTCCTCATCTATATTTGAGTAGTCAAGATATGCCTCATCATTAAGGTAGTTTCAATAAGGTAGTTGAAGGTTTTTATGCTAGTTTTTGTCATAGTTCATATGGACACTTGTCCAAGAAGACCTTTATGGTCTATTTCACACTCCATTCTCCTACAATGTAACTAGTCCTCATCACTTGCCACTTGTTCTTATGACCTTTGAGCTTCACTTATTCTTTCTCTCCTTATATTATTTATAAATGCAAGCCATTTTAGATTTTGTAAAAGAATCAACACCTAGTATATCAAAGCCCTGCTAGTTTGATACTATATTTTTCCTTCGATATAAATTGAAGTGGTGTATAGTCAAAGGTCAAGTGATTAGTATCTATCCTTGCTTTCCCTCAACTCTTCCATGTTTGATACAATTAGTTTCCAATATAATAGTGTTAAGGTAAGCTCTTGTTGTTGGTTTTATGGCATAAATTTTTCATTAATTTCAAGGTCAATATGGATGTCATTAATGTCAAAGTCAAGGTTGATGTCATGCATGGTGAAGTGGTATGTTACAAGGAGTCTTATAACAAGAGAGAAATTGAAGTCAGCCTATTATATCTCTATTGAAAGATAATTTTAATTCAACTTGGTAATTATTCTGAGCTTGATGACATGTCAAGTCCAAGATCAAGATACAAGGTAACCATACTTTTAAGCACTAGTCTTAAGGAGCATTATCATATCATGAGCATGTGTATGAAAATGGTTGTCTGGTAATATAGATACACATAGGTATGAGTGTATGTTTAATGATACCAAAGCATGAATATTACATGTTGGAACACTCAAGAAAGTTTCAAGGTAAACCTAAAGGGCTAAGGTCTTAAGCCTAAGCATATAATCAAACTAGTCCTAGACCACGTCTGACCTAATAAGGTACCATGAAATGTTGTCAAGACTTATGAAGGATACAAATTAGTTGTATATCATATGAGAATATTTTTGAAAATATATATAAGGTGGATAATCTTTCATAGAATATGTCAAGGCTAGTTCATGGCTTATTCATTTGCATGAAGAGACCTAGTGAGAAGGCATAGGCTTAGTAGTATGATGAGATGAGCAATCTGATGCTTGTGAAAATAATATTGGTAGTGTTTAAGTATGGTATGAGTTCATATTACATTATCTTGAAGTTTTTATAGTATTTTAAGTGGTTTTAAGATATGTTTAAGGTATAAGTGTGATTGGCAGTTCAAAGCCTAATGTGCAAAGAGACCTAGTCTGACCTAATGAGGAGTCAAGTTTAGTTTTCAAGGTGATAAATCTCATGAGATCAATTTCAGAGGTTTGAAATATTTTTTCAAGTGTGTTTACCAAATATGAGGTTAAATTCTAAAGAAGAAAGCATGAAATGTGGTTTTAAGGTTTTTTGTGTGCACATAATGAGGTATTATAAATTAGAGAAGGATTTTATTATGCTTGTTGTCATGTGAAATTTTTTCATGAGATCCTAGGGAAGGATCCTAACTCAAGTTTCAAAGCATTAATTTTTTGATTAAGGGCCCAAGATTTATGAATGATAGTTAAGAATGTAAGGTGATCTTAACCATCTCTAAAACCCTAATAATGACTTGATATGGAAGAGCTTGATCTCAATGGATAAAAATGAATTATATGACCTAGTTTTATGATTGGATAATGTAGAGGACTCTCCCAATTACCTCCAATTGGAATTGGTCTGTCATAAGAGTGAGTGGAAGCTATAAGAAACCCCTTATTTCTTAAATTTTTGATGTAGTAGGCAAGGTTGACCAAGTTAAATCATGAAATGATTAGATTATGATGTGTGAGACTTTTATTTTGTGTCCATGTAAATTTTTAATTATTTTATAGAATCAAAATATGTTAAACTGGTCATGGAAGTTGGCCTATTGCTAAATAGGCTTAGTAAGGAAGACAGTGAGAAAAATAGGTAGAAGTGGGAATGAGATTAGGGATGTGTTACCATGGATAACGGTTGGATCCAATTGTATAAGGTTATTATTAAATACATGTAACAAATATCCCCATTTTATAAAAATTTTGGAGATATGTGTGTATGGTAGAAAGCTATTCTCAATTTGACTTGTCTAACATAGTAAGGTATGTGTATAGTGAAGCCATGAGATTGGTCTGTAAGACCAATATTGCCATTTAAGCCTATAATATATTTATTTTAAGTTAATATTAAGATGTTTTATGATCATATAAAACCATTTTAACTTCATTAAATTTAATCTACATGTGCTTTATGTCATTGTTTCTATGACTATGTTTTCTAGCATTCAAGAAGTTTTTTGTGTGTTAGTAAGATTGATGTTTCTGAGGTGATTTACCTAGATTTAAAGAATTTAATTCACATGAAGTTTTTATATAGGTATATTAGGTTAATTTTAATGTTTTTTATTCATTATAATTTCTTATGAAGGTTTGAAAAGTCAAAGGTTCTTGACTAGGTTTTGAAGCATGTTTGCAGTTCTGAGTAAGCATATGGAAGTGGTTAGTTTGAGATATTTTATCTTGTATGTGAAATATAATGGAAATGGTGATTAACATAATTTAATTTATTTTTTTATTATTAAATTTTTTTAATATATTTATGTGTAAAATTTGATTTTATACTTTATATATTTAAATAAGACTTTCTAGCAGTGAGAAGGCCTAATTGTGAGTAGGCATAATGGTGTGGTTCGAGTGAAATGAGCTGAATGGTGTAGGAAAAATAAGGTGATATTATTATGGGTATAATTTAAGTGTGTGTGAATTATTAAATCAATTTATGGAGGCTTAATATGTTCCAAGGTGGTCAAGTTGAAACATGTGCTTTGAGAAGACCTAATTGCATTAGGTCTCTATTAGGCCTAATGGTGTCTTTGGTCCTTATGAGGGGTGACCGACATATGTAATGGTTTTTTCACTTGTGAAAATTTATTTTTGATATATTTAAATGGTTATCCAAGTATATATATGTTTTTTTCCAAAAAAATAGATGTGAGAGCAAGATTCAAGTATAAGAAGAAGGTCTAATAGGTCTAATTTGACTAGTTAAAATATTGAGGTGGTGAACAAATAAAATATAAGTTTGAAAAATAGGGAGATGGATTAAATACCATAAAATAGGTTTTTTTAATATGTCATTAATTTATATTAGTGATTATATATATGATGAGCAAGGTTATTTTACCTAATTCTGTCAATAAAAGGACTAGTTGAGCGAAGAGGCCTAATAGGCTATTTGAGAGAGATAAAAGAGTGTGAAGAGAAAAATAAGGTGATCATAATGAGTTGATAAATAAAAATGTATCCAAAGTTGATCATATTTTCAATTTTTTTGAGTTAGTTATGAGTCACCTTTGGGGTTGGTGCCTCCTTACAAGTTGGTACTTGATAAAAGACTAGTTGAGTTGGTGCTTAACTAGTGAGGGGTTGGTGCTCCTAGTGGGATTAGTGCCTCACTAAATATTGAATAACTAATTATATTAATATATTCCAAGATATGTTTTAGTGGTTTTTATCTCCCATGAGGTTTTCCTACATATCTCTTATGTTCATATGTTATGTGTTTATGGGATGCTTGTTTATGCATTGGTTAATGTATGTGTTTGAATGAATTATTAATAAATTATAAGTGAAATTGAATGATTTTTTTGAGGTCACTAATTAAAAACACCCACATTTCAATATATATACTTCTAATAATTGGTATTAGATAAGGTCCTTTAAAGCATGCCTAATAGCCTAAAGGAGATCCTAAGCAAGCAAAAATAACTAGTCAAACACAAGGTGGTTTTTATACAAGCAAGGTTCCATTGTACAATGGATATAATTATAATTTTTGGAGTGTCATGATAATAACATATTTTATGTCTCAAGTTCATGATGTTTGGCAATCATTTTTTTATGGATGCATTAGGTAATAAGGCTAGTAATAACAATTCAAAAGCAATGAATGGTATTATTTATGGCCTATCATAGGTAGATTTTATGAAGCTGATACATTGTATGTATAACAAAGAGATGTGGAAAAATTTGAATACTATACATGAGGGAGACTCCAAGGTCAAGTTAACTAAATTTTAAACCCATAGAAGATAGTTTGAAAGCCTAAGGATGAATGAATATGAGATCATTACAACCTAACTATTAATGGTTGATGAAGTGGTCAACATCATAAGAGGCCTAGGTGAATAATTGAAAGAGTATATTATTTTTCAAAAGGTATTAATATATCTAACTCCTAAGTTTGATTCTAAAGTATCTATTTTAGAAGAGATGCAAGATCTAGACAAGCTAGAGATAGATGGACTTCATGGCACCCTAACAGCCTATAAGATGAGGATAAGTGAAGGAATACATGTAAAGAAGGAATTTAAATTAAAGGAAAAAAAAATTCAAAGGATAATAAGACACAAGGTAAGAAACTCAAATACAATGATGATTATGATATTGATGATGATGAGATGATAACTATGTTTGCAAGAAAGTTGAAAATTGGCTCAGGTAAATACAAGGGTAAGCTACCCTTCAAGTGTTTCAATTGTGGATAAATTGGAAACTTTGATAACAAGTACCCTCATAATCATAATACAGAGTGTGATAAAGAGCATTATGAAGGTTATGATGATGACAATAATTCCTATAGGTCTGATATAATCAATAATTTTTTTAAAAAGTATAATGACAAGAAGAAGTCTTTCAAGAAAAAAAGGAGATTTTACACCAAGGAAGATTATAGTTCATCTAATGAGAGAGATAAAAGTTATTTTGAGAGTGACCATGAAGGTGATGGTCCTAATTTTAATGAAGTTCTCTTCATAGTTGAGGAATCAAGTTGTTCAAATCAAGAAGAGTCTATGTGGTTTAGAAGTACTGTTGGTGACTCAGGTGAAGAAGAAGATGAGTTCAAGTTTAAGACTAAGTTGATGAATGCTCTAGAAGAACTAAATATTATGAAGAAAAATAATAAGTGTATGAAGTCTCTTGTCAAATATTATGAGGAGTAAATCATTTTGTTTGAATAGAGATTGAGAAACAACTCCAAAGAATAAGAATAAATATTCAAATAGGTGGAGACTCAAATTAAGATTGTGACTGCAATCCTAAAGGCTAAATAAGAATAAATTGTTAGGTTGTAATTGAAGTGTATTCCTTGAGATCTGAATTGGATTAGACATCAAGTAAGTTAAAGTCTTTTGTGAAGTTTGAAAAGAGTACCAATGATCTATTTAACATCCTAAGTATTCAGAAGACTACAAATGATGAAATAGGTTTTGGTTTCAATGGAGACAAAGATAAGAACACTAATTTTATCAATTAAAATATGACCTTAAAGTTAAATGGTCAATCAAGGAATGATGGTGCTAGCATAATGAAGACTAATCATATCAAGTAGTCTAACACTATAAGGTAATTTAATCCTTTTAATAGTTATTATTATTCATGTAACCAATTTGGTCATAGAGCAAGGTATTGTATAAGACCCTCTAAGAATTAATATGTATGTAAATATGATGAGAATAATCATTCAAGAGGTATGGGTAATGGTGTGTTTCCATCAAGAGGAATAGTGTGTTTCAATTGTCAAAAGGTTGGTCATATTGTAAAGTTTTGTAAGCATGGATTCTCGAGTCAAAACAAGAATATTGAGGCCCCTAGAGTGTAAAAAATAAGACAAGATAGTTAATGGAAACTAAAATTAGTTGTTAGAGACTCTAGGTTGCACCCTTGATGAGGACAGGAGTGTTCATGTCTTAATCTTCAAACCTAGGCTAAAATGGGAATGACCCTAGGTTGTCGTTACCTAATGAGTGGCTCAGACCTCTAGATTTTAAGAGGATAGCTCTCTTGATTGATTTATTTTAATGCTCTCTCTAGACCTAAATATTTGGGATAGAAAGGGTAAAAGAGATTCATAATGAAAACTTATCCTATAGTATAGTGAAACACCTTATAATCATTTTATCCATTCATAAGATTGAACTCTTCATCACACTAATGAATTATGAATAGACACAACCCACTAGCTTTAATGGATCCAAAACAATAGTGTTTCACTTATAGGTCATTTTTATTGACTTAGACAATATGAGAATGAATATAAGGTCTAGTTCAAGTACACTTACCATCAAACATCCACTTCAAGTTTGAGACATCAGCATCAAGACACACTAGATAACTTTCAAGGAGAGTTGTTAGCACTTAAGTAGAACTTGGACCTATAAAAGGGAATATTTAACCACTTTTTCATATCAAAACATGTATAAAACACTAAGTACTAATTTAGAAGCACTTGCAAATTCTCTTATTCATCATTCAATAAGTGTACAAATTCTAGAAGAGTCTCGTCATACTAGCATGAGGGATACAAACTAAGGCAAAAATCCTTGAATATATTAAAGAGGTGAGGAGAGAAGAAGGTTAATATGGTGTGGAAGAGTGGAAAAGGGTCATTAATGACCACATTCAACTCAAAACAATAGTTATAATAGTTATACAATTCTCCTTCAATCCTCTTATGTGTTAAACTTCCTTGGTGGCTCCTCAAATGAGCTATTGGCATTGGAAATTAGGTAAGGTAGGCTGAGTATAATTTAGTTACACTATGTAAAGGGCTTGACCATGCCTATAATATTCCATTGTACTCACCTATGGTAGTTACAATCATGAATTAGACCACCATATTCATGTAGAAGCCCATACTCCTTTAGAGCAAGTTGAAAAAGTCAAGGAAAATATCTTATCCTCCATCACAATCATTACATTCACATTCAATGCCCTTCAAGGATAAATTAAAAAAGTAATATCTTATCCTTGATTTTACCGATTCCATTAGTGTTTCAATTCCAATATCAATTTCCTTGATGACAACATATGCCAATTAGGCATTTAAGCCTGATTGTCTAAGTGCTTACATATTGATCTCCATGAAGCCTATAAAAGAGATTGAAAACCTATGTATGATAGTGATCCATGATTGAAACCACATCTCTAAACCATGAAATAGGAATAAAAATGTATTAGGAACTTGAAATTTCAATTTTCCAAGTTGGTTGGTTCATCTCTCTTAAGCATGACAAACTAGTAATTTTGGAGGTACTTGCAGAGACTCTTCTAAGTGAAATATTGGGCATGTTATGCATTGGGAGGCTGAATTGAGTCCCAAACTTGTTATCCCAATGGTTGGAATCACTCTGCACTATCAAATACCTTTCCTTCTACTCAAAACATCACAAAAGTGATAGGACCGAAACTCCCCAAAGCTCTGACACAACTTGTCAGATTTAAGAGCACACATGATTACCAATGTATAAGCAACTAAACATGCAGAATCCAGAAGAACAAATAACTATCAATGAGAAGACACACAGAATATGAGAGGCAATATACAATTATATTCAACTCATTACAAAGGAATTTACAACAAAGAGGTGGCACTCTTTCTTCCACTTCGTGGGCTTACAGTAAACTTCCCTCCAGAGTAATCTTCTCTCATAGGTCACAACACACAGCTAACACAAGTTGTTGTTCACCTCATTGCACATCTATACAATCGAGTACACAACCGTACTCCAAGTAGATCTCTCCATGATCCTGTTGATGTATTGCTGTCACCTTGGATCTAGCTACCCCGCTGATCTCCTTTCTGACCCTCGCATCCATACACCCCTGCATATCAAACCTGATCTTACTTATACACACATGGGGAATCCTACTTGATTAACATGCAAACTCCGCATTCACTTAATTGACTGTTCGTCAATAGTAGTTCAGACCGCTACAAGTGACCGATGTCAATCCCTGCCCTCCTGGAGGTGACCGACGCCGGCCAATACTCTACCGATGTCGGTTTCCTTTCTGCGTCCCCTGACCGTCGTCGGTGTGGCCTACCGACGCCGGCGACTGCAAACGCCAGAAACCCTCTTGTTTGCCTTAAGTTAGAAGAATTTCCAATTGGATTTTATCCATTGGGTCAAAATTAAGGGTTTGGGAGGGTTTTAACTAGTTGAACCCTTAAGGATGATTCAAAAAGATGTGACATCCAATCCCTAATTAAATTTCACAAAGTGGAGCTATAATATGCCCTCCAACTATTTTGAGATCCTTGGCCTCCCATGCTAGATGTCTCTATAGTTCCAAGTGAAATAAAATGGCATATTTGGCTTCTTCTTGTATTCTAGGAAGGTCTAATGCATTGTAAGGCCAAATTGACTTATCTATGTTGTTCTTTTGCAATCCAATGGCTCTAATAAATCTTTTAATTTCCCCTAGAGTTTATCCATTAATTTTTAATGGTTCACTAGTCTTAAAAAGTGAAATTAGGCCCTTTGAGAAATTAGGCCTAATAGGCCTGATTATGTGTACTTGCCTTCTTGGCCACTTCATGGGTGATTTGATCCCCTATAATTTATTCCCCTATAATTTATTCCCCCCACTTGTTCTAAATTTTCATACCATCACATACTAATCTAAGGCTCTCCCATGTCATCTACCTCCATTATCCTTCTTCATTTATGAGTTAGTCTGTGAGGTCCTTAACTGGGAGAATCTTAAGTTTGAGACAAAATAGAGGGTATTTCCCCTATTTATCCTACAATTTTTAAGCTATGATGGGTTTTATTAGTTATTTATGATCTCCTCCACCAATTTTTGGAGATAAATCACACTCCTAGTACCTTCAATCATCATAACCTCCTAGGCAAACTTTCAATGGTGACTATGTGCATGATCTACCACCACTTGTCCAACTTTACCTATATTTACTTTCCTTTTGAATGTTTTATGGAGTGTTGTTAGATATTTTTAGAAGTGGCCTTTACATAGACATCCCACTCATCTCTTTGAAACCTTCATAGATAAGGGATTCTTCATGGTATTATTGAGAACAACATTGGTTATGTAGATTTCTTTGCCATTTTGAGTATGCAACTATTAGGTGTATGGTTATGATATCCTAAAAACATAATTGACACCTCTCCCACCTTGGGTTAAACCTTTAATAGGCTTGTCATATCCAATATGACCACCATCCATCTCTCTTTTTTCATATCTCCTTTAATGCACAACTTGATGGTCTAATTTCTTCATTGTATAGACTATGACTCCAGATATGGGCTCAACATGAGGATGATTGTCATCCTTATCACTTAAATGCATATACCTTACTCTAAAACTTCCTATATCACTTCATTCTACTGACCAATTTACTTCTCCACTCTAGGACATCTTGTACCATTAACCCTTTCCTAGCACTAACATGGTTGTAGGATGCTCTTTTTGACCATGAAGGTCTTGTAGGTTGTACTCATACCTAAAATGTGTGTATTTTAACTCATTTAAATCTCCCTAATATTTATAAACCCTTATTCATCCTTTGAAAATAGTATCAGTCCTTAGAGCCTAATAACCATATTCCATTCCACAAGGTAACTTCTTCAAAAAGCTAAGGTGGTTGTAGGTGGGTGTTTGGCTATATATGAGACCTTATAGGTTTACATATGTGAGTATTGGGTGTTACCTACTCTTGAGGCCCACTTTGGGGTTATTATGTCATCTCTATTTTAATAGGAAATTATACTTTAAAATCATGCTTCCTTTCATACAACACCATGCCATGGACTTAAAGTACCAAATTGACTACAAGTTATACTTAAAAATCAAAAAAATTATAGGTTTATATGTAGTGGAGTGTTATGTATTTCACAACCTTGGTTCATTGGAGGTATATAAGACCTATTTCACAATGATGCATCCATCCTATGCTTTTAGGACATGTCTCAATTCCTTAGTCTATCAACCCTCAATGGACCTAAGCCTAGTTGTAGGTGATTCTTCCACACTTAGAGACTATTTTGGTTGCATATGTAGTTAGGTGCCATGCCTTACCTTATATTTAAGTCAATTTATGTCACTAGGACCTTCTTCACCACTTGAGAAAACACACTTCTCACTGATAACTAGACAACTTGCACTCCAATCACCGTGACTAGATTCCAATATACTCAGTATGGTTGTAGGCTACCTATGGAAGCTTAGTGCCCTATATATGATGATGATATAAAAATAGATACTTTTCATAACCTTGATTTTTTATAATATCACTAGGACTACTCAACTTGAATTAACTTCACTCTATATCCCGGAAACATGACTTCATCCTCTACTCAATCAATCTTCAAGATGTTTTAGCTTTCATACCCCATTATATGGACTGTGGTAGAAATCAACATGATGTGATAATTTTCAATATTTGACAAGGGTTCATGATGTATCTTGAAGTTTGGTTCTTGATTCAATCAACTTGAAAATATCTTTCATCCACTATGACTTAATATCAAATCTTCCTTTGACATACCTTGAGACCATCCTCCTATGGTTGTAGGTCTTCATTTTAGAAGGTCTAAAAATATAAACCCTTTACTTTGCCCTTTGATTTCACATTTGGTTCATGTTATGGGTTTCTAGATTGCTCACTCAAGATGAATCTCCCATCTGTTAGGTTGTGGAGCCAAAAGCTTCAACTATGAAGATGAAGAGGAGGATGTTGAAGTTCCAAAAGTACCAGCGTCGGCAGTATGACTGACGTTGGTCATGATGAATGCAGAAGGCAACCAGCATTGGCAGGGAGTCGATCGACATCGGTTAGCACCAGTTAGATAGGGACCGATGTCGATCGCCTGTGTGTTCCAGAACCGTTTGTTGCACAATAGTTAGTTTGTTGAACTGAGTGTTTGCATGTAAAGGCTATTTCGAGTCTTGAGCTGCATGTCTATTATTAGTAAACTAAGATTCTAAGTTATTATTTAAGTCTGGGATCTATTTATAGACCCATTGGCATGTATTGTAATTATGAGCTAAAAAGGAAGGCAAGGAAGATCCTTCCATTGTAAGATCATTGAGTTGCAAGTTGTTGCAAGCTCATAGGAGATCTACATGTGTAAGTATGGTCTGTTGAATTGTAGGTTGCAGGTTCATGGGAGATCTACTTGAAGTACTTTAGAGTGCTTGGTGTACTGGCAGGGTTATTACTGACTGGTTGGAGAGGTGAACACCAATTCTGTGTGTGAGTTGTGTGTTGGGACTGTTTTTGGTAGGAGAGTGTTTTGAAGAAGAATTATTGTACACTTGAGGTGTGGCAAACCTCTGTAAGGTGGAAGAGTGCGGCATCTCTTTATTATATTCTTTTCTGTACAAGTATTAATACAAGATTGTATATTGTCTCTCATATTCTGTGTTATTTGTGAATTCTAGTTACTTGGACTTCTGGATATTTCCGCATGTTTAATTGCTTGTATTTGGTAATCATATTGTGCTCTTTCTGAGGAGCAAGATCCTAACAAGTGGGATCAAAACAAGATGTGTTTGTTCTTGGATTCCCTGACAACTGGTATCAGAGCTTTTGGTTGGGATACTAACAGATTGGATTAGATCTGGTTAGTGTGTGTTGATTACAGGTTACTCACAAGGGTTTCTGTTTGAGTGGGAGTAGAGCAATGGCAGAAGAAAGTAGACTACGAATGGAGAAGTTTAATGGCAAGAGGTCCAAGTCCAGGTATGGTAGAATAACCTGCTGGAAATGTGGAAAGCAAGGGCACTTAAAGAGAGATTGCAGGTCAGTTGAAGATCAGCATGAAGGACATGAAAAAGAAGCAGATGTTGTCAATTTTGTTGCACATGATGCTCTGGTATGTTCTTTGGATAAAGTAAAATCTTGGGTTTTAGATTCTGGTGCCTCTTTTCATGCATCCCCAAATAGGGAATTTTTTCATGAGTATGTCCAGGGAGACTTTGGAGAAATTTGTTTAAGGGATGGTAAGCCTTATCAGATGGTTGGCAAAGGGAAAGTGAAGCTGAAATTGCAGACAAGTAACACATGGGTGTTGAAGGAGGTCATGCATGTCCCAGTTCTGGAGTGGAATTTGTTTTTTGTAAGAAGTTTGGGTGATGAGGGTTGCACAGTAACTCTCATAGCGGACTCTTGGAAGGTTACCAAGGGTGCACTTGTTGTAGCAAGAGGTAAGAAAGTAGGTATGTTTTATCTATCTACTTGTATTACTAATTCTCTTTCTGGGTTATCTACTTCAGCTGTAGATTCAAAGATGTGGCTTAATAGGCTTGGTCACATGAATAAGAAGGAGATGCATGTTATTGAGTCAAAGGGTATGCTTTCAGATTTAAAGAGCGTAGATCGATATTTCTGTATGCAGAAGAAGAAGGTGACATTTCTTGAGGAATCTGATGTTAGTGATAAGAGCAAGAAAGCCTTAGTTTTCAAGGAGAAGGTGATAGACAGAGTTTAACACAAGGGGCAGAAGAATTCTAAGCAGAGCAAGGTTGTTTTGGACAAGGGTTTGATCCAAAAGGAGCTCACGGGTAGAAGTCAGTTCTCACAAGCAAAACACAGAGACCGATGTCGGCAAGAAAATTGGCATCGGCGTCCAGAAGGGACCGATGTCGGCTATGTGTAGACTAATGTCAATGACTTAGGGCAAATAAACACTGGCATCAGCATGAGGGAACCGATGTCGATGATGAGGCAGTCGCATGGAACCAACATCGGTCAGGTGCAAACTGAGATTTGACTGGCATCAGTCACTGAGACAAATTTTGGGTGGACATCAAGCTATCAAGGAGTCTCAAGCACCCATATGGAGGACTTAAAGGGTATGTAAGCCTCAAATTCATCATTTCCCTTCTTTACACTACTTGTTGCTCACTTATAGTAAAGGACCAAGAAGTTGTTAAAGAAGTAGAGTAGGTAGATCCAGGAAATAGTGGGAGCTTGGCATGGATGGAGGATGTGATTCCTTGGAGAAGAACCAAACAGGAGTTTTGGGTGGAGTTGCCAGCTAGAAGTAAGCACTGAGAGATGAATGGATGTTTAGGATGAAGAAGAGAAGAAATGGACATGTGAGATAGAAGGCTAGGGTATATGGTCTTGTATAAGTTGTAGGACAATGGAGGTTTGATCATTCTATTTCTCTTTACCAGGTTGGATAATATTAGCTACATTATCCTATTACTGTATGATGTGCTTGTTGCAGGGTTACATATACAGGGAGTTGTTGAACTAAAGGTAAAGCTAGTTCAGAGGGGTGTCATGAGGAATCTGGGAGCAACAAGATTATTTGGCATGAGTATGTTCTAGGGACATGGAAGGTCATAGGTTGACTTTGTTTTAGGATGATTGTGTGAGACCGGTTAGAACGCCGATGGTTGGATAGTTCACAGAACAGTGTCTTGATTCACATAATAAGGTTAAGTGCATGGTATGTACTAGACCTAAGTTTTCCCAAGTAGTGGGAGTTGTCAAAAAGTTAGGAGCCAATCTGGGAAAGAAGCATTGGAGGGCAGTTCAGTGAGTTCTTAGAGGTACCAATAGCAGGTGCACATGCTATGCAGGGTCAAGTTATTTTCTACATGGTTTGTAGATGTGGATGTGGCAGGTGATTTGGATGACAAGTGTTGCACCATAGGTTTTGTGGTGATTGGTCTTCAAGAGTGATCTTGAAGAGGGATACAGAGCCAAGGGAACAAACTAGATGATGTACAAGTACAGGTACAGTTGTAGTTGTTTATCTCTAAGTGGGAGATTGTTAGGTTGTGGAGCTAAAAGCTTTAACTATGCAAACAAAGAGGAGGATGCTGAAGTTCCAGAAGTACCGGCATCGGTAGTATGACTGACATCAGTCATGATAAATGTAAAAGGCAACCAATGTCGGTAGGGAGTCGGCCAACGTTAGTCAGCACCAGTTAGACAGGGACCGACGTCGGTCGCCTGTGTGTTCCAGAACTGTTTGTTGCACGAACAGTTAGTTTGTTGAATTGAGTGTTTGCATGTAAAGGCTATTTCAAGTCTTAAGCTACATGTCTATTATTAGTAAACTAAGAATCTAAGTTATTGTTTAAGTCTAGGATCTATTTATAGACCCATTGGCATGTATTGTAATTATGAGCTGAAAAGGAAGGCAAGGAAGATCCTTCCATTGTAAGATCATTGAGTTGCAGGTTGTTGCAAGCTCATAGGAGATCTACATGTGTAAGTATGGTCTGTTGAATTGCAGGTTGCAGGTTCATGGGAGATCTACTTGAAGTAATTTAGAGTGATTGGTGTACTGGCAGGGTTATTACTGACTGGTTGGAGAGGTGAACACCAATTCTGTGTGTGAGTTGTGTGTTGGGACCATTTTTTGTAGGAGAGTGTTTTGAAGAAGAATTGTTGTACACTTGAGGTGTGGCAAGCCTCTGTAAGGTGGAAGAGTGTGGCGTCTCTTTATTTTATTATTTTATGTACAAGTATTAATACAATATCGTATATTGTCTCTCATATTTTGTGATATTTGTGAATTCTAGTTACTTGTACTTCTGGATATTTCCACATGTTTAATTACTTGTATTTGGTAATCATATTGTGCTCTTTCTGAGGAGCAAGATCCTAACAAGTGGGATCAGAACAAGGTGTGTTTTTTATTGGATTCCCTGACACCATCAAGACTCCCAAACCTTTATATTCATTTCCACAAGACTTGGCTTCTTGACACAAGACTGTAGGTGGTGTTTTATAGGTAGTGTATAGATCGAGGAGTTGATGGTGATGCAAGAATAACATGGATATGACATGAAGTGAAGGGGAATATCCTTCCTAAGACATATAACCACAAATTGGGAGACCTTAGACATATATCCAAGCCATCATGAATTTTTAAGGAATAAACACATCATATAGGGATTAAACATGAAACCTTAATATCTCAGAATACCTTAATTTCTCCAAACATACCTTAAACTCTATTAATAAGTGATAGTGAGTTTGGTGAGATAAAAGAGATGTTATATAGACCTTTGAGGCTATAAATGAGGTTAATAATCTTATTGGAAAGGGTATGAACATGTTATATCATTAATTTACACCTATTTCCATGATCTAAGCTCCCTTTTGAAGTTCTACAATTGACCTTGGACTGTACATAGTGATCTCCATATATGCATGAATCCCTCTCTCCATCATATTATTTGAGGTAATAAAGTATATTAAACATTCAAATAATTATTAGAACATTAGACATCTCTAAAAACTCTTCCAATCAGCTTGTAACTCATGATAAAGACATGAAACCTTAGTTTAATGTATAACTTTCTTGTAGGCTACACAGAGTAGTTAGTCATGGATATTTGTATTTATATAATCTAAAAAATGTGAGATAAAGTTGTAAAATTCCATGGGAGGTTCTTGAAAGGCCTAAGATAACAACATCAATGATTGGATTGAGCAAACAAGTCAGAATTTCATGAAAACTAACCAACTAAAGTTGGCTTGTGCAGATGAGAGATGCATATGCATTCCTTAAATTCTTAAGGAAGTTTAATAAAGTTTAGGAAACCAATATTTAGACAATTATTCATGGTTAAAACTTGGTTTATTATACTTTCCATGGCCAAGAGCTAGGACCTCCACTCTCTCTCCTTTGTATGGTACAAGCAGGAACCCGAGGATATGTCCAAGCTTGTAAAGAAGGTTTGAAGATGTGTAGAATGGTTTTGGGCTTGAATGGAATAAATTTTCCATGAAAATTTGTTGATAAATTACACATGAGATCATATTCATTATTATATCCCTTGTTATATGGTATAGTCTGTACATTTTGTATAATATGTAGAAAATTGTCAAAAAAAGTGTTTCTTCATCATTTTCTCCACATTCAAACTTTGAAATGACATATGGGGGTCAAATTAATGGAACCAAATTAAAAATCCTTTCCCAAGAAAATGAAAACATAAGGGTAAGTGTAAATGTCATAAAATGCCACGTGGGGTCCATTTAGCTTAGTGGAAAGGGTGTGGGTGGCCCATTAGGGGACTTTATGTGGCATGAAATGCTTAGTGAAGGAATTTTTCATGTATATCATGTCTTTAAGGCCCATTTTAAATGAAATTAAAAATATATCCCTTTATCCTAAGGTTTTACAAGGTGACATAAGCTCATGAAGTAGTTTGAGGGGTCATGAAGGGGTCAAATGGACTTTAGGTGAGTATACCATAGGAAAAGGATTTTGAACACACCATGATCTTCATGTTAAGGCATCCAAAATTATAAAAACACCTTCATATTACCATAACACCAATATACTCTTCAAACAAGGTTGGATCGCTTATTTTCCTTCATGACCTCTTGATAGTTTTCTCTCATTATAAGACACCATGAAACCTATTATATCTTCACAAGGGATCGAGATACTCATGAAACCATGGACTCAAACATAAAAACATGACACATCATGACATTATTGATAAGATTCAAAGACTCTTATTAGGATAAGGCTGACCATACTAGGAGACACTAGAAGTAAGCTAGTATGATGATTACCAAAAGTTTTTAATATAGGGGTTAACATTTTGCCTGTGAGGCCAAAATGTTAATAGTAGATAAGGTGAATGATGATCAATATGCAAGACCAAGTGTACTATTTGACATGGTGGAGCATATTTTAGATGTAAAGGAGTGTCAATAATTCTCCTTATTATCTCAAGTTGTGGATGAGGATTAAAGACAAGTAGACCAAGTTATAATGTTGTTCAAACAAAGATTAAAAATGTCAAGCCAAATAAGATATTCAAGCCTAAGAGGATCATGAAGAAATTTCAGTCTAGTGAGGATATGGAGATCTCATAATCTCTTGAGTTTATGTTGTTTTATTAACCTAAAGAAGAGGTGATTCCATTAAGCTTCATAGAGGAACTTAGCTAGTGAGCATAAACATGAAGGATATTTAGTCTTAGTGGGATCTTTGTATTATTTATTTCAGATCCAAAGTCTAGTCAATAGTTTGTTGGAGGTGTGATTGAAAGAGATGGTTTACAAAGCATTTATGTGATGACTTGATCAAACCAAGTCACATTCATGATATTATTTGAATACCTCATGGAAAAAAGGGGATCCAATCATGCTCCAAGAGTGGTGCGTTTGCCAAGAAGATCTGTAGCAATCATGAAGAAATTTGAGTTATGAATTGGTCTACAAGATCAATATGTTCATAAATTTAGTTGGTTTTGAGCCTGATATATGTTGAGTTGTTGAAAGAGAGAGAGAGAGAGAGAGAGAATGATCTTGTTTAGATAGAAAAGGTGTGTTGTTCCAGGTTCAAGGAATAGATAGTTATGAAGATATGATGCTTTGTAATTAATCTCAAAGGGGGAAAAAGTTCTAGATTGGGAAGAAATCCAATTTGGGGAGAAGAGAATGATCATATTTGTTTGAGTGTTTTCCATCAATGACAAAGGGGGAGATTTTTGAGGTATGTTCCTATTGTTGGTATTATGGCATAAATGTTATCATTGATGTCAAGGTCAAGATGGATGTCATTAATGTCAATTTCAAAGTTGGTATTATGCATGCTGAAGTGGTATGTGACAAGGAGTCGTATAATAAGAGATAATTTGAAGGAAACCTAGTAATTATTTTGAGGTTGATGAAATTTCAAGATCAAGATACAAGGTAAACATACTTTTGAGCACTAGTCTTAAGGAGCACTATCATATTATGAGCATGTGTATGAATATGGTTGTCTGGTAAGATGGATACACATAGGTATAAGTGTATGTTAAAGGATTAAAAATCATGCATATGAAGTGTTGGATCACTCAATAAAGTTTCAAGGTAAACCACAGGGGTAAGGTCTTAAGCCTAAGCATATAACTAGACTAGTCCCAAACCCTGTTTGACTTAATAAGGTACCATGAAATGTTGTCAAGACTTATGAAGTATAAAAATTAGTGGTAGATCATTTGATAATATTTTTGAAATCATATATAAGATAGATAATATTTTAGATATGCCAAGGCCAGTTTATGGCTTATTCATTTGCATGAAGAGACCTAATGAGAAGGCATAGGCTTGGTAGCATGATGAGATGAGCAGTCTAATAATTGTGAAAATAATATTTGTAGTGTGTGAGCATGGTTTGAGGTTTTATGACATGATATTTAAGTTTTGAGATGAATTCAAATTTTTTCAAGGTATATTCACGGTTTAAGTGTCACTGTAGTTCAAGGCCTAATGTGCAAAGAGACCTAGTGTGGCTTAATGAGGAGTCAAGTTCAGTTTTCAAGGTGATAGAGATCATGATATAATTATTAGAGGTGTGAAAGGTTTATTAAAGTGTGTTGACAAAATTTTAGGTTAGATTCTAAAGAAGAAATCATAAAATATGGTTTTGAGATTTTATGTGTGCATAGAATGAGGTATTACAAACCTGAGAAGGATTTTATTATGCTTGTTGACATGTGAAAATTTTGCATGAGATACTAATAAGTTTATGGAAGATAGGTAAGGATCCTAACTCAATTTTTCAAATCATTAGTTTCTAGATTAAGATCCTAATCTTTATGAATGATTATTAAGACTATAAGGTGGTCTTAACACTCTCTAAAACCTTAACAATGACCTGTTATGTAATATATTGATAGAAATGGATCCAAATGAATTATATTAACTATTTTTATTATTTTATAATGTATAATACTATCCCAATTAGCTTCAAGTGTCAATTGTATGTCAGAAGAGTGAGTGGAAACTACAAGAAACCCCTTGTTTCTCACATTTTTGATGTAACAAGCAAGGTTGACCAAGCCAAAGCATAAAAATTATTAGAGGAAGATGTGTGAGACTTGTATTTTATATAAATGTAATTTTATAAGTAGATTATAGACTCAAAATATGTTAAACCAGTCATGGAATTTGGCCTATCGCTAAAAAGGCTTAGTAAGGAAGATAGCGAGAAAAACAAGCAAAAGTGGGAATGAGATTAGGGATGTGTTATCGTGGATTAGGGATGTATAAAATTACATAAGGTTATTATTAAAGATATGTAACATGTATAAACATTTAATATATTTTTTGGAGATGTGTGTGTATGGCATAAAGTGTTTCTCAATCTGACTTGTCTAACAAAGTGAGGTTTGTGTATAGTGAAGTCATGAGATTGGTCTGTAAGACCAATATTGCTATTTGAGCCTATAATATATTTGTTGTAAGTTAATATGTGGATTTTTTAGGATCATATAATCCCACTGTAATTTCATTAAATATAATGTATAGGTTTTGTAAGTCATTGTTTTTATGACTATGTTTTGGAGCATTCAGGCAATTTTCTGTGTTAGTAAGATTGATGTTCTTAAGGTGATTTTACCAGAGTTAAATAGTATAATGCACATGAAGTTGTTATATAGGTATCATAGGTTTATTTTAATGTATTTTTCTTCATGATAATTTCCTATGAAGGTGTGTAAAGTTATAGGTTTTTAACTAGGTTTTTGAAGCCTATTTGTAGTTCTGAGTGAGTATATAGAAGTGATCAGTTTGAGGTCTTTTATCTTGTATGGTGATGTGTAATGAACATGGTGATGATCATGACATCATAGATATCCTATTCATATTTTTTTTAATATATTTATTGTTATGCCATTAATTTTTACCTTAAAGAGAGTTCTTTAGGCTCCCTATGACTAAGCCATAATATGGGAACAACCCTAGGCTATGGGTAACCTATGATGGAGTTGAACCTTTAGATAAGGTTGACTTCATCTTTATGGATAACCTAAACTAATGATAATATAATTAAATTGGTTAAAAAAGGGTAAAGGGCTCCTAATAAAGCTAACAAGGTGATGCACCAAATAAAAATGGGAAACTCCCATAAGCTTGAACCCACACTAGATCAACAGAAGATAATGCTAGCTCACACAAACTCACAATATAGCTCAATGCATAAGTTTTTCATGGACTAATTTTAGGAAGGAAAATAATCTAGACCTAAAATAACTTAAAAACACCCTAAAGGAGGTCAAAAAAGAGGACAATGGATGAGGAATATTCTCCTTCACTATGCCATCATGCAAAACTCACTAAACACTAATCCAAGGCAAGAGATAGGTAAATAAAGTCTTTTATTACATCAAGAGGTAATTATTACAAATGATTGATAGGGTTTAGCCTAATAAATATGATAATATTTTTCAATATCTCAGAGAGTCCCATGATACTCCCAAAAAATGAACATTCTTTTATAAATGAAAAAGAATGGGTAATATAGAGAAAGGGAGAGGGGGGGGGAGCATGCCATCCAAGATCATTAATTGAGCTGCCACCTTTTGATGAATGTTCCACCATATTTTAATCAAATCAAGCCTAATCCTTCATCAACAAGCTAACCTTAATTTGTTCCAATAGCCTCTAAATCATTTCATTGACTGAGCAACACATTAGAGGACAATATTTTGCAAAAGGTGATGAGTCATGATCATGTTATGAATAAAAACCCTTAGGTACCCTAAAAATATATTAAATACTTCAACTAATTTATCTAATCACCAGATCTCTTTGCTTTGATATTCCATGCCATCTTCCCACTTGGTCTCATGTGAAGATAAAATCTTCATATCTTGAATCTGACAGAGCCATGCTATGTCTACTTTGAGTGGTAGGAGGTACCTATTTGTCAAGGCTATGAATATATTGGAAGATGAGACACTCCTTCATAATCACATATCTACCCCATTTCAATATCTAAACATAGGTCTACTATATATGAAAACTAATCTCATTTATTGGTTTTCCTATAGTTATCCTATCAATGAAGACTTACAAATTGCATAGCTTCATTCTTGGAACTATATTAGGTCTACACAGACCTATTTTTCCTTTGAGCCTTATTGGAAATAGAGCTTCATAATTAACACCCTTGACTTTATGGTTGTGTTTTATTGATGTAATTTGACTAAGCTTTAATGGTGATATATGCCCTTTGAAACCTTTGTTCTTCATTCTACCTAAACTATGTTTGACCTCTACTTGAAAGCCCCTAGCTTCAAATTTTAACAATGTTCCTCAATCTTGATCTAGGCCTTCTCAAATTAGGCCATATGTCAGATCTTCATTCATTCTAAGGATCCTACCATCATCTCTTTGACTCCTTGACCTCATGTGCACCATATATCTCCCTTTACATGGTTCAAACATGTATCATTGATTTTCTTAACAATTACCATGGTTATAGCACTTGGTAACTATGCATTTGTCTTTGAGATTAACTAAATTATTGACCTCTTGCTTGCTATAGATCTACTTTGGTACGATGGATCATGCACCATTGATTTATTTAGGCCTACTAGCCTTGTTAATTGATTCATACCATTATATCTTCATTCAAGCACCTGAGATCTTGACACTTATCATCTCCATATTTAATCTTAGCATACACTAACCTTTTGATTGTGAGCTCATCATTGATCTTCGATGTATGATTAAACATGCTCTATTGGATCTTCAAGACCCACTGACATCATTCATCACCCACTCACCATTATATTTAATCTTAACCTTGAATATTTGGACACTTGTTCACCATTCACTCAACCTTAGAACATTTAAATTCAAATGGTTATTTTTCGTAGCTTTAACTTGACATCCCCATGCACATTTTCACTTTTCTTGTTCAAATTTGAAGGCTTCTATCTTGAGATAGACAACTCATCAAGATATGAAATTTGTAGATCATGTTTCAGGCATGAATAACTTCATGTCCATGTGATCTTTTAGGCTTGAAAGGTTTCCTAAGCATACTTATAAAATGCACAATTGAGATATTCTATTTTTTTATCTATGATGTTTGATAATGGTTTGGTTCCTTAAGATCACCAAATTCACACTTTAAGCCTACTTAAAGTGTTTCAAAAGCTTGAAAATGGTAAGTGATCTTCTCCTAAATTCTATTTGCTCCTTCTACTAATGGATCAATCTTCAACTAGGACTCTACTCAATTTTTTAAATCATATCCAATCAAGGCTTTTTATGTGGGCCAAATATGGCCAATATCTTTGACAACTCATAAGGAAACATGCTTGTTATGCTTGAGAACCCAGACTAGTTGCCTTGTCTGATCCATTAGGCATGGAGACTCCTCTCTTTGTTTCCATATTGATCTAAATCTAAAATTGGCTTCCAACCTCTATATAACTCCTCTTGAAACAACAAGGACCAAAAATAAACCAACTATGCCCAAGGCATTTCAAAAGGAACATAAAACAAAAAGGAAATGTGCACAAGGCACTTAGAGGAAAGCATAAATTCTATTATAATATATATAATATTATAAATTAATTAAAAATCACCTCCATCCTAGGTTAAATGGAAAAATTTTAGTATCATTCACTTGTAACAAACCAATATGAAAAATACCTTGCTTTGGAGGTACCAAAAATGGTGAACCAAACAACTTGATGGCTAATCCTTTTGATGTGCTCTCCAATGGATGAAATGGAACAAACATGTCTCCAATCTAGAAATACTATTAGGTTGTGGAGCTAAAAGCTTCACTGATGTAGACATGGAGGAGGTTGCAGAAGAGTTGCAGAGTGTCACAGACACTGGCGTCGGTCAGGCCAACCGACGATGGTAGGTAGGAGACAGGAAGCAACCGACGTCGGTCAGAGATCGGCCGGCATCGGCGACCCTCAGGTGGATAGGGACCGACGTCGGTCGCCTATGTGGTTAGAGCTATGAGTATATTACGGGCAGTTGGTTGACGAACCAAGTGTTTGCATGATGAGAGCTAATTTTAGACTGAGAGCTGCGGATCTAATTATTGTAATTAGATGTCTAATTATTGTTTGGATGAGATCTATATAATAGACTCATGGTTGTATTGTAAATTTGTGCTAGAGAGTAAGAGAGCAATATTATAAGCTCCTTCTGTGTGTGAGGTGAGCAATGGTGTGTTCCTCCTAGTGCCACAGTACCAAGGTGGGTGTTGGATTGGAGAATCAACAGGGTTCTTCATGTATGTATGATCTTGGTCATCAGGTGAGCATGGCTTCTATAGGAGATATACATGGTAAGTAAGATCATTGATATGAAGGTGTATGTGTGTGCAAGGTCAAGGTTCATAGGTGTGCAGAACTAGGTTGATTTGCAAGTGTGCAAGATCAGATAGGACAACAACACAACAAGGAGCAGAATCAGGTAGGATCTACTTGGAGTACAGGTGTGTACTCAGATAGAGCAGAGAGGAAGGCAAGGGAGTTCCTTCCATAAGTAAGGTCTATTGAGGTGCAGGTTGTTTTAGGTTTAGGGGAGATCTACTTGAAGTACGTGTGTGTACTTGTAGAGTGCGTAGAGCACTTGTGGTGTGCATGGACCACAGGTATAAGGTGAACACCAACTCAGTGTTTGAGTTGGGTGTTGGGACCTAAGAGAGAGAGCTTTGAGGAGAGAAGTACTCTTCACTTGAGGTGTGGGAAGCCTCTGAAGAGGTGGTGGAGAAGAAGTGGCATCTTCTTTATTGTATTCTTTTCTGCAAGAGTTTTAATACAAGTTGTGTATTGTCTCTCATATCATGTGTTATTTCTAAATTCTAGCTACTTGTTGATTCTAGTTATTTCTGCATATTAATTTGCTTGTATTTAGTAATCAATTGTGTGCTTCCGGTTATTTATCCCAACACGTGGTATCAGAGCTAAGGTTGCAGGGAGCAAGTTTTGTGTTTGGTTACAGGTCACTCTTAGGGGTTTTTGATCGAGTGGGAGTAGAGCAATGGAAGATCAAAGTAAGCTAAGAATGGAGGAGTTGAAAAGCACAAATGGTCACCAACGGTCATATGGAAAGAAAGAGCAGGTAAAAGAATATTATTGGTTGGTAGCAGATCAGCATGAAGGAACTGAAGATGCAGATGTTGCAGGTGTTGTTGCACAGGATGCTTTGGGAGGTTTCTTGGATAAAGTTGAATCTTGGATAACAGATTTGGTTGCCTCTTTCCATGCAGCCCCAGGGAGAGGAGCTAGTGAGCCTTGCCAAAGAATTGGCAAAGGGGAAGTGAAGCTAAAATCACAGGCGGCCAACACATGGGTGTTGAAGGAGGTCATGTAGGTCCCAGGTTTGGAGATATGGCTAATTTCTTCAGAAAGGTTGGGTGATGAGAGATGCATGAGAGCTCTCACAGTGGATGCACTTGAATTAGCTGGTGGTAAGAAAATAGGTACTCTTTATCTACTTGTTTATATTACTGATTCTTCTTTTATTGCAAAGACGTGGCTTCGTAGGCTTGGTCACATGAGCAGGAAGGAGATGCATGTTCTTAAGCAGAAGACAAATATATTTGACAGGCTTAAAAACTAGAATGCCTTGGTGTTCTTGGAGGAGATGGCGGATAGAGACTAGTGGATGGGGCTAGATACTTCTGAGCAGGGCAGTTTGGACATGGGGATTGATTCAAAGGAGCTCGCGGGTAAAAAGTCATCACTCACATGAAACACAGGTACCGGCGTCAGAAAAAAAACTGACGTCGGTAGTAGGTAAGATCGACGTTGGTCCTCATGACTGACGTCGGTAGTAGAGGACACCGACGTCGGTATGGTTGGTAGTCAGGACAGGCGCAAGAACCGATGTCGGTCAGATGTAGACTGTGTGGTGACTGAGGTCAGTTACTGTAATAGATTTTGGGTGGATAGCAAGCTGTCAAGGAGTCTCAAACACCCATACAGAGGACTGAAGATGTAAGTATGCCTCAAATTCATTGTTCCTCTTCTTTAAACTTGTTGCTTACTACAGAGCAAGAAGGATCCAGGAAACAGTGGGAGCATGGCATGGAGAGTGTGGAGAACCAAGTAGAGATTTGGTAGGGTTGCCAGCAGGTATGAAAGCACAGAGATGAATGGATACCTTAGTTGAAGAATAGAGAGAACGGACATGTGAGACGAAAGACCAAGACATATGGTCTTGAAGAAGCTGCAGGACAGTGGTACAGGTTTTGATAGGTGAATGACTAAGCAGGGCTTCAGTCAATGTCAGTGTAACTATTGTGTTTGTTCTTACCAGGTGGATGATGAGTCATGACATTATCTTGTTACTGTATGTGGATGGTTTGCTAGTAGGTTTGTACATATAGGGATTTGTTGAGCTAAAGGTAAGGTTAGTTCAGAGGTGTGTCATGAAGAATTTGGAGCAGCAAAATTCTTTGGCATGGCGGACATGGGAGATCACAGGCTGATTTTGTCTCTAGTGGGAGCTGATGTGAATCAGGTGTTGGCAAGGTTCAGGATGCAGAATCGGAGCACACTAAGGGCTGGACAGTTTAGTGTCTGAAATCACATGAGGTCTAGCATAGACCTAAGTTTTCCCAAGCAGTGGGAGTTGTCAGAGAGTTAGGAGCCAATTCTGAGAAGTGGGTTCTCAGGTACTTGAGAGAGACCAGCAGCAGGGATTCATGCTATTCAGGGTCACGACTTCACTACATGGATTTGTAGATGCGGATGCGGTAGGGTACTCAGATGATAGGAGGTACATCACAGGTTGTGCAGTGGGTTGTCTTCAGGATTGAGCTTGAAGAGGGATACAAGTCAGGAAATAAATTAGACGAGGTACAGATACAGGTATAGGTGCAGTTGTTTATCTCCAAGTGGGAGATTGTTAGGTTGTGGAGCTAAAATCTTCACTGATGTAGACATGGAGGAGGTTGCAAAAGAGTTGCAGAGTGTCACAGACATCGGCATCGGTCAGGCCAACCGACGATGGTAGGTAGGAGACAGGAAGCAACCGACGTCGGTCAGAGATCGGCCGGCGTCAGCGACCCTCAGGCAGATAGGGACCGACGTCGATTGCCTGTTGGTTCAAGCTGTGAGTATATTATGGGCATTTGGTTGACGAACCAAGTGTTTGCATGATGAGAGCTAATTTTAGACTGAGAGTTGTGGATCTAATTATTGTAATTAGATGTCTAATTATTGTTTGGATGAGATCTATATAATAGACTCATGTTTGTATTGTAAATTTGTGCTAAAGAGTAAGAGAGAAATATTATAAGCTCCTTCTGTGTGTGAGGTGAGCAATGGTGTGTTCCTCCTAGTACCACAGTACCAAGGTGGGTGTTGGATTGGAGAATTAGCAGGGTTCTTCATGTATGTATGATCTTGGTCATCAGGTGAGCATGGCTTCTATAGGAGATCTACATGGTAAGTAAGATCATTGATATGCAGGTATATGTGTGTGTAAGGTCAAGGTTCACAGGTGTACAGAACCAGGTTGATTTGCAGGTGTGCAAGATCAGATAGGATAGCAACACAACAAGGAGCAGAATCAGGCAGGATCTACTTGGAGTACAGGTGTGTACTCAGATAGAGCAGAGAGGAAGGCAAGGGAGTTTCTTCCATAAGTAAGGTATATTTAGGTGCAGGTTATTACAGGTTCAGGGGAGATCTACTTGAAGTGCGTGTGTGTACTTGTGGAGTGCGTGGAGCACTTGTGGTGTGCGTGGACCATAGGTATAAGGTGAACACCAACTCAGTGTTTGAGTTGGGTGTTGGGACCTAAGAGAGAGAGCTTTGAGGAGAGAAGTACTATTCACTTGAGGTGTGGGAAGCCTCTGAAGAGGTGGTGGAGAAGAAGTGGCATCTTCTTTATTGTAGTCTTTTCTGCAAGAGTTTTAATACAAGTTGTGTATTGTCTCTCATATCATGTGTTATTTCTGAATTCTAGTTACTTGTTGATTCTGGTTATTTCCGCATATTAAGTTGCTTGTATTTAGTAATCAATTGTGTGCTTCCGGTTATTTATCCCAACAAATACTAGTCCCATTTTTCCAATCTTGGTTTATGTTAGACTATAGGATCACTTGCTTGATGTTACTCATCACCCTTGAGAAATCCTTACATGAAGAATTCATTTAGGCTCTTGGGAGCAACTACATTTGGTTCACTTAATGGTCAAAAAAACCATATCCTTACCCCTTGTCCTTGTGAAAATTAGGACTGATCATGCTTAAATTAACATGCTCATAGGTTATTATAAGAAATACATGTCCCTTAATCTCGTATGAATCTTTGGTTATGGCATTGAATCACTGCCACAACCCTTCAAATTTTTCACTAGTATGTTTATCAAATTGCATCACCTGAGCACTTGAGATGTATCTTTCATCAACATCACTCAATATTTCATCTTGTTCTTCAACTATAAATGAGGGTTTATTTGACCATCCAAGGTCTAAAACATCATACCTATCTTTCTCAAGATCTGATTTGCTTTCCTCTAGCTCCAACATATCAAGGTTATCCTCAACTGACACCTCATATTGAAGTGGACCAATTTTTAGTACCTAGTTCTGATCCTCTTCTTCATTTATGTATAATGGACCTTCAATATTCCATTCAAGGTCTACCACATGTTTATCTTGATGATTGTCACACTAACATGATAACACATATCTCAATACCATCCACATAGGTTAGACATAACATCTATGGGTCACACTTAAGCAGCTATGACTTTTAATTAGGCCTTAGTAGCCCTTATAGGTCTCATGGAGACATATTACCATTTTATCACTATATCAAGAAAATTATGAACATAATATCACTTTAAAATACATGGGTTTACTCCACATGACCCTTATTACATATTCAAGTGATTACTCCTACCAAAACACTCTTTTGCTAAATAATAATTTAATCAAACAATATTTTGTACAAAGTAATACCATGAATGAAAAAATTGTCAAATTTTAATCTCCATAACTTTGAATGTACAAACATTTAGACCTTATAAATAGATTATTTATATGAAACTTGAAGTCCTCTTCAACCTTTCTTTTTACACCACCATGAAATTTATCCTAGATCAAAAGATATAGCTCAAAAACTACATACTAGTTTTCCCTTGCTAATTTGAATATTCAAATTCCAACGATCATTATTCATACACTAAACATCGAGAACTTTAACCTCATCTCATTCTCCCTAGAAACTTTGGACAAATATGTATTGTCAATCTCCTCATAATTAGCCTAGTCTTTACCTTACAACACTCACCATTGATCTTCGATCCAAGCTCCCATGATTGTGACACTTGGAAGTTATACATGCCTTCTACACATTTGACTATTTAACTCAAAGCATTCCATCAATCTTCATCTACATGAACACCCATGTACCATTGATCTTATATTAACTCAATGAGATTAGGACATGTCACTAGTGTATTTAATCTTAGAAACCTTTGACAATTTGACTTCATGCATGTCATTGGATCACTACTGACAAGATCATGCACTCTATTGGATCCTTATCTAGTTAGAGAAATCACTCACCATTAGATCTATAATTTTATTAACTCTCACTATATATCTTTGATAATGAAAATTTGGCTAAGTATGGGAACTTAGTAAATTTTATCTAAGGAGCCAACTTTACACCTTAGTAACTTTTGCTCCACTAAAGCTCATGACCTAAAATTTCAACCATATGATTTCTTTCATTGGAGAATCCATCCATATATCAAACTAATCCTAAAACCTTCACACATTTGAAATATTACATCATCAATATACTCACTCAACTTTATGTATCAAGATGACTACTTGAACTTACACATTCATATGATTATTCTGATGAATTATGTTCACTTCTATAAGCACTCTAGCCACTCATAACATCCCATAGGGTCTCTGAAACATGTCCATAGAATTAATATCATCCATAAATTACTTAACTCAAAAAACACTCTCTAAACCATCAATATGATCACTTTGTCATTAATGTACTATGATCTCATGATCTCTTTGACATCAATGACAACCTAACATCAATGACCATGTTCAAAAATCTCCCCCTTTGTCATTTATGGTAATACAGCCTCATAATGACTTCATCATGATATATCTCCCCCTTTGATATTAATGACAAAGGGTTTCTTATTCAACATGTCAACAAACATTCCTCAACATCATGTATACATTCAAATACTATTTAAGATGCTTAGGATACTTACCTAATTTCAAGCATATGAATCAATTGTTCTCCCTTTGATATACACCAATCTGAACTTGGACTTATCTGATTCTTGGACCTGACAAACTACTCATAGAGCTTAGAAATATCCCCTTAACATTATGCAGATATATTCAAGTATCTCAAACTATTTGAGTTATCTCCCCCTAACTCCATGCTCTATTTGAAAAAGAACATCTTCAATAAGTCTTCTTAATGAACTAGGTATACCAACAACACTTCAAACACTATCAACTTCATGATATACACAACTTGTCATATACAGAACTTTGAGACCTCCATGATATTAACAATATGACAACACATTCTCCTCCTACTCAAATTATCTTTTAATGATTCACAGACAAGGATATGACTCCCAATCTTTTTCTTAGATACTCAAATGTGGCCTTTGTCAATGGTTTAATCATAATGTCTGCAAGTTATTCTTTTGTAGACACATATTCCAATTTAACAATTTGATTATTAACTTTTTATCTTAATAAATTATATCTAATAAGAATGTGCTTATTTTTTTAGTGAATAACATAATTCTTAGATATACTAATTGCACTAGTATTGTCACAATAAATAGGACAAGGTTCATTTTGTCTTACCTTCTAATCTTACAAGGTTTATTTCATCCACATTACCTAAGTACAATAGGAAGTACCAACTATATACTCAACTTTTTTAGTTGATAGAAGAGATATAAAGGCTTACTTATTATTTAGCCAAGACACTAAGCATTCACCCAAGAAGAAGACATCACCACTAGTACTCCTATAATCTACACATCCTGCCCAGTTTGCATCAATTTATGTCTTTAGAGTAAATTCTTTACTCCTTGGGTACCATAAACCATACTCTATTTTGCTCTTGAGATATCTTAAGATCCTTTTAACTATTTTAAATTGATACTCTCTAGGATCATCTTAAACCTTCCTACAAGGACCACTGCTTGCATGATATTAGGCCTATAGGCATTAGAGTATAAGAGACTTCCCATCATGGATTTATATAAATTTTAATCAACATTTGTGAGTAATCTTGTTTACTTAACTTGCATCTGGTGATCATTGGAGTACTCATTGGCTTACAATCAAACATGTCAAACTTTCTTAGTAAATATTTGATGTATTTTTGCTATGAAATGAATATCCCTTCATTAAGTTGGTTAATATGTAATCCTAAGAAGAAATAAATTTCTCCCAACATTGAAATTTCAAACTCAGTCTTCATAGCATGTGAAAACTCTCTACTCATGTTGTCATTGTTAAAACCAAATATTATGTCATCAACATAGACAACTATTAGTAATTGATGAGTGCCATCTATCTTGATATATAAATTACTATCAATTATCTATCTTTTGAAGCCTTAGCTCAATAGATACTTGTCTAATCTATCATACCAAGCTCTAGGAGCTTGTTTAAGACCATATAAAGCCTTTTTTAGTTTTTAAACATAGCCCTAATTACTTTTCATTAAAAAATCTTCAGGTGGATCAAGATAAACTTATTCATCTAAGTTGTCATTCAAAAATTCAGATTTCACATCTATTTGGTGAACTTTGAAACCTTTGAAACTTGCATATGATATAAAGAGTCTAATACTTCCATTCTTACTATAGTAGTAAATGTCTCATCAAAATCTATCCCTTCAACTTGAGAATATACTTTACACACCACTCTAGCCTTATTTCTTGTGACCTCTCCTTTTTCATTCATCTTGTTTCTAAAAACCCATTTAGTTCTTATCAAATTTTTGTCTTTTGGCCTAGGAACCAAATCCCATGTTTCATTTCTTACTATATGATCACATTCCTCTTTTATGGAAAATGTCTAATTGTCATCTTTACTATCTTCTAAGAAAATTTTAGGTTCAATCTTGGATAACAAAGTTGTCTTGTTGATTTTGATTGATCAACCTTATCCTCGTAATCTACAAACTAGCATTCACATCTCTAATAACTTGGTAAACTAGATGATCCTTCTATATTGTCCTAAAATGGCCTTAAGTATCTTGTCTTAATTCTTCCTCTTCATCATCTAATTGATCAGGTATGCTTTCATTATTTGAAATAACATCCTCGATAGTGTCAATTGTCTGCAAGCTAGGCTTTTTGATGTCACTTGCCTCTTCAACTCTCAAATTAGATATTTCAATAACTTTGTGGAGTCTCTTATTGAAACATATATAAGTAGAACTTATGGAGGAATAACCCAATAAAATGCCTTTATCAGATCTTGAGTCAAATTTTCCAAGATTCTATTTATTCCTATTGATAAAACACTTGCTCCCAAACACTCTAAAGTGTTTGACATTAGTTTCCATATTTTTTCATATCTCATATGGAGTCTTATCACCATTTTCTCTAACTTATCATCTATTTAATATTTAGTAGCCTCTTCCCAAAAACCATCTAAAATTTTGGAATCTTGAAGCATGGTTTTATTCATCTCTAGGATAGTTGTATTTTTCTTCTCAACTATCCCATTTTGTTGAGGTGTCCTAGCAGTAGGGTGTTTTCTTCTAATTCCTTATTCCTCATAAAATTCATCAAACTCATAAGACCAAAATTCACCTCCTCTATCTAATCTTACACACTTGATTATTGATCCTTTTTCATTTTCAACAAGAGTTTTAAATGCTTTAAATTTTCCAAAATCTTCTAATTTTTATTTAATAAAAAATATCCAAGTCCTTCTAGTGAATTCATCAATTAATAACATAAATTATCTATTACGTTGAATTCCTTGAGTTGTTACAGGTCCACAAAGGTCTATGTGGATCAACTCTAATGGTATAGTAGTAGAATGCTCCTTAGATTTGTATCTTATTTTTACTTATTTTCCATAAAGGCATGCCTTGTAGAGAGTGTGAGTAATATTAGTGATTTTAGGTATATGCCTCACTAATCCTTTTGAAATGATCCTTACTAAATTATCAAAGTTTAGATGTCTAATTATTCTATGCTAAATCCAGATTTCCTCTAATCTATTCATGAAGCACTTTTCTTTATTAGATTCATGGAACACATACAAGTCATTATCTACCTTATGAATGTTTTCAACTAATTTTATAGACTTGGAACTTCTCACTTCACACCATTTCTCATGAAAAGTCACAACATTTCCTTGTTTACACATTTGGATAACACTTAGAAGATTGTGTTTCAAACCTTTTACATATAGAACATTTTCAATTCTAATATGACCATTATCCACTTATTAAGCCTTTCCCAAATATGTTAGAATATTTTTGCCACCAAACCTTAATGAACCTAAATTGTGTTTCTTGAGAGAAATAAACTTACTCTTGTCTCCAATCATATGACTTGAGCATCCATTGTCTATGTACCATTTCTTGTTTTCATCCTCTTGAGTATATAAATTGGTTTATACAAACATGGATTCTTCCTTTGAGTCATGCTACTTATTTATTTGAATCTTGGTTTTGTCTTTCTTGAACCATTTAATGGTGTCAAAAACTTGAAAGTCTTTTTTCAAAAATTCCCTTCTGTAAAACTTGGCTATATGTCCCTATTGATTGCAGTTATAGTAGAGAAACTTATTTCTTCTCCTTGGAGAGTAATTACAGTCCTTATATATGTGACCATATTCATTACAATTATATCATTGTCCATTGAAAAATTAACTATATTTGTTCATGTTAATCACTCTTTTTGTTTGATCATCAATACTCCAAGACATCTCATCCACATATTCTTTTATAGAGCTAGATTTATGATTGTCTTTAGATAAAATAACATCAATATAAGTCATAAATTTACCTTCCAATTGGTCCATTCTTTGATTCAAATTTGTATCAACTACAACCTAAATTTTTTTGACAGTTGCTTCTATTATTCATGTTTGTGTCTTCACACTATCAATGCTTGAAAGCATATCATGACATATAGAGGAATTCAGGTTTGAATTTTTACTCCCTATCATGTTACTTAATATTTCAAACTTTTATTTTAGAAATTCATATTTTTCCCTTGAAAATTTGAGTTTTGATAAAGCACATATTACTTCACCTTGAATAAAAATCTTAGTCTCTTTATCTTTCATTATACCTATGTTCACCTTCAAGTGGTTAAACTTGCAATGAAGTTATGGATCTGATACCAATTATTGGATGTACAATCATTAGGGGGTGAATTAGTGATGTAAGATATTTCAAAATTTAAATTTAATCTTTTCAAACTCTTAATCAATGACCACAAGCATTCATAAAGCATACAAGATATTCATAACAATGAATAATAAAGATCATGCAAGATCAAACACACAACACATGAACTACATGGGAGACCCTCTTGGTTAATAAAGCCCACTCTTAATCTTGAATAAATAAAATAAAATACTTGTCTTATAGGATGATCACAAACATGAGACCTTTTAATGAAGCACCCACTTCACAAGAAGTACCCACCCATAAGTATGAACAAGCACCCACTTGTTCTAGATGTTGAGCACCCACACAACACTTATGAAATCAACAACTCCAAAATTTTGATTGCCTTTCAATTTGATTGGAGAATAATGTATAACACTTATCTTTCAACTCATCACAGACACTCAAATTTTCACATACAAGAAATGCATCCAAACACCCCATTTGGATCACTCTATGTTTTTTTAGTTATCTTCAATCTACTCTATACGTCAATCCATCCACTGAGCACACTATCTTAGATCTCTTTCCTTCATCTCTATCTTATGATCTCTCAATACTTCTACATTTTAGTCTAGAAACCATTAACTTGGTCTTCACTATGTAAAGAGTCTTCATGAATATCAACTTCTAGGTCAACCATAATACTTGCCTTAACCCTTAAGACTTATATCATGCTAACACATATCTCAATATCATCCACATAGGTCGGCCATAACATCTATGGGTCACACTTAAGCAACTACTACTTTTAATTAGGCCTCAGTAACCCTTATAGGTCTCATGGAGACCTACTACCTTTTTAGAACTATATCAAGCAAATTACAAACATAAGATCACTTTTAAATAAATGGGTTCACTCCACATGACCCTTATGACATCTTCAGGTGATTACTCCTATCAAAACACTCTTTTGCTAAAGCAAAATTTACTCAAATAATAGTATGTACATAGTAATACCATGAATGAACAAATAGTCAACTTTTAAGCTCCATAAATTTGACTGTATAAACATTCAGACCTTCTAACTAGATTCTTTAGATGTGCCCCTAAGTCCTCTTCAACTTTTCTTTTTTCATCACCATGAAATTCATCCTAGATCAAAAGATATAACTCAAAAACTACAGACTAATTTTATTTCATTAATTTGAATATTCAAATTCCAATGATCACTATTCAAACACTAAACATGGAGCACTTTAACCTCATCTCATGCTCCCTAGAAAATTTGGACAAATACACACCATTAATATCCTTAGAATTAGCATGGTATTTACCTCAAAACTCTCACCATTGATCTTCGATCTGAGCTCCCACAATTATGCCACTTGGTAGTTCTACATGCCTTATGCACATTTGACTATTTGACTCAATGTGCTCTATTCATCTCCATATACATGAACACCCATGTACCATTGATCTTTTGTCAACTTAATGAGATTGGGACACATGTTACTAGCACATTTAATCTTAGGAACCTTTGATAATTTGACTTCATAAATGTCATTAGATCACTACTAAAAAGATCATGCACTCTATTAGATCCTTATTTAGTCAGATAAATCACTCATCATTAGATCTATGATCTGATCAACACTCATTGTAGATATTTGATAATGCAACTTTGGATAAGTATAGGAACTTAGTAAATTATATCTGAGGAGGCAACTTTACATTTTAATAATTTTTGCTCCACTAAAGCTGATGACCTAAAATTTGAACCATATGATCTTCTTTCATAGGAGAATCCATCCATGTATCAAACTACTCCTAAAACCTTTACACATGTGAAATATTATGTCATCAATCTTCTCACTCAACTTTATCTGTCAAGATGACTACTTAAACTTAGATATTCATATGACTATTTTGATGAATTCCATTCACTTCTAAAATCACTCTAAACACTCATAACATCCCATAGGGTCTCTAAAACATATCCATACCATAAATATCATCCATAAATTTCTTAACTTATCAAACACTCTCCAAACCATCAATATGATCACTTTGTCATTAATGCACTATGATCTCATGCTCTTTTTGACATCAATGACCATGCTTAACAACACATTCCAACACTCTTGAAAGAATATCTTTATCCCCTCCATGGCATGAATGGGGAATTCTTGTCCAAGCTTAACCCGCTCATTGATTTTCATGATTATTCTTCTTTGGTCCAATATTACCTCTCTATCTTTTGACAAGGATGGACTTTGACAAGGTTAACTAGGGGGATAATTAGGAATTCTTAAAGGCTGAGCTTGAGGCTCTTAGAGGGAAGAAGACACATAAGGCTGATCCAAATGATATTATTTCTCTTTATAAAATATCAACACATTATTTGCATTCTGGATCATGCTTCTCATCATTGTTATGTCCTCATTCTTACAAGATGATCATTGTTCACCCTTACAAACTGACCATATGTTCTTAACCAATTGAAGATCACTCCTTGCCTTTTGTAGAACATTGATAGGGATGAATGGAGAAAACTCCAAACCCTTACCAATCTCCCTTATCAACTCAATATAAATTGATAATGTTTAATTGACTCATGATAAGGATGTAATTGGATAATCCTAACCTTGACAATGGGAATTAGAAGAGTGATTTGAATGAAAAAAAGGCTAACCTTGGTCATATGCATAGGTGGGAGGAAGAAAAAGGCCATGATAGGGTTGATAGGTTGTTTAAGGGCCACTTGGGGAACACATAAACATTATTTTCCTGATAAGTGTGATGTTGAGGTAAATAATAAGCATATTGATCAAAATATGATTAATTATACATACCAAATTATGATGATTAGACACTTAGTTGGGATGCTTAAACCAACTAATAGATTCTTAGAGTCACCATTGATGTTTGAACACTTACCTCCAAAGGTTGATTAGATGAAGAGAACATCAAAAATCTTCACCAGTGAATAACTTAATAAGTCCCACCAAATGTGCCAAAAACTATTATGTCATTAATCTACACCCATGGAGAGAGTTATTCAGGCTCCCTCTAACTAAGCCATAATATGGGAACAACCCTAGGTTGTGGGTAACCTAATATGGGGCTAAACCTCTGGAGAAGGTTAAATTTCTCTTGATGGATCACCTAAGCTAATGATACTAAGAAATATAACAAGGTGATACACCAAATAAAAAAGGGAAACTCCCATAATCTTGAACCCACACTAGATTAGAAGAAGACAATTCTAGCTCACACAACTTCATAATTCATACTAATGGACTAGGTTTAGGTAGAACACTAATTCATACTTGCATTAGTTTGAAAACACCCTAAATGAGGTCAAAAAGGAGGACAATGGATGAGTAAGATTATCCTTCACTATGCCATCATGCACAACTCACTAAACACTGATATAAGGCAAGAGATAGGTAAAGAAAGTCTTTTATTGCATCAAAAGGTAGTTATTACAAATGCTTGACATAGTTTAACCTAATCAAGATGATCACATTTTATAATATCTCAAAGATTCCCATAATACTCCCAAATAATGAGCATCCTTTTACAAATGAGAAATAATAGGTAATATAGAGAAAGGGAGAGAGAGGGGGAGCATGCCATTCAAGATAATTAATCAAGATACCACCTTTTGATGAATGATCCACCATATTTTAATCAAATCAAGGCTAATCCTTCATCAACAACATAACCTTCATTTGTCCCAATAGCCTCTAAATCATTTTAGTGATTAACACACTAGAATACAAGATTTTGTCGAAGGTGATGAGTCATGATCTTGTTATGAAGAAAAACCCATAGGCACCCTAAAAATATATTAAATACTCAAGATACTTTCTTTAATCACTAGATATCCTTACTTTGATCTTCCATGCAATTTTCCCATTTGGCTTCATGTGAAGACAAAATCTTCATATCTTGAATCTGATAGAGCCATGTTATGTCTGATTTAAGCAGTGGTAGGTACCTATTTTTTGATGTTATGACTATATTGGAAGATGAGACACTCCTTCATAATCAAATATCTACCCCATTTTAATATCTAAACATAGGTCTAATATAGATGAAAACTAATCTCATTTATTGGTTTTCCTATAGTTATCCTATTAATGAAGACCTATAGATTACATAGCTTCATTCATAGGACTATATTAGGTCTACACAGACCTATTCTACCTCCAACCCTTAATGGTAATATATTTTCACCATTAAAATCCTTAATTGTATGACTATGTCTGCTTGATGGTATTTGAATGAGCTCTAGTAGTGATATACGCCCTTCAAAACCTTTATTCTTCATTCAAACTAAACCATGTTCAACCTCTACTTGAAACCCCTTAGTTTTTAATTTTAATAATGGTCATTAATCTTGATCCATGCCTTCTCAAATTATTCCATCTATTGGCTCCTCATTCATTCTCAAGATCTTGCTATCATATCTTTGACTCCTTGACCTCATGTACATTATAGATCTCCATTTATAAAACTCAAATGCATATTGTTGATTTACTCAATAGTTACCATAGTCATGACACTTGGAAACTATGAATTTATCTTCAACATCTATTGACTTATTGACCTCTCATTCACCATCAATATGCTTTGGTACAATGGATCATATACCATTGATCTATTTGGGCCTAATGGCCTTGCCAGTCAACATGCATTGTAAGATATTCATTCGGGCACCCAAGATATTGACACTTGTTAGCTCATTATTCAATCTTAGGATATGCTAACCTTTTGACTACGAGCTCATTTTTTATCTTTAATGTATAATTAAACATGCTCCATTGGATATTTAGGACCCACTAACATCATTGATTGCCTGTTTTCCATTAGATTTGATCTTAACTTCTAATATTTAGACACTTGTCACATGTATGTTTAACCTTGGAATATTTGAATTCAAATGGATATTTTGTATAAATTTAACTTGATGTCCCCATGCACATCTCCACTATTTTTGTTCAACTTTAAATGCTTATATCTTGAGATAGACAACTCATTAAGATATGAAATATGTAGAGCATGATTTAAGCATAACTTTATAACCATGTGATCTTTAGGGCTTGAGAGGATTCATGAGCATACTTATAAAATGCAAAATTAATCTAGTATGTTTATTTTTTATGACATTTGATGATGTTTTGGTTCCTTAATATCACCATATTCAAACTTTAAGCCTACTTATAGTGTTTCAAAAGCTTACAAATGGCAAGTGATCTTCTCATAAAGTTTGTCTACTCCTTCTACTATTGGATCATCCTTCAACCATGACTCTATTCAATTGTTTAAATCATATATATTCAAGGATTCTTATGTGGGATAAATTTTTCCAATAGTTATGTGTCAAAGTTGAGTGTATACTTCAGATATTCAAAGCAGACTTTCTGATAGTGAGAAGGCCTAATTGTGACTAGGCTTAATGGTGTGGTTCAAGGAGTAAAATGAGATAAATGGTGTAGGGTACCTAAGGTGAGATTCACATGGGTCTAATTGAAGTGTGTGTGAATTATTTCATCCACTTATGGAGGCTCAAGATGTTCCAAGGTGGTCAAGGTGAAACGTGTGCTTTGAGAAGACCTGATTACATTAGGTCTCTATTAGGCCTAGTGGTGTTTTTGCTCCTTATGAGGGGTGACTAACATATGTAATGGTTGTTTCACTTGTGAAATTTATTTTTTGATATATTAAAAGGGTGATCCAATTATGTATAGGTTTTTTTCCTATCAAGGCATGTGAGAGCAAGAGTCAAGTATAAAAAGAAGGTATAATAGGCCTAATTTGACTAGTTAGAATATTGAGGTGGTGAACAAATGAAATATAAGTTTGGAAACTAGGTAGATGGCTTCAAGACCATCAAAGAGGTGTTTTTAATATGTCATGAAGTTATAATAGTGATTATATATATTATGAACAAGGTCTTTTGACCTAATTTTGTCAAGAAAAATATTAGTTAAGCGAAGATCCCTAACAAGTTGTTTAAGAGAAATAAAAGATGTGAAGAGAAAAAGAAGGTATCATCATCAGTTGAGTAATAAATAGGTATCCAAAGGTGATCATAGGTTCAATGTGGTTGAGTTGGTGTTCATTCACCTAGGGGGTTGGTGCCTCCTTGCAAGTTGGTTCTTGTTAAAGAACTAGTTGAGTTGGTGCTTGACTAGTGAGGGGTTGGTGCCTCACTAAATATTGAATCATTACTTATAGGATTGTATTCTAAGATATTTTTCAATGGTTTTATCCCATATTATGGTTTCCCACATATATTTTGTGTTCATATGTTATATACTTATGTGTATGCTTGTTTATGCATTGGTTAATATATGTGTTTGAGTGAATGATAAGTGAAATTAAATGATTGTTTTAAGGGCACTGATCCACCCCCTCCTATTAGTAACTATACTTATAAAAAAAATTCACATGAAGTATATTAAAGTGTATTTGTCCAAATTTAATTGTAATGATTAGCCTTAGTGTCTACAATATGACATCTAGTTCACTCACCTTAAGTAGTTCAATGCATATTACCTCCATGTTTGAAATACTAAAGTTAGATAAATTCAATATTTTGAGACTAATGTTGTGATTCATGTCTCTTAGTATAATTTTATGGTATTCTATTGAATATATTTATAGTGTATCACCTCATTAGAGTAGTTTAGTTTCATGTTACTTCTATCTCTTTTCATCTAAGCAAATATTTCATGTAGGTGATAAGCAAGCAAAGAGAAATCGAGGAAGCTAGCCCTTAAACCTAGAGGTCTACCTCTACCATAGGTAACCCATAGGCTTAGATTTATTCCAATGTTTCCAAAATCTTAGAGTAGTCTTGAAAAAACATCTCTAGGGTGAAATATTTAGTGACAACATTTCTATCACACTTGGTGGGACAATTGTCTCAAAGACATCTTGTCAAGGTGAATGTTAGTCTTCACAAAATCATAGTTGCATATGGTGTTATATTCAGCATTTGGAAACTCTATTAAAGGTAATTTTTGGTTGTAGACCAATTTTTATCAATTATTTATCAATACTTCATGGTCCTTACTAGGTCATCTACTAGTAGAGGTATCAACCCCATAAACCTGTTCCTTCAAATTTAACTTCCTCTTAAAGTTCAACATCCTCAGCCTATCTTGACCTTTAAAGAAAAAGAGGACTTTTCAAGCCAAGAAGATCAAGAGAGTGAAGAGGAATTTTAGGAAAATATGGCTAGACAACATGCCTTCCTAACCTTTAACACTAAAAATCCCATACACCTCAATGCATATGATGATATACCCCCTAATGCTACTAAAAGTGTTCCCACTTTCAATGGTGAAGGTCATGTCACTCTTAGTGAGAATATTAGGGATATCTTAAACTTATACAACTTTCATAATTCTACTGAGGTCAACATTTCCATTAGACTACTTTCCATGTCCCTTAGAGGGAAAGCACTTAACTGGTATAGGATATTTCCTAGAGGGTGTATCACCACTTGGGATGCTTTTATAGATTTATTAAACTCAAGGTTTGAAGACAAAAGTGATCACACATCACTTATTAATCATCTCAATGAAATTCAAAGGGGTCCTAAGGAGATAATACATGACTTTAATGTAAGATTTCAAATAACTTAGCATAGGTTGTCTCCCCCCATGAGACCACCTACAAGCTTTGTGTTTATTACACAACTAAGGGCTATTGATATTTATATATCCATCATTTTGCAATCCATTGGTAGTTACACCTTACTCGAGGCTTATAACTTTGCCATTAGAGCTGAGAATGGACTAATACAAGCTATAAAGTTACCTCCAAAAGTCTCCATTCCTCTGCTACCAAATATGTTTACTGCTAATCCAAGTGTTACTCAAGTCCCAAGTGCAAATTCCAAGTCTAGAGTTTCTCCTAAGAAGGAAAAATATACCATTGATTGGGAGGCAAGATCTAAGGCCTTAGAGGCTCAAGTTTGGCAACTCAATCTATAGTATAGAGTCAATCAAAATTCCTACCCCTATCTTCAATAAGGGAATAGGTTCTAACCTTATCAATATGGTCAAGGTAGATGGAAATGACATTATAACTTTAATAGGCCATGTAATGCATACAACCTAGCCTTCAATTCCAATACAAGACCCATGGTCCTGGTGCATAGTAACTTGGTCCAAGAAGAATAATGGCATCAAGGATAATTCAAAGATAAAAATGAAGGTGGAAAGTAAGCTTTGGTTTCTCAAGGAGGAGTTAATGCTCAACTATCATCAGAAGATGAGAACTACATGCAAGAAAATGAAGGATGACAGCCCCAAAAAATGAACCTTGCAAACTTTCTAGTGGAAGACACCTTTATTCTCAATTAGAATTATTTAGTTGCAGTTAATACCAAATCCAAGAGGATGGATTTAATATATGATCATGGTGTTAACACAAGGTCAAGTAGCCCTCCTACAAGGTAAAAAGGTTTGACTACAAGTGTGAAAACCCCTATGACTTTTGCACCTACTTCAAATCAAATTGTTAGAAGGGTGACTCAAAGTGCTCCAATAGCTCAAGATCAAGGCATTTATTTGCCTTCAAGAACACAAGAAAAGGTAAATGCTCCTTCTATGAACATTTTTGATTCATTGAAAAGTGCTAAGACATCTCTCTCTCTTTGGTAAATGTTTCACTTGCATGGTCAAAAAGAGCTCCTTTAAGAGAAGTTGTATCAAATCCACCTCAGTCCTCAATTGTCAAAAAATGATGGTAATGTTTCCCTCCCCAATGATCCCACTCATATAGTTGAACCCTCTTCTAAATTTGAGAAGCCTCTACCCTTATACCTCACTCTAATTATTGGAGATAAACTTTTTTCATAACTATATAGTGGATAATATAGCTACTACCTTTTGATTCTCAAGCTTATAGCTAAAAAATTGGGTTTGAAATATGAACTATATAGTAAAGGGATGATTCAATTTGATGGATACCAGCTAAGTTAGTAGGACTTGTCAAAGGTTTGAGATTTTTTATTTGTGATTGTCTAATCTTCCCTATTATTCAAGATATAGTAGTGGTTGACTTGCCTACTCACTTTACTATCTTCCTTTCAAGGGATTTCATAGCAAAGATAGGAGGCTACCTCTCAATTGATTGGTCCTTCTTGGCCTTCAAGACAAGGTATGGAGTAAAGGTAACCATTAGAACTCAACCGTTGCCTAAGTTTCATATTGAGCCCTAAGTGGAAGGAAGTTATAATCTCAATTATGTCATCAATGATCAAGAGGAGTCTTGTATGGATTATGGAACATCCTCTAAGCTTGAGGTAATATCTAACATTTTCCTAGATGAGTATGCTATGGATAATTATGAACATGATACATACATTTTTTTGAGAATACTAATCTTGGCACATACATCATCCATGAAGTAAGATAAGAAAAATCTAAGGTAAGCATTGGTAGTACTTTTCCACAAGTAGGTAATTACTTCATTCATATGCATGATGATGATGTTCTTCAAAGCATGGTAGAGTACGATAGTGAAAAGGACAATGTCATTCTACCTGTAAAAGATGGAGAAGTCCTTAAATATGATAGTCATGAAGAGGAAGATGGCTTATGGTAATAATTACATGCCATAGTTTAATAATTTGAGCAATTGAGTAAGTCTATTTATCCCCCTAAGAAGTGTGAATCTAAAAATAAAAATTTTAAGTGTATTATCAAGCATGAAGGAAAATGTCTTAATAAGAATTAAGAGGAGTATCAAACTACTATCATGAAGGTTGTATTCATGGAAAATTCTAGTGAAGCCAAAGCAGAAATTTTTGTGTTTGAGGAGAATTCAACACATCAACTTGAGGTTAAACCACTTTAAAATGTGTTGGATCAGAAAGAAGACAAGCTTGATGATTCTAATCATCAAGTACATCATGTCCTAGAATAAAATGATGTTGAGGTAACTTTGATCACTCCTAAGTCTTAGTTTCAAGAGTTCCAATTGAACATGATAGAGGTCAAGCAAGTTGTAAATCCAAATAATATCCTTGGAGGGTAGTAAGGAGAAATATTTAGATCTCTAAGTGGCACACTTTCAACCAGTAGAAGACTTAAGGATGGAAAGTCATTTGATCATCAACACAAGCAAGTGTTTATTGATAAGCATGATTTACATGATGGATTTCTCCCATTGGGAAGCACTGATGCAAGAGGTACTATCTTTGACCTTAGTTGAAGCATGGTGAATTTTCCTTCACCTCAAGTGTTTGAGGTCTTGTACATACTAAGATAGGTGTGTGTTTTGTTTATGTTGTGTGTATTTTCCCGAAGTGCTATTGGAACACAAGTGTGTTTGATTTGGTGTGTTGGTTTATTATTTTTTTTATTTTTTTTATGTGTATTTGGTGTTCTTTCAAATGTAATTCAGTGGTAGGTATGGTGTATAGGTGATTCTATAGCCCAATGGATAAGAAAGTCTACTGGTCTTTGGCATAGCTATCTTGCCACCCCTAGGAAATTGCTAGAATGTTGACTAATTTAACCACAAGTCAAATAAGGTCAACCCCTATATAGTCAAACTTGTTATAAGGGTCTAATAGGATGTAAATTGTTTCCCATCATCTTTAATAAGGTCAACATTATGTTTATCTTTATCATATTTGTCTATAGTTGGTTTTATGTCATTTAGGGGTCAATTTAGGGTTATTTATTAGATTAGTGTGATTTGTATAAGGAAACAAAGGTGTAAATAGATACAATAACATCGCACATGTTAGGTACCTATCAGAGATAGAATTTTTAAACTAAAAATTGTAGGTGCAATATCCAAACAAGAAGATCAATGATAAAAGTGGTAGTTTTTAGTTATTGTATGGCCTATACGGTAGTTTGGGCACATGAGGATACTTAAAAAGTGTCTCTTGGGATTCCTATAGTTCAATTTAATGCTTGGACAAATTGGACAAGTCCAAAAATGAGAAAAATTGTTTTATCTTGCCTATCACTTTCTTAGACAAGAAGAAATGGTAAACTATTTTAGTTTGTTATGGCCAAGAGGAGGTTAGTTAGAGAAAGTGCACTAAAGGGATGAAATTAATCTTTGTGTACTTAAACTTCATGGAAATATTTATAATTTTGGTTTACCATGCTCTATGAACCATTGATAATAAGGTTTATGACTCTTTTCTACCTACACATCCCCATGGCCTTAAGTTTTTTCCTCTATCTAGATTGATATTTTCAAACCAAGTATTATACATGATTTTAGAGAGTGTGACTACATTTATTATGAAGTTATTATGTTGTTTCACACATGTGAAGGTGGAATATTGAGCATAACATCTCATCTTGCTAGTTAGAGACACACTAAGGTTTGCAGATAGTGGTTTTATAAGTTACAAAAGTTTCTCTCTCCTATAGTAGTCTCACATCAAAGGATACATGTTGTTTCCAATCTCACATTACACAGTGATTAGTTTTCCTTTGAATGTTTAGTCTCAAGATTGTTCTACATGGAGTGAAGAGACAAATACATAAACACAGTTAGGTTTCTTTGTGACTATCACTTACAATTAAGTGTAAAATAACCTTGAGTAGTCATATTCATGACACAAGGATATTTTTAACATGGTGAGAAGTCTCATAATGTGGGAATAACAATAATAAGATATCCAAAAGGTTGGATATTCATTGTGAAAACCAATTTCTAGCACATTTTCTTATACCCTGTAGTATCACCTATAGGCAGCTCCAACAAATGTCCTGAGTTTAACCCAAGAAAGCAGAGTAATGTTGATATAGAGGTGTCTAAGCTCAGTTAAAACCCTTAGTCAGGTTTGAAAACATAGATAATATCATGGTGATAGTGGTAATGTCATTTCATGTAGTCAAACTTGAGTTTAATGTTGGTAAGATAATAAAGTTACAATTGGGACAACTTACCTTAACTTCTCCAAACAAGTTTTGCTCATATACTTAATCTTCTCAAGGCAGAGTGTTTTTAGGTATAGATAGACCTAATTATTTGCATCTTGTATCCCAATCCCAAGGTCAATGTCTTGACATAAGAGATTGGATTTTTGGTCTAGAGAGGTTAGTGCAAATAATTTTCTATTTCCATCAAGTTTCTACTGTAGACTTTCAATAATCTACAGTACTCTTGAAATGTAGATAACCTTACAATCCAACAATGACATAATGGTTGCATAACTCAAGGCATAGTGAATAGATTTGGTTTGGAATGGTTATAATAAACTTAATAAAGGTAAAAGAGGATGAAATATAGTGTCAAGGACAAATCATCACCTACAAGTCTCATTGTCCCTAAACTATCATCTACAACCTGACTGTAGACCTATAGAGTTGATGATGAGAAACAAGAAGTTGGAAGCTTAGAATTCATAGATATTCACATAGGTGGAAGTGATCCAATGATCTCATAAAGACTAAGATATATTAATGAAGTACTTAGATGAAAATGAACATCTAAAAATGTCCTTTGGACTCTCCTTTATTGTCACCTATAGGTGACTTAGTCAAAAGATCCGCATAATAGAATAAGTTAGTGGGAAAAGATAGTTCGAGGGGTTATCAAAGGTGTAAAGTGATTGAATACTTTGAAACCATATTCACACCTATCCCAAAAATATTTAGGTGATCCTAATATGTGTGGATAGATCAATACAAGTTTCAAAACTCAACCTACATGCAATGTAAACCCTGTAGATAGTACATAGTCTTGAAGGCTAGTTTTAGGTTTAGATTGTTAAGAGACCTCTAGAGGTGATCTATCCCTAAAATTTTTTATATATGGTCTTAAATACCTACTCAAGTCATTAAAAACCTTATTTGGGCTAATAAAATAGCGGAAATTTCCTCTATTTTATCTTAGAGAGAGGGCACTCTTAGTCAAGATGAAAACTGCAAGTTTAGTGTGTGAATGTTGAAATTATAACATGAGGAGTCCTAAGGACCTAAAAAATAGGTTTAAATATTTTTATGAAGGTAAAAGAGTGAGAATAATAATATTTATCTATTGGGAAATTTCATAGGTGGATGTGTACCAAGATACATAGTCAGGTCTATTATGCCTAGAACTAGGCCTAAGCCCTAATGATGAGAAATTTATTTTATATGAACACTAAAACCTTATAAGATAAGTTAAGACCTCCATGGGTGAGTTGAGGATGTATTAGAACCATCAGTTTGTATATGAACAACATAGGGTGGATGATTTGACCCAAAATCATGATTAGGGTATCCAAAATACACTCAAAAATTTGATAAGCCAACTTCAAAAACTCATACCTATACTTACACATTTCATGGTGCCCCAATGAGAAATTTTTGGTTTATTAGGGTCCTAAACATGGTTTTATTGTTAATTTTTCAAATGTTGGATGTCAAGATTTTATGAATAATTCTTAATAGTCCAAAAATGCTAAAACCCTCCTAAACCCTTATCTAAGACCCGATGGAGGAAATACAAATGGATATGAACTCAGAGTGATTAATATGGCCTAAAAAATATTTTTAACTTGTTTAATACTCTCCCATTCTCCTTTCCACCTAATTGGTGTGTACCCTACTTGTATGGATAAGATAAAAATAGGGTTTTTCGTAGGTTTTTGATTATTTTGTAGGTACAGAAGGGAATTGGTAGATTAAAATCATTGGATGAGATCAAGATGGACTTATTATATCTCCTTATATTTATCTCTCTCCATATAAAATAATATAAACATCTATGTTGCATCATTCACTACAGGTAGTCTTAGACAGAAAGTGAAAATCATAAGTGACTGCCTAGTGAGAAGATGAGAGGTCTAGCTTGAGATATTTTTAAGGTGTGATTGATGGAGTGGAAGATAAAGGGGTTCTATAAGGTGTCATAACACCTCTTATATGGATTTGGTTGATCAACGAAGACCACTTGGATGACAAATGTGAGGAATGATGCCTAAAGGACCAATGAGTGACTACAGATGGTGAGTACAAGTGTCATGAGGAAGGCTAACCATTAGGGACACATCTGATGAATTTCATATCTTATTTTCAACCTCCATAAGAAATTTCATGTGTCAAGTATTCCTATTTTATATTTGAGCATTCAAGAGATGCCTCATTATGAAGGCAATTTCAAGAAGGTAGTTGAAGATTTCTACACCAGTTTTGGAGTGTTTATCATAATTCATATGGACACTTGTCAAATAAGACCTTCATGGTCTATTTCACACTTCATTATCCTATCATGTACATGTTCCTCATCACTTTATACTTGTTCTTATGACCCGTGTGCTCTATTTCTTCTCTCTCTCCTCACATGCTCTATAAATGCAAGCCATTTTGGCTTTTATAAAAGAATCCACCCCTGCACAAAGACCTACTAGTTTGATATTATATTTTGCCTTTGAAATAAAATTTTAAATCTAGTTTTTAATTTACAATATATCTTATCTAAGTGTGTGAAGTGGTGTATAGTGAAAGGTCAAGTGATTAGTATCTATCCTTGCTTTCTCTCAACTCTTCCATGTTTGATGCAAGTAGTTTCCACTCTAATAGGTCACATGAAGTGTATTCAAGTGTATTTGTCTATATTTAAGTGTAATATTTAGCCTTAGTGTTCACAATTTGACCTATAGTTCACTAACCTTGAGTATTTCAATGCATATCATCTCCATGTTTCAAATACTAATGTTAAAGCAATTCAAGATTTTGAGACTAGTGTTTTGAGTCATGTCTCTTAGTGCAATGGTATGGTATTCTAGTGGAGATGTTTCTAGTGTATCACTTCATTATGTTAGTTTATTTTCATGTTAATTATATCCCTTTTCATCGAAGCAAATAGTTAGTATGGGCAATAAGCAAGCAAAGATAAATCTAGGGAGCTAGCCCTTAAACCTAGATGTCTACCTCTACCATAAGCAACCCATATGCCTAAAGGTATTTTGATGTTGCCCAATTCTTAGATTAGGATTGAACAACCATCTCTAGGGTGAAATATTTGGTGAAAATAGTACCATAAATTTCAAAATCCATCTGACTTATGTTTTCCCTCTCTCTTCCCTAAAATGGTGGTCCTAACTCAAAAACATGGAAAAAATAGTGGAAAAGGAGTGTTTTTTAGTGCTTCTTACATATTATATGGAATGGTATAGACATTTACATACATGGGAGTTTATTATATTGTATATGAGCTTGTTATATATGTTTGAGACAATTTTTAGGTTAAAAGAATGACAAACATGACAAAAATTGTTTTCCTCTCTTCATTGGCTTCCTTGTTAGCCCAAGTAGTCTTATCAGGTTTTCCTTCATTCCATACAAAAGAGGTCAAATCAGGAGATGGTATCTTAGATATAAAAATTAGTTTTATTGATTTTCTTATCTATGTTTTTATCTATTGATTCATGGTCTTATCTATATGACCAAATGCTAACAACTTGTCCATTCTAGTGAGCTTCTTCATTTGTGTAGAGATTAGGAATGATAATGGTTTTCATAAATTTTTGAGGAATTTATGAAAACCATGTTGTAAATATTTTCATTGATGTCAAAGGTCTAGAATTATTGGTGATAAAGGCCCCATTGAATTTAATGATGTTTTTAATAGCTATATCTTGGCTAATATGTGTTAATATTTATTTAATATTAACAAATATATTTTTGGTTACATATGAGACAAAAGAAGGGCCCATGGAAAAGTCAAAGAGCCACAGGGTAAAGACAAAAGAAGGATGGGATGAATTTTCCCATGAAGAGTCATCTTGGGGAATTCCAAGAGTCACCAAGTGAATACAAAAGAGGAAGGGTGCAATTTCTCATGAAGGGACACTTTGAGGAATACAAAAAGTCACCAAGATAAGGACAAAAGAGAGAAGGACATTTTTTCTCGTGAAGGGTCATCACATGACTTTTCAAAGGCAAGGATATGAAGTTTCATACAAGTTTGGCACCATTTTCCATGAGGATTGAAGGGTCACAAAGAAGGAAGGACAAAGGTCATTTGGAAAGCTATAAATAAAGGCTTGAGAAGCCATTTGTAATATGAGAGATAGAGTTTGTTTTGATATTGTAATATTTAACTTAGAAGAGAAATGGGAGAGATGAGTATTATTTGTATTTGTTATATCTAGCTTAGAAGATCAAAGGTGAGAGAGGAAAGATATATTGTAATGAACTATCATTTGTTGAGATAGCAACATTGAGAGATAGTTATGTGGTATACACAAAGGGGTTGGTGCTCCTGTGGGTTGGTGCTCATGAATTATTGTTGTGTTGGTGCTCAACAAAGGGGTTGGTGCTCCTATGGATTGGTGCTCATGAATTTTTTCTATGTTGGTGCTCATCAAAGGGGTTGGTGCTCTTCTGGGTTGGTGCTCATGAATTGTTGTTGTGTTAGTGCTCAACAAAGGGGTTGGTGCTCCTGTGGGTTGGTACTCATGAATAGTTGTTGTGTTGGTGCTCAACAAAGGGTTTGGTGCTCTTAAAAGTTAGTGCTTGTGAATATTGTTTTACTTAGTGCTCATTCATATACTTGAGATTGTTCTCTATGGTTTTTCCCACATTGGGTTTCCATGTTATATCTGGTGTCTCTCTCTATCTTGTGTGTTGTTTATTGTTTTAGTTTTATTGCATATCTTGAATGTTTGGTTAAGTGGATTTTGATTAAGGGAAAGTTTTATAAGATATATGATATACTGATTCACCCCCCTCTTAGTATATCCCATGCTTAAAAATTGGTATTAGAGTAGGTTCCTTTTTAAAAAGTTTTATAGTTTGAAGGTAGATCAGGAAAGCATGATGGTTGGATCAGATGAAGGATTTTATACAAATAAGGCCCCTTTGTTTTATGGGATGAATTATAATTTTTTGAGAATAAGAATGAAGACTTATTTGATGTCCCTTGGATTCAACATATGGAAAGCAGTGGTGGAGGAATATGAAGAGCCATAGACACCTGCAATTACTCTAGCAGAAAAGAAGGAAAGTGAATGTAATGCTAAAGCTTTAAATGTTATTTTATGTGGTTTATGTGAATATAAATTTGTTAAAGTTATGCAATTTAAATCTACTCATGAAACTTGGGTAAAACTTGAGAATATTTACAAAGGTAATGGAAAGGCTCAACAAGCTAAGATTCAGACTTTTAGAAGATAGTTTGAAAGTTTGAAGATGGAAGAAGAAGAAGATATAGAAAGTTATCTTTTGCGAGTTAATCAAATCATAAATTAGATTCAATGTCTTGGAGATAAGTTGGAAGAGTCAACGGTGGTAAAAAAATGTTTTGAGATCTCTACCAATGAGATATGATGCAAAGGTTTTGGCAATTGAGGAGATAAAAAAAATTAGCCAAGCTAAAGATGGATGAGCTTCATGGTATTCTCATGGCATATGAGATGCAGACGAAACAAGATAAACCCTCAAAGAGAGAAGTGGCTTTCAAGACATCAAAGAAAGATAAAGCTAAGATTCAAGAATCAAGTGATAGTTCCAATGATGATGAAGATGACAATGGAGCACTTTTCATTTGCAATCCAAAAAGGGGAACAGTTAAATATCAAGGAAAATTACCTTTTAAATGTTTTAATTGTACAAAGATTGGACATTTTTCAGCTAGATGCCCAAATAAGGGTAATGATGATGAAGAAGAAAAGCCTACATACAAGAAGAATTTCAAAGGAAAATCTAAGAAGGGATTCAAGAAGAAGAGCCTGTATTCTAAGGATCCTAGCTTAGTTGAAGATACTGGACTCAGTGATTCAGAAGAAGAAGTGATTCTATTCATGGCCATACATGAAGATGATAAAGAAGAAGAAGAAGAAGAAGAGGAGGAGGAGGAGGAGGAAGCTAAAGTGAATATGGAAGAAGAACTCATTTGTGCCCTTGAAGAGTTAAAAGCTATTGAGAAGAAGAATTGAAGATTAAAGTGCCAGATCGATAAAAATGAAAAGGAGTCAAAGGAAATTATTGATGATCTAACAGCACACTTGGAAGAAGCCAAGAAGAATTAAGAAGATCTCACAGCACAGTTGGAAATAACAAGAAAAGAATGTGAAAGGTATGTTATTGAAATTTATTCTTTAAAAGAAGATATTGAGAAAGCAATCAATGATAAAGTAGTTAGTGATTCAAAATTTGAGGATATCACTAACATGCTGAATAAGATATTGGAAAGCCAAAAAGCAAATTAAGATAAGATAGGGATCAGATTTGAAAAGAAGAGCTATGTTGAAGCTCTTAAAAAAGAGGAAACAAGGGAAGAAGTGAAGAATACAGAGGACATTTAAAATAGAGAAGGATGGAGGTAACAAATCTACAAAAGGCAATCAGGTCAGAGATATACAGATAGGTCTTATTTTTATGACTATTATTTTCATTGTAATGGATATGGTCACAAGAAATTAGAATGTAGAAAAAGAGCTAATAGTTTCAGAAATAAGGAGAAGGAAAGTCAAGTAGAGTCAAGTAGAAGCCACAACTCTTTTGCTCCTCTATCAAGCTTTGATGAAGAGACCATAGGATGCTACAAGTGCAATAACTTTAGACACATAGCTCTGTATTGTAGAAGCATGTTTGAGTCAGTCAAGAAGGATCAGAGTTTTAAAGCTCCATTCATCAAGAAGAAGGATCAGAGTTTTAAAGCTCTATTCATCATAAAGAAGGTTTAGACATGTTCATGGCAGAAGAAACAACTGGAAGATTATATGTTGGTGCAGACAGCTTTGCATGTAAGAAATGAAGATCAACCATGGTTCATTAATATTAGATGTTTAAGGCATATGATAGGAGATAAAAGTAAGTTCATAACTTTGAAGAAGATAAATGGTGTCATAGTGAGATTCATAGATAAAACCACTACCAAAACAGTCAAAAAAGGTACTTTGAGTTTGGATTATGGTAGAACTAAGACTAAGAATGTTTTGTATGTAAAAGGTCTTAAGCATAATCTATTGAGTGTTAGTTAAATATGTGATCAAGGATACACATTAAAGTTTTATACAAAATGTTGTGAGATTAGAAGAAAAGATTCAAATGAGTTGATTGTAGATGCTCAAAGGACAGAGAACAATGTGTATGTATTGTCAGATATCTTCTCAAAGGCACGAGCAAAGGACACATTCAAAGATCTATAAGAGGAGTTGGGAGTAATTTCTATTACTTCCTACCATTGATGTTTAGCATCAGTTGAGGGGGAGATAAGTGTTATCTCCAGGTAGGCCCTTTGCCATTGATGTCAAAGGGGGAGAATAACAAGTACAAGTATAGGTGAAAAAATAGGTATAGGGAATAAGTACAGGTTACTATAGTAAGGGGGAGTTACTGTATGTTTTCAAATGATAGGATGTGCAGGTGACAGGATATGGCAGTTTCAGGATTGAGGTTGCCATCAAAGACAAAGGGGGAGATTGTTGGAAATATTGTCATTGATGTCAAAGGTCTAGCATTATTGGTGATAAAGGCCCCATTGCATTTAATGATGTTTATAATAGTTATATCTTGGCTAATGTGTGTTAATATTTATTTAATATTAACGAATATATTTTTGGTTGTATATGAGACAAAAGAAGGGCCCATGGAGAAGTCAAAGAGCCATGGGGTAAAGATAAAAGAAGGATGGGATGCATTTTCCCATGAAGAGCCATCTTGGGGAATTCCAAGAGTCACCAAGTGAAGACAAAAGAGGAAGGGTGCAATTTCTCATGAAGGGACACTTTGAGGAATACGAAAAGTCACCAAGATAAGGACAAAAGAGGGAAGGATGTTTTTGCTTATGAAGGGTCACCACATGACTTTTTAAAGGCAAGGATATGAAGAGTCATACAAGTTTGACACCATTTTCCATGAGGATTGACGGGTCACAAAGGGGGAAGGCCAAAGGTAATTTGGAAAGCTATAAATAAAGGCTTGAGAATCCATTTGTAATATGAGAGATAGAGTTTGTTTTGATATTGTAATATCTAGCTTAGAAGAGCAATGTGAGAGATGAGTATGATTTGTATTTGTTATATCTAGCTTAGAAGAGCAAAAGTGAGAGAGGAAAGAGATATTAAACTATAATTTTTTGAGATAGCAACATTGAGAGATAGTTGTGTGGTATACACAAAGGGGTTGGTGCTCCTATGGGTTGGTGCTCATGAATTATTGTTGTGTTGGTGCTTAGCAAAGGGATTGGTGCTCCTGTGGGTTGGTGCTCACAAATTTTTGTTGTGTTGGTACTCAACAAAGGGGTTGGTGCTCCTGTGGGTTGTTGCTCATGAATTGTTGTTGTGATGGTGCTCATCAAAGGGGTTGGTGCTCTTGTGGGTTGGTGCTCATAAATAGTTGTTGTGTTGGTGCTCAGCAAAGGGGTTGGTGCTCCTACAAGTTGGTGCTTGCAAATATTATTTGAGTTGGTGCTCATTCATATACTTGATATTGTTCTCTATGGATTTTCCCACATTAGGTTTCCACGTTATATCTAGTGTCTCTCTCTATCTTGTATGGTGTTTATTGTTTCAGTTTTATTGAATATCTTGAATGTTTGGTTAAGTGGATTTTGATTAAGAGAAAGTTTTATAAGATATATGATATACTGATTCACCCCCCTCAGTATATGTCATGCTTAACAAACAAATCATTTTCATGTGTTCTTGATGTCTTAACAAACCATCTCCAACACCCTACACCTCTATTTCACATGTGTGGAGTGTGAAAGCAAGTAAGTCTTCATGTTCTCTTCATCTTGCAGACTATAGGTAGTTTTCTCATGTTACATGATCTTAGTGCATAAGGTGGAAATTTTTAAATGGTGTCTTGGATTTAGTCATGATTCACATGAGTTAAATTAAACATTTATGTCCTCCTAAGCACCCAATTGAGCTACCCTCAGTCCAAAATAATCACTCTAAGGTATTATCCATAGTGTGATTATCATGAGTAAACATGGTTTCATCTGCAAAAGGAAGTTATAACAACTATAGAGATATGTAGTGGTGATAGGGATGCATAATATATTTCATTTAATAATAATGTCCTATCATATTTCCCTCACTACCTCTTCATCATTGACTTATACATTAAGCCATCTCCAATCTCAACTTACTGTGCAAAGGTAAGACTAACTTAGTCATTATAAACCCTTCAAGGCAAACCTCACACATAGGGTGATAATTATTGAATGAGATGTTTAGAGACCTTGAATAATTTATATGAGACATATGATCCTATGAAAATTTATGGGAGTGAGAAAGATAGGTTCAACCCCACTCTATTTCTCTCAAAGAGAGTACTCAGCCTAGAACTTTAAGAAACACCAGTTGTGACTACAAGGTTAAGAGATTATAAAAGTAAGGGGAAGTTTTATAGAAAGATAAGAAGATTTGAAGAGAATATTAGGAGGTATCCAACATAACCATGGAACTTAGAGATTCAAGGAGATATCAGGGTACCTCTCAAATGAAGTATACTTAGTCAAAGTCCTATATGCAAGCCTACAGGCCTAATTGTAAGAGGAAGTCAATTTGAATGAGAAAATCCTTTTCAAGATGTCTATAAGGAAAGTGAGGATAAAAACATGGTAAATCTCATAAACACATGTGAATTATATTGAGGATGAAGGTTTTCATAAAATAGACCTATCCTACACATAGTCAAATAAGCCCTCATTTATCACTAATAGGCCTATTATGCAGACCAGTCATATGGAAGGTTGAATATGAAATGAGGTCTTAGAGGATAGAATAGTTACAAGGAATGGTGAAAATTCATTAGTACATTGATTTCACTCATGAAAAAACTAGACCTAGACTGCCTCTCAAAATGATCACTCCCACATGCTCAAACAGACTAAGAAAGACCACCTACAGGCAAGGTCTTAGATTAGAAGGTGAAGGTTGAACAATGGGATATCTTTAATGAAGGGAGTTCAAAGAGGTCATAAGGTATAAAATTATTCCAATAAATGAGACTTATAGGTTGATGAGAGGGCCTAATATCTCATTAGGCCTTTTAGGCCTAAAAGGACCTAAAACATGTCTATGTGTAGGAATTTAAGGTAACCACATGCTTAAATGTTGCTTGTGGTTATGGAACATATTAGGGAGATGAGATAGGAATTTTTATGGTGAATAAGGTCCCAAAGTGGTAAATAAAGAGTTCATTCCAACCATATTATAGTCAAAAAACCTAAGGGCCATCACTTACATGCCTAACTGTAGGAAGAGAGTAATTGAACGTCAACCTAATTTGAAGAATCTTCAAGAAAAAAAGAATGTTTTAAATATGAGAAGATCATGAAAGGGGTTACAAAGTTGGTAAGTGAGTAATAACCACATAATTAGGTAGGTTATATACTCTTGGGTGCAATCAAGGTGTTGGACTATAATTCATAGTCAGAATGCAATATTATTATCCATGGGTAAAGTCATCATCAGGGTAGTGAAGTACGACCATAAAAGTGAGATAAATAGTCTTTCATTATTCCATGAAACAATTTGATAGTTTCCAACCTAATGGTCCCTTGGGGAAATGAGTCCAAGTAGCTTACATAGGCCTATTAAGTCTTATAGGCCTAAACATGCTTGTGCCTAAATTAGAGGTATTTACTTGTTTAGAAGATGATTAGGGTGTGGAAACACCTAAAAGTGGGAAAAATAAACTTTGAGGATTTCATATCAAGATGATAACCTTAGTTTGATATAGAAGAAACACTGAACTAGGCCCCTAGTGTTATATAAGTAGGACTTATTAGAAACCCTACGCCTGACTATGTTATCATTTGTAGGAGTAGAGTTATTGAATGATATGATCCTGAGTATGTTTTAAGGTCCTGGAAGTATGTATCATGGTTATACATGTTGAGTATTATCATTGATGTCATTTGTTTGTGTACTATCATTGATGTCAATAAGGACCAGTAAGGTAAGAGTTGTCTTTGATGTCATTTGCTTGAGGTCATTAATGTCAAAGGAAAATTGAGGTCAAGTGTTGATTCACAAGGTCATTGGTATGAGTTAAATTGTTAAATTAGCAATGGTCATTGGTATGAGTTGAATTATTTGAGTTTTCTAATGTGGATTTGAGTGATCTAATATAGTGTCTTGTGAATATGTATGAGGCATTATCAGTTTAATATCCTTGGTAAAGGTCTTCAGGGCTTCATGAGTTTAGAGAGAGAGAATTTGAGGAAAACTAATGTCTCTTATTTTCATGTCTTATGAGATCAAGAAGGCTAGTTCAGTCTTGGTAAATGACCTATATGGTTTGAGAAGTATTTTTCAAAGGATAATTATGGGAGATGTTTTGGATCCTATCTCAAATGTTTTGGATATGAGTTGTGAGCTACAGAAGGAGTCTTGAAGGTCTTAAAGTGGTATGGTACCTAGTAGGTCTGTTTGATGGACTAGTTCTTAAACATGGATATGGATTTCAGAGACATGATGAAGTGGTATGTGAAAAGGAAACCAAGTAAAAAAGTGACATGAGAGATAATTTTAAGGAAACCTGATGATTATTTTTTAGTTGATGTCAAGGCTCAACACATGGTATGCATGTTTATGTACCTGTTCTTGAGTATAAGGTTCTTGAGAAGGCTTGTGCATGGGATGCCTAGTCTGGTGAAAAAAAGAGCATGGTGGCTCTATGATATAAATGCAAAAAATCATAAGATGATGTTTGAGAACATTTTATCATGCATATGAGGCATTAGAGTACCCAGGTGTGTTTCAAAATGAGCTTATAAGGGAAGACCTACAGACCCATCATGCAATTAGACTAGTTCTAGACTCTGCCTGACCTAATGAGGAGTCTTGAGGTGTTATCAAGACCTATTAAGGATTAAAATCAGTAGTATATCATGTTATAAGTTTCTTGAACATTTTTACAAGGTAGATAATATTTTAGAGGAGGTTTTAAGGCCAGTTCATGTCCTATTCATTTACGTGAAGAGAACTAGTAAGAAGGTAGAGGCTTGATAGCATAGCAAAGTGAGTAGACTAAGGATTTTGATAAGATGTGTGGTATTTTTTGAGTAAGGTATGAGGTTATTTAGAATAATAGTGATTTTTAAAGTGCATCTATAGTGGCAAGAAGGTCAGTTTCAAGGCCTAGAGTGACTTGTAGGTCAAGGCCTAATGAGGATATATATAGAGAGAGCGAGAGAGTGGCCTACTCAATTTCCAAGGAAAGTGTGATCATGTGAAAAAATTTAGATGTTATAGAGGTTTTCTCAAGCATGTACATGAATTTTCAAGCCAAATTTTGAAGGAAAAATCATGAAAAAGTGGATTTGAGGTTTTTTGAGTGCTAGAATGAGGTGTTGCAGACTTGATAAGGATATTCTCATGATTGTTGGCTCATCAATCATTTTCATGGGATCTTGAGTGGTTAATGGTAGTTTGGAAATGTTCCTAGGTTTATTCTCAATGCATTAGTTTTTGTAATGAGTAGTAATCCTTTATGAATGATTGCTAAGAGTGGAAACTAGTTTTTAGAGCCTTAACACCCAAAGTTAAACCTGATGTTAGAGATATGATTCAAAAGTGATAATAATGGTTTATAAAGGTTAGTGTGATGATTTTATCTTGGATTCAACTCTCTCATTCACCTCTAGGTGGCATTGGTTAGAGAGATGAGAGAGAAAATGTTCATTTACAGACATATTTGTAAAGAAGTCTATATACTTCTCAAAACTTGCATTGACTAGAAGAAGTGAATGAATGGAGAGAGAATTTAAAGACTCATATTTTATTTCCATAAAGGTTTGAATATAATATCTATCCTTTATGTCAATCTTTTTTGTCTTCCAAGTGAGTCAATCGTTAACTGGTATTGTAGTGAAAAATGTGTGTTTTCAGAATTGTTGTTGTTGAAGGCATTTACATGGTAGATTGTTGCTCCTATGTTATTGAAGATATTTTTTGGACTTTTGTGTCATATCCATGCCTTTTATATATTTTTAAATTCATTTTAATTATTTGATAAGTTGGTCACAAAGTTGCCTATCTAGTTCAATGAAGACGATGAGAGAGAGGGTCATAGTTTGGGTATACAATACCAATGTTTTGCATTAGACCATATGTTTTTTATTTTGTATTTTGTTTTGTAAGTGTCATAGGAGGTTTTTATTTCATTAATTATTATGTAAATTTCCTATACTGATGTTTGAGTTTGAATTACTAATTACTAGGTTTTGAGTAAATTGGTAGTTCTGAGTGAGCTTTTTAATGAGGTGCTCATGAGTCTTTGGAGCCTAATATAAGATTTCTAATTCAATTTTTTATGACCATTATTTCATGAATTTTCCATACATATTTTATTTTCACCTATAATGTGTTTTTATAGGTTGTATGATCTTCATCTTTGAATATAGTAATTTTGAGGTAATTAGGCCTAATTATGCTTTCAAGGTATGAGTAAAGGATTTGTGACTTATTGAGAGTATATGAAGTCATTTTAGGCTTATATTTAAGTATTTTAAAGGTTTTTATTCATTTTTTATGGCCATCTAGGCCATATAGGTTCAAGTTATTCCATGAAGAGGATAGACCTAATATATTAGGTCTCTATTAAGCCTAAAATAAGAATGAGGTATAAATGTCTTTGGCCAACCTAATGGTGATATTATTTTGATTGAGTCCTATGTTTAAACATGTCATAATACATTTTTTTTATTTAACTTGATGGATTAGTGTCTTGGCTGACCAAGAGTGTGAGTGATCTAGTGAACAATATAAAAATAAGGCCTAATAGGCCTATTTGTGAAGTTAGATTTTTTGTGAGAATGAGTGAATAAAATAGAAGATTAAAGAGATCAAGAAGGTCTGATTGACCATTATATAGGAATAAATAAATATGTATAAATATATAACTAGTTTTTTATTCATTAATAAAAGGTCATATGACCTAATCAGCTTTGAAGAAGTACTTATTGAACGAAGAAGCCTAGAGGCTATTTTTAGAGGGATAAAAGGTTGAGAAGAGCTGAATGAGTTGAATTTATTTTGAGAGACTATCAAAAATGCATTATATATGTCTTCTTGATGTATTATAGTGAGTGGAATTTAGATATAGTATATAGAGAGATAAAGAATAGGTCACCATCTGTTGGTTGAGTAATAAGGTGTCTTGAGGTGATCAAGTTGGTCTTGGTTGAGTTGGTTATTTGTCAAGAAGGAGTAAAAGTGACCTCACAATTTGGTGCTTACAAAATTATTATTAAAGTGTCTAATTTGGTGCTAATTCATTTAAGGGGTTGGTTCCTCCTTGTAATTTGGTACTTATTAAATACTAGTTGAGTAGGTGCTTGACTAGGTAGGGGTTGGTGTTCCTTGTGGAATAGGTGCTTCACTAAATTTAATTCATTGCTTGTAGGATTATATTCCAAGTCATGTTTCAATGAGTTTTATTCACTATGACTTTTTCCCACATATCTCATGTGTTCATGTGTTATGTTCTTGCATCATTCTAATATGGATGGTTCTAAATGTATTGTTTAATCACTATATTGGTTTAAATGGTTAATAAATGATAAGTGAATTTGAATAAAATTTTGAACATTGATTCACCCCCCCCCCCTCTTAATGGTTGTGATTCCAATAATTGGTATCAAATTATGCCATTTGGAGTAGGCCTAACAGCCTAAAGGAGATTATAAAATCATAGGTATGGCTAGTTTTCAAGATCAAAGAGAAATGATGAAGAAGCTTAGAGACAAGTAGAAGTCATCTAAGTGAAGAAGGAGAAGTTGAATTGAATCTTAAAGCTAAAAGACTATTTACCCTATAGAATTTGAAGCACCAAAATAATATTAAGCATGATTTGAGATCTATGGTCAAGGTTCTTAAGGAGTAGATATGTATCTTGAAGAGTGAAATGGTCAAAGAAGACAAAAGGGATGAGAAGATTATCAAGGATCTTAAGGATCAGTAAAGGGTTACAAATGCAATCCTACGATAAAGAGAAGAAGAGTGACAATAATTCAAGACATAGTTAGAAGATGCTAATGCAAGGTTGATACCAAAATAAGTTGAGTGTGATCAATTGAAGACTAAGCTAGGTTCTTTGAAGGTTGAGCATGAACAACTCATAGTCAAAGTGAGAAAGTTTGAGAAAGATCATGAGAGGAGAGATGAAGTTAAGAAGGGTGAAAACATGAAGTCAAATCCAATTAAGTAGCCCAATACTATGAGATTTTTCATGAGCTCTAAGAGTAGGTGTGTATTCCAAGAAGATATGTAGTAATCATGGAGAGATTTTAGTTATAGATTGGTCTTGAAAGACCAATGTGTTTATGAAGACAAGCTGAGTTTGTTGAGTTAGAATTAAAAGTGTTATTGAAAGTTTATGAGAGGTATGTAATAATTGAAAATAGTTGGTTGTGATCCTGATATGTGTTTAGGTTTGGAATTGGTTTCAATATGCTTGAAATAAGTTTAGAATGTCTTATTGATTCAAATGGAGTGATCAAGCTATGAAGACAAAAGAAAGATTATTTAGTTGGTGTCAAATAATCAGATAGCAGCAAGAGTTTGATATATATGCTCTAGTCATATCAAGGAAGTTAAGTGTCATTATATCTGAGTCCATTCCCAAGATTTTCATAAAGTTAGGGGAGCATAGTTAAATTATTTGTATGGTGAGATCCTGTGTGGGGAGTTAGTCCAAAATAAGTGATTTCTGATACCAAAATGAGGAAGAATGATCAGATTGAGATAAGTATATGTTTGAGTTCAAAAGCTTGTTGAAGGTGGTTGAATGTGCAAGAATGTGAGTTTCTTGTATGCATAGTGAGATTAGGTTGAAGTTTTTGTGTGTTTTTATGATGGTACCAAGTATAAGAATAAAGGGGGATCTTATTGTATGTTCACATTGTTCATTTTAGTGTTTACAATATCTGAAGATACCTCTAAGTGTATGAAGGCCTATAATGGTTTGGGAAAGCTTGAAAGGAGAGCATAGTCTTAAGGGGAGATTTCTAGATCTATCTTGAACAATTATCTACATCAGTAGATATGAGCCTAAGGTGAGATGTTATTAATAATTTCATTGATGATTGTGGAATACAGGTCCAAGGATCAGTTGGTAGCTTGTGGGTATTGTAAAGAGTGGGAAAAATTGTTTGTAAAAGACCTTTGTCATTAATTTCAAAGGTGGAGAAATTTTTTGATGGCCAAAAGTTCCTATGGGAGAAATTTCTTAATGAAAATAGTTTAGTTTGAGAGATAGAAGCAGCCTATTGAGAGAAGTTTGATAATGATTAGTTCATTTGTGGTTTACCATTAATGACAAAGGGGGAGATTATTGAGTATTGTCATGGATGTCATGTGTTTGTGAACTATCATTGATGTTAAGAAGGATAATTAAGGTAAGATTTTTATTTGATGCCATTTTATTGAGGTCATTAATGATAAATGAAGATTAGGGTTAAGTGTTGATTCGCAAGGTTCAATAAGGTGGCAATGGTCATTTGTATGAGGTTGATTGTTTGAGTTTGCTAGTGTGGTTTTGATTGATCCAATGGAGTGTATTGTGAAGATGTATGAGGAATTTTTATTTTCATATCATTGGTGAAGGTATTCATGGCTTCATGAATTCATAGAGAGAGAATTTGAAGACAACTAATGTCTTTTATCTTCATGTCTTGTGTGATCAATAAGGATAGTTCAGTCTTGGCAAATGACCTATATGGTTTGAGAAATATTAGTCAAAGGATAATTATGGGAGATGTTTTGGATCCTATCTTAGATTATTTTAAATGACTTATGATCTTCAAAAGGATTTTTGAAGGTCTCAAAGTGGTACGGTGCTTAGTAGGTCTATTTGATGGACTAGTTCTTAAGCATGGATATGGCTTGTAGATACTTGGTGAAGTGGTATGTGATAAGGAAACCAAGTGAAAAAGTGACAAGAGAGATAATTTGAAGGAAACCTGATGATTCTTATATGTTTGATGTTAAGGCTTAGTACATGGTATGCATGTTTATGTACTTGTTCTTGATTACAAGGTTTTTGAGAAGGTTTATGTATGGGATTCTTAATCTGGTGTAAGAAGGAGCATGATGGATCTATGATATGAATTCACAGAGGCATAAGAGGATGTCTTAAAAAATTTGAACATGTAAATGAGTAAATATATCACTCAAGTGTGTTTCAAAGTGATCCTATAAGGGTAATACCTATAGACCTATCATGCAATTACACTTGTCTTAGACTCTGCCTAACCTAATGAGGACTCTTGAGGTGTTATCAAGACCTATGAAGGATTAAAATTAGTGTTATATCATATGAGAAGTTTATTAAACATGTGTATAAGGTAGATAATCTTTTAGAGGAGGTTTCAAGGTGAGTTCATGACTTATTCATTTACATGAAAAAAACTAGTAAGAAGGTAGAGGATTGATAGCATAGTGAGGTGAGTAGACTAAGGCTTGTGAGAATATGTGTGGTAGTGGTTGATCATGGTATGATATTTTTTTTCATGAGAGTGAGTTTTAGATTGTATCTATAGAGGCAATAAGGTTATTTTCAAGGCCTAGAGTGCCTTGTAAGTCAAGGCCTAATAAGTAGAGAGAGAAAAAGTGGCCTAATGAGGGGTCATGCTCAATTTCCAAGGTAAGTGTATTAATTTTATAATTTTAATAGGTGTGATAGGTTTTATTAAAAAAATCATGAATTTTTAGGTCAAAATTTTAAGTTAAAAAGCGTGAAAAAGTGGATTTGAGGTCTTTCGAGTGCTAGAATGAGGTATTGCAAACTAGAGAAGGATTTTCTCATGCCCTTTTTTATCATAAATCATTTTCATGGGATCTTAATTATTTAATGGTAGTTGGGAAAGGATACTAGGTGTATTCTCTAGGCATTATTTTTTTTAATGAGGGGAAATCCTTTATGAATGATTGCTAAGAGTGGAAATTCATTTTTAGTGGCTTAAAACCCTAAGTTGAACTTGATGTTAGAGATATGATTCAAAAGTGATTATAATGGTTTGTAAATGTTAGTGGGATGATTTTATATTTTATTAAACTCTCTCAATCACCTCTATGTGGCATTGGTTAGAGAGAGTAGAGAGAAAATGATCAGTTACAAACATTTTTGTAAAGATGTCTTTGTGCCTCTCAAAAGTTGCATTGACTAGAAGAAGTGAATGGATGGAGGGATAAGTTAAAGACTCATATTTTATGTCCATAAATTTTTTAATACAATATATATCCTCTATTTCAATATTTTTGGTCTTCCAAGTGAGCCAATCGCTAAGTCATCTTGTAGTGAAAAATGTGTGTTTATAGAATTGTTGTTATTGAAGTCCTTTGCATATTATATTATTTCTCCTGAGTGATTTAAGATGTTTTTTTTACTTTTGTTTCATATTAATTCCTTTTAGAGAGTGTGAAATTTAGTTGAAGTGTTTGATAAGTTGATCACAACATTGCCTATCTAGTTTAGTGAAGATTGTGAGAGAGAGGGTCATAGTTTGGGTATACAGTACTAATGTTTTCAATTAGACCATATGTTTTTTATTTTTTATGTTTTCATGGAAGTGTAATATGATGTTTTTAGTTAATTAGGTGTCATTTAAATTTTTTATACTGATGTTTTAGGTCAAATTTATAATAATTGGGTTTTGAGCAAATTGGTATTTCTAAGTGAGTTTTTTGATGAGGTGTTCCTGAGTCTTTAGATCCTGATAGAAGATATATAATGGAATTTTAGATGACATTTATGTAATTAATTTTCCATTAATATGTGTTTTGTTACCAAAATGTGTTTCTATAGTTTGTACGAGCTTCATATTTGAAGATAATATTTTTGAGGTAATTAGGCCTAATAGGTCTTTAAGGCCTAATTATGCTTTTTTGTGTAAGCGAAGGATTTGTGACTTATTTATAATATAATAGGTATGTTTAGGTTTATAGTTAGTGTTTTAAAGGTTTGATTCATTTTTGAGGTTCATATAGGTTCAAGTTGTTCCATGGAAAGAATAAACCTAATGCATTAGGTCTATATTAGGCCTAAAAGAAGAATGAGGTCTAAATATGTTTGGCCAACCTAATGGTGATATTATTTTGATTGATTAATATGTTTAAATATTTTATAATACATTTTTTTTTATCTACCTTGATGGATTAGTTTTTTGGTTGACCAAGAGTGTGAGTGATCTAGTGATTATTATAAGAATAAGGCCTAATAGGCCTATTTGTGTGATTAGATTTTCTGTGAGAATGAGCGAATAAAATAGAATATCAAAGAGATAAATAAGGTATGATTTACCATCACATAGTAATACATAAACAAGTATAAATATCTATCTGGTGTTTTTTTCATGAATAAAAGGTCATATGGCCTAATCAGCTTTGAAGAAGTACTTGTTGAGCAAAGAAGCCTAGAGGCTATTTTGAGAGGGATAGGAGGTTGAGAAGAGATGAGTGAGTTTATTTTATTTTGAGATAATATCAGATATACATTTGATATGTGTTATTTATGTATGACAATGAGTGTAATTTAGATAGATCAGAGGTCACCATCTGTTGGTTGAGAAATAAGGTGTCTGGAGGTGATCAAGTTGGTTTTGGCTGAGTTGGTGATTTTTCAAGAAGTACGATATACCTTAAAATTTTGTGATTTAAAAATTGTTCATGAATTATTTTATTTGGTTTTGAGTCACTTATGTGGTTGTTTCCTCCTTGCAAGTTGGTGTTTGCTAAAGACTAGTTGAGTAGGTGTTTGACTAGGTATGGGTTAGTGTTTCATTAAATTTAATTCATTGCTTATAAGAATGTATTCCAAGTTGTGTTTTAGTGGTTTTATTCCCTAATATGTTTTTCCACACAAATTTTGTGTTCATGTTTTATGTTCTTGCCTCATGCTCATATGAATGGTTCTAAATGCATTATTTAATCACTATATTGGTTTGAATGGTTAAAGAATGATAAGTGGATTTGAATAAAAGTTTGAACACTAATTCACCCCCACAAAAAAAAAACTTATTTGATTTTATTACAACACTAAAAACTCCATAACTATGGTAGATAAATGAAATCACTCAAAAATCCTATATTATTTTCAAGATACTCAATTTTGATAGTGAATTATCATCTATAGGCAAACATATGAGATAGTGAGAATTAGGTTAAAGTTACCAATTAAAGGTAAGAATAGAAGAGATAAACATATGATATGGAGGTTTTATGATGATATTTAAGCTCTAAAAATCTCCTATAGGTAACTTATACCTTTAGTGCTCAGTCAAGGCTAATTAGGCCTAAAATCCTATTTTAGGCTTAGGAGGACCACACCACCATAGAACCTTGATCAGACCCTCCTAAAAAAGTGAACACCATGAGAAGGTATAAGATGATTTTTCATGACATATGGATGAATTTTATAATAGACTAAAACACAATAATTACCAAATTAGTTTTAAGACCCTACTCGAGTCACTCAATCATAATCAGTCAATTCGAATTATACCTTCAAATTCTTGTATCTTGCATCATAAGAACACTCAGGGAAAATAATCTCAGGGGAATTTTGGAATCCCTATGGAATCAATATCCATGGTATAGTGATCTGGTATAATGTGCTCACCTTTATGAATGAATGCTAAAACTATAGGCCTATCTAGAAAGCCTAAAGAAGACCACAAGCCTTATTTATGGCATAAAGTAGAAACTTATGGTGTAAATTTTTGTTACTTTTATCTCATGGGTTTGGCATCAGGATAGGTGATGATGTTGTGAACCACAATGCTAGGGTTAATTATGGGTATGTTCTTATAGGAACAAGAAAAAAATTCATGATATTTATCAAAAAATAATCTAAATTTATCATTTTTAGTTGGTGTGAGTTCATGAGAGACTATAATTGGTCAAGGGTATGATGGGGTACCATATTCGATTTGAGTAGTTTCTTCAATAAACATACCATTTACATATTAGAAATGATATGGTGCATTAGGTAAAGAGGAAATCAGATTTGACTTAGGATCAATGCTATCGATTAAGTTGTTAAAATAAGGGGATTTATTCTTGAAATTATTGATTTTTTGGTATTATTGACATAGTTGAGGTTCTCAGGCATGAAGCAATTCAATAATGGCTTCATCATTAGGCAAAGTGGGAAGAGGACCATAATACTTGACATCAAATTCAAGATCAAGAATTTGATTACCATGGCAATCATATTCAGAGTATATTTGACATACATTGGTGGCCTTGGCATCTAATGTAATATTGGAGGTAGGTAGAGTAGGGGAAGAATTTTGATCAGATTTGATTGGTTTATTAGTAGTGTCATTGACAGGGAAAGAATTGGATGTAATGTTTAGGTCTTTAGGTGGTATATAAGATGCATTAATTTTCATTAGTTTAAAAAGTAATATTTGTTATACCACCAAGGAGCATCAATAAGTGGAGAATTAACAAGAGGTACATGACCTTTAGGTGCTAACATAAATTTAGTGGAAATGGTATGAAAATCATGATTGAAAGCATGAATTTGGGCTAAATTTTTATGATAATGTTGAACATCCAAGTCTTGTGATTGAGCTTGGGCCATCATGTAAGTATCATCAATGGTTGGATAAATTGCACATGCTTGAGATTCAAGAGGAGTTTTAGAAGGGGAAATACCTAGATGACTAAATTTTCATCGAGACATGGTTAAAGTATCTTGGAATAGTTTGGCCACTCTATAATCATTGCATGTGAAGGCATCTTCTATGTAAGAGGCTTTCTAAGAATCACATGGAGGGAGGATTAGTGATCTTATGAATGAGAGGGATGGTGTGATCATGAGGTAATAAATAAGGAAGAAACCACTCTGATATGTAAGGAGGTAGTTTAGTAATGTTATAAGTATATTGGAAGTCATTAGGTTCATCATAATCTAAATAAGCAATAATGACATGTAAATATATAATTGTGTTGATAAATTCAAGGGAACATTATTTATTATTGGAATGGTACAAATGTGATATTGAGATTTAAGATCAGGAAGTTGAATACTCTAAGGATTGGGATCAAACTCATGTTTATACCTTTTACTATTATGAAATAACTTGATACATTAGCTATTAGAAGAAATGATATCCCTCATTCTATGAGTCGATGGTCATCTTAGGAATGTGTTTTAAGATAGGGTTGAATCTAGGACCATAAGCTTAGTTCAAATAGTCTTAGGTCTAATTGTAAGAGGGATCCAAACATAAATGAATGGATTTTGATTAGTTTTGTAAAATACACAACATGTTAGGCAAGTTTGCTTAAGATGATCTTTATTATATCCAATTTGTTAAATGAGCCACAAAGATATCACATTAATATTGGACCCTTCATCTATTAAAACTTTATGAATAATGGTGGTATTAATGGCTATTTTAATGAATAGGGGTGGATCATTATTACGATATAGGATCTCATCATTAATTATGTCTTCTTTGATAAACTCAATAGACGGTTTTAAAGAAAGACAAATGGATCCGATGGTATGTTCATTGGTTAGTTAAGGCTTATGAGAAGGTGTTTCATCTTCTACAGAATATGGGTCTTCAATTTCTTAAAATTATTGTATGAGGAATTTGTGATTATATGGGGAGGTATGAATTAACTCCATAAGAAGAATATTTCAAGGCATAGAGTTGAGATCTTCTAAGAAGTTCTAATTTGTTTTAGAAGAAGAATTAATACAAGGTTTATAAGGTAAGGTAGACTTTGAAGGAATGGAAGTGGTTGGAAATTTGAAAGGAGGAGAGGGTTCCTCACTAGATTTTAAAGCTAGGTGAGTGATTGTATTATCTTTGAGGAGTTGATCTTCCAAATATGGTTTCTTAGGTTTAGTGACAGGATCTTTGTGGGACAATTTTTGGTAATAATTAACTGTAGCCATATTAAAAATTGAGAATTATTATAATATTGATCATAGTAAACATCAATAACACAAACATCCTTGTTATCTTATTGAGTGTTATATGTAGAAAAATATTTTTGGTTATTAGAAGAAAAAGCTTTAGGAGTTTGTTGTTTTTGAGAAGCAGTATTGTACTCTTGACAACAAAGTTGAATCATGGCTTCGTGATTGAAAGAATCACCAATCATATATGAGACATCAAATTTGGTAAGCCCTCTACAAGTTTCATGGGAGTGATCGATGTCAGCATATACAAACAAAATTTATTAGGGTCATACCATTTATGAGGATTATTGGGATAAGTAAATGGTTTAGAGGGTGTTAAAAATTGTTTCATTTGCTACATAGACAATGGTGTGTGAGAAGATGGGGGATTATTAGACTTGGCAATTCTTGGCTTGGTTTGAGGATTATTTTCAATTATTTCATTGGTATTAGTTTGAAAATACCCTTTGAGGAATTTAGTATTAGGTTCAAACTAATTCATTAAGAAGTCTTGATTATTGGCTTGGTTAAGAGCTTTGTTAAGTGTTTGAGGGGTAAAAGTTTGAAACTTATATTTAAGAGGAGTTAAGGTAGTTATAAAGAGTTTAAATATATTATCATCATTCATGTTATATTTGACCTTGTGGGCCAAATATTTCCATCACTTGATAAAATCATGAACTGATTTAGTGGGAGATTGTTTAGCATTGATTAAATGGCTAAGACAGTTTTTGAGAAGATCATTATGTTGAAACTCTTTAACTAAAGGATTGATTAAATATTCTAATTAATATATGGAATGTTGGGTAAGATTATTTTACCATTCCAATACATCACTATTAAAGGTTTTAACCATAAGTTTAGTGGTGGTAAAAATATTAGTTTGGATCCAATCTTTGTAAAGATTTCCAAATACCTTGAGAAAAGATGTAGGGTCTTTAATCCCATCATAATTGATAGTTGGAGATATGTTACCAATATCAATGGAAATAATGAAAGGATCTAAAGGATCATTTTGTATATTTTAAAGCATATTATTATTCATGATAGGTTGGGTAATGACATTCCCTATGGCATCTCTATAAGGTGGAGAAATAAATTTTTAATTATTTCAAGGGATTAAAACCAAAGGTTGATTATCCATATTGATCAAATGATGTTATAGTTGCATCATTTAGGAGGTGTTATATGTTTATATTATGTTAATTTATTCACTATCTATATATGGATTTGGGTTATATCAATTGGTGGGTTGGTGTTTATAGGAGGATTCCCCAAATTGTTATTAGGTGGAGGTTATTAGGTGGTAGATTACTAGTGGGTTGTTAGATAGACTTGTGTCAATCACTCCCACATTATGCTAAGATGATTGAAGATGGGAATTATCTTGATAGGTATGAAAAGGATCTAATCCACCTACCACATATTGAGGCATGAATTGAACCATGTTGTAATCTAAATATGAGGGAGGGGCAAAAGTAATCCAAGAGAGAGGATTTTCTTGGGAGCTAAAGAAAGGAAGAAAAGAATACCCCATATAATGTTTAAATGTATTTACGTTGTATAAAAAAAATGATGGGGTGTTTCATGATGCTTGATGAGAGAAATAAAATTTAGGAAATAAGAAAGAGAATAAGGGATAGAGTCAGCTAGATAAAGAACTCATCCAGATAAAAGAACAAGGTCAGCCAATAAGGGATAGGGTTGGCCAATAAGTACCAAATCAGGTGGGTTGACAAAGTGCTGATAAAACATAGATTCAAAAGAGTACATAGGCATATGGGTTGATTCTGTGCTATTGGATAAAGGGTAAAATAGAGAGACAAGAAGACAGTTATGCAGGTCAACTATGTACTACTAGTAGGAAGGTAAAACACTATCTATAAGAGACTATATCGACTAGGATTGCAATGTTATGAAATAGGGGAAAAGTTTTGTAAGATAATTAGAAGAAAGAATGAAATCAAACATAAATAATTGTATTAACATGATTGATCTAATTGGGGCACACAGTGCAAAACCTTGCACTAGCACTGACCAATACAAGTTTTTTAAATACAACACACAATGATCAAATAGAAAGAAATCAACTTAAAATTAAATGATAACTAATTACTCACCCTAAGTGTTATTATATTATTTTATAATTTTGATTTTAATGTGATAAGAAAGTTGGCTGAAATAGGTAATTAGAAAGTAGTTTCAAGTTGGTTTCAAGACATTTGGGCCAAAAGGGATTTGTGTTGGTAATGATATTAGCTTGGTATTGGGGCCTACCCCTCACTTCAAAATCACATGGTGATAAGGATGTTGGGTGATTTACTAATATATACATTTAACCACATATTTATACTTGTCTAGAAAACCAAGTCGGCTTCCATCTTGGTGATGAAATCTAAGTAGGTAGGCCTTGGGAAGACAAGTGTTTAAATGCATTTTAAATGTTAAGCGGTTTGATAGTGTTTTAAAAAGAGTAAAATAGTGTAACTAAAATGGTAAATTTAAAAACCACTTATTTATACTATGTGATTGACTCTAAGTATGAAAATAATTAAAAGTAAATGTGAATTAATTACTAGTAAATAGTTGTTAATTCCTTGATTAAGAATAATACAAAGATAGTTCAGGTGACACTATATGCAAATAGTACAAAATAAAGTTTATAGGGTTACTATTTTTTTGTAGAATTAAGATTATTAATAATATAGTCAAATAGGTTGACTATATCTCTTAAATATAAGATAGACTACAAAACTAGGTTAACCAAGTCAACCTAGTTAACTATAGGGTTACAGTTTTGAAGACTACCAACTTATGAAAAATAGAATTGAAATAAATACTAAAATGATAGAGAGGTGAAAGAAATGAACCTTGGTGGGTTTAATATGATTTAGATTTCAAATTTTATGATTTAAAGCTTTAATTTTTGCTTTTAAATTTTGCAAATTGGGTTGACTAGTTCGAAAAAATTCTACAAAACCCTGTATGCTGAAGAAAAATAAGGAATAGAGTTAACTTATTTAATAGTGTTCATTGACCTGTATGCTAGCAGAAAGAATTAGTAGATAGATTCAACCTATTAGACATTGTATTATAATTTAAAATTGAATAAGATTACTATATCAAACTATTTTATCTAGAAATTTATAGCTAATGAAGACCTACATAGACAAAATAGAGTCATTTTGAAGTGATTGTGTGTTAAACATACACATAGAAATTTAAAACTATATCAACTGGTTTGATACATTACTAAAAGTATAGAAAAATAGAATGAAATGATAAAAATTAAGGCATGAAAGAAAACTTTCAAGGGATAGATTCACGTCAGGTTGACCAGAATCTCTGCAAAGGGAAATGCAACTAATCTATAAATCAATCCTAGCTCGACGAAGAAAAATCCTACCTATACTTCCAATTGTCGATATATTAGATATTCAAGGTCATGACCAAGATGGATATATTAGACCTATAAAAATGAATCTCTTATCATAATAATATCATTAGGGAGGGTTCTAAATCCTTTAGTCAAGAAAAGCTATGCAATAACCCTAACTAGGTCCTATGTTTTCATATTCACTAAACTAATAACAAGTACGTAAAGTCTAATCTAGTGCTCACCAAAGCTCATGGAATAAAATGGGGTTAGCAAAAAATATTAAAAGTAAACATGCATAATATAATCATATTTAATCTATGTATAGGCAAAACCCTAATGCATGGAGAGAGCAATATATTCAAAAGTCATTACTTATGCTACTTATATCTACTAAAAGAGAGGAGCAAAGTTAGAGATACTTACCTTGAAGATGAATCCATTGATACTCAATATCTCCCTTGTTCAAATTTACTTTTCAATAAATTATTGTGGTTTGTAAGGATCACTAAAAATGCCAAAGTATCCAAGAATTTTCCACAAAACAAGATTTTTCTCCAAGTATAAACCCTAAGCTAAGACTCCTTAAGGAGAATGGTAGAAGAGCAGATTGTAAAGAACCACAAATGATAATTAATTCTTACTATCTCTTTGAGAATGGTGAAATGTATGTGTTTATATAAATGGATATAACCCTAGTCCTTTTCAAAATTTTAGGCTGACAAGGTCAACCCAATCAACATTGTATAATTATTGACAAAAACAAAGTAGGTCTTGGTCTAGGTCAGCGAGGGGCCAACCTAGACCCTAAATAAGTTTTATCAATTAGAGTATAAGTTTGATGAGGTTAATAGTGTAACATAAACTATCAAAAAGGATTTTAGGCTAGGTAAAGGCTAACGAAGGCAAAATATTACTAGATGAGGGTGCAAAATAGGAGGCAAATCTTAAGGAAATGTTTTTAGGATATGGTTAGATTGACAACAAGTGGTAGTACGGGAAAACAATCATGTGAAACACTAATGGTATTCCTACCCCTTTCCACATGCACCCCTTAAGGCATGCACTCAGATATATTGAGACTCCATGGCTTCTTTCAAGATAGAAAGCATAAATAATTGATAAATTTTGAAAATATTATGTGTATACATATGGCACCTCTAAACATAGGATTGCAATAAGGGGATATTAGTATAGTGTTAGTGTATGAAATCAAAATCCAAAATAACACACTAATAACTAACACCTTGAGCCTATCTCAAGGGGAGAATGTAATAAAAAAACTAAATGGAAAACACTACTAGAATGTGCAATAAAAATGATCTTTCACCTCCCTTGGATGCTCCAAATGGCTTGTTGAAGTGGCTTACTTGGATTTTGCTCAATGAGTCTTCATCAAAGGAGTTGTTTGACTCCTCTCCTTGGCACCTTTGGATTTTGATGGTTTGGGCTTGGCTCAAAAATTGGGCATGATAAAACTATATCAATGTATTGAGAGATTTTTTTATCATTACAACTTTACAGCAAAAGAGTTTAAAATTATGAGTGTAAGGCCTCCTATTTATATATTTTCTCAAATGATCAGAATGAACCTACACCATCCATCTCAAGATGAAGATGTGTGGCTAAGAATACATTCAATTTTGTAGGCTAAAATCAATAAATTCTCTCATAAATATTTGGGATAGAGTGGTATTAAAGAGGCATGGGAGGGTTTAACTAGATATTTTATGCATTTATGGCCTAGGGATGCCTTCCCAAGAAATGATGTCACTTGATGATGCATAAACTCATAATAAATTTCCAAAAACAAATATTCAATAAGTTCTATGGAATTCTTAATTAGGCTCATGATTCAAATTAATTATCCTTAAACATGATTATCAATTTTGGTGCAAATCTTGGCAATTGGTGCATAAATTAATCAATTAGTCAAAATGTCATATTATTGGCTTGAATTTTGATTGGATTGAAATTGAAAAGTGATGCTAGATGCATTGGAATAGTTATCCCATTTAGGATCTTTCCAACACAAAATAATAAAGGCACATGTCTCATGAAATAAATTTGGTAGAAAAGAGAAATCTAGATCACCCAAGTGTGAAAATGTCATTTTAACTCAAAATGATCTAATCAAAGTTAGTTTTCTCATAAAATGCATTGCCCTATTTAGGGATGCATTGGCCAAAATTAGATCTTGTATATGATAGGTTCACATCATTTAGCATGTCTTAGTTATTTTATCCCAAATTGGGCATTTTAATAGAAATTGGTCAAAAGCTTGGTTATAAGTTATTGGTGGCTAGTTTTAGGTGTCTATAGTTTGCCCTTATTTGGGAAGGCATTGAAAGCTATAGGCATAGTAACATCTTCTCAAAAAATGAAAAGGTCATGCATGCCTACAACTTCAATGGCAATGGATGAACTATATGATGCCCCCTTGAGGGAACAGTTGGCACAAGTTGGTCAGCAAACAATCCCTCAAAAGAAAAAATTGAAATGAGGGGACCAAACATATTATTATTATGGGGTGAGAACACAATGATTTGAAAAAGAAGTCAAAATCAATGAGAATTAAAGTGGGATGGTGTACAATGGTTTGCCAAAAATCAGTTATAAGCATTATACCCTGATAGTAGCAACATGATATGATAACACAATGATTTGCCCAAGGTGGTTATAATCATTGAGAAGATGCAGTTGCCCCTATTTGGACAAAATAAATTAGTATAAAATTGTAATAAGGGGAGATTAGTATAGTGTTAGTGTATGAAATCAAAATACAAAATAACATACTAATAACTAACACCTCAAGCCTATCTCAAGGGGGAACATAATAACAAAACTAAATGGAAGACATAACTATAATGTAAAATACAAATGATCTTTCACCTCCCTTGGATGCTCCAAATGGATTGTTAAAGTGGATTTCTTGGCTTGTGCTCAATGAGTCTTCATTAAAGGAGGCTTGGCTATCTCTTCTTCTCCTTGGCACTAATGGATTTGTGGCTTTAGCTTGGCTCAAAAATTGGTCATGATAAAACTACATCAATGGCTTGAGAGAGATATTTAGCATTATAAATTTATACCAAAAGAGCTTAAAATTATGAATGTGAGGCCTCCTATTTATAGATTTTATCAAATGATTAGAATGAACTTAAACCATCCATCTCAAGATGAAGATATGTGGCTAAGAATTAATTCAATTTTGGAGGATAAAATCAATAGATTACCTCATAAATATGTGGGATAGAGAGGCATTAAAGAGGCATGGGAGGGCTTAACTAGATATTTTATGCATTTATGGCCTAGGGATGCTTTGCCAAGAAATAATGTCACTTGATGATGAAAAACTCATAATCAATTTCCAAAAAGAAATATTCAACAAGTTCTATGGAATTCTTAATTAGGCTCATGATTCAAATTAAATAGCCTTAAACATGATTTATCAGTTTTGACATAAATATTGGCAATTGGTACACAAATTAATCAAATTGGTCAAAATGTTATATTATTGGCCCAAAATTTGACTAGATTAGAATTGGAAAGTGATGTTAGATGTGTTGGAACCGTTATCCCATTTAGGATGTTGCCAACACAAAATAATAAAGGCATGTATCTCATGTAATAAATTTGGCAGAAAAGAGAAATCTAGAGTACCCAAATACAAAAATGTCATTTTGACTAAAAATGATCTGATCAAATTTAGTTACTTCATAAAATGCGTTGCCCTATTTAGGGATACATTAGCCAAAATTGGTACTTTTATATGACGGGTTCACATAATTTATCATGTTTTAATGCTTTTATCCCAAATTATGCATTTTGATAGAAATTATTCAAAATCTTGGTTGGAGGTTATTGGTGGCCAATTTTCAGTGTCTAAAATTTTCCCCTATTTGGGAAGGCATTAAAATTTATAGGCACAGTAACATCTTCTCAAATAATGTAAAGGTCATGCATGCCTATAACTTCAATGGCAATGGATGGACTATATGATGCCCCCTCAAGGGAATGATTAACACAAGTAGGTTGGAAAATGGTCCCTCAAAAGAAAGAAGCAAAATGAAGGGACTAAGCATAGATGATGGGGTGAGAACACAATGATTTGAAAAATTATTCAAAATCACTAAGAATGTAAGTGGGATGGTGTACAATGTTTTTCCCAAATGTGGTTATAAGCAATGTACCTCGATAGTGGCAATGTGGTATGATAACACAATGATTTACCAAAATACAATTATACTCATTGAGAAGATGGAGTTACCCCAGTTAAGACTAACAAACAAGATAATAACATGCCCTTATTTGGGAAAAAAGAAAGTAAATTTGGTGAGAACATAATGATTTTCCTAAAGGCGGTTATAATCATTAATAAATGTAGGTGGGATGGTAGAAAATGATTTGCCCATAAGTGGTTATAATCATTGGACCCTGATTATGGAAAACATGATTGACTGGTTGATGATGGAAAATATGATGTGGGTAATTTGATATAGAGGAGAAAGATGAATTTAGGATAACTTACTAGTAGGGAGATACTCATTCATTCTAATAAAGGTTGAAAATCATTCATTGGGTAATTATTTTATTTAGGATATGATTGGGATGTTGTTGATGACAATACTGAGGAGATGTTGATGTTGTCATTACTGAGTAGAATTCCTAAACCTAATTTTTTTATATCACTATACGGTAGGCATCATGATAGAATACCATGAGGACTAGGTCAAAAAATGCATAAGGACTAACTCCTATAATCCAATATTCAAGGGAAAATGATGAACCAATGATAAAAACCATGATGGTAATGTAGACATATGAATGTGGATGGATTCAAGTATAAATGCATAAGGAATAACTTAATGAATGCATATATACTGAATCAAGGCAATAGTACTAAAAGCAAACAAACAAGCACATAAAAAACAAAGAAACAAATAAAATTTAGTCCTAATGAATGTTAGTATAAACAATGTAATGAATATTGCCCCTAGAAAATAGGTAACAACTTAACAAACAAACAACATAGGGGAAAATAGAAGCAAAGGAAGGGGTGGTTGAGCTATCTCTATATGCACTAGGTAAGTGGATGTTGCCTACATAGTTCCATGAACATAATATATAATAAAAACTTTAGGCTGAATTTAGTTCTCCAAAAAATAGGAAGAAAATGATAACTGATAAAAAATAAACATAATGGATGTGATAGAAGAATAGGAATGGTTTTGAAAAATGGCAAGTGCATGGGATAAAAGGCCAAAAAGGATGGGAAAACTAAGTGACAAGTGATTTGCTTATGACTTAGGAAAGGTTCCCAAAATCCTTAAGGCAAAGAAGTGGTCAATGTTTTTGGTTTTTTGAAACAATTTTAAAAATGTTTTTGGAATTTTCAAGTGTATCAACTCAATCAATAATGAAGAGATGCAAAATGGTCTAAGCTTATAAAATGGTGAGAGTGTTGCTTAATATTCTCATAAAATGGTGAGAGTGTGGCTTAGATTTCTCAAAAAATGGTGAGAGCATGGCTTAGGTTGTTCACAAAATGGTGATAGCATGGCTTAGGTTTCTCATAAAATGGTGAGAGCATGGCTTAGGTTAATTGAGCTGACCTCAACAAGTATCGAGCACTACTTACATCATCCCAAGATGAGACCTCAAGTCACTATAGTTTCACCTTACAATGGAGGATTTTGACTAGTGTAACAGATAATTCAAATAATATAGGCATAATATGGCATAGTAAATGGCTAGTTGGTATATCAAGGCATGATAAACGAATGTTGCCCCTAGTTTTCCCATAAGCAATTATAACTAAGATATAATGGCATAGGTCAATGATACTAATTTTCCCAAAGGTGGTTATAATTAGTAACAAGACCAGTGGGACACTAATTTTTTCATAGGTGTTTATAATTAGGCACACTTGGTATAGAGAATGAAATAAGAAATGAAGGATGCAACTGTCAAACTATTGTCTTACTACTCTAAAATACTACCTTTGTCTAGAATTCTTAAAACAACTACTAAAATTAGTCTATATCTTGTTGTTAAAAATGTGAATAAAACCAAATGGAATAGAAACAAGGTCATAGGGCTAGGTAAGGAGGGAAAAAATAACTCGATTAATGGGAAAGGTATGGTAGAATGGATATGCGATAGGAAAAAGTGATAAGTCAGTAGGATGATAGGATGGTAAAATGGTATAGTACAAAGAAGAATATTGATAATATGATACAACTTGAAATGGTCCTTTTAGATAATACACCAAGTCACTCAAGCGTAGTACTACTTGAGGTGGATAATGTTTATTGACTCATTAAGTTTGTTTCCATCTGGTGTGGCAATCATGTATGCTCCTATTCCATAGTTTGTCTTAATGTTGAAATGACCAAATTAGTTGGGTTTGAACTTGCCTTTATGCTTATTTTTAGTCGTGGTATTCTTTTGGTTCTCTTTAAGGACAACATCACCAAGTTCAAATCCTCTATGTTTCACATGCTGATTATAGTGGCCTCAGAGTCAATTTTGATAGGCTTGGAGATTATTTACCACATCCATGTATTTATCATCAAGTAACTCTATCTCTTGTAGGCGAGCTACTCGATAGTCATTATCATCTAGGACATGCTTGAAAGAGATGTGTGGAGAAGGTAACTTGACCTCAATGGGAAGAATGGCCTTAGTACCATAAACAAGTGAGTATGGAGTGGATCTTGTGGGGGTATGGTGATTGGTATCATAAGGTCAAACAGTGTATAATATCTAAAGGTGTCAATCATGACTAGCTTCATTGACAATCTTTTTGAGAATGTTGACAATAGTTTTTTTTTATGCTTTAGCCTAGCCATTACCTTGAGGGTAATATATTATGGAAAAGTGTTGTGTGATCTTGTATTTGACACATATATTTTTGACATCCTTGTTCTTAAATGATCCTCTATTATCATATATAATGTTGGAAGGGATACTATAGTGGAAAATGAGGTGGTTAAAAATGAACTTCGAAATTTGCTTTCTAGTCATGTAAGTGAGGGGTATAGCTTTGACCCTCTTAGTGAAATATTCAATGGTGATAAATATATGTTTATGGATGTTTGATGAGGTGTGGTTTATCTTCACAATGAGGTTGAGGCCCCATGTAGCAAATGACCATGTCATCAACATTGTTTTTAAATTCTCGATTGGGGAATGAATCAAATTGGCATGCCAATGACACTTGTCACACTTATTAACATATGCAGTTGCATCTAAATCCATTATTGGCCAATAGTAACTAATACACAAGAGATTTTTGGATAGGACTACCCTTCTGGTGTGGGATCCACATACTCCTTTATTAACTTCATATAATACTAGTATAGATTCTACCAAATTCAAATAAATAATCAGCGTTTAATTAAAACTATGATGATATAGGGTTAATCTGAGTAAGGTATAATGAGTGGTTTGGTGAATGAAGGCTTTGGATTTCTTACAGGATAAATCAGGTGGCATAATTTGGTTGTGAATTTAGTTTTAAAGGTTTAAAAACTAGATAGAGATAGGACCAACAATATCACAAATTATTGTAATGATTGTAGGTGCATGAGCTGGTGTGAGAATTGTTTTCATGAGGAGATGATACTTTTTAGTCATGTCTATTTATTAAATCAAAGATATAATAGTAGCCATAGCATCTATGGTTTTTTTGCTTACCCTTGGTATATGTTTAAATTGGACATCAATAATCTATCATTTGAGAGTGTCAACCATGGCCTTGTATGAAACCAGCTTATCATCCTTGGTTTGAAAGTGGTATATAACTTGATTAATGATTAACTGAGAATCACCATAAACCTTTAGATGAGATATGTTCTATTTTACTACTTATCAAAGTCCTGTAACAAGTGCTTCATATTCAGCCATGTTGTTGGTATAAATAAAGTTGATCCTAAATTATTTAGGGATTAGATCCCCCTATGGTGTAATAAATAAAAGGCCTACTCCCAATCCATGCATTGTAAATGATCCATCAAAATATAGCTTCCAGTGTTGCTCCTCAAGAGGTGTGTCAATAATGGTCATTATGGATTCATTAATAAATTGGAATGTGAGTGGTTATGTATCAGTAAGGGGTGCTTCAGCAAGTTGATCTACAAGAACTTACCCCTTAATGGCTTTTTGGTTTATGTACTCGATGTCAAAATCATTGAAAAACATGATCCATTTGGCCATACAACATTGTAAATATATTTTAGATAGTAGATACTTGAGTGGATCTACTTGTGAAAAAACCATGGTCTTATTTTTTAACATGTAATGGCATAATTTATGAGCTATGAAGACCATGGCTAAACAAGTTTTTTCTATGGGCATATAATTATGTTTATACATGACCAGTGTAAAAATTGCCCCCAAGGCATTGTCAATAGTGCATATATACAACAAGAATGGTTTTCCTGACATAGGAGGAAATAAAATAGGTAGATTCATTAGATAGTACTTTAGTTACTAAAAAAAATTTAGGCAGTGATCATCCCAATGGAACGTGACTCCTTTATTCAAAAGATACATAAAAGGATGGCATTTTTCATCTAATTATGGTATGAAGCATCGAATAGACTAGATCTTGACCTAAAAACCACAGAGCTACTTCAAATTAGTTGATGGTGGCATTTTGGTTATGGCTTGGACTTTGGTTGGATCATCTTTAATGCCTCAATCAGACACAATGAAGCCAAGAAATTTTCCTAATGTGACTCTAAAAACACACTTCTTAGGATTAATTCTGACTTTATACTCATGTAATTTTTCAAATATTTTGTGTAGCACTATTGGATGACTAGCCCTAGTCTTTGATTTGCCAATAATGTTGTCAATATAGTCTTTAACAATGGCATGCATCATATCATGAAATATGATGGTCATGGATATTTGATAGGTGGCCCCTACATTATTAAGACCAAATGTCATAACTTGATAACAAAATTTTCCCCATGGAGTGGTGAACATTGTCTTGTGTTGGTCTTTTAATGTTATCTTGATCTGGTTGTACACTAAAAAATCTCCATTAATGAAAACATCTCATAACCCATTGTGGATTCAATGATCATGTCAATGTTTGGTAATGGAAAATCATCCTTGGGGTAAGCTTTGTTTATATCATGGAAAACAATATAGATTTTGATTCCTTCTAGATTTTTGATGACTGACATAATATTATAGATCTACTTTGAATAGTCGATCGATCGAATACATCTTGCTTCCAAGAGTATTTACAACTCTTTTTTCACTAATACAATAATGCAAAGATGAATCTTATGCAACTTTCATTTTACTAGTTTGGCATTAGGATTTACCACAAGGTGGTATAGAACCAAAGTGGGATCTAAACCTTGCATGTTAGAATATGCCCATGCAAATATGTCAATAAATTCCCTTAAAAGGGTTGTAAGGACTTCATGATCATTCTTAGTAAGGGATGTGCCTAGCTTGATCCACTTTGGGTCATCTAGGGACTTGATGTTCACCTTTGTTGTGTCCTCTACTAGAAGGGTTGAACCATCTTCAAAGATAGTCAGAAATGATCTGAACTGATTGGCAACATTAGAGTCCTCTATTAGGATTAGCTCTTTGAGTTCCCCTAGGCATGATGAATTAGAGTCCCCCAATGGGAGGTTTAGACATGTAACAAAAACTATTGGAAAATCCTAAATGATTTGATCAAAATCTTATTATTCTTTAAAATTGAACTTATACTCATAGGCAAGTTCATCATTGGTGGTCTCCTGAGCTATGTTTGAATAAGGTTGAACACCCCCATCAAATGGTGCTTGAAATTGGTTTACACCATTAGAATGGAATTTTTCTTTACTTTTTACTTGGTTAGAAAGTGCCTCAAAGAGTATTTCACTTTGGGACCTCAATGTTTTATTTATTTGCCTTTGGCTAAGGGTGTTTACCCAATCTCCAAAATAGGTTTCAAGATCTAACTTGATCGAGAACCCTAATTTATGGTCCCCCATCAGAAAATTATCTTAAAGAACAAAAAATCATATAAAGCCTCATCATTTTGAAACTCATAAATCAACAAGTTGAATTCTTATTGGTCCTAGTCTATCAGTTAGGGATAATACAATGGCAATGGGTTGTGATGAATGACTAGTCTAAGGGTACAAACAAAATGAGGGTTAAATAGATTGGTCTCTGCTAGGTCACCAAAAAGGATATGATTGGACTCTACTTCATTTTCAACACCATTATCACTAGTATATGGTGATAGAACATGATTAAGGTACATGGGGTCACCCCCTAGTAGTTTTAATCCAAGTTCATAGGGCCCTTTATATCTAGTCATGGAAATCAGCTCAAGTGTTCCTTGTTGATTTGGTCCAAGGCCTCCTCCTTCATAATTTTGATTCTTCATGATCCTATTTGGAATAGGATACTTTAAATTATCATAACAATTAGCTTTATTTTCATTATACAACCATGATTCATCTCTTTTTAGAGGGTCTTGTATTAGGCTAGATACGAGTATAAACATGATGGGTCCTTAACTATACTTTTTACCTTTGTCATTTTATTACCATTTTAGACAAAGTGGCTTGGCTTTAGGTTTTCCAAAGGACTTTGGTTTCTATGGAAGGTTTGTAATTTGAAAGGTATCATGGGTTAAATACTCTCTTGGGCCATTAGGCGAGATGGTATAATGATTAGATATCTCAGGGGGCGGCATATGGGAAAGGGCATAAAGGGTATGAGGATCAATGCAATTTTCATTTAGAAAATCAAGGAGTATTACCTTTATTTTATCCTTATTTTCCACTAGATTTATGCCAAAATGATAGTTTTATCTCTTGAAATCAGCTCTAAGTGTTTGTAGTGCTCGTATTGATATAAATCTCCTGGTATACAAACCTCCATTCTTGAATGGGAGAACTTGATACATTGGTACAATGTCGATGGGATGGCATGAATTTCATACAACCAAGGTCTTCCAAAAAACATATTGTATGACAAATCAAGATCTAAAACATGACAAAGTGTACCACGGGTCAAGGGCCCAAGGATAACTAGCAAACATATGGTGCCTTGTGATTCTCATTCTTCATTGTCTTAGGCTTTGATGGTTATCATTTTTTCTTGAATATCTTCCATCATGTACCCAAGAAGCTTGATTAGTTTTAGAGACACTATGTTTAGACCTAATCCATTGTCTATAAGGACATGTTTCACTTTGTGTTGCTTTATGCAAACTTTGATGTACAATGGATTATTATACAGCAGGTCAAGAGATGACATATGACTTTGGTTAAAAGTGACTTGTTAGCTTGGAGCTAGGTGACTAACCAAAGCTTGGAATTTTTTAGGGGATATGTCACTTGAAACAATGGATTAGCTAAGGAATTCATTCAAAAGTTTTTGTGAATTATTGACATATGCAACAAATCTAAAATGGATATTTGTGTTGGCATCTTTTGAAATTGTTCCAAAATGTCAAACTTATTTTATTGGTTAGTTTTAAATGGTTTATTATGAGGCTAAACATCTGGTTGGGTGATGGGAGAAGTAGAAGATGGCTATGGGTTTGGGATGGTAATCTTTGACCTCTTATTTCTAAATGCATAATTAGTATTAAATACACAACTATGATTACTAACAAATGATGGTGATGGTGGGAGACCAAATAAGATAAATCTTTATTATTGGTACACGTATCCATGGTCATGAGGTAATGATGAGTTATTAGTATATTGTCCAAAATTAATAATCCCTACTTATTGGTATGCATGTATGCAGTCCCAATTCAAGGAAGAATTACCAATGTGAGTTAGTTGATTGGAATTGTTTAAAGAAGGTCTTGATTGATTGGTATTTGGTCTTGGATTGATGGAAATGGTGTTTATGTGACCTCCTGCAATATGACCTACAACCCATTTGTAGTCATGTGCAAGTGCATGGTAGGTCTATTGGTTGTTGCCATTTTGACCTTAGTTTCGTCAATTATTTGGATGTTGTTGGTTTTGTTATTGGTGATTCTGTTGATTCTATTGGTTCATCCTTGGTTATTTAAATTCTTGTTGGTGTTTCACTGGCCATTGTTACTATTTTTTCTACTACAGTTGGTTGTTATGCTATGAAAAAGGGTATTCTGATTGGAAGTGGAAGCACCACCATCCAATGTCATTTCCCCATTCTCTAATATATTCTGAATCAAATATTTGATGTATACATGATGATGCAAATTATACCCATTAACCTGATGATATTCAAAAAATTCATTTTGGTGGTACCAATTAGGATAAGGAATACCCTAAGGATAATGTTTTGGTATAGGCCAACTAATTAGATTAGCAGTGGTGAGTTTGTGAAACATAGATTTAATAGGTTCTCCAAGGTCACTAAAAATGTGATGAGTAGGCATTATTCTCCTTAGAGGATGGGTTTGCAATGGCAAAGGTTATTACATTTGTTGCACGGGCCTAGATTATTTCACTTGTTATGTTTGCTAAAAAGGTTGTTGATTAGGCATAATTTGCATATGCTGCATAGGCTAAGAAAAAGGTGTTTGTATTGTTTGGACATTTCTTGACTTTGTTACTCTATTTATAACAACATTTTTATTGTATTTAAATTATTTTGGTCTATAACTATTATTGGCCTATGTTGGTTAAGATGCTTGTGCTTGGACTTGATGTTGGTTTTTGCCATTTTCTTGATTGGTACCTTGATTCTAATTTGATGATCCCTTTGTCAATAAGGGCTCACTAAATAAACAAACCTTTGTCAATGATCTCTTTAAAGGTATGCACACATTATAATTTTAGATGATAAGATATCTCATTGTGAAAATTTTTGCTAAACACAATGGCTAATTGTTTGTCTGGTAAACTATGAGTGAATCAGCTTGCAAGGGCTCTCCATCACTATAACTAACTTTCAAAACTTTCACCATCCTTTTTCTTATTTTTCATCAAGTTGATCAATGAAATATCATGCTCTAGATTTTATGAGAAATATTGCATACAATTGTCTAAAATATCATCAGAATCTAATACAAAATTCTTGGGAAACTTTAAAAACCACTCCAAGGCTTGTCCTGCTAGACTCCTTGGGAATAATAACAAAAGGTATATGTTTCTATATGTCATTGGCTATCATGAAATAAATAACTTAGTCAAATGAACCTTGGGGTCACCTTTCCCCTTGTATTTATCAAATTTTGATGGTTTATACCCTGGAGTAAATGGTATTTTCAAGTACTCCATGTTAAATGGATAAGATCACACTTCAACTTAAAATTTTTGGTTTGTTTCCCAGCTTGGATGGTAGCAATTTTATCCTTCATCTATTATAATTCTTGGGTTAGGAAACTAGAGGGAACATCGGTTTGAGGTGGAATATTGGCTTAGGTAGATGGTTGAGCGGTCACAAGTGGAACACTTTAATCAGGTTATAATGGAATTGTTTGATAGGGTATGTTGGTTTGATTTGGCAATGGATTAAGAATGCACATTTGTGGATTAGGGTTTGATTATTGAAATTATACATACTACGATGTGATATTCTGGTTGGGGTTAGATATAAGGGCTTGATTTTGAGGATTTTTAGGTTAAGATGGAGAAATATAACACTATATTTTGCCTATTGAGGTTTAATATAGACATGTTACTAACTAATCAAACCTTACTATTGATATAGTACTTGTGAACCAAGACCCTATCTCCAAACTTGTGGCATATTCTACACAAAATAAAAAGGTTGCATTATTGGTACTTGGATAACATTGAAACCTTAGTGTTATGTGAATCCTAGTTGGGAAGTAGTTGCATGTTGGAGATTTAGCAATTGTTACTAACCAATAGTCATATTATGTTGATTAGGCATTATTTGGATTTGAATTGGTATATTGGTTTATAAGGAAATAGGTATGTTCATTTCTACCTGATGAGGTGGAACATTGGTTACCCCCTTTTGAGGTGGTAATGTGTTCAACCTCTATTATGTTGGTATGTTCAATTTTTCCTATTTTTGTGGAACACTACCCAATACCTATTAGGGAAGAGTAGAATTCATCACATTTTATTATTGAGGCATGGCATTGGTTGTTAGATAAGTACCCAATCCTATTGGTTGAGAATTTTAAGAAGAAACTAGTTGAGTATTAGTGGTAGTAGTTGGTTGAGGTTGGGACATAGAAAAACCTACTCCCTAATTTTATGAACCACTCATTATGTTAACTAAAGGTACACTTGTTTGTAGACTAGTTGTTTATATACTTACACCACTTTGGTTTGGATTGGATTTTGCTTGCATATTGTCCACTACATTTTGTTTAGTACTCTATGTAGAAGCAAAAGACACTTCTTTGATGATTGGCATATGAAACAAGTTGTTGACTATAGTGTTTTTCATGAATGGGTCTACACCTTGATTTTATTGACCAATCAATTATATTAACACTCCTATTAAAGGAACTCAATCTATGAGAGGCCTACTTTACATGAACATCTAATTAAAATTATGTGTTATGTTCAAGTAAGTTTGGTATGCCATCTGCATCTGTACAAAGTGATCCTCCATGAGGTCCTTTCCTTTGATAAGCATACTAGGGTCTTGATATACCATTGGAGATAACGCTAAAGGGTTGAAAGAAGAATCCTGTTGACTATTTAGTATTTTATGAGGCATTCTTACGAAACTTGGAAAATTCTCATGGGGAAGTCTACTGGAAACTTAGCCCCTACTTCTATAGCTCTGACCAAAATATCATCCTTGTTTTCCAATAAGTTATGCTCAAACAAATACGGGTCATATTGTGATGTTGTAGTAACATAGTATATTTTTTGAGGAAATGGTTCTTCAACTATAGGTATCACATCTAGGTATTGTTTTTTAATATCATAATCTTGCTCTGAGTATAGAGGCATGTTGACCAAATAATGAGCCAATGGGTCTTGGTTTTATGCCCCTATTTGAGTTTTATAAGATGGATAAGGATCCGTCACATAAGTAATATTGTCTACATAGGGTCTTGAACCATTTATTCTTGTGTGACTACATTAATAAATCCAAAATTGTACATGAGGCCACTATGAGTGTATGACGATATGTTGGGATCCATAGTAAATGTTTTAAGACCAAAAAGAATGGAGTTTTTCAAACTCTAAAAAAGTGATGTCTAAAGAGAGGTTCAAAATTAGTCTAAACTAGTCAAAAGGATGGATATGTATATCCAAAAATATTGATGCAATTATCTATGATAAACCAAGCTAATGTCAAATGTTCAATGTTACACATCTCACACAAAAAGGTCAAGTAGATGGACCAAAAATTGAAATGCTAGATTCTAGGATCAACGTGTTTCAAATGAGTCTAATATAGAAAAAATAAAAGCTGTTAGGTCTTTTGTCCAAATGTGGCATCAAAATCTAGGTTCAAAAAAAAGTACATGCTAGGAATTTTAGCCAAACAATGTCAAAATCTAGACTTTAAACAAATATGAGATATTTAAACTAACAGATTTGAATCACTTTTCAACAAAAACTAGGCATTTGACATAAATTTGATCAATAGGTATGAGTTATGAAACAAAAGGCACTTGGAGATAGTTTATTTTCTCCCAAATAATGGCACAAACTAGACTCTTTTAACAAATAAGCTAGACAAAGGTGAACAGTGTAACTTTTCTAGAGAAAGACTCATAAAGGTATACTTGAAACTAGTTATAATTTTGGAAAAACTTGGACTCTATACAAATAAGCTTATGAAACAAGTTTAAAAATAATTTGAGTAGCGTAACAATGATAAAATTCTCAAAAGGTATGATAAATTTTTGCTTCAAGACTCTAAGGCAAAATGGTTTAACAATATTTTGGTAGCATAACACTACTCTCCTCAACTCAAATGACACACGTACATGAATTTTGACAAATATCTAAGGCAAAAGTGTTTGTATCAAAAGAACTCAAGACAAATGGTAAATAGAAAAGGTAGTACAAAATTTAGCCTACGACTCATCATGAGTGATAGTAATATGACTTGAGTCCTACCAAATGATGATAATGATTATGAGTCTAAAAATGGCCCTCAATTCAAATTGGAAATTGAACATAAGTTCCCTCAAGTTTAGTGTAAATGGCGAACCCACTTAACACTTCAACCTTATGAACTTATAAAGGTACAATTTTGAATTTAAATTATCAATGAATGACTTAAAGAAAATTGGGCAAATGGTCTAGACTCAATTGGCAGCATAACTTCATTAAAATGAAATATATGACACAAAGTTTATACTAAATTTTTGAACAAGGAAAAAGATGATTTTCACTTGGGTAGCATAACACCTCCTTATTCAAGAAAAAGATGGATAATGTGTTTGGTTGTGTTACCTTTTTGTTAACAAATAGTTTTGACTCCAAACATGACCAAGTAATCTAAGACAAAGATAAATCAACTAATTAATCATCTTAATCCCTAAATTGACAATGTATGATAAAGTGGGGTTAACTAAACTAACAAGTTTTTGGATGTATAAATGGATTAGATGCATAATACTTTCACATCAAAATGTAAGATAAGTGCACGTCATTTGGGTTTGCATCATATAGATTGTTGTAAAAAGGTCTTACCCTTTTTACAACCACTACATTTGTCACTTGCTCAATGTAGTATGATGTCCAACATGCTTAAATGTCCCAAGATTAGCCTCTACTAATGGAGATGGTTCAACTACTCAAACCATAATCCCAGTGAGGGGATACCAATTTATATACCCCCCCCCATGGAGAGGAGTTGAAGAAAATGTTGGGAAATGAATTATAAGGTCAAGGCTTCCCTATAGAACTTATGAGAGGTAATTAAGTCCCCCTCACAAGCCAAGATCAAATACAAATAAAAACTAAGTGAAAGATCTTTAAGGTTATTTTTAAATCACCCAAGCCATGCAGATCTTGGGAAGAGCCTTCACAACAACTCTTTTATGCCTTTGGACTAAGGCAATTTTCAATGAATATGACACTTTTGATTCCATAAGTTCTCTATATGGGATGGGGGAGAGCATACGTGCACGCCTTCCATTTTTCTCAAACAAAATATAACTAAGTAAAAAATGATTAAGTTTCATAAACTTTGAAGTGAGTTCAATTTTAGAGCACTAAATCAAAGGTTTGGTGGTGTTCTTTAGCCCCTTAGCTTTAAGTTGCATAAATTTTGAAGAACAAGCACAAAAACATTCAAAAAAACATCTAAGTGTTTTCTTAAGCACCATATAAAAGTTCCTAATCCTTTTTAAGCACCTAAAAAGAGGTTAAAAAGACTAGATTAATCTTGTTTTGATCACTTTTTAAATGGGCCCTATAAGGAAATGGTCAGCATTTTATCTAGCCTTGAAGCACTTTTCCAAATGCAATAAATAACATTGTAAAATGAGATCTAGGGTTTACATAGTGTAATCTCATGACTCCACTGTGCACTACTACAACTCTACAAAACCATGACTAATTAACACAATATCACAACTCATCAGTTACTCAACAAAAATTGACAATATCACTACTCAAATTGACAATAATACAAGTTATAGTGTAATATCACAACTATGAGATTTATAGTATTTTTATTTAACAACTAATAATTTAACCATAATACCTGACTCAAACCAATAATATCACTACAAGAAAAATCATGGTATTTGTTAAGGTGTGGAGCCTAAAAGCTTCACCAAGGAGCGCATTACCAAAGTTGCAGGTTTACATAGTCACCAACGTCGGTCAGGAGAGACTGACGTCGGTCAGGAGCAGTTGAAGAGACGCCGGCGTCGGGAGGGATCGGCCGACGTCGGTCACAGCTGCAAGCAGGCAGAAACCGACATCGGTTACCTGTGCATCCAAAAAGCTATTTCCGAGGATAGAACCAAGTGTTTGCATGATGAGATTAAGTTGTAGTCTTAAGTCCGTGTCTCTATTATTAGCAAGACTATTTTTAGAGCCCTTGTTCAAGAGGCTTAACTATTGGTTGTAAGTGCATGCTCAAGTTTCCTAATTCTATATGTAGGAAAGATCTTCTTAGCTTATTGTGGTAGTAGTAGAACATTGTGAATGTTGAAAGAACAGTACAGAATTGTATAGGTGAATCAATCCAGGTTGTTGGAATTGATTGTACTTGAGATAGAGAGAGCTCTTGAGGGAAAGAGATCTAGAGAGAGATCTTGTACATCTAAGAGAGGTGTGGAAGAAAGAAGTTTCTTCAATTGTATTCTTTTTGTACAGATTTTAATACAAGTTTTCAGGGTGGTTTCTTGTATCTCTTGTTCTTTGCTATTTATCATTCTATTTACTTATCTATCTGATTTAATTCTGCATTTTATTGCTTTCATAAGTGTAATCATATTGTTGGTTGATCCCTAATAAGTGGTATCAGAGCTTGGTTACAGGTTTAGAGCTTGATATCCATAAGTGGTATCAGAGCTCAGGTTCACTAACAGGTGGTTCAGATCTATGTAGTGTGTATTGATTACAGGTTGCTCACAGGGGTTTTTGCAGGGATTTCTGTTTGAGTGGGAGAAGCAATGGCAGAAGAAAGTAAACTGAGAATGGAGAAGTTCAATGGCAAAAATTATCAACATTGGAGAATGCAGATAGAGGACTATCTGTATCAGAAAGATCTATACTTACCATTAGGTGGGATTGCAAAGAAGCCCGCAGACATGGATGATGAAGAATGGGAAGTTCTTGATAGAAAGGCTCTGGGGTCTATAAGACTGAGTCTAGCATCTACTGTGATATCTAATTTATCATAGGCAAAGTCTATGGTAGAGTTGATGACTAATTTAGCAAATTTGTATGAAAAACCCTCAGCTTCTAATAAGGTATATCTTATGAAGCAGTTATTTAATTTGCATATGCAGGAAGGTGGATCTGTATCTAATCACCTGAATGATTTCCATGGAATTGTTAATCAATTAAGTTCAGTCAATATTGTATTTGATGATGAAATTAAAGATCTTTTAATATTATGTTCTTTGCCTGAAAGCTGGCATAGCTTAGTAATGGCAGTTAGTAATACTGCATCTGCTTCAAATATTTTAAAAGTAGAGGATGTTGTTAGTGTTATCTTGAATGAGGAAATTCACAGGAAAAGCACAGAGGAAACATCAAGGAACGCTTTAAGTTTTGAGAGCAGGGGAAGGAAAAAAGAGAAGAGCAAGAGGAGATCAAGATCTAAGTCTAAGGTGAGAGGTAGATCCAAATCCAGAAATGGCAGGAGGCCACAATGCTGAAATTGTGGAAAGATGGGGCACATAAGTAGAGATTGTTGGTCAAAGCCTAAGGAGGACAATCAGCACGAAGGAAAAGAAGAAGCAAAGGTTACAGGTATTGCACAAGATGCTTTAATATTCTCTTTGCATAATAATATAGAATCTTGGGTTTTAGATTCTGGTGCATCTTTTCATGCTACCCCTAATAGAGAATATTTCAGTGACTATATCCATGGAGATTTTGGAATAGTATATTTAGGGGATGATGAGCCTTGTAAAATAATTGGCAAAGGTAAAGTGCAGCTGAAAATGCAGAATGGAAACACATGGGTGTTGAGAGATGTTATGCATGTTCCTAGCTTGAAGAGGAATTTGATTTCTGTAGGAAAGTTAGGGGATGAGGGTTGTACAATAAATCTCATAGTTGAATATTGGAAGGTGACCAAGGGTGCACTTGTTATGGCCAGAGGTAAGAAAGTAGGTACTCTCTATTTATGTAATTGTGTTACTAACAATTCTCCTTCTGTATTATCTACTTCAGATGTGGATGCTAAATTATGGCACTCAAGGCTTGGCCACATGAGTGAGAAGGGGATGTCAATTCTTAAGTCTAAAGATAAGCTTTCAGATTTGAAAAACATAGATCTAGAATTTTGTGAGCATTGTGTGTTTGGAAAACAAAAGAGAGTGAGTTTTCTTAAGACTGGGTCAACAAAGTAGAGGCATAAGCTACAGCTTGTTCACACAGATGTGTGGGGACCGGCTCAGGTAGCTTCTATTAGAGGATCACAGTACTATGTTACGTTTATAGATGATGCTACAAGAAAGGTATGGATCTATTGTATTAAGAAGAAATCTAATGTATTTGAGACTTTTAAGATTTGGAAAGCTATGGTTGAGAATGAAACAGGCAGAAGATTGAAGTGCCTGAGATCTGACAATGGTGGTGAGTTCTGCAGCTACAAGTTCAATTGGTATTGTTATATGCATGGAATCCACAGGCAAAGGATGGTTCCAAGGACACCTCAGTAGAATGGTATTGCTGAAAAGATGAACAGAACAATAAAGGAGCGTGCAAGGTGTATGAGATTGCATGTTGGTTTGCCCTTAGAGTTTTGGGCAGAAGCGGTGGATACTGCAGTGTACCTAATTAACAAAGGACCCTTTATAGCTCTGGATGGTGGAATTCCAAAAGAGGCATGGATAGGTAAAAAGGTAGATCTCTCATATCTCAAAGTTTTTGGTTGTGAAGCCTTTGTACATGTAGATAGGTAAAATAGAAAGAAGCTGGATGCTAAGTCTATGAGGTGCACATTTATTGGCTATGGCTCAGATGATTTTGGTTTCAAATTTTGGAATCTAGGAACTAACAAGGTAATTAGGAGCCGTGATATTGATTTAAATGAAAAAGTGATGTATAGTGATCAGCTAAAGAAGTTGAATCAATCTGGGTAGAGCAATGGTGAATTGGACGAGGTGACGGTCCGAAATGAGCTCGCAGGAAAAAGAAATAATCACTTGCAGGAAAACACAGAGACTAACGTTGGCAGGTTAGGAATCGACGTCAGCATAATAGAAACTAATGTCGGCAATAAAGGGACCGACATCGGCAGGACAGGAACCGACGTCGGTCAGGAAGAATCAGTGTCAGCCAGTAACAGGTCTGGAGGTGACCGAGGTCGATCACTGTAAGAGAATTTGGGTGGACAGCGTGTTGTGAACGAGTCTCAGATGCCCATCAGGAGGTCAAAAAGGGTAAGTAAGCCTCCAATTAGATATTCTCCTTCATTATTCTATTTATTGCTAACTGATGGTGGAAAACCAGAGAGTTTTGAAGAAGCATTACAGGTGGAGTCCAAGAGTCAGTGGGAGCGTGGCATGGTTGAGGAAATGGAGTCCTTGAGAGAGAACCAAACATGGGATTTGGTTGAGTTGCCAGCTGGTAAGAGGACACTAAAGAATAGATGGACCTACAGGTTGAAGGAAGGTGAGAATGGACAGATGAGATATAAGGCCAGGTTGGTAGTGAAAGGATTTGCACAAAAGCCAGGTATTGATTTTGGTGAATTTTTTTCTCCTATTGTTAAAATGACTTCTATACAGGTTGTATTGTCTTTGGTTGCTATTAAGGATTTGCATCTTGAGCAGCTAGATGTTAAGACAGCATTTATTCATGGAGATTTGGATGAGGAAATATACATGGAATAGCCTGAAGGATTTGAGGTCAAAGGTAAGGAGAAGTTAGTGTGCAGATTGAAGAAAAGCTTGTATGGCCTCAAGCAAGCTCCTAGACAGTGGTATTTGAGATTTGACAGGTTTATGACTGAGCATGGCTACAGTAGGTGTCAATCTGACCATTGTGTGTATTTTAAGTGATTGGATAATGGTAGATATATTATTCTATTGTTGTATGTAGATGATATGCTGGTTGCAGGATCACAGATGCAGGATATCTCTGAGCTTAAGGTGAAATTAGCTCAAATGTTTGCCATGAAGGATTTGGGAGCAGCAAAGAAAATCCTTGGCATGAGCATTAAGAGAGACAGGAAAAATCACAGGTTGATTTTGTCTCAAGAGGATTATGTAAACAAGGTGTTGAAATGGTTCAATATGCAGGATGTTAAACCGGTAAGCACACCTTTGTCTAGACATTTTAAGTTGAGTAAAGAACAATGTCCTAATTCACATGATGAGGTAGAGTACATGAGTAAAGTTCCATATTCTTCCGTAGTAGGGAGTTTAATGTATGCAATCGTGTGTACTAGACTGGATATTGCCCAAGTAGTGGGAGTTGTAAGTAAGTATATGGCCAATCCAGGAAAGGAACACTGGAAAGCAGTTCAGTGGATCCTTAGATATCTAAGAGGAACCAGCAGTAGGCACTTGTGCTATGGAGGTTCAGATACTTCTCTACATGGCTATGTAGATTCAAATATGGCAGGTGATTTGGATAGCAGGAGGAGCACCACAGGATATGTTTTCACTATTGGTGGAACGGCGATTAGCTGGATATCAAAGTTGCAGAAGGTTGTTGCCTTGTCAACTACAGAAGTAGAGTATATTGTAGCCACAGAGGCTAGCAAAGAGATGATATGGATGACACAGTTCATGGAAGAGCTTGGAAAGGAGCAAGAGATTTGTAGACTATATAGTGATATTCAGAGTGCCATTCATTTGGCTAAGAATTCGGCCTTTCATTCAAGAACCAAGCATATACAGCTTAGGTACCACTTCATAAGATAGGTGTTGGAGGATGGTGAGCTGAAGCTGGAGAAAATCCATACAGATAGGAATCCTGCTGATATGTTAACCAAGCCAGTTGCAAAGGAGAAGTTGAATCTTCATTCAACTTCTATTGGTCTTCATGATTGAGTTGAAGATGGAGGAGCTAGAAGATGTTGTTGTACAGGTACTGGTGTAGCTGTTTATCTCCAAGTGGGAGATTGTTAAGGTGTGGAGCCTAAAAGCTTCACCAAGGAGCGCATTACCAAAGTTGTAAGTTTACACAGTCACCGGTGTCGGTCAGGAGCGACCGACGTCAGTCAGGAGCAGTTGAAGAGACACCGACATCGATAGGGATAGGCCAACGTCGGTCAGGTGTAAGCAGGCAGGAACCGGTGTCGGTTACCTGTGCATCCAGAGAGCTATTTTAGAGGACATAACCAAGTGTTTGCATGATGAGATTAAGTTGTAGTCTTAAGTCCGCGTCTCTATTATTAGCAAGACTATTTTTAGAGCCCTTGTTCAAGAGGCTTAGCTGTTGGTTGTAAGTGCATGCTCAAGTTTCCTAATTCTATATGTAGGAAAGATCTTCTTAGCTTATTGTGGTAGTAGTAGAACATTGTGAATGTTGAAAGAACAGTACAGAATTGTATAGGTGAATCAATCCAGGTTGTTGGAATTGATTGTACTTGAGAGAGAGAGCTCTTGAGGGAAAGAGATCTAGAGAGAGATCTTGTACATCTGAGAGAGGTGTGGAAGAAAGAAGTTTCTTCAATTGTATTCCTTCTGTAAAGAGTTTAATACAAGTTTTCAGGGTGGTTTCTTGTATCTCTTGTTCTTTGCTATTTATCATTCTATTTACTTATCTATCTGATTTAATTCTATGGTTTATTGCTTTCATAAGTGTAATCATTTTGTTGGTTGATCCCCAATAGTATTATAATATCATGACTATCAAGTCAAGGTATTACAATATCACTAATTGTGAAATCGTGAGATTGCAATATCACTAATATAGAGTAGTGGTATTGCAATATCATAACTAAACCTACAAACATAGACAATATTAGTCCAAAAACATAGTTAAGATGCAATATTTTGATTGAAATAACAAAACCATGACTATGTTAGTTAGGGGATTATGGTCCAGAGGATAACATCGCAACTTCATAGTGATAAAACTATGAATTCCAATAAAATGAGTTTTTAGTCAAAATTTCCACTCCTTTTGCTCCGACACTCTAAGATCTTACATGAAAATGGTCAGTAGGTTTATTATAGGAGCTATTTAATCAAATTTGTGGGGCTAGGTCCCATCGGCTGTGATATTTGTGAACATAAGATTGTAATAAGGGGAGATTAGTATAGTGTTAGTGTATGAAATCAAAATCCAAAATAACACACTAATAACTAACACCTTAAGACTATCTCAAGGGGGAATGTAATAATAAAACTATATGGAAAACACAAATAGAATGCAAAAGATAAATGATCTTTCACCTCCCTTGGATGATTCAAATGGATTTTTAAAGTGTCTTGTGCTTAATGAGTTTTCATCAAAGGAGGTTTGGCTATCTCCTCTTCTCCTTGGCACCAATGGCTTTGTGTCTTTGGCTTGGCTCAAAAATTGGTCATGATAACACTACATCAATAGATTGAGAGAGATTTTTAGCATTATAACTTTACACTAAAAGAGCTTAAAATTATGAGTGTGAGGCCTCCTATTTATAGATTATCTCAAATGATCAGAATGAACTTGAACTGTCCATCTCAAGATGAAGATGTGTGGCTAAGAATCCATTCAATTTTGGAGGCTAAAATTAATCAATTCCCTCATAAATATATGGGATAGAGAGGCATAGAAGGGATTAACTAGATATTTTATGCATTTATGGTCTAGGGATGCCTTCCCAAGAAATGATGTCACTTGATGATGAAGAAAATCATAATTAATTTCCAAAAAACAATATTCAACAAGTTACATGTAATTCTTAATTAGGATCATGATTCAAATTAATTAGCCTTAAACATGATTTATCAATTTTGGTGCAAATCCTGGAAATTGGTGCACAAATTAATCAAATTAGTCAAAACATCATACTATAGGCTCAAAATTTGATTGGATTAGAATTAGAAAGTGATGTTAGATGCATTCAAACCATTATCCCATTTAGGATATTGCCAACACAAAATAACAAAGGCACGTGTCTCATGCAATAAATTTGGTAGAAAAAAGCAATCTAGAGTACATAGGTGTGAAAATGTCATTCTGACTTGAAATGATCTGATCAAAGTTAGTTGTTTTATAAAAGGGATTTCCCCATTTAGGGATACATTGGATAAAATTGACACTTGTATATGACAGGTTCACATCATTTAATGTGTTTTAGTGATTTTATCCTAAATTGTGCATTTTGAGAAAAATTGGTCAAAATCCTATTTGGAGGTTATTGGAGGCCATTTTTAGGTGTCTACATCACCCACTACCATGATTGAAGTGTTGACATGCACATGAAATGCTTGGGACCAATTCAAAAATTGGAGAATAGATGCAATCACTAGTTTTTTATTTAGGGCCTTAAAAGCTTGTTGGTGTTGAGCCATTTATATAAATAGGCTATTATTCTTAAGTAATTGTTTCAATGACATTGTTATGTTAGTGTAATCCTAAATGAACTTATGATATTACCCTATGTGACCTAAGAAGGCACAAACTTCACCTTGAGTGGTTAGAGCTAGGAGTTGGATGATAACCACAATCTTACCTAGATTTACCAGTAATCCATCCTGACAAATGATGTGGTCCAATAGGATTCTAAAAGGGGTGTCAAAACTAAACTTCTTCAAATTCAAGTAAATCTAAAGTTGATGGGAGTACTAAAGAATGAAGCATAAATTATCATATGGTCACACACTAAGTCATACATAGTCAAGTCATTCAAGTATACTTGAAGGAACTTGTAAATAAAATCCTTTAAAGCTTTCACTATGATTTATGAAAACACTACTAGTGCATTCTTTAAGCCAAACGACATAACATTGTATGTGAAAGAAACCCATCCAGTTGTAAATATGGTTTTTTCCTTATCTTCATCAATAATTTGTACTTGGTGATAGCTAGAAAAACTATCAGAGAAGGTGTAGATCTCACACCTAGCAACACCTTCTAAACTTTCCTATGTGAAAGGCATTGGGAAAGGATCAGCTATATAGGCAGCATTGAGTATCTTGTAATCTACATAAATATGAATGTAACCATACTTATTGATGTGGATCACCATGGGACTAACCCAATTAGATTCATCAATGGGAGTAATAACTCTAGTGTGTAACATGATATCAATTTCCTCTTTGACTTGAAAGCACATATTAGGGTTAATTTGACACGATCATTTTCTCATTGGTTGAGTGCCTTCAACTAACTTGATCTACATCTTTACCAATTATGGATGCACTCACTTCATTTATATGTATTTCTATGTGAAAATATCTTGATACTCATGTATGAGTTTAATTTTTTTATTTAACTCAACCTTAAACTAGTAATTTCCCACAGTGGCCATTTTGGGTGTGTCCTATATCCAGATATTTTATAGACCCATTTAAAGTGGATCAAAATGTGGTTTCTACTTATTCTACATCATATATCTGATATTATGTGCCTCATATTTTGTATACATATTTAAGTGGTCAAATTTTGTCTATGGTGGATTAAAACTAATTCCCTCATCAACCTGATATATAACTTTTTGTTTGTCATTATGGATATATTCCTAATGGTAATATTCTAATTTGGATTCTAGTTCCTATTGATCCATAGTAAGAGTATCAAGTTATTGGAAGATGGCTAAATTATCCTCAGTTTCACCATACATGTGTCATATTTGGTCTTCAACCTATGCTTGATCTCTTACAACTACTTGATAGATTACTTGCAGAGACAAATTTAAATCCCTTCATGGTAAATAAAATGTAAATGTGGTATGCATACCATGTTTAATGTATTTTCATGCATCTGTGTCTCTACCCATTTCTTGATGAATTTACCATGCCCTAGACTAAGCATACAAAGTACCATAGAATGCAATAATTTTGGTAAAAATGTTTCATCAGCACTCCAAAGGCTTTCACATTATGTTATATGTTCTATCAAAGAAGCAAAACCATTATCACTCAGGGTGGCCCAAAAATGGTTGTCATGGTGGAAGCAATTTTTCATGGCTACACATACTTATTCCCATGTATCTAATTAGTACCGATGAGTAGAGTACCATTGATCAGGTATCCTTTGAAATAAAAAGTTGACCACATGGGACTATTCATCCTTATTAACATAGTAGGCCTCTAACTAATGTAAGTGTTCCTAAACCTCCATCTGATAATGAAACCTAGGTGCCTGGTCTAACTATAAGGGTGGTCCAACCGTTAGACATCAACCAATGATGTGAATAAATTTATGGCATTTAAACAACTAGTGTGGAGCATTTATTTATCTACCCACTACACAAACTCTTCTTATAGGATCATATGTTCTATGAGCCCAGTGGTCATAAGCAATGTTGGTAGTTTTTGACATGTATTATGCATCTACCCATTATAGTATACAATTAGGAGTATGATCTACATACTCATATCTTTATGCAATGATGTTATAAATGTTGTTAAGGTCCTGATTAGTATCAACTTTTTCTATAAAGGGGGGTCATTGGTTATTATTTCGAGGAATGACTATGCACTGAGTGCCATTATCTAAGATGATATAATGCTTCTTAAAACATAGTCAACATTGTTTGCATAAACTAAGGTTAACTCAATAGAGCTAGAAAATCATCAGCATCAACAAGATCAATGACTTCAAAATTACCATTGAACATGACATCCAAGATGTTGATGGTAGAATATTTAAGAACAGCTATAGGTAGTGCACAAGTCTTATTAACCATGAAAAAAACATGTGGGGAAGGTTTTAATGTGGATCTCCCCATCTTTATCCAAGCATCCTTTGTGAGAACATTAACCTATATGCTAATGTCCACAAGAATATCATGGATCATCCAACCATCAATGGATGCATTGACAAGGACCTCTTTAGCATATTCATGATTAGGTTTAATATGGGTCTCTTGTCATTGCACATGGTTCAAATTATGATCATATGAATGCTTTGTCATTTGTTGTCATAAAAAATTCTTTAGGAGGGGGATGATGTCCTCAATAAGGAATAGCTTACAAAACTCATAGAACTCATCATGCCCTAAAGCTATGGATATCATATCTCTTTGCATCTTGGCATGCATGATAGCATTATTATCCTCTAAAAATTCAAATTCACCTTGTATTTCTTATACCAAGGCCATTGTGTTGTGCAATACTTATTTTTGACATTGAGCATCTATATAGTGTTGTACATGAGGTTCTTCACACTAAACCTTCTTAGCAAGTGTATTTGAACTAGGTTGGGAATGAGCACCACTCCAAGTAGTGATGTTGACCTTGGGTCCAATCAGAGTGGTATGATACAATATTCACTGGGCACTTAGAGGTTTTTAAACATGAAAAATCCCAATGCCTTTCTTATTGTGTTCCTTGTAATGGCTGCATATAAATCATGGCATTCTTCTAGATGATGTTCATTTTTTAAAAATATGCAGGTTGGATAGACTATGAAGTCCACTAGTACTGGTCTAGATATCCACACTTATAATAGGTCCTAGGTGGAAAATGAACACCTCTACATCCACTTCTACATCTTTTACCCCTAAAAGATTGACTTCCACTAGCCTCTGAGTTATTATCTATATAATTTTTGCAAGTACCTAAAATTTTTGGATCATGAATTTAATTAATGACCTAATAGTCATTAGTATCATGTGTATATGCATCACATATTTTACTATGTAATGATATTTTAGCCTTGGTGGCATGTTAAATCAATGGATAACTCTTTACATCATGATCTTCTTGGTAGATCTCATAAGAGCATTTTAATATGGTGCAAACATTCCTCTAGGGATAATTGTTCCTTTTTTATGTCATAGCATTTCATAGCCACCACACTAGAGGCGACTACATGTGTCATGAGCATTATTGTCTATAAACTTATCCAACTAAGAATCCATAGAAATAATCTATGCCTCCATTAAGTGTATGATCCCCATATTTATATTTCCCTTGGTTTAAGAATAGAGGGAGACTTACATTGCCTTGCATGGTTGAATGAAAGTCTTGTGGGATGAGGCTCAATAGAAAGGAAGTAATAATCCTCTCACAAACCATTTAGCATACTATATTGGGTTAATATCAAATGATAGTTTGAAATAAGAATTTTCAAATGTGCATCATATGCATACACACTCTAATTTTTTGTTTGATATCCTTTAAGTTATCAATAATTTACTAATCAAACTCAGGGATGTCAAATTCTTAGAGAAAAGTAGTCTTCAATAATTCATAATTCACAACCACATGTTGAGGATAAAAATTTTGATATGATTTTTTCACATGATCCAGTAAAGTATTGGAAAACTAAGTTACCTTCAATTCACCATAAGTTATACCTTATTCCCACCAAATGAGTTCACACTTGTGAACATGTTTTTTTTTGCATTTTCAACACCTTGATACTCAGGTAGTTGAAGTGTCATCTCATAGTATAATATAGGTACACTGGGTGATTTTAGTGTAACTTATTATGGTTCTCCTCTATTTCCTCCTAAAAATTGTGGTGGAGGTTTTCTAACTCCTCTCAAACCACATTTTAATCCTCCTAGATGTCCAGTAGAACCACCATAGGTAATGCCTCTCATGCCTCCTAAAAAAATAGGTGTACCAAGAATATTGGGAAATGAGGGAGGTTGATTAGTTATTGGAAGGCCTATATTTTTACCACTACTTACATTTAGGCCACCTAGAATTCCAAGGTGAGCCATAGTTCTTACTTGCAATGGAAAATTAAAGGTTAATGGTAAATTATTATTTTAAACTTTTACTCCCAGATATTCCTCTATGGACTCAACTTTCAACTTTAAATCCCTCACTGTCAGTCTCCCAATTGCTTATAAGAATTTATTCAAACTCAAATGCATAAGTATGAACTTTGGTGGGGGAATTAGGCCTATTTGGATTGGATATTCACTATCATTAATGCTTATCCTACTTCTTTTACCCATAGCTATGTTAGTACAGGGCATAAACCCATGGTTAGGGAGTAATCACTATGAATTTCCTCCATCCTATAGCTTCTTGTGACACTTCTAGTATGCTCCCATTTTCACCTAGGATCATTTCCTCTCATAGCCTTACACATAACTTCATCATACTTACACTTCACTAGTTCTTGTTGACTGACTTCCATGTTGAACTACTAATACCATATTAATGCATACCCCTACGTTTCCTCACTAGTAATGTTACCCATGCATGAGAGAGTTTATCCATCCATGGGGAAGTTATCAACTCCAAAATCAACCATAAGCTTTTTAATTTCTAAAGGAAATTGATTGAGATACCTTCTGCATGGTTCCCTAAATAAGTTAAACTATGCTTCCTCTAGACAAAAATATATAAAGACAACATATTCCAAAATTTATATATTAAGCATTACCTTATACTAGACATCCACCACATGTGTCCAAGTATTTTCCAACTTTTTAAAGGTCGTTTGATGCTCTACTAACCAAGAAGCCTTCCATTCATAATTTTTTGAATAGACTTGTGCATATGCTTCAAGCCAAGTATGCAAGTGAACAAGTAATTATACAAATAATTTTTCATATAGAGAGTCATATAGGTGTTTATCTACCCATGTGTGCACAAAAACTCCTAGTTCAATATACTAAAGCACAAAGCTTTCTTTTATTTTTCCAACCCAATGCTTGATGTTTTCTAAAGATAGTCACTCGAGCATATTTATACCATCATTGTAACAAGTAAAATGGGTCCCAACAATGAAACCAGAATATTAGTTTTATTTTTATCCCTTTTTATTCATAATTAAATACTAATCATTCCCCTATAAGAAGGAATAATCCAAGGTGTTATCATACTAACATATCACACAAGTGACCTCGCACTCTCACCTGAGGCACATAACCTAGACAGGTTCATGTCATATATACCATGTGATGGTGGATAGATAACTATTACTTAGGTACTTAATTTAACACATTTAATATTTTTTACTACAAACATCAATCTAGAGTTATCCATTTGATGTATTTACATAGTGTGTGTACTTATCTAGTATCATAAAAGCAGAATTAACACCAAAGAGATTTAACACAACCTTCTAGTTGTGCTACATGTAGGTCCTATCACTCAAGTTACTCAACACATAATATGAGAAATAAAAATATAATAATAAAAAAATGACATATTCAACTTTAATCATAAGACAAAAAACTAACTTCATTCCCATTAGCATAGATCATATATATCATCATGATTAGAGCACTTAAAATAGGAAAATTTAAAGGCATATAGTAAACATTAGCATTTAGAGGAAAAAAAGGTAGATAGATAGGGGTTCAAATTATTCATTTATATGGCTCATCACACCCCCAACTTAAGGTGTTACTCATCTTCGAATAACCAATTTTTGCATTTGAATAACACACACAAGTCTGAAATCTATTCATTCTAATGCACCTATGTTTTGCTTACCATAGAAACCATGATGAGACTCAAATTTATGCCATATATTGTCTTATTTTACCTCATAATTATCACTTATCATATCCAATCTAGAAAGGGATACCAAATTAGCAGTAGTTGAAAAGTGATAGCTAGCAAATTTGGTCCTTTTCTTCCTTCGTGCAATTTCTATATAAGTATGAATTCAGTCAAGGATAAATTTGAGATTATGTTGAGACAATGGTTATTTCTTATTAAATTTATGAATAAGCTCATTCCATATATGTCCACAAGATCTAAATCCATATTTTCCTATAGTGGTTAACAATCCCAAGTACTAGTTTTGAGTTTCTACTTATTTTTTTATAAACCACAAAGTTATTTCCTTTCTTTTCATTAAAGAAACCCATTCTTGTAATATCACCTCAAGCTCAGTGGACTCTCCTCTTATCATCAAAGCATATTATTTTTATTTTTTGTTGTAGTTTGTTAATTCTTAACCCCTTTAATTCTCAATCACCATTTATGGAGAAAAATCCTTGAGTAAGACATCTCATGTATATAAATTGGGGTTCCATTCTACATTATGAGGTATATCATAATTATGTAGATATAATTCATATAATTGAGCCTATTATTTAGGTTAATATCATTATAAATATTAAATAAATAATGAGGATCTATTACCATTCATGGAATATCATAGTATATGTTGACGAAAAAAATTGTCACGTTAACAAATCAATCCTTTCAAATATTGCAAAGGTCAAACTAGAATCGTACCAGTCTAATCATAGGGGTTTTAAAGGTTCATTTAAAGGATTCTAAAGATGCAAAGGGGTTTTAAATAAATTATGAAAAAATAATCAATAAGTTATCAAAATAACTTATTCCATTATTATAATTGAGAATCTATATTAATTAAGAATCAGATGAAATAGGAATCTATAATCTATTCTATTTGAGAGAGATAATCTATTAATTAGACAAACTCTTAAAAAATAGAAGTATGATTCTGAAAATATGTTTATGAAAATACACTCAATTACATTTTTCCATAGTTCATTACCCAAACAAGTGATAAGAAAACACTAACAAAAAAAAAGACAAACAACAACTATAACAAAACAAGAAAGAAGAACTGAACCGAAAAGATAACAAGAAACCTAAAAGAGAAAAAGGGATAATTAAAATTAATCTAAAAACTAAAAACTAAGGAATAATACTATAAAAACTATTATAAAAGCAATGAACTAAAAGAAAACCTAGATAAAAGATAATCAAGAATAACATAAAAGTAGAATTTAAATAAAGCATAAAACAAAACCAAGGAATTTAAGCAACTACTAAAGGGATACTAAAAGAAAATATAAATAATAAACTATAAAAGATTTTAAATTAAGAACTAAATTAATAGTTATTACTAACCTACTACTAATAAACTTCTGAAAATACTAAACTAAACTATAAGATAAACAAAAACTAAAGATATTAAAGAAAATATGAAATCATCTATTAAAGTAAGTAAAATATTTACAAAAGATTTGTGAGTCTCAACTTGAGATTCATCTTATGATAAGAATAGATTTTAAATGAGAACTCCAACATTTTCAATACAAAATTTGAAAAAAGAACAACTCAGCAATTGATTAGATCAATGAAGTGTCATAGATAATGCAAAGTGATCATCATTTTTAGGTTGAATACTTTGAATTATGCACATAAAATTGTAAATAATAGTCATCAAAAGATATTAGACTTAGTAAAATTTAGATAATTAGTAATAGATGACAAATATAACTAGATATACCTATGTTACATAATTTATTACTCAACCATCAGATAAAGTACCATTGGGTCTATTTATAAAAGTTATATTATCTCAAAAAACCTGCATAGAAAGAAGATATAAATGAATGACTTTAGAATAATACTCGTCTTCAATACCTACTAAACTTCTGTCTAATGAAATTTTGATCTCTTTTTATCCTTCAACTTCAGTTATGAAATAAGTTATAACTAACTTTAGTTAGTTATTAGTTAAGGTTAACAAATTGACTTATAAAGTCAAGTTAATATAAATAATATAGAGAGATTAATTAAGACTCTAAACTCTTAATTAAATCAAACTATTAAAATGAAATAACCTGGGTACCAATCTTAACGGGTGGGGACCCCATCTTATTAACAATAAAGTAAGACACATAAATAATCATAAAAATAAATAATAAATTGATGAATCTTACTCTTGTTTAAACCATAATGTAATTTATACTTTAAACTTAATCATATCTTTATTATATCTCAAAATATATGTTTTATCCATGTCGTCAAAAATAAATTAGAACCTCTATGGTGTCTAAAACCACCATACCCTCTCTGAATAGGAAGAGAATTTAGGACATATCAAAATTGGGATTAGAAGCATCAAAATGGATGGACATTCTTGTACCCTGAGGGAATCTAGCCCCAAAATGCCTAGCATGAAAACCAACCCCACCAGAACTTTAACTATGATTTGGTTGACTTCTTTAGTTTGACCTTTGACCCTACCCTCCATCATTACTATTCTCTACTGGTTGTTCCCACCCAAACATTTTAAAATAAGAAATAATATAAAAAAATGCTAAATTCAAATTCTGAGCTTAATGACCAAAAATTATTCATGATCCTAAAGCATTACTCATCATTGTGTTGTATCTGAAAAACCAAACTGACTTTCATATTCAAAATTATAAAACCAATTTCATTCTTAAATTATTTCCTCATTTGAAACTAAATCATTCCAAGGAAAGTATTCAACAAAACTTATACAACTTAGGAAACAATTAATCACATTTAATTTATTACCATCTTTACATAATTATGTCATGACTAAAAACATTTAAGAAAAAAATTTCAACTCAGCACAAAAACCCAAACTATGCCAGAATCCAAAAACTCATGGTAATTAAATATGACTTGTTCAACTTGCTTCAAATTATAATCTCTACCTGCAATAATTCCAAATTATTTTGTATTCAACATCTCAAAATTGAAACCCAATAATCCATGTGAATAAAACCAATACTGAGATATCTAAAACCTAAAAACCCTTGACAAATAATTATTGCATGCCAGTTATCCTTATCTTCTTCATTCATGCAACATATTTCACTATAGATTTGTAATTAAAGATTGAAAATACAAAACATGCAAGAAACAAAAAATGGACCTTCATGTATACACTGTCTATATCATCTAAAAACTGAAAAGTGATGATAATGATAGGAAATGTAGATGAAACCTTGTTTAAAATGTCAATAAATAATTTTGACCAAAACAAGTCTAAAATTATCACAAGAACCTCCAAATTTTTGAGATATATACAATAGAAAAATTGCATACATATTTGAGTTCACAAAATATTTAGATGTTCAACATTTCCTATAAACATTAACATCTAAAATTATTACATATGCAAGGTATCACCCGACCAATAAAATGAATAGGTTTCAGCAAAATCTCACCAAACAAATCAAAGAGTTTAAAAACTAGAATACAACCACCTCTTGCAAGTTGTGACCCAAAAACATACCATGTTTTGAATATCACAAATATCAAATCTTTAAAACCACAATTTTCCACTTTGTGTTTTATTCCACAAGTTCCAATTTTTCAAAGTGCCAACTTGCATGCATATTTAACCATATGTCCATTGAACATAAAAAAATACTCAAATGCATCAACTTCTAAGACCTTCAAATAAAATAGACTAAAAAATCCATACTTGAAATCAACTTTGAAAACCCTATTTAAATCTCTTTGTTCACCTTTATTTTTGAAATTTCCATCAAACTAAGATTTTCCTTCTGCCAAAGCTTTCCAAAATGATAATTGACGCAAGAAAACTAACTTTATTTTGCCAACTTCTCCTCATAACTTGTTATGGATATGTACTCACTTGCCATTGGTCCTCGCTAACTTTTACCAAAGTTAGTAGTTTGCTAAAACATTTTAACTAATTGCCAAACTTAGCATTCACTATTTTTTCCTACCAAATTCCATGCTAAATAATGTGCTTTGAGGAGATAAGTGAGTCATTAATGCACACCTTACCACTAAGATTTTCATGATCTGAAGCATCTAGAGATATTAAAAATAAACAATGCCACCTTACATAAGCCCCAATACCAATAATATGCCAAGTCACCTTTGTAATCTTCCAACATCATATCTTATTCTAAATATACATGCCAACTCAACTCATGAGGACAGACTCAAGCGTGTATGTCATTCACACCAACATTATGCATCATGAAAACTAAACCATCAACCATGGTCCCATGTTCTTTATTCATAATCATAAACTTAGGATCTTAGAACTAATTAATCCCATATACATTTAAAACCAAATCATGACAAGGTCCATGTAATGCTAATAGAAGGCTAGGTTTAGTGAATTAAGACAAAACCTCATAATAAACTAGCATTCCTTTAGCTAACTTATAATAATTAATGTATGTGAGGATGAATACACTGTCATTCTTATGGAAAGGGTATATACAACTAACGAGAATATTCCTCAATGTTTTTTTTTTAAAATGTCAAAGTTAATATCATGTATCTGAAACTGAATGAGATAAAATCATTTGATCAAGAAAACACATCAAAATGCAAAATCCTTGCTATAACCTGATCAATCATTGTTGTTCCAGAACAATATCCATTTAAACTATCGAGATGAACAAGCCATATTTGATCCATAAATAGCAACTGATATAGAATTATATAAAAAAATTACAACTATATCAAAATTGAAATGTAACACTTCCAAACATAACACTGAAATAATTCAAATGCATATGAACTGAACCTGCCAACTCAACTGTAACTAATCATGAGTATAACAATATATGCATATTTTATTCATTCATCCACTTTGCTTTTTGAAACCACTAAAATAAAAATAAAATCATCAATCAATCATTATGATCTCATAATCAAAAATGCATCTACTAATATTGTTAATAAATAAGGGTCCCCAACACAGCTTTAGGCTTTATGACTAGGTCATCACTATGGCAGTAAGTATGATTTTCAAATTTGGAGGGGTATAAAAAATTGACATAACATTAATGAATTTGCTAGTCAATTTTATGGAATAAATTTGATTAGTAACAAATTTTGCATATATATAAAATGTAGATTTGTCTTGAGAGTGTGATCCAAGAAAACTATTTCTCAAGTAACTACGTGCAAACCCCTAAAAGATAAATTCAGATAGGGGTGGAATGTTCAGCTAGCATGGCACGAAGAAAAAGAAATAATTAACAAGGAAGTTTAGGTTGGATATATAAGAAATTTATAAATGCTTTAAGAATAAAATTTGATGATGAAGTAACCTTATCACAATCAAAGATAAAATATTCGTGTTATCATTAACTATGATTCTGAGTTTGTAAGAATATTTCTCAAAATGAAAGCTACTTACAGTATTTTTACATTTTCTCGTATCCTTCCTTCAAATGTGATCCTTTTCACTTTAAACATTTCATTGATCCAATCAAAACAAAGCAAGAGCAGCAAGTAAACAAAAAGAAAAACAACCAACCAACAATAAAGAAAGAGAAACAAAACCCAAAACAAAACAAAAACAAACCAAAAGCACTAAACATAAAATAGCTTGAGATGGTGGCCATTTACTGAATAACATAGCCAATTACCTTCAAGGTCTTTAAGATGAAAAGCATTATTACCAAGTATTGTAGCAATTTTATAAGGTCCAAGCTATAATGTATCAAATTTATGGTGTTTCCCTGGGTCCTCATGAGCTTTATCCCAATATAATACTAGATCTCCAACCTTAAATTTCTTATTAGACATCTTTTTATCAAAAAAAATCTTTAACTTTTGCTTAGCCTTTTCTAATTTTTGAAGTGCTTTTACTTTAGATTCATCAAGTATTATCAAATCATGTAGCCTTTTTTCAATTAAATTACATCTTCTTTTATGTAATGCAAATCAGTTTTTACTGAAGAAATCTGAAGTTTTATAGATAAAGTAGTTTCAAATTCATATGTTAACATAAAAGGAGAATAATCGGTTGCTACTTTAACAATAGTTCTATCAGTGCACAAAGCTTCAAATATTTTAAGATTCTAATTTCTTTTGTTATCACAAACTAACTTCTTCATTATGGAAATCAAATTTTTATTAGTGGACTCGGCTTGTCCATTCCCTTGTGGATAATACTTTGATGAATGATTAGAAATAATAAAATATTTTTCTAGAAATTCTAAAAATTCACTTGAAATAAATTGTGGTCTGTTATCAAAAATAATTTCATATGACACTCCAAATCTAGAAAAAAATTAATTTTCTAAAAATGAAATCACTTCACCTGTAACTGAACTTTTAAGAGTTTTAGCTTTAGACCATTTAGTGAAGTAATTTGTGGCTATCAAGATATATCTATGACCTACGGATGACGATGGATGAATGTCTAAAATAAGATCTATGCCCCACTTAGTAAAAAAAATTCAAGAATAACTGGGTTCAAAGGCATTGCAGGTAATCTATCCCTGCCAACAAAGAGCAGCAAGTAAACAAAAAGAAAAACAACCAACCAAAAACAAAGAAAGAGAAACAAAACCCAAAACAAAACAAAAACAAACCAAAATCACTAAACATAAAATAGCTTGATATGGTGGCCATTTACTAAATAACATAGCTAACTACCTTCAAGGTCTTTAAGATGAAAAGCATTATTAACAAGTATTGTAGCGATTTTATAAGGTCCAAGCTATAATGTATCAAATTTATGGTGTTTCCCTGGGTCCTCATGAGCTTTATCCCAATATAATACTAGATCTCCAACCTTAAATTTCTTATTAGACATCTTTTTATCAAAAAAATCTTTAACTTTTGCTTAGCCTTTTCTAATTTTTGAAGTGCAATTACTTTAGATTCATCAAGTGTTATCAAATCATGTAGCCTTTGCTCAATTAAATTACATCTTCTTCTATGTAATGCAAATCATTTTTTACTGAAGAAATCTCAATTTCTATAGATAAATTAGTTTCAAATCCATATGTTAACATAAAAGGAGAATAATCGGTTGCTACTTTAACAATAGTTCTATCAATGCACAAAGCTTCAAATATTTTAAGAATCTAATTTCTTTTGTTATCACAAACTAACTTCTTCATTATGGAAATCAAATTTTTATTAGTGGACTCGGCTTGTCCATTCCCTTGTGGATAATATTTTGATGAATGATTAGAAATAATAAAATATTTTTCTATAAATTCTAAAAATTCACTTGAAATAAATTGTGGTCCATTATCAAAAATAATTTCATATGACACTCCAAATCTAGAAAAAAATTAATTTTCTAAAAATGAAATCACTTCATCTGTAACTAAACATTTAAGAGCTTTAGCTTTAGACCATTTAGTGAAGTAATTTGTGGCTGTCAAGATATATTTATGACCTGTGGATGACGATGGATGAATGTCTAAAATAAAATCTATGCCCCACTTAGTTAAAAAAATTCAAGAATAACTGCGTTCAAAGGCATTGCTGGTAATCTATCCCTGCCAACAAAGAGCAGCAAGTAAACAAAAAGAAAAACAACCAACCAACAACAAAGAAAGAGAAACAAAACCCAAAACAAAACAAAAACAAACCAAAAGCACTAAACATAAAATAGCTTGAGATGGTGGCCATTTACTAAATAACATAGCCAATTACCTTCAAAGTCTTTAAGATGAAAAGCATTATTACCAAGTATTGTAGCAACTTTATAAGGTCCAAGCTATAATGTATCAAATTTATGGTGTTTCCCTGAGTCCTCATGAGCTTTATCCCAATATAATACTAGATCTCCAACCTTAAATTTATTATTAGACATCTTTTTATCAAAATAAATGTTTAACTTTTGCTTAGCCTTTTCCAATTTTTAAAGTGCAATTACTTTAGATTCATCAAGTGTTATAATATCATGTAGCCTTTGCTCAATTAAATTACATCTTCTTCTATGTAATGCAAATCATTTTTTACTAAAGAAATCTGAAGTTCTATAGATAAAGTAGTTTCAAATCCATATGTTAACATAAAAAGAGAATAATCGGTTGTTACTTTAACAATAGTTCTATCAGTGCACAAAGCTTCAAATATTTTAAGATTCCAATTTCTTTTGTTATCAAAAACTAACTTCTTCATTATGGAAATCAAATTTTTATTAGTGGACTCGGCTTGTCCATTCCCTTGTGGATAATATTTTGATGAATGATTAGAAATAATAAAATATTTTTCTAGAAATTCTAAAAATTCACTTGAAATAAATTGTGGTCCATTATCAGAAATAATTTCATATGACACTCCAAATTTAGAAAAAAAATAATTTTCTAAAAATGAAATCACTTCACCTGTAACTAAACTTTTAAGAGCTTTAGTTTTAGACCATTTAGTGAAGTAACTTGTGGCTGTCAAGATATATCTATGACCTACAGATGACAATGGATGAATGTCTAAAATAAAATATATGCCCCACTTAGTAAAAAAAATTCAAGAATAACTGGGTTCAAAGGCATTGCAGGTAATCTATCCCTACCAACAAAGAGTTGACAAGGCATACAAGAATGTACTAATTTATAAGCATCCTGAAATTAAGTGGGCCAATAATAACTAGCTCTTAAAATTTTATATTTTTTTTGTCTTTGCAGCATAATGTCCACCATAACTTCCTTCGTAATAGTCTCTAAGCACCTTCTATGTTTGCTCATGAGTAAGACACCTTAATAAAACACCATCACGATTACAATAAAATAAAGTCTTCTAGAAAACAAAAGTTTAATGCTTTTAACCATAATGAACATCTTTCTTTCTTATTAAAATTATTTGCGCAAGATTGATTTTGAAAATAGTAGACTAAGTCACGATACCAATCATCCTCAACTAATAGACAATCTCAATCATTCATTTCATGCTTATACTTAAATTTTTTAGCAAATTCAGAAACCTTCATTGTTTTGAAATAAGGCTTAGAATTTAATATTTCATCAACAGAGAGGAATAAGGAATTGATATATGATGTTGTATCTTTACCTAAGTGTCTCGTTATTTCATTTCTTTTGATAGTTCTTGATGTTTTAAATTCAAGATCAAATTCTTGAATACAAAGAATCTACTTAGTAAAATTTCCTTGAATAATTGGTTGCTTTCAAAGATATGACAAAATAAGTACATTATATCACACAAGAATTTTGTTTCCCATCAATAAATATCTAAAGTTGATTGATGAAGAAACAAGAGAAAAGACAAACTTTTCAACCAAAGGGTACCTAGTTTCGATATCTTTCAAAGATTGGCTCATGTAACCAATAAATTTTTCTTCATTATTTTCAAACTCTTGAGTAATTACATCTCCTATATCCTTTTTGTGGCATTAACATAAAAGATAAATGCTTTATTTAAATCATATTTAGCAAGAATAGGTGTACTAGAAATGGCATTTTCTAGTGAATTAAAAGCTATATAAGCATTTTCATCCCAAATGTAAATCTTGTCTTTCTTTAATAACAACTATAAAGGGTTAGACATATCAGCAAAATCAAAAATGAATTTTCTAACAAAATTTATTTTACCAAATAAAGACCTTAAACTTGACTGATCTTTTGGAGGTGTTAGTTTTTTTATTACTTTAATTCATTCTAGATCAATGGAAATACCATCCTTAGAGATTATATGATCCAACAATTTTCTTTTAGTTACACTAAAAATAGACTTCTTTGGATTTATAAAAATTTCAAACTTCCTACATCTTGTAAAAATTTCATGAAGATGATCTAAATGTTTTTTTCTCTTTTTAGAATGAACAGTAAGGTCATCTAAATAAACCTAAATGATTACACCTATTAAATCATCAAAAGCTATGTGCATAGCCTTTTAAAAAGTGGATTCAGCATTCATTAATCCAAAAGGCATTTGATTATAAGTAAAAGTGCCTTTGTGTGTGGTAAAAGTAGTTTTATGCCTATCCTCAAGATTCATAATAATCTAATTATAACCTGAAAATCCATCTAATAAAGACATCATTTCAGATCCAACAACCTAATATAATATCTTATCTATACTTGATAAAGGAAAATTATATTTAATAGTTGCTTTATTTAAGTCTTTAAAATCAACACAAATCTTAATATCTCTATTTTTCTTCCTTACAAGTACTAAATTAACCACCCACTCAGAATATGTTATAGAAAAAATGACACCAACATCAATCATTTTATCAAGCTCTTTGTTAATGGTGTCCTCTAACAAAGGGCTAATCCTTTATATTTTTTGTCTTACATGCTTAATACCTAGTTTAATCAGAATATCATGTTTGATAATATCTATATTGTGACCTTTAATATCTTTATAAGACCATGCAAATATATCAATAAATTTTTTGAAAAGTTTAATGAATTTAATTTATTTATTTTCAGTTATTTGTATCCCTAAATAAACATAGTTAGGATCATCTCGAGTTCTTAAATTTATGGGTAAGGTTTCACTTATGATTCTTCTTGATGGTTCCTCAATTCTAGCAATCTTGGGCTAATCATTAGGAGAAAACATAGATTCTAAACTTACTAAACCAGCAGGTAATTTGTTAGTACCTAACTGTAAAGAATCATCACAATTAATTACATAATCATCTTGGTCAAAATAGCTGCCTTTGAGAAATGAATCTATATGTTCATCACAACTAAAAACTATCCAACTCTCTTTTAAATCAAGAATTTTAGGATAAAATAATTCAATCAAAGGGAAATCAATAATGAGTTCAATTTCACTAAAAGTAGGATTGAAGGCATAAATTACAAGTTTATCTACTCTTATATAAAATTCTCTGAGAATATGGATAATATTAAAAGCTTTAAAAAATTTAGTTAATGCCCATACCTTTTGAGTATAATGATGCAATCATGTTTGATTGGTTTTATAAATCTTCTGAATTTGTCTCACTATCAACTCTAAGTCTCTAAAAACCTCCACATGTTTAATATTTAATTTTATGACTTTCTCTAATCTCAAACATAATGCTTCAAACTCAATTATATTATTAGTATTTTTAAAAGATAATTTATAAGTATAATGAAATATCTTACCGATGGAAGATATGAAACAAATACTAGCACCACTACCTTATTGAGAACAAGCTCCATCGAAGTAAAGAGACCATAAAAGGTTTCTTTTGAATATTTCATCATGCTGATTTTTTGGTTCATTAACATTCAATAATTCATAAGTCCTAATACTTGTTTCTATGTATGAGATATTGGGAGAAGAAAGATATTCAATCAAAGTACCATAAAAATCTTTTCTTTTACTAAATTCAATCTCCTTATTAATCGAAATCTAAGTTACATCTTTACCAACAAATGTTCTAGTTGCCTTTGACCAAACTCTTCCTAATAACATCATATAATTACTAGGAATATCTAAAATTTGAATATTATTCATGCAACTAATACCTTAATCCTACATGATCTTAATAACTATATCATGAAATTTATTACAACTCTTAGTTTGTCTTGCATCAAAACTAGTAAATTTTTTACCATGTGTTTCATGAGAAATGCCCAATTGATCAGCAATACACTTACGCATAATATTTTTTGAAGCACCAATATCTAAAATACAATTATGTATTATTTTATTACTAATTTTAATCGTGACATAAAAATAAAGAATATAATCAACAACAGGATCAAATTATTGAGCATAAATATGTTCAACACTACTTTTTTGTAAACCTACATCTGATTTAGGATTCTTAACTGCTTCATTAATTTTATCTAGTTGTTTGGGAAGACTAGCAGCTTGCAATAATGAAAATCCAACTTTAATGGTTGATAAATCATCAATTATATTGTAAGTCTTAGCATCTATTTGCCTAAAATTCTTAGGCCTATAATGTTGATATTGTGAATTGTTATATCCAGTAGCAAAAAGAATATCTTGATCATTTTTATGAGTTTTTTTATCTTTATCATCAAAACGATATTTATCATTTACTAACCTATTACTATTAGAAACTTCATAATCCTTATTCCTAGTATTTATAACATAAATATTTTATTTTTCTAAAGACTCGTCAATTGTATTTACATTATACGTTGAATCCTTTGTTATCTTTTCTTTTCTATGTAACAAATATTTATTAAATTTAATAACATCTTGACATGTTTCAGGATATAATCAAATTGATAAATCTCACAATAATAAGAAACACTATCTTCTTTCACATTTTTATGAGAAGAGAAAGGTTTATCATTAAGCTATCTTTTAACAATAACCAGCTCATTTCTCAAACTTTGGATTGCTTTTAATATTTTAGCATTATCTAAATTCAATCTCATATTAAATCTATCTCTAAAATCTACATGTTTCAGCTTCTTTTCATAATCAATATAGAACCAAATGGTTTCATCATATTCAATTATATCTTTATCTTCTAGTACTATTTTGTATTTTAAAGGTAAAGCATTACAAAAATAAACCTTGAATAATTTCCTAGAAGGCCTGATATCACTTGGAATTTTTTGACGCAATTTGGTAAACCTAGAAATAAAATGATACATAGTTTCACCTGGGTCTAATAAAATGTTTGCAAGATCATTAACTAAATCAAAATCTTATTTATCTTTTTCAAAGGATAATTCTAACCATTATTCTACATCGTTCCAACTATCAATCACTTTTACAGGAAAACTAATAGATGCTTGATAAGCTTTTCCTTCTAATGTTTATGCAAAAAACTTTAAATAAGTCTTCTCATTAGTTATTACAATAGTATCACAAACCAATCTAAAAGCTTCTAAATGATTCTCTCAAGATTCTCTAGCTGAACCAAAAAAAATTGGTATGTTTAATCCCTTAAGAGAAGGTAGCTTACCTGGATAGTTTCTAACATTGATTGGATTTATAGAAATCTAAGGAGCTACGGCTATCTGAAATTCTTACTGAAGTTATTATTCATCTTCACCTTCTATGAGTTCTCCAATTTCTCTATTATCTTGTAACCTGTGAATGAGATTTTCCAATCTCATTTTTGGTATTCATTATTCTTCATCTGGTTAATTTTCTAATTGATTCTTGACCAGTGGATTTTTGACAATTTGATCCACCATTAGAATTTTTAGCAGATTCTATCTCTACATTATGATTGTTTTGTACGTAATTTTTCTGCCCTGAATGTTGACTGGGCAAAAGAATTTCAATATGCTCAACAAAGTCAACAAAAAGAAAAGAATCAGAAAGATAACAAACTATAAATTGAAGAATAGTGGCTAACATTGTTGCTTTATTTTCTTGAATCCTCCTACTAAAGTTACTTATATCGTGTTAATCTTGAATACCAATTGATTTCAAATTCAGCAATTTCTAATTCTTTATTGATTACTTCAATAATTTGAGGGACATCTTCAAGATGATTATACATGCAAAATGTTTTAGAATAAATCAATATCAATCTGATCCTCTTTAGCATTAAAAATAGGTTGAATAACTGGAATTTGTTGACCTACAAGAACCATCAACAAGAAAATAGATTGTACAAAACTTTTTCCCTAGCGGAGTCACCAAATTTTTTGATGGAAAAAATTATCATGTCAATGAATCAACCCTTTCTCCTATCGCAAAGGTCAAATTAGAATTGTACCAGTCTAATCATAGGGGTTCTAAAGGTTCATTTAAAAGATCCTAAAAATGCAAAGGGGTTTTAAATAAATTCTAAAAAAATAATTAACAAGTTATCAAAATAACTTATTCCATTATTACAATTGAGAATCTGTATTAATTAAGAATCAGTTGAAATAGGAATCTATAATCTATTCTATCCATGAGAGATAATCTATTAATTAGATAAACTCTTAAAGAATAGAAATCTAATTCTAAAAATATGTGTATGAAAATACACTCAATTACATTTTTCCATAGTTCATTACCCAACCAAGTGACAAGAAAACACTAACATAAAAAAGACAAACAACAACTAAGAATGAAATAAGAAAGAAGAGTTGAACCAAAAAGATAACATGAAATCTAAAAGATAAAAAGGGATAAGTAAAACTAATGTAAAAACTAAAGACTAAGGAACAATACTATAAAAATTGTTATAAAAACAATGAACTAAAGGAAAACCTAGATAAAAGATAATCTGGAATAACATAAAAGTAGAATTTAAATAAAGCATAAAACAAAACCAAGGAATTTAAGCAACTACTAAAGGGATACTAAAAGAAAATATAAATAATAAACTATAAAAGATTTTAAATTAAGAACTAAATTAATAGTTATTACTAACCCACTACTAATAAACTTTTGAAAATACTAAACCAAACTATAAGATAAACAAAAACTAAAGATATTAAAGAAAACATGAAATCATCTATTAAAGTAAGTCAAATATTTACAAAAGAGTTACGAGTCTCAACATGAGATTCATCTTATCATAAGAACATATTTGAAATGAGAACTCCAACATTTTCAATATAAAACTTGAAAAAAAAAACTTAGCAATTGATTAGATCAATGAAATATCGTAAACAATATGAAGTGATCATCATTTTTACATTAAATATTTTGAATTCTGCACATAAGACTATAAATAATAGTCATCAGAAGATATTAGACTTAGTAAATTTTAGATAATCAGTAATAGATGACAAATATAAATGGATATACCTATGTTGCATAAGTTATTACTTAACTATCAGATAAAGTTTTATTGGGTCTATCTACAAAAATTGTACTATCTCAAAGGAATTACATAGAAAGAAGAGATAAATGAATGACTTTAGAATAATACTCCTATCTTCAATACCTATTGAACTTCTATCTTCAAATGAAATTTTGATCTCCTTTTATCCTTCAACTTCAGTTATGAAATAAGTTATAACTAACTTTAGTTAGTTATTAGTTAAGGTTAACAAACTGACTTATAAAGTCAATTAATTAATATAAATAATATGGAGAGATTAATTAAGACTCTTAAGTCTTAATTAAATCAAACTATTAAAATGAAATAACCCAGGTACCAATCTTAACATGTGGGGACCCCATCTTATTAACAATAAAGTAAGACACATAAATAATCATAAAAATAAATAATAAATTGATGAATCTTACTCTTGTTTAAACCATAATGCAATTTATACTTTAAACTTAAGCATGTATTCATTATATCTCAAAATATGTGTTTTATTGTTGTCTTCAAAAATAAATATCAAGATAAGTTTTAAAAACTACATCAAGTTTTCAAAATAAATAAAGTTATTACCAATAATCATCCAAATCTAATAAAACCTCTATAACAAATGTGTCTTGCTGATTGAGACAAACATTATATTCCATTTTAAATGTAGGAAAAGGTAGAAATCTAATGCCTATCTCAGATGTATCATCATCAACCTCCAACTTCACCTTTTTAAGCCTCATGAGCTCATTAGGTGTTTCATATTTTTTTTTCAGCAGTACTCTTTTCAACAACATGATCAGAGATATCAACAAATTTCTTTTTACTATCAAATATTCGACCCTTAAAAGTCAATCTTTCAAACCCCAAGAATGGTTCACTATGAGCCCCTGAAAGGTTCAATCTCTTACATTTCCTGTTGAGTTCAGTATTATATGGAGCAAGAGTATCCAAAATAGTGGCAATGTTCATAAGGTCCTTAGCATGAGCCACCTCTTTACTTAATTAATTTTTTGGCTGATTGTCAGGAAATTGATGGGCAAGAAATGGCTGGTCAACTAGTTCTCCTCCAAAAATAGGTGGCTATAACTAAAGATAAGGATCATTTTTAGGATGGTGTTTCATAAAATGTGAAGAACTGCTTTGAGATTGAGCACGGGCTCAAACTCTTTGCCCACAAAATCCCCTATGAACTCTATGGTTTAGAAAACCACCATACCCTCTCTGAATAGGAAGAGAATTTAAGAGATTCTAAAAATTAAGATTAGAAGCATCAAAATAGATGGACATTCTTGTACCCTAAGGGAATCTAGGCCCAAAATGTCTATCATGAAAACCAACCCCACTAGAACTTTGACTATGGTTTAATTGACTTCCTTAGTTTGACCTTTGACCCCACCCTCCATCATTACTATTCTCTATTGGTTGTTCCCACCTAGACATTTTAAAATAAGCAATAATTTGAAAAAAAAATGCCAAATTCAAATTTTAAGCTTAATAACCAAAAATTATTCATGCCCTGAAAACATTACTCATCATTGTGTTGTATCTGAAAAACCAAACTAGCTTCCATACTCAGAATTATAAAACCAATTTCATTCTTAAATTATTTCCTCATTTGAAATTGAATCATTCTAAGGAAAGTATTCAACAAAACTTATACAACTAAGGAAATAATTAATCATATTTAATTTACTACCATCTTTATAGAATTCTATCATGACCAAAAATATTTAAGGAAAAATTTCCAACTCAAAACAAAAACCCAAACTATGCCAGAATTCAAAAACTCATGGTAATTAAATATGGCTTTTTCAACTTGCTTCAAATTAAAACCTCTATCTACAATAATTCTAAATTATTTTGTATTCAACATCTCAACACTGAAACCCAATAATCCATGAGAACAAAACCAATACTAATATATCCAAAACCTAAAAACCCTCAACAAATAATTGTTGCATGCTAGTTATCCTTATCTTCTCATATAACATATTTCACTATAGATTTTCAATTAAAGATTGAAAATGCAAAACATGCAAGAAATAAAAAATGAACCTTCATGTATACATTGTCTATATCATCTAAAAACTGAAAAGTGATAATAATGATAGGAAATGTAGATGAAACCTTGTTTAAAATGTCAATAAATAATTCTGACCAGAACAAGTCTAAAACTATCACAAAAACATCCAAATTTTTGAGATATATACAATAGAAAACCTGCATACCTATTTTGAGTTCACAAAATATCCAAATGTTCAACAACATGTCTCATAAACATTAACATCCAAAATTGTTGCATATGCAAGGTATCACCTAACCAATAAAATGAATAGGTTTCAATGAAATCTCACCAAACAAATCAAAGAGTTCAAAACCTAGAATACAACCACCTCTTACAAGTTGTGACCCAAAAACATACCATGCTTCGAATATCACAAATATCAAATCTTTAAAACCACAGCTTCCCACTTTTTATTTTATTCCACAAGTTCCAATTTTACAAAGTGCCAACTTACATGTATATTTAACCATATTTCCATTGAACATAAAAAAAAACTCAAATGCATCAACTTCTGAGGCCTTCAAATGAAATAGACTAAAAAATCTATACCTGAAATTAACTTTAAAAACCCTGTTCGAATCTATTTGTTCACCTTTCTTTCTATAATTTCCATCAAATCAAGATTTTGCTTCTGCCAAAGCTTTCCAAAATGACAACTGACTCAAGAAAACTAACTTTTATTTGCCAACTTCACCTCATAACTGCTTAGGGATACATACTCACTTCCCATTGGTCCTCACTAACTTTTGCCAAAGTTATTAGTTTGCTAAAGCATTTTAACTAATTTCCAAACTTAGCATTCACTATTATTTCTTACCAAATTTTAATCTAAATAATTTGCTTCAAGGAGATAAGTGAGTCATTAATGCACACCTTACCACCAAGATTTCCATGATTCAAAACATCTAGAGATATTAAAAATAAATGATGCCACTTACACAAGCCCTGATACCAATAATAAGCCAAGTCACCTTTGTAATTTGTTGATGTCATATCTTATTCCAAATATGCCTGCCAACTCAACTCATGAGGACAAACTCAAGTGTGTATATCATTCACACTAACATTATGCATCATGAAAATTAAATTATCAACCATGGTCCCATGTTCTTGTTTATTCATAATCATAAACTTAGGATTTTAGAACTAATTAATCCCATATGCGTTTAAAACCAAATCATGACAAAGTCCATGTAATGTTAATAGAAGGATATGCTTAATGAATTAAGACAAAACCTGATAATGAACCAGCATTCCTTTAGCAAAATTATAGTAATTAATGCATGTGAGGATGAATACACTGTCATTCTTATAGATATGGTATATACAACTGACGAGAATATTCGTTAATGTTTTTTTAAAAATGTCAAAGTTAATATCATGCATCTGAAACTAAATGAGATAGAATCATTTGATCAAGAAAACACATCAAAATGCAAAATCCTTGCTATATCCTAATCAACCTTTGTTGTTCCAAAATAATATTTATTTAAAATGTTGAGATGAATAAGCCATATCTGATCCATAAATAAAAACTAAATTTTATGACAATAATTGATATAGAATTATATGAAAAAGCTGCAACAACTATATCAAAACTGAAATGTAACACTTCCAAACATAACACTAAAATAATTCAAATGCATATGAACTGAAACTACCAACGCAACTATAATTGATCATGAGTATAATAATATATGCATATTTCATTCATTCATCCACTTTGATTTTTGAGACCACTGAAACAAAAATAAAATCATCAATCAATCATTATGATCTCATAATCAAAAATGCATCTACTAATATTGTTAATAAATAAGGGTCCCCGACATAGTTTTAAGCTTTATAACCAAGTCATCACTATGGCAGTAAGTATGATTTTGAAATTTGGAAGGGTATAAGAAATAGGTATAATAGTAAACTCTCATAAACTAAAAATTTCAACCACTATTCTTCAAGATAAACAAAGCAAACCCAGGCAAGTGGCCTACATCTCAATAACATATCTATCAATCAAGCTAAGTCTTCAACTTTTTGATTTTAGTTTTATGAGTTATTCTACATATTTTTTATCTTTATTTTTCAATTCCTTGTTCTTTTTCTTCAATTGGCCATAATATTTGAACCAACTGAGTTGTGTACTTTATAACTACTCATTTTCTTATAGATATTGTTATCACTTGGATTTGCACCTTTTGAGGAGATGTCTCATCTCTCCTCATCCAAGTGGCACATTTGAAACACCTCTATGATGTGGGTAGCTTAAGGATGAGGTAAATCTATAGATAGGGATATCTCCCTTGATGTACCACTTTTGGATCACTACTACACCTATGCTTGTAAGGGAAAAGGGAGATAAAACTGAAAGTAAACTATCCTAAAGGTGGTGATACACTAAATTAACTGATGACTACCAACCAACTGCATGTCATAGATGAGATCAAGAGACTAACTAAACATAAACTTCTCCAATCTGAATCTTCTTCCATCAATATTTTATTATGAGGTTGTGATGAATGTTTAGGCTAGGAGGACTAGACAAGACGCCTAGAATGGCACTATCTGAATAGACTAACTCACTCAACCTTGACACATCATAGAACACTTGACCTGAAAGAAGAAGCTTTCAAGCTATAAATAAGTGAGAGAATGAGATAATAATGCTAAGAAAACAATAGTCATCACATAATCAAGATTAATCATTTAATTGAACACACTAGAAATAGTCATGGAAGATCTAAAAATCAGTAGTCTTTATTGATCCATGGTATGCAAATGAGTAGGGCTTCACCATATTAAGGTGGAGCATATTTTACAAAGGCCAAAATAGCTAGTTCTTATAGAACTTGAGAGAGAGAAGAGAATAAATAAGTCCAAAGGTCATAAGGACACTTGTTAATCTAATAAAAATGAGTTACATGTGCATGAGGAGGGAATGTGAAACTGATCATGCAAATTCAAGAAGCACAAGCGTCACCCCAAGTCATGAAACTCTTGAAATGTGGTGTAGGAGTTCTCATTTTTCATAAGGAAACTACCTTCATCATTCAATTGGTCTCTCCTCATGGTTTTGAAATGAAACTCATGATGTTTCAAAGCTTAACTCAAGTTGTCATAGCTCTTTTTAAATGTTGAACCCTTCCTTCATGGCACCTGTAGGTGCATGTTCATGGTGACTATGTAGAAGTGTTGCACATGACTACAATAGTACCTTCTTTCTCATTTAGAGACTCAAACACTACCTCATGTTTTTAGAGGATTTTTCAAAGCTTTAAAACCTTTATTATACTTCTATGGATATTCTCATAGCCTCCACAAGTCATGACTGAGACTGAGGATGAGTTGGGAATTGATTGTGCATACCAATGGACTACAACCTCAATGATGTTTACCTTAAAGGTTGGAATTTTTGAAATAAGGATGTTACCCTGACCATTAAATTGAATAAGACACCACACTACATTGGATTAAATCCATTGTAGAGAAATAGACTTTCTACAAATGGTGAAATTGGAGTGCAATCCCACTATCAACACCTTCCTACAAAGTGGGTTATTTGAGATATCAAATCAACTTAAAACATGAAACCAAGCATAACAATAATTTTAAGAGAGAGATAACATCATCTAGAATCAACATAACCAATAAATTGTATGGAAATATCCAAACCAAAGCAAAACCTGTAAGGTGCATAGATTAGCAAGTAAATTAGATAGGTCAACTTCTTAGGAATGGTTCATAAAGCACAGGTCACCATTATTTTGCAACCAAACATCAAATGGAATTTTATTGAGTTTATAAGACACCCCCAAGATAAAATTATCTGAAACCTCTTCTGATGGTTGTACCAAGTACAAACCTACTGACCGATTTTATGTGTATGGAAGGGTGAAGAAGGAGTAGAATAGTTTTACATCAATTGTGAAACTTCTAAAGTAATTAAAGCATGAAAATGGGTCTAAAGAATCTGAAGATTCATCTTACAACCTTCTCCCATGTGTCACACTCCCTTATGGGTTGTACAAGTGCCAAACTCTTCCTTTTTCCATGAAAACTATTCTTTGTTTTGAAAAACCTACCACTTTGCAGTTAGAGATAGTTACTTAAGACTTCTGAGGACACATAGAGCATGACATAACCTTTTTAAACCTTCATATTTCCCAAAGAGGCCATACAAATCATTTAATGTTCCATTTTGACCCCCAAAATGACTCAAAAAGACAAATATTTAAAATAACTAAAACTAAGGCTAATGTGACATTAAATGACATCAAATGATATAAAATACACCTTATTACATAATATTAGACCCCTAAAACACCTTTAAAAATATTTTTTACTAATAGGGGGCTAATTTGACCTGTAGAGTCAAATTTAGTCAACAAATTGGTGACTCAGAGGGGTAGTATGTCTGATATACTAAATATTATTAGATTATCAGTCCATTGGGTTTAGGAAATCATCTTTAGTAAGAAACACATTAAGAGAAATTTATCCATTGATAACAAACTTTGATCAAGACAAGACAATTTGACTACCTCAACCACATGAAATAAAGGACACACAAAATAAAGCCAACAAACTAACAAGACACACACATGTGCATGCTCAAGGCACTTAGGGAACTCAAAAAAATAAACCACTATGTACAACTAACAATTAATCATACCTCTTTTTCAAGATCAAAAGGAAATTTCCTTGCATCTCCTTTTTTATGAGATGAATCATAATGCCAAGCATGTTTCCCTTTGGATTGGATGCTTAGTAGATTAGACCTATTTCTTGGAATTTCACATGTTATTCTCTTAAGCATACCATCTTTAATTAGGTCTCCAATGTAAATATATTCCTCTTGGACTTGTACACATACCTCATATTGTTGCCCACTCTTCATCTCATGATCAACTTGCATCTTATTTGTAAGCATGATTTCAAGAGGAGTAGTTTTTGTTCCTTGGAATATTGAGGCCAATATAATCTTGTTTTGACCTCTAAAGGCTGAGTTGAACTTTTCTCTATCTCATCTATGACATTTTGAAAATTTTCATCTTACTTACCATCACTTGCAATCATCTCTAAGGAAGTTGTTGACCCCTTGAGAGACTCAAAATCATTTCAAATGCTTATAAACTATTACCACAAGTCCTTATCTTCTCTTTGATCAACATCATGAAGGGAAAAACAAGAGAAGATCTTTCATCCTCTTCTTTAGAATCCAAAATGACTTCATCCAAGATTTATTCTTTGACACAAGGAAGGCATTCTTCATTATCAACACAACAAGAAGACTCAACACAAGGACTCATTTCTTCTTTATAATTTGGAAACTCTTGAGAAATCTCAGGTTGCATATCAATTTTTATAATTTAATTTTGGTTCTCAAGGGCTGAAAGATCCTCAATTTCTTTATCCTTCTTGGTGATGCCAAGACTAGGCATCTTGTAATCAGGTGACTTAGTCAATGAGGTTGCCAAGGAGTTATATTTTATTCAAGTAAGAGTTTCGAATTTTTATCAACCAACTACTCCTATTTATGTTCCCATACCATAGGTCCATCAAGGCAAAGTGTGATGGGATGAGGACAAGATGAACTAGCCGGTGGAGGTGGAACATAGGACTCAAAATCAAATTGAGAATGAATTGTAGGGGATCCTTTTGGAAGCTCTTGAGGAAGGGAAGGTAGACTTTAGGCTAAAATAGCTTGATTTTCTTCCTTTAATTTGGAAATATCTTCATTGAAATGTGATTTAGGTTGAGGACTCTCTTGAAGGAGGTTATATGGGGTGAATTAGGCGAAGGATCTTCTTTTGGATCTAAACCTTCCATCATACCTTGACTCAACAATTTCATTCTAGACTCTAACTCTTTAATTTGCTTAGCTAGGTTCTCTTGGAAAAGTCTCTCTTGAATTTGATAGGCATCTTCATGAGGATAAGGAGAATAATAGGTATGACATGTAAAACAAGAGGCATCTTGAGTAAAGGTGGGAGGGGTTTGCATAGGATCAAGCTCTTTCTCAACCAGACACTCTTTATATAGGATTTTATCCTTTTTCTTTCCTCATGATTCCATTACTTTATTATAGCTTAGGATGTTAGGATTAGGAGTCTCTTCTTGAGGTAGTGATGAAATTTGAGGAGTGGATGAAGTGCCTAAGGAACTTGGAATCTCCTTAGGCTTGGGTTCTCCACCTTGTCTCCAACTTGGGATTTCATATTTAGAGGTCTCTTCTTGAGGTGGGGATGTAATGGGAGAGGAAAAATAGGGCTTATATTCCACTTCCTTTTTTGATAAGATGGATTGATTCATATTATTTTTGGATAACTCAATTTTCCTATCAACGTTTCCTTTAAAAAAAAGGTTTGTCTTTCCAACTTTCTCTTCCAGCTGATTGGGAAAATGATGACTTTGATAAGCTTGATTGGGTTCATGAGTAGGAATCAAGTAGGACTGATAACAATATTTGGGAGGTGGATATGAGGGCTAATAGATTTGGTGAGGCTACTCTTCATGAATTCTTAGCTTATCTTCTAAGGATGAAACTAAGCCACTCACATCTAGCATCTCATTTATGAGCCTTTAAAAATTTACTCTCTCAATAGATGCCCACTCACTTTTAACTAGCTCTAATGCATCTCTCACCTTATAAATGATATGGATAAGAACATCTTGACCATGTCCCCTTAGTTTTTCAATATCTATCATGTACCTTTCATAGCCTAAGAGAGTTTGCTTGAAGGTTGAAATGGACTAATTTGAGAAGTGACTAGGCTGACTAGGAGGAGCAAGATATTGAGAAGGCTGGTTGTAAGACTAATATAATTCATGACAAGGTTGATAAGGGTCATATTAGAGCTATTAATGATCATGAAAAGGTTGATAGGAATCATACAAAGGCTACTAGGGAATGCCATAAGCTTGAGATATCTCACCAGCTTATGTAAAACAATACTCAACACCAAGATCAGCCATGAAACTTCATTGGGAAGCAAGAACACAAAGAATGATTATCATCAATCTTCAAAAGGAATACCTAGGTTGCTTGACCAGTTGATGTAATCTTAGAGTCGCCATTTATGTTTAGATAGATGCCTCCAAAGTTTGATGTGTTGAAAGACAACACCAAAAATCATTCAACTTCTTGGACTAAGAGTCCCACCAAGCATGCCAAAAACTATTATCACTTGTATTTTCACCCTTTGAGGATATGTCTCAATGTTCCTCATCCAAGTGGCATAATTTAAATACCTCTAGGTTGTGGGTATCATAAGGATGAGGTGAATCTATAGATAGGTATATCTCCCTTGATGTACCACTTTTAGATCACTACTACACTTATGCTTGCAATGGAAAAGGGAGAGAAAATTGAAAGTAAACTATCATAAAGGCGGTGATACACCAAATTAATTTATGAATACCAACTAGCTACATGTCACACATGATATCAAGAGACTAACTACACATGGACTTATCCAATCTAAATCTTCTCACATCAATATTTCATTATGAGGTTGTGATGAATGTTTAGGCTAGGAGGACTAGACAAGAGACCTAGAATGGCACTATTTGAATAAACTAACTCACTCAACCTTGACACATCATAGAACACTTCACATGACCTACAAGAAGTTCAAGCTGCAAATAGGTGGGAGAATGAGACAACAGTGCTAAGAAAATAATAGTCATCACATAATCAATATCAATCATTTAAGTAAACACACTAGGAATAGTCATGGAAGAGGTAAAAATTAGTAGTCTTTATTGATCCATGGTATGCAAGTGAGTAGGGCTTTGCTATGCTCAGGTGGAGCATATTTTATAAAGGACAAAATGGTTAGTCTTTATAGAACTTAAAAGAGAGAAGAGAAGAAAGAATTCCAAAGGTCACAAGGACACTTGTCAAGATGAGCAAAATGAGTTACATGTGTATGAGGAGGGAATGTGAAATTGATCATGTAAATTTAGGAAGCTCAAGTGTCACCCCAAGTCATGAAACTCTTAAAATTTGGAATAGGAGTTCTCATTTTGCACAGGGAAACTACCTTCATCATTCAATTAGTCTATCCTCATCATATTGAAATGAAACTCGGGATGTTTCAAATCTCAAGGAAAGCTATCACAACTTTTTTTAAATGTTGAACCCTTCATTCATGGCACCTGTAGGTGCATGTTGATGGTGACTGTGTTGAAGTGTTGTACATGACTACAACATTACCTTATTTCTCATTTGGAGACTCAAACACTACCTCATGTTTCTAGAGGATATTACAAAGTTTTGAAACCTTTATTATACTTCTGTGGATATTCTCATAACCTCCACAAGTCATGATTGAGACTGGGGATGAGTTGGGAATTAATTCTGCATATCAATAGACTTCAAACTCACTAATATTTATCTTAGAGGTTCAAATTTTTGAAAGAAGGATGTTACCTTGACCATTTAAGTGAGTAATACACCATACTACATTGGATGAAATCCATTTTAGAGAAAAAGACTTTCTACAAATGGTGAAATTGAAGTGTAATGCCACTATCAACACCTTCTTGTAAAGTGGGTTGTTTGAGCTATCAAATCAACTTGAAACATGAAACCAAGCATAGAGAGTGTTTGATGAGGGAGATAACATCATCAATAATCAATATAAATAATTTTATTTTACAAAAATATCCAAACCAAAGCAAAACTTATGGGGTGCATAGATTAGCAAGCAAATAAGATAGGTCAACTTCTTAGGAATGGTTCATAACTAAAAAGTTACCATTCTTCTACAACCAAAAATCTAATAGAAGCTGACTGAGGGTAGAAGACACATCCAAGATCAATTTTTCTAAAATATCCCTTGTTGGTCATACCAAGTACAAACTTTTTGACTGGTTCTATGTGCATAGAAGGGTGAAGAAGGATCAAAATAGTTTTAGTTCAATTTTGACACTTCAAGAGTACTTTAATCATGTAAATGGGTCTAAGAAAGTTGAAGAGTCATCTTTGAAAAATATTTTTTAATAATAGAAATGTAAATATGTTCTTAGGTTATTATTTGTGTTATGTTTGTAGTCTGAGACTTAGTTGGCACAATTGGGTCTTTAACTATGAAGTGACTTGTGCCATTATAACCAATTTGTTGCCTTCTTCAAGCATCTAAACTTTCCCCTTTAGTAATTTAATTTCCCTAAGTGCTTTCTCTAGGGTCTTAAATTCTCCTTGTGAGTATGTTACAGGACTCTCATATCCCTTGTATTCAATTTGTTCAGTCATTTTTCATCCCTTTCAACTGACTGCTCTTTCTCACTTTCTTCAATCAATTTTTCTTCCTTGCTTCCTTTAGTTGATTATGCAGGCTTAGAACCAAATAAAGAAGAACCTTCCTTATCACTAATACTAGCCATATAAGCATTATTTTCTTCAATTTTATTTTTAGATGAGCCCTCATTGATATGTATTATAGTGGCAGAGGAGGAGATAGACCTTTTTGTGCTTTCCCCCTAGTCTATGTGACCATCTCCTATAAACTTGAGGAATTTTGGGATTCTTAGTTAGTTTAAGGTTTTGAGGGGATTCTTCTTCTTCAGATGAAAAATGTGAAAGTATCAATCTTATCCTCTTATTTTTTGCCATTTTCTCTCTTGCTACCTCTATTGTAGGTACATCCACTATAGGAGGTTCTTTTGTTACAAGAGGTTCATTTTATTATTTTTCTTTATATTCCTCCTCAGCTCCTACTCGTGTTTCTTCTTCAATTTCCACTTCTTCTTGCTATGCCTCTTTTTCATCACTTTCTTCCATATAATCTTTAAAATTTTCTTCCTCATCATGTTCTTCCTCAAATGGAAACTATAGGAATTCTTCCCAAGTCACACTGGGCATTTATTTGTTTAGGGTCTTAAACAATAAGTTGTATCAAGTAATGGTGGGATAGAGTTTTAGGTTTTATTTTATAATATTCCTTTGCCATTTTCATGAGCATGTTTAATAGTAAATTTGGCACATTTATTATAATTTTATGCCTCAGGTGATTGATAAACTTAAAATGTACACCATATAACATAGAATGTCTCCCTTCATAGGTGAAATACTTTAGAAGAAAAATAGTAACTTTTATACATACATGTGGCAAAGATAGGCATTTGATACCATGTCTAGAGAAGCTTAATCACTCATGACCTTCTCAGAAGGTTTCCCTTTATGAAATTGTATCAAACTTTTCTTCCCATATATCTCCTACTCTAGGTAGGCCAGTAATTTGGCTCAGAGAATTTTTGGTTATATTTATTTGTAACCCTCTGATAGTGGCTTTGTTTTTTCCAAATGAATTAGAAAATTCCTATACTATTGATTGATAAAAACCTATTTTATTTTCAAAATAGGTTAACCACCCTATATTCCTAAATAATATGGTGATGTCTTGTTTCTCTAAAAGTGGTGCCAAGTTCGTAGGTTGAATTTTAACACAATTTCCTCCCATGGTGGTTTGACTCAGTGTACATAATGATCAGTAGGTCTTTATTGTCAATTTTCCAAGATAAGAATGTTTTGGCTTTGTTAATCATTATTCCTTATACTTGAATTTTAAATAATATGAAAATGAATATCATGTAGCATCTCAAGGTATGGAATTGATGTGTCATTTATGGAAACCTCCCCCCCCAACTAACATGTCACTCATCCTTGAGTGAAGTACATGAAGGAGGGTAGGAAATAAGTTGATGTAGACATGGAATTGGTAGAAAAATGAGTAAAAATGCCTTGGAGTGACAACTGCATAAAAGTGATATTTAAATTACCATGGGATATGCCCATCACAATTATTTCAAAATCATCCAACATGATGATTGCATTAACTATAATTAATAAGAATTAATTAATAATTTTCCATGAAAAAATTGAATAATTACCTTAATTATATGGGTTACCTCATTATACATATGTGAGTGGATGTTGAGACAACTAATTGAATTAGGATGACATGGAACATGATGTTGATATCATGATAGAGGCATGTGGATTTGATGTGATATGGAGGCTACCATATGTGTCATCATAGAGTTGGATTAGGTGGATGTTCATGGTTGATGTTGGATTAGATGGTGGTGACATAGGGACTAAAGGAGATGTCTACTACCACCAACTATAGATGAAGATAACTTGTATAGGAGTAAGATGTAAATCAAAGTGTTGAGGGTGGATGCAATGGAATAAAACCAAAGGATTTGTGCCCACACTTTCCTCGAGAGAACAAGTTGAATTTGCATCATCTTATAGCAGTTGATCTTCTTATGATATCAACTTATTCTTATGGCCTAGAGATGTAATTTTTTTTAAATAGGGGTGAACAAATTGACAATTTAAACTACCATCTAGTTTCCTTAGAAACCATCCTTCTAAAGATGCATAACGTAACCTATAGCAACCTATTAATTAACCTATAGCAATGGAAAACACATTATGTATCTCAATTTTACAATCTATAGTATAAAAGGTACATCTTATAGCACAGAATATGGATCCTATAGCACAGAATTTACATCCTATAGCAATGGAAAAAACTACCTAGGAAGGCTAAAAATAGGTGTTTGAATTTACAGGAAAGGCAGAGGATACAAAAGGAGCTAAAAAGTACATGTTTATTACTTTGAGGATTTTTCTCATGCATTTTTCTTTTTATTTTAATTTCTCCCCTTAGATGGTTAGTAAGCTGATTTCCCATTTAAGGGTTTGTTTTATATAGATATTGATCAGCCAGATACTATTTTCCTAACCAACACCTATAAATAATGCCTGAAGGTTTTCATTGCTGATTTTTTTATGACATTTTATAACTTTACTTGATCGACTAGTCAACTGATTAATTAGAGTTTTTATTTAGCTTAGAGCCAACCAAAATAAATGATTAGAGTAGTTACAGTAAAGTGGTTATTCTTTGCAACTGGAGATAAAGGTTACATTGAAATACCTTATTGATGTAGAAGCAATATCTACAACATGTTGAGAGTAAAATGAGGTGTGTCCATCCATAATCTATCGAGTGAAGCTTTCCTTAGAAAGTGTTTTTTTGTATAATTTGAGCCTATATCCATTAATTAGAAAACATAAACATCCATGGTCAATGGTATGCAATTTGACAACCCCATTCTCAAATACTTCCTCTATTTCATAGGGCCTAATCCATTTAGTTCTTAACTTACCCTTATGGTTTTTGGATTTAAAATCAAAAAGGAGGGCCCAATCTTATGGCAAAAACTCTCTTGTCTTTATATACTTATCGTTCCATTAGATCATTTGATGTTTCATGACTTTAGTATGATTTAGTGTTTCCTTTCAAACTTCATCCAAGGTAATCAACTGTAGGACTTTATACTTATTTGGTTGTCATAATGTTGACCAAATTTGACTTTTAGGTCAAATTGGGACCCCTACATGTCAAAACTTGAGTTTTAAGTGTTTTAAGGGGTTTAAGGTTTGGTCAAAAGTTATATTATAGGTCATTTAATATTATTCAATGTTATATTATCCTTGGTCATTAATTTTATTAGCCAATATGTCCTTTTAAGTCATTTAAGGGGTTAAAATTGAGTATTTAATGAGTTATACATGTTTCTTAGGAAGTGTGAAGGTTTCAAAATGTGATTTCATATCCCATGTGTCCTAATATGTCTTAAGTAACTGAAACCAAGTAAAAAGTGGTAGGTTCCTTAGAAAAGGTATAGTTTTCTTGAGAAAAAGGGTGAGTTTGGCACTTGTACAACACATGGGGAAGTGTGTCATATGGGAAAAAATCATAAAATGCCTTTTTAGCTTCCCTAAGCACATTTCCATGCTTGAAGTGCTCTAGAAGTGCCATTTTTAGCCCAAAAATGTTCTACTCCTTTTTCAATCTTCTTGGTAAGCAGAAGTGACCTTCAAGTTTGTCCTTAGTACAAACAACTCAAAAGGTTTCAGCTCAAATGCCTTGGGTAGGATAAATTAAACTCATGTACATTAATTTCCATATAAATATTTTGAATAGTGGTGGCTTGTGTTTCATGAACCATTCTCATGAAGTTGATTTTACTTTTCTGCTTGTTAATCTATGCACCCTACAAGTTTTGCTCTCATTTGGGAAATTTCATAAAACTCAACTACTAATATTGGTTTTCAAAGATGTTGACTCTCCCCTATAATGTTTTACATTCTTGGGTTAAATTTATAATGTGTTTTTATGGGAAAATCATCTTAGGTTTGCAGATTGGTCTCATGTGGGATGATAGGCCTATTTTCAACATTTCTAGATCTTCATGTTTTGTAAATATCTTCAGATGGTTGTGATAGGTCTCTTTTCATGTTTTCAATGTGCTATTTTTCCCTTCCTCCTTTCAACATTCATTTTTCAAAGCAATTCTCATGAGTGCAGTCACGGAGCATCATGCAGTCAACTTTTGCTCACTTTTTTCTTGCAACCATGGTGAGGCATGTGCATTAAACTTATATGTCATGTTCAAAAAGGTGTATTTAAGGTTTTAAATCATTGGTGGATATTTTGGTATCATTAATAAGTGAATAAAGCTTCATTTGATGTTTAAAATAAAGACTGAACAATCATATAACACATTCCTAGTTAGCCTGCCATGAACAACTCATCCATAGGTGCCATAAAGGAAGTGTTCATGTTGAAAAGAGAGTTTTGACACTTTATCTAGGTGTTTTAGAATTTTAAAGATGCATTTGGAATTATGATATAGGTTTACAACTCATGAAACCTTAAAACCATATTATGGCATGATACATAGCTTTCAAGTACTCCAACCATGTTGTTTTATCTTTCCTAGGTAGTTACATCACCTTTTTCAAGCATTTCTACATTGTCTATGGAAGTTAGACCTCTAGGATCATCTTAAATATCTAAAGAGTCAAGTTTGAGGTCTGAGTAGGTATATGACCCTAAAATATATAGATTGGATTTTAAGGTTTCCATTAGTTCATATGTCCAAAAACCCTATTTTGAGCCTGAAAATAGAATGCCCATTGTCCAATTTTCTCACCCTTACTGCCTACATACTGAATGCACACCTAAAAGTGGCATAGCAGAGGGATATGATGTTATAATGGAGTATTGAGACATGAATTGAAGCTCTTATTTAGACCCCAATATGTTGAAATGGCCTTATCATGCACTTTTAAAATGTTAAATAGGTCAAATGAGAGTGAACTATGCTAAAATGTTCAATTGAATGTGTTCAAGCCATAAGTCCCTAAAGGAACAAAACAAAGATCTTGGAGGTCTTGTTGATATTTTGTAAAATGGTTGGTATGACTTGTGAATCACCTAGATGATCATTATTTTTAACCTCTAGCATGGATAGACAACTTGAAAATTTGGAATGGTAGATGACAAATGGAAGGTGGTTTTTGGGAAGCCTAAAATCACAACTTTATGCATTATTTTCAGTCAATGATATCTATAGGTCAAAGTTATTAGTGCTCATTCAACTAATGTTTTAAGACCAAGGTATACTTCCATATTTTGTGTGACCTTAATGATGTAATAGGTCAATAATTAACATGGTGGTCATCAATAAGAGATGATTTATGGTGTCTTAAGTTCCATTTTGTACCTATATGATCATATTGTTCAATCATAGTTGACTTTGTCTAACTATGTCATACAGTGAGAAGTTTTGAGGTCCAAGGTGATTGAAAAAGAGTTAGGTAAAGTGAACATGATTTAAATAAATTTAGACACATAATAATGAATCTTTAAAGTTTTCAATAACTCCTAAGCACTATTTTCAATACACCTACAGGCAGGGAGACACTAATAGGTAAGGTGTCTTAGTCTAGCAATGAAGGACTCAACTGAGAAATTCAAGTGCATATAAAGGGTATGATCATGGTATAAATGACTTATATGATTTTCAAATGAATTTAGAAATATCAAGAAGGTATTATACATTATTTTCCAAACCTAAAATATACAATTGCACCTACATGTGCCTATTCCAAATAGCAAAACATAGTCAGTTGTATTATGTCATACAGTAACCAAACTTAGAAATTTTGAATGTGAGAGATACATAAAGAGGAGATAGAGGTTTCAACCAATTTAAATTATTTTATGATTTTAAATTAGTCCTATAAACATTGGTTTCCAACTAAACTACAGAAGGGAACCTATAGGCAGGGGTCATTAAGGCAGAACACAGTCAAAAGGAAACTTAGTCTTGTGAATTCAAGAGTATGAGGGGTCCATGAGAGGTCAAAGTGGGGAATAAATACTATAACACATCCATAATGATTATAAAAACCTATATAGGATTTTTAAATTACAAATTAATCAAAAATAAGGTCTCTAACCATGCATACACAGTCTACTTTCAAACACCCTTGCACAATCCTTTTGCCTAGAAACTAGTCTTGGAACTTGAAACCTTGAAGGGTCAAATGAGATGACCAAAAATTGAATTTTTTTATATAGGATAATTTTAACCTATATAAACTCATCCAATATTTTATTTTCCTAGACAAATAGGGTAAGTTCCCTCTATTTTATCTTAGATAGAGAGCACTTCCCTAGGTGCTCAAACCTATAGTTTTGGAAGATAGAGATGGCCAAATTATTTGGGAGATATTTGGGATTTGAAATAATATTTTTAAAGTTGAATTTCACATGGTATAGCATAAATAACCTTTCACATAAGATAAAATCTATACAAGATGGCCTAGACCCTCAAACCTGTAGTCAAGCCTAAGGGCAGGATTAGGCCTAGTGATCAAGTATGTGACCATTTCCACTTTTATCCCTAAGTGTGATTCATACCTTCTTTAAAATTGTTTATAGGATCATATTATAGGTTTTTGAGTTATTTTAATTCAGGTAAGCCACCAATAAATCATTTTGGGCTTAAGTTGTAGGTAGGCCTATTGAGCATTCTTGGGACTAGTGCCCAAATGGGGAACCATTTACACTTATAGCCTAAAATATGCTTCCTATCATATTGGATCATGATTATAAGTTTTTTATAGGTGTTATAAAACTTTCACATTGCAAAGGAGTCACAAGATAAACCATTTTTGAGCTCAAAATTCATTCAGACTTGTAGAAAAGTGAAGGAGAACCTCACTAAGGTGTTTTCAAGTGTTCATATCTCTCTTTTTGATATACATGTGAGAAAAATAAGTTTTTAGGAGTTATATAAGGTCCTAAAAATCACTTCAATGGCATTATTTTGATATTTTAATGTCAGACCTTTATGAAACATCACTAAAGGTCAAAACTACTCCAAAACCCTTGCAAGGATCAGTCTGGACAAATGAGGTTGGAGATGAATTATAATGGAATATATTAACCATGAAACCTATTTTAAGTTGTAAATCACTCCCTCAATATACTCCAAATGCTTTTTGGTTATACAAACTTGTACATACAAGGTAGAAATAGGGTATTTTTGACCATTTTTTATGTTGTGAAGGTTCTAGGATAATTCTAAAGATTAAAATAAATTTGGGATAAATATTAAGAGTTTTTATAACCCCCCATGTTAATTTATTTCCTCATAAAAACTCCTAAGTGCCTCAATAGGAGCTCTCATCTCATCTAGTCAAAATTGGCATATTGGAGAAGTTAGTGAAAAGTGTGAAAACTCTAAGTGAAAGTGATTTTGATGTGTCCCTAATGATTATAACGATATTAAGGGTATTTATATGTTTCATTCACTCCATCCCATGTATTTTCATGATAAATTGATGCTAATTTGTAGGCCAAGTGTGCAGGGTGCATAAAAGGAGAGTTTTTTAGATAATAGATGATGATAGGTCATTTTGGGATGATTCCAGATGACCAGGCATACAACCAATGCTTGTAGAGGCATGTCTAAAATCCATAACCTTCATTACAATCATTTAACCTGGTCTTATTTAGTTATGATGCATTAAAATAAGGCCAATCATTAAGGTAGTTTTTTTAAGCCAAAATGAGGAGTTTTATGTCACTTTACAAGAGTTTGATGACTTGTATGGACACTTAGGATTCCTAAATTTGAATGGTTTATCCCATATCATATTCACATGAAAAAATAAATAATTTTATTATCTTTACAATTGTCCTTATGACCCTTGGACTTCTATATTCTTCTCTCTCTCTCAAGTTCTATAAAAACTAGCCATTTTGGCTATTGTAGTGGATGTTCTACCTGAGTATAGTGAAGCCATGCTCATTTGCATACATTTTGATAAATAATAATACTTATTTTTACCTCATCCATGACTATTCTTATTGTATTCATTTATAATGTTTGATTTTTCATAAGTGAATACTATGGATTCCTTAGCATGTTATTTCATTCTATCATCTATTTACAACTAGAAAGCTTCTTCTTGCAGGGCATGTGGTGTTATATGAAATTTAAATGCTTGAGTGAGTTATTATTTTAATTAGTGCAATTCAAGGCCTCTTTTATAGTCCTCTTATCCTAGGTTTTCATCCATAACCTTAAATCGTAACATTAATGTGAGAAGATGCAGATTGGAGAAGTGTATGTTTATTTTATCCCTTGGTTTCAAGTGTAATATGCTACTAGTTGGAAGTCATCATCTATTTTGGTGTATCACCTTCTTTAGGTTAGCTTGATTTTAATTATCTCTCTCCCTTTTCACCCCAAAATTAAAGTGTAGTTTTAATACAAAGTGTTATATTAAGAGAGCTAGCCCTATCTATAGATTCACCTCATCCTTAGGCTACCTACAAGCCTAGAGGTGTTTCCATTATGCCACTTGGATGAAGAGAGATTAATAATCTCCTGAAAGGGTGAAAATCTAAGTGACTATATTTTTTGACATGCTCATTCAGACTCTTGGTCTAATAAGTTAAAATATTTTTGGTGTTGTCTTTCAACAATCAACCTTTAGAGGCATCTATCTAAGCATTAAGGATGACTCCAAGATAACATCAGCCGGTCAAAAAGCCTAGGTATTCATTTTGAAGATTATTGATGACAATGCCTTGTGATTTTGCTTCTTAATTAATTTGCATGACTAAATTTGGTGTTGAGTATTTTTTTACACAATTTTGTGAGGTTTATCAAGCTTATGGCACTCATTATCATCCTTGGTATTATCCTTACAAACCTAAGCATGAGCCCTATACAACTCATAACAAGGTTGGTTATAGAACTAATAAGGATTATGATAAGGTTGAAAATGATCATATTGTATCTGGTAATACTAATCTTCAAAAAGGCTATTATGTTGGTCAAGACATGTGGCAGTCTTATAACCCTTCATTTCCATCTCCATATGGACACTATGTTCTTGAACAACCCTATGAATATGGCTACCAAGAGAACTATCACGAAACACCTCTCTATCAATCCCAATATGAACTTTATCCTTCATATCATGATGCTTATTAGCCTCAATAGTATTCCTATGAATTTTGTCATATGAAATTATATGTTTCCAAGACTCACACACAAAGATATCATTGGCAAAGTGCAACTCCTACTCATGTAGATGTTTGTCCTCCTAAGTAGCCCAAGAATTCACTTCCATAAGAGCTTACTAGTGCTTTTCTATTTTATAAACCTACTCATAAGCCTTCTCCTTCATCCCTCACTTCATTTCCAACTCCTTCACCTTCCACTACATCTCACATTCTAGCCCCTTCACCTCAAATCCATTAGCCTGTCCATCAACTTCAAACCTCATCCCTTCTTAAAAAAGAGCTTATCTTGAAAGAAGCAAGTGAAGAAGAGGAATCTCAATTCATGGATGACCAAGAGGATCTCATGAGTGATTATGAGGAATAAATCACCATAGGGACTCCCCTTGGTGAACAAAATAATAATCCACAAGCTTTTACCTCCATATTTAAAGGGTTGTGTGTCCATGAAATAGACACTAATGCCTCCATTTTTGAGGGATGTGTATCCATAGGAAATGTGGCCAAGACTTGAAGAAGGAGGTGCTTGAATAAGAATACATGTCCGATCATGAAGTTTTAGATAACCATCTCAAGCATGTAAATGAATGTGACATTAAGGATGAAGAACAAGGTCAAATCATTCCTTAAGAAGTGGCAGTCCTAAGAGAGTGTCATAAGACCAAGGTAGAAGAAATAGCCCTTGAAGATGACATCCATGAGGAAGAAGATTTATGGTAGAATTTCAATGTCATATGCAAGGAATTTGATAGTTTGGGTAAGTTTTTCATTCTTCAAAATATTGAATAGATAATGACAAGTTTGTTGATGAATCTAAGCATGATATTGAGTGCTCAATCAAACATGAGGATGAAGTTACTTTTTCTAGTCAAGATATTGTTATAATGAAGACATTTGATGATGCTAATATACAAGTTGTAAATATGGATAATGATGTTAACGTAGACCTTGTTACACCTAAAAGATAGTCAAGAGCTTTGTATGATTTAAGACCACATTTAGGGATGTGGGAACATGGTGGAAGTAATCTTAGTGCATCCAAATATAAAGCACACTATATCAAGAAGGAGGACAAGGATGAGAGGACTGTCATATTATCAAACTTACACATCAAATGCCAAGTTCATGATAAGGATGAGAGTGTTTGGATGCAAGAGGGGTTCACTTCTTTGGTCAACCTATTTGGAGCTACTTGGTTCTCATTGAATCTCATGCCAATGAATCTGGTAAATACCATGAAGAGGATGGAGGCATCAATGCTAAAGGATAAAAGGCTACATGTATCACTAAACATTTCATGTCATGAAGCAAGGAAGGTTTCAAACTTCCCTTTTGATCTAGGAGGGATATTTGCTTAGTTTTTAAGCTGTATATATTTGTTTTCTTCCTATTTTTCCTAAGTGATTTGAGCATATGTGTGTCTTGTTAGTGTGTTTGCTTTATTTCATGTGTGTCTTTTGTTTTGTGTGGTTGAGGTAATCATTGGTCTTATCTTAATCAAATATTTTAGTAAATGGTCAAATTCTTCTTATTTTTCTCAAACTTTAGTTGATTCCTAAACCCAATTATTTGATAAGGCTACTGGTCTAGTTAGCACAGCAGGCATTCTACCCCTATGAGTCATCAATTTGTTGACCAAATTTGACTTTTAGGCCAAATTAGGATGCCTATAGGTTATAAATTGATATTTAAGTGTTTTAGGGAATTTAAGGTTTGGCCATAAGGTATATCATAGGTCTTTTAAGGTTATTCAATGTTATATTAGCCTTGGTCATTAATTTTATTAGCCAATATGTCCTTTTGAGTCATTTTAGGGGTCAAAATTGAGCATTTAATGAGTTTTACAAGTTTTATAGGAAGTGCAAAGGTTATAAAATGTGATATCACATCCCATGTGTCCTAATATATCTTAAGTAACTGAAATAAACTTAAAATTGGTAAGTTCCTTAGAAAAGGGGTAGTTTTCTTGAAAAAAGGGTGAGTTTGGCACTTATACAATCCATGGGGAAGTGTTCCACATGGAAAAATATAATACAATGACTCTTCAACTTCCCTAAGCTAATTTAAACATTTGAAGTGCTCTGTCAGTGCCATTTTTGGCCCAAAACCATTCTACTCCTTTTTGAATCTTATTGGCAAGCAAAAGTGACCTTTAAGTTTGTGCTTAGTATAGATAGATCAAGAGGTTTTAGCTCAAAATCCTTGTGGAGGTTAAATTAAAATTAGATACCTTAATTTAAATATAAATATTTTGAATAATGGTAACATGTGCTTCATGAACCATTCTCATGAAGTTGACTGTACTTTTTTGCTTGCTAATTTGTGCACTCTACAAGTTTTGCTCTTGTTTGGGAAATTTTGTACAACTCAGATGCTGATATTGTTTATATAGGATTTTTACATTCAATTATAATGTTTTCCATTCTTGGGTTCATTTTCCAAGGTGTTTTTATGGGAAAATCATCTTGGGTTTATAGACTAGTCTTATGTGGGATGACAGGCCTATTTTCACCATTTCTAGATCTCCATGCTTTGAAAATGTCTTTAGAGGTTTGTGATAGGTATATTTTCATGTTTTAAATGGTATATAATTCCCTTAATTATTTCAACATTCATTATATAAATCAATTCTCATGAGTGCAGTCATGGAGCACCATACAATCAACGTTTGTTTAATGTTTGCTTGCAACCATGGTGAGGCACATGCATTGAAACTATATGCCATGTTTACAAAGGTGTATTTAAGGTTTTAAATCCTTTTTTGATCCCTTCACATCATTAATAATTTAATAAATCTTAATTTTATGTTGAAAATAGAGACTAAGTAATCATATAGCACATTCCCAGTCAGTCTACCATGAACAACTCATCCACAATGCCATAAAGGAAGTGTTCATGTTGAAAGGAGGGTGTTGAAACTTTATCCAAGTGTTTTAGAATGTTAATTATGAATTTTTAATTATTATAAATGTTTAAAAATCATGAAATTTCAAAGGGAATGATCACTATCCAATTTACTCACCCTTACTACCTACATACTAAATGCACACCTACAGGTGGCATAGCAGAGCGATATGATGTCATAATGGAGTATTTAGACATGAATTGAATATTTTATTGAGACCCAAATGTGTTAAAATGGCCTTATTATTCATTTTTTACATGTTAAATAGGTCAAATGAGAGTGAAATATGTTAAAAGGTTCAAGTGAATGTTTTCAGGCAATAAGTCCCTAAAGGAACAAAACAAAGATCTTGGAGGTCTTGTTGATATTTTGGAACATGATTGATATGAATTATGAAGCACATATATGATAATTATTTTTAACCTATATCATGGATAAGAACCTTTCAAATTTGGAAGTCCAGATGATAAATTGAAGGTGGTTTTTGGGAAGCCTAAACTCACAACTTTATGCACTATTTTCAGTCAATGATATCTACAGGTCAGAGCTATTAGTGACCCATTCAACCAATGTTTTTATACCAAGGTATAATTAAATATTTTTTGTGAAATTTTTGATGTAATGGGTCACCAATTAACATGTTGTTCATCAATATAATTTTATTGATGGTGTCTCAAGGTCCATTTTGCACCTACATGATCTTATTGTTCAAACATAATTGACTTTTTCTAACTGTCATACAATGAACAGTTTTGAGGTCCAAGGTGATTGAAAAGAGTTAGGTAAATTTAAAATGATTAAAATAAATTTATAAAAATAAAAATGAATCTTTAAATTTTTAAATAACTCCTAAGCACTATTTTCAAGACACCTACAGGCAGGGAGACACCATAGGCAGGGTGTCTCAGTCTTGCAGGGAAGGACTCAACTAAGAAATTCAAGTGCATATGAAGGGTATGAGCATGGTTTAAATGACTTATATGATTGTAAAATGAATTTTTAAATATTAGGAAGGTTTTATACATATTTTTTGAAACCTAAAATATACAAGTGCACCTACATGTGCCTATTCCAAATAGCAAAACATAGTCAATTGTATTATGTCATATAGTGACCAAACTTAGACATTGTGAATGTGGGAGATACATAAAGGGGAGATAGAGGTTTAAACCAATTTAAATGATTTTATGAGTTTAAATTAGGCCTATAATCATTGGTTTCCAACTAAACTACATAAGGGAACCTACAAGCAGGGATCATTAAGGTAGAACACAGTCAAAAGGAAACTCAGTCTTATGAATTCAAGGGTATGAGGGGTCCATGAGAGGTAAGAGTGGGGAATAAAGAATATAACACATCCATAATGATTATGAAAACCTATATAGTATTTTTTAAATAAAAATTAATTAAATTTAAAGTCTCCAACCATGCATACATAGTCTACATTCAAACACCCCTGCACAGTCCTTTTGCCTTGAAACTAGTCTTGGAACTTGAAGCTTTGGAGGTTCAAATGAGATGACCAGGAGATAAAATTTTGTCTAGAGGGTAATTTAAACCTATATAAACTTATAAAATACTTTTTTTCCTATAAAAATAGGTTAATTTCCCTCTATTTTGCCTCAGATGGAGGGCACTTCCCTAAGTGCTCCAACCTGCAGTTTTGGAAGGTGGAGATGGCCATATGAGTTGGGAGCTATTTGGGCATTGAAAGAATATTTTTAAACTTAAATTACACCTATTAAATAATTAATAATCTTTAAAATAAGATAAAATATCTACATGGTGGCTTAGACCCTCAAACCTATAGTCAAACCTAAGGGGAGGATTAGGCCTAGTGATCAAGTGTGAGACCATTTCCACTTTTAACCCTAAGTGTGATTTATACATTATTTTAACTTGTTGATAAGATCATATTATAGGTTTTTGAGATATTTTTAATTCAGGGAAGCCATCAATAAATTCATTTTAGGCATAAGTTGTAGGCAGGCCTATTGAGCATACTTGAGCCTAGTGCCCAAATGGGGAACCATTTACACTTCTAACCTAAAATATACTTCCTATATTATTCAACCATGATTATAGGGTTTTTCCAAGTGTGATAAAGATTTAAAATTACAAATTAATCACAAGATAAACCATTTTTGAGCTCAAAACAAATTCAAACCTATAGGAAAGTGAAGGATAAGCTCACTAAGTTATTTTCAAGTGTTCATATCTCTCTTGGTGCTTTGCATGGGAGCAAAAGAAGTTTAGAGGAGTTAGATTGGGTCCTAAACATCACTTTTTATGAATTATTTTGAGATTTAAATGTTAGACCTTTATGAAATATCACTAAAGGTCAAAACTACTTAGAAACCCTCCAAAACCCTTATAAGGACCAGTCTAGAGAAATAAAGCTAGAGATGCAATCTAATGGCATGGTAACTGCTCAGACACCCTCCAAATCCCTTTCAAGGATCAGTATAGATAAATGAAGATAGATATGAATTATAATGTCATAGTTTCACCATGAAAATAATTGTAAGTACTAGATGGATCCCTCAATCTACTCCCAATGCTTTTTAGTTGTACAGACTTATATGGCATGCCAAAAATAGGGTATTTTTTACCACTTTTTGTGTTGTGTAGGTTATAGGAGGAGTATAAATATTATAAAAAAAATTGGGTGAAATATTAAGACTTTTGTTAACCTTGAATGTTCCATTAATTCCTCAGAACAACTCTTAAGTGCCTATCTTAGCCAGTCAAAATTTGCATATTGGACAAGTTAGTGAGAAGTGTGAAAACTCTAAGTAAAATTGGTTTTTAGGTGTCCCTAATGATTATAATTATATGAAGGGTATTAATAGGTTTCATTCATTCCATCCCATAAATTTTAATTAGTAATTGATGTTAATTTTGAGGCTAAGTGTGTAGGGTGCATGAAAGGAGAGTTTTTTAGATTGTAGATGATGATAGCTTATTTGGGTTTGATTCTACATGACCAGTCCTAAAAAATTGCATGGAGAGGAATGTATTAATTCCATCCCATTAATTCCAATCATTATACCTGGTCTTAGTTAGTTATGAGGCATTTAATTAAGGCCAATCATGAAGGCAGTTTTTCTAGGCCAGAATGAGGAGTTTTATGCCACTTTACAAGAGTTTGATAACTTGTATTAACACTTTGGCTTCCTAACTTTACACAGTTCATAAAATATCCTCTTCACATGGAAAATTAACTAATTTTATCAGCTTTAAAAGTGTCCTTATGGCCCTTGGACTTCTCTCTTCTTCTCTCTCTCTCAAGTTTCATAAGGAATAGCCATTTTGGCCATTGTAATGGATGCTCCACCAAAGTATGGTGAATCCATGATAATTTTCATACATTTTGATCAATAATACTAATAATTTTTACATCCTCCATGACTTTTATTAGTGTGTTCATTTGGAATGTTTGATTTTGCATAAGTGAAGACTATGGATTCCTTAGCATGTTATTTCATTTTATCATCTATTTACAGTTGGAAAGCTTCTTATTGTAGAGCATGTGAATTTTTATAGGAAATTTCAAGGATTGAGTGAGTTATTATTTTCATTAGTGACATTCAAGGCCTCTTGCCTAGTCCTCCTAGCCTAGGCATTCATCCATAACCTCATAGTGTAACATTGATGTGAGAAGATACAAATTGGAGAAGTGTATGTTAAGTTTATCCCTTGGTTTATAGTGAAATATATTGTTGGTTGGAATTAATCATATATTTTGTTGTATCACCTCCCTTAGGTTAGTTTTCTTTTAGTTATCTCTCTCCCTTTTCACCCCAAAAGTTAATTGTAGTTATAATCCAAAGTGGTACATCAAGGGAACTAGCCCTATCTAGAGATTCACCCCATCCTTAGGCTACCCAAAATCCTAGAGGTGTTTCCATTATGCCACTTTCATGAAGAGATGTTAATCATCTCCTCAAAGGGTGAAATTCTAAGTCACAATAGATAAATCTAGGCTAAGTTCTAATATTGTCCTCAAAGTCTTATGTTCAAATCTAATGGACATCATAGGTTTCTTTCCATAGACCAATTCATATGGAGTGAGACCATTTATCGTCTTCCATGTGATTCATTATGCCCAAAATACTTCATGAAGATAAGCTTCCCAATCTTTATGATGCACATTGACTATTTTGGTGAGGATGTTCTCTGACTCCCTATTTGTGACCTCTACGTATCCATTAGATTGAGGATGGTAGGGGTGGATTTCTTGTGCTTGATTTCATATTATTTGATAAGGATATGTATGAGATCATATGTAAATTTAGGCCCTTATTTTGTAACAAATTATCTTGGTACCCTATAGTAGGTGAAAATTATTCATATAAAAATTTTGCCACCTTCACATCTCCTGCATGGGTTAAGGCCTTCACTTAATCTCATTTAGTGACATAATTTATGCAAACTAATATGTACTCCTTATTATTGGATTTTAAATTTATGGGACCCACAAAATCAAGTCCACACTTATCAAATGGTTTCAAAACCAACTATGGATATAGTGGCATTTCATCTGAACGTGTGGATTTCCCCATACATTGACATTGATACATTGACATGTGTATTCAAAGGAGTCCTTGTGCAGAGTAAACCATTAGTATACAGTAGTTAGAATCTTGGTGTTAATCCTTTTTTTGGAAAAATGACCCCCCAAAAGTTCTATCATAACATGCTTTAAGGATGTTAATAGCCTCATCTTCTCAGATACACTGATGTATAACTAAATCAAGTCCTATGACAAATAGGTACCCAGAGATCCATGAGTATGAACCATTTTTTTTATTAAATTCTAATTTTATTTGGGAGAAAAATTTTATGGCAATAATCCTATATCCAAATAGTTAGCAACATTTTCATACCAAGTACTATTGGTGGTTAATGAAAAAAGGTGTTCATCAGGAACAGAGTCATTTACTATAGTACTTTGCTCATTAGATTTCAATCGAGATAATAAATTTGAAATTACATTATCCTTGCCTGGTCTATCAAAAATGGTTATATCAAATTCCTATAGCAAATTCAACCATCTATTTATCATTTCAGTTACTACAAGCTTATTCATTAAATACCTGATTGTTACATGACCGATATGGATGAAGACTTGATACCTAGTAATGTAGTGTCTAAAATTGTTAATAGCATAGAATATAGCAAGGAATTCCTTTTCTATGATTATGTTATTGAGTTAAATTCCTTAGAGGTTTTTTCTGATGAAATAAATGGCATAGCTTAAGGATTACTCTTTCTATCCAAGGATAGCTCCTAGTGTATAATCAAAATCATTTGTATGGATATGAAAGGGCCATGATTAGTTAGGACCTCTTGACATAGTAGTTTTTATAAATAAATTATTTAATATCTTGGAACACTTCCTAACATGCAGTAGTCTAAACATAATTAACATCTTTAGAAATTAAAACAAATAAAGGTGTTACAATTTTACTGAATTTTTTGATAAAACTACAGTAATAACCAACATGTCCTAGGAAACTTTTAACATATTTTTGATTCTTTGGAATTGGTAAGTCTTTGATTATACTTATATTGGTAGGATCTACCTTAATACCTATATGTGATATGTGGTATCCCAACATAATACCTTCTGTCATTAGTATGTAAAAAATTTCATGACTTATGGACAACTGATGGTCTTGACAATGTTGAACTACTCTCTCAAGGATTTGAAGGGATTCAACATAGGTTTAGCTATAAATAATGAACTCATCCATATATATTTGTACAAAATCATGGGAGAGATCAAGAAAGATGCTCAAGACAGCTCATTGGAAGGTGGTTATAGCATTGTATAAACTAAATAAGTATTGTGTATGCATAGGTACCCCAAGGATACATGAATGTAGTCAATTTTTGTTCTTTAGGTGTTATTCAAATCTAGTTATAGCCACTAAATCCATCAAGAAATGAGAAATAATTTTTTCCTACCAATGTGTCATGGACTTGGTCAGTAAAAGAAAAGGAGAAATGATCCTTCCTTCTAGATGTATTCAATTTCCTATATTATACACATATACACAACTTACCCCCTTTATTAGGTACAATCACAAGGGGTGAATCCCATTGACTAATAGAAATAGGATTAATGTGTAGATTAGAAATCCAAGGGAGATTAGTCCATTATTAGTGAATAAATTAAAGACATAACTTCTCAAGTCTAATCCCTAGGTTGAGTTATATTGCTAACAAACATGAAATGCAATTATAAAGATAAAACAACAATCTTACCTCCCTTGAAGATATGCTTGAAAATTTGTTTGAAGAGGTTGAGCTTAGCTTGTAGAACTAGAGGTCTTTGGAAATGTCAACTCCATGTTTGGGCAGCATTTCCCCTTGTCTACACTTGATTCATCTTTGGCTTGGCATGAAAGAGTGATGAAAATGTTGAAGAAATTGAAGCTCCTAGAATGATTCTTGTATATAAATTCTAAAATAGAGAATATTTTCTAAATTGGAGGAAGAAACTCTAATTTATAGACTTTTCAAATGAATTTGAACCATCCATCTTGAGATGAGAATCAAGGGATGAGAATAAAAGATAATTTTTAATTCAAAATGGGAATCTTGACTTAAAAATTGGACTGGAGAACATGTGGTACTCATAAATGAATATAAAATTCATTTAGGAGGAAGATATAATATAAAATTAGTAAGTGGGATTTATATGTAATCAAAAATGCATCATGTCTATAAATCAATCCTAGCTCAAATAAGATAGAGAATACCTACACTTTCGATTGGGGATACACTTTTTAAGCAGGAGCATGACCAATATGGTGATCCACTAGACCCGATTAGGGGATCACTTGTCATAACATATCGTGATAGGAAGGGTCCTAAATCCTACAGTCTAATAGAATCATATAAAAAACCTAATGGAATCCTAAGGTTTAAAACATTTCACTTATTCTAATATTAAGAAAGTAAATCTAATCTAGTACACACCAAATTTTGTGGCACAAAGGATTTAGAAACAATAAAACAAACAACTAAACTAAATATGTATTATAATACATATACTTACGTCAATGTATATAGAATCTTAATACATGGGAGAAGAATACAAATGCATTATCTATCTACTCTTACAAAGGAGAAATAAAGTTAGGAATACTTACCTTTCAAGACAAACCCACTGAGCCTTAATCTCTCCCTTGGCCAAGGTGCTTCGCAAGATATTATTGTGGTATATAAAGATAACCAAGATAAATCAGCTATAGACTACATAACCTATCTAACCATCTAAAATACTTCTCCACAAGACAAGATATGTATCTCCAAAGAAAGTATGGAATACTAAGCTTTATTCCTCAAGTATAATGGTCAATAAGTAGATGTTCACTTGCAATTCTTCATTAATAATTCTTCTCTTATGAAATGGTGGGAATAAGCAGATCTTTCCCTAAATCCTCCCAAGAATGTTGGTTGTACAGGTTTGACCTAGTTAACCTAGTGTGTTTTCGAGGATAAATCACCAGGTCTGAGCTAGGTCGACTGAAAGGCTAACAAGCCAAAAAAGTGAAAAATACCCCTAAACTATAATGGGTTGACCTAGTCAACCTAGTATAGTTGAATTTTCAAAAGGGTGTTAAGATAAGAAAAGGAAGATGGAAAGAGGAAAAAGACTGGAGTAAGTAGGACTGAGAAGAATAAGCTTAGGGTAAATGGTTTTAGGAGACAAGTGTGTAGATAGCAAGTGGAAAAAGGGACAACAATCTTATGAAGCACTGATGGTCTGCCCACCCCTTTCTTGGTATACCCCTTAAGTCATGAACTCAGAGAGATTGAGACTCGATAGTTTCTTGCAAGATAGAAAGTGTCAGTAATCAATAAAAGTTTGAAAATATTATGTGTATACAAGATTGAGTATAATATGAGGTGGATTATTAAATTACAAAGATGAGGAAGATAATATTATAAAATTCCAATGATGGGGGATAAGCAGATCCTAAAGCATCTTTGAAATTTAGGAAAGGGAAATAGAGTGGAACATGACCTCATGAGGTGAGGATCATTAGATTTTTGGATTTATAAAAATTATGAATATTCAAAATCCATGGAATTTATTATTAAGGAAGTATTAGTTAATTAATTTGGATTAATTAACTTAATAAATATGTGAATAATAAACCATGAATAATGATGATGAATAGTAATGAAGAATTAGAATTAAAGAAAATTAGGGATGATTAAAATCAACACAAAGTGTCTGATTTTAAGTGTCTACATTTTTTCCCTATTTGAGAAGTCATTGTGAGATACAGCTAAAATAATGAATTTTTAAAGAATGAAAAATTCATTAAAATATTAGGTGAATAAATAATTAGTGACCCATGATTCCCCCTCAAGAGGGCATATAGGACATGGATAAGCTCTCGAAAAAGAGAGAAATAAGAATGATGAACTTAACTCATGGATAAGCTTAATCTAAATGAACTAATTCTTATATACCTTGATTGTACTGGTAAAGAATAGTAGATTAAAATTGGCCCCAAGGTGGGGATAAGTGGGAAGGATGCATCCCAAAACAAGTAGCACACTTTAACCAACCCCAAATAGGGCTAAAATTTGTGGGTTTAGAATTAGAAAAATTTACCCTAGTAGGGAGAAATAAAGGTATAGGGTTATAAAGATGATAGTACATAAATGGAAATATATTTCCCTAGTAGATTGGATGTAATCATTGATAGGTCCAAATGATTTATCCCAGTAGGGCAGATTTCATTTTTAAATGTTGAAAATGATTATCTGATTGATTGGAAAGCATTACTCAAGGATTTAAACTGTCACACATAAAAAAAATTGAGAGGAGCGATGCAAACATAGGTACAATGGTATAATGACTTTTCAAAAATGAAGAAGCCACAAAAAACTATGCACCTATGAATGGTCAAAGTGATAAGATAAATGATAATTAGAAGAAAAAGATAATAATTAAAGAATGATGTGATTAGATTGGAAGAATTTTAACAAAATGGTCATGACTCTTTGTATATGCCTAAATATATCATGAGTAGCATATAATTTAGCCACATATTTAAGGGATTATGGTGAACAAGGATATTTTGCACTGCACCATTGCTAAGTAAACTCCCAAATCTATATTTTTGATATAGCATGAAACATTATGCACTATGATATAAAACATCATGATGACCTAGTTGTAATGTGTATAAGGGCTGACTCCTTATCCAATAGATAATTGAAAGCAACACACCAATGATAAAAAAAACCATGATGATAATACTAACAAATTATAATGGATTGACTCAAGTATAACTATGTGATAGGAAGCACCATGATGATGACCCTACTGTTATAATGGATTGAGTCAAGGCAATATTGGAAAAAAGTAAATAAACAAGCAAACACACACACACACACACACACACACACACACACACACACACACACACACACACACACACACACACACACACACACACACACACACTTGAAAATAAAAGCAATATAAATCATCTTGATGTTGAACCAAGTCAAAATTCATGCATGAAGGCTCAATGATAATGATAAATGGATGGTGCCCAAATAAAGGATACATACAATGGAAGGACAGATCTCCAAGTGGCTAAAATAATTGGAACTAATAATGAATCTACCCTAGTAGGGTAGATTTGGGAAGGACACATCCCAGTAATGATTTAGGACTTAAAAGGAGTGAATTAAGGACTTTAAATGGATTTAGGATGAGATAAATATTTTTGGATTTTGGGGATTTTATATCTCATTTTGAGATTATAATCCATTTTCAAATGTTCATATTTTGGGGGCTTTATATCTCTTTTTGAGATTGCAAGCCATTTTTAATTTTTAGGTCTTTTGATTATTTTGAATATTTTTAAGGTTTTGAATATCTCAACTCAATTGAGGATTACAAGATATAGAATGGGGAAAACATTTCTTAAATTGCTCTCAAAATGGTGACAGCATTGGATTAAGGTGATTGATCTAACCTTAGAAATTGAGTGTTGCCTATATAGTCAAAATGGACCTTAGGTCAATGTAGTTCCACCCATAGGGTTTGAGATATAGATCAATAGACTAAAATAGCTTGAAAAAGGGTAAGAGTTTGGGATAAGGGGTAACTAAGCTGACCTAAGAAACTAAACACTGCCTACATAGTCCAAATGGACCTCAAGTCAATGTAGTTCCACCCATAGGGTTCAAAATATAGATTAATAGACTAAAATAGCTTACAAAAATGCAATAGCCTAGGATAAGGGGTGATCGATCTGACCTTAAAATTTGAGCACTACCTACATAGTCCAAATGGACCTCAGGTTAATGTAGTTAAACATATAAGGTTTGAAATAGGGATCAACCGTAGGGTGGAAAACAGGAATGGCACATGATAAAATAAGTGGCATAAGATTTTTTAAAATGTTGAATAATAATGGATGATAATGAGGGAAAGTATTGGGAATATTCAAGGACCATGTCACATGAGAACCAAATGTGTCTAGTTTTCAAAGTATCTCATAGATAGTAGGCTAAAACAAGGTCTTAATATACTTTCCACTTCTATAACAAGGTCAATGTGGGAAGACTAATGGTCACAATAAGAAGAGATGGGTTGAATAGAATTAAATGGTAAAAATGGCTTGAAATGGTAATGGAATGGAAATGGCTAAGATGGCTTGAACATAATGGTCTATAATGTAAATAGGGATACCCCTGAGTGTCAAGGTACTTGCAAATAATAATTATTTACACATGATGCTAGAAACATGGTTTTCATCATGGTACTTGTCCAAGGTGCCATACATATGGTTTTCACCATTAAACAAATTATTTTTGCTTCTCTTTTGATTTAGTGATTTGTATTTTTTATTTTATCATCTCAACTCAATGAATGATTATGATATACGTAATGTAGACCCTTTGTTGTCTAACCAATACCTACTCAGAATAGCTATTATGTATGAATCATGTTGGTGTTGTGAACTACACTAATGTTGTTGTGATATTTGTTAGTTATTGATTATGTTTCCTCCAACCCTCTAGACAAAATTTCTTCATAGCCTCTATAAAAAAGAGTGTTTCTAGGAAGGATGAATAAGGGTAGGAATGGGATAAATGATCTAGTTGAATAATGGAAAATAGGTTGTGACTGGAATGTATAATGATTGGTGGGCAAATGAAAATTGGGATTTTTAGTCACACATATTGTTGTTTATTCCATATTTGACTTGTACTTGGTTGTGGCAAGGCCAATATTAACTTTAATAATGTATTCATGATGTGATTTACAACTAATTTTCTCAATTATTGATACCTCGAAGAGGTTTTCACCAACAATTATTTCTTAATTTTTATGATTTGAATTTTCCAATAGTGTCATGAATAAGGTTTCACTAAGGGTTGTTGATATCTTAGTTTGATTGTCCCTTTGTGACTTAATCAAGGTTTCACTAAAGGCTTTTCACTTTTTATTTTGATTATCATCTAGTGCCTCAAACAAGGTTTCACTAAAATATGTTGATTTTAAAGTTTGATTATCCCCTAGTGCCTTAAACAAGGTTTCACTAAGAGATTTCTCTTTTTCCTGAATGGTGTCTCGATTCCTTGAAAATTTTACCATTGAAATGTCACCATGAAATAATTTCAATGATTTGTGATTCTATCAATCCCAATCAATGTTTGTGAGAGGTGGAATGTTAATATAATGGCTAGGTTGATTAATGGTAAAAGTACGTGTGATGGTAATTATTGACCAAATTTGAATTTTAGGTCAAATTTGGACCCCTATAGGTAAAAAAATTATTTTATAGATTTTTATGGGTAAAATACTTTTTCATAGGCTATATTATAGTTTATTTGATGTTATCTGATGTATTTTTAGCCTTAGTCATGGTCTAATTATTTTATTTGTCATTTTGGGTCATTTAGTGAACTTTTAGGGGTCATAAATACAAGTTTCATAGTTCCCAAGGTGTCTACATGTCCTATTTTACTTTAAAAAATCCAATAAGTGACATTCCCTATTAGGAATGTTAGTTCAATCAAAATATTGTAGGTTATCTAACTAAAGATCAAGTAATCAACTGAAAAGGGTGAGTTTGGTACTTGTACAGCCCATGGGGGAACATGACATGTGATATAAGGTAATGGAACACCTATTCATCTTCATCACACTCATATAAATTATTTAAATTATATATAATTTCCATTTTTAATCCAAAACTATTCTACTCCTTCTTTGCCTTTCTAGACATACAAAAGTGACCATTAGGTTTGTACATAGTACAGATAGCTAAAGAGGTTTCAGGTCAAATGATTTTAGGAGATGGTATTACACTTATATACCTTAATTTAAATAACAATAATAAAATTATTTGTTAAACATGCTTTATGAACCATCCTTTACAAGCTGACTATGTTTTTATGCTCATTATTTCCTATACCCCATAAGTTTTGCTCCATTTTGGACAAGTCTATATAAACCAATTAGTGAGGTTGATTCCAAAGGATGTTAGATACCTTATTAAATTAAATTAATTATTATTTTAGTGTACCAGGTGTTTTTATGGGCAAGTTGTCTCATGCTGCAAGAAGGTGTCACCATTATGAAGTTTCAATCAGTTTCTTCCTTATTGTAAAATGGTAGTCTTCTACAGAGGTCTCATGTGATAAAAGATGGTGTTCCATTCATGTTTATTTTCATCATATCAAAATTTGGGAAACTTTTAGCCTTGCCACTCCTCTCAGTCAACTCTTTTCTCAATTGCACTTGCAGTCATGTTAAAGCACTCATGTATAGAGCTTGTCTATCTAATTCATGGAATGGTAATCAAGAGCTAAGGAGAGTTCATTTATTTGTTAAACATGATAAAATACTATTTACAATCTCATTCCATATACCAACCACTCATTAGAGACCCCTGCCTACTCTATTCCAGATGTTTTCTAGAGGTTTTCACATTGGGATAGTGTTATGGAACTTATCTTAATACCTCCTTGATAACAATCATGCATTGGAAGGATTGATACTAAGTTTGAGTTGTTCTTAAGATCATTCATCCATTCTTGTTGCTCCATTCCATGTTTACTACCTCTATACATCAAATTCACACCTATAGGAGCCTTTGATGATGTCATGCTGAGAGGTGAAAAGCTTGATATGGGTTTCAATCTCTTAAGATTGCTAAAGGTCCATTAAAATTCTTGATCAAGGCACTTGTATGGAAGGTTGAGATATGATAAGAAACTCTTTTAGTTTTTAGCATGAGGGTTGATCATAACAGACCTGTATAAGGTGTTAAAAGGACAAAAGAAGGTTTAAATCATGTTGGAAGGAACAAAGAATAGGTTAAGGGAAACTTTCCCAAAAAGATGAAAATAGAGGTCTAGGGGTGTTTTGTGGATGTATTACAACATGTTTGAAAAGGTTTTTAAATAATTTAGATAGGTAGACTTTATTACCTCTATTATGGAGAAGGACTATGCCAAGAACGGGGTCAAGAGGATTGATGGAAACTGGAAGTTGAAGGCCTTAAATATGCCTTTAAAAACACTAAAACCCTACATTCTTATCGACAAGATTGAGGTTTGAATGACAATTGATATACTAAGGAGAAAGTAAAAAAAAATCTTATGTTTTCATGGTCTTATTGACTAAATAGTGTGTAAATAGGCATTAAGGTCACTAGTATGAGGTTGATACAAAGTTTTGCAAGCTCCACACACACCTACAGGTGTCCTATAGAAAAGTATGCACCTACAATTGGGAATATAGACATTGGGATAGCATAGTTTTTTTTATGGTGTTTTAGGACTTTCAAGGTGAATTCAGGTATGATCAAGTGATATGTGACTATCAAGCTTCAATTAGGGTCTCCATACATCATGATCAAATCCAAATTAAAGCTTACACACACCTATAGGAATCAAAAAGGTAGGGTATAATAGTTAGAGGTAGAACTCAGTATTATGAGTTTAAAGTGTATGTAAAGAGATTAAAATAAAGTTTAAATAACGTATCAACACCTTAATTAGATACATGATGACCTCCATGAACTCTTGTCAATATGAAACAAGCTTACCTAGACCTTTTAGAGCCCTAGATGCACCTACAACTAAGTGTGCAGTCTTCAGCATGAATTGAGAGTAAGGAGGTGAATGTGCTTAGGGATAAATAAGGTTAAAAATAAATTAAAAATGGTTCATGATTGATCAAGAAGTTGTTTTCACATACTCCAATACTATTTTAAAGTTGACCACCTACTCTTCCTCCTAGTCAAAGGTAGCAGTTTGTACAATTGTCCTATAGGACTCTTTGCTCAATGTGTAAGAATGAGGAATTGAAGGGACAAGAGAATTTTTTTATGAATTTTAAGATTATTTATCATGAATTGAGTATTTATATCATGTTTTAGGAACATATGAACATTTTTTTATCTTATAGAGGTCATTCTTAGGTGGATTTGGAAAATGCAAGAAAATAATCCTTTTGGAGGCCTTCTTTGGACAAATTGAGTTGGATAGGTGCCTAAATGAGGGAGTATGAATTTTCCATTTCTTAAAGAGCCTAATTAATACATAATAAAACTTTTAAAATCTTCATTTTTCCTTGGGTAAGAGGGATATACCTCATTATTCTATTTTAGAGGTCAACCAGTCAAGAAAAATCAAGGTTTTGGCAAAACAAGCAAATGAAGCCAAGGAGGGTGAGAAACTTGATGGAAAGCTTGGAGAACCTTAAAAAACATATCATAATGTGTATTAAAGGTAAATATATTCTATTAATCACTAATAAATCTTAAACCTCTCAAAATGATTAAAACACTCTTGCACATATTCCAATTAGATAAGCTTCAATTAGGCCTAGTTGGTGAATGAGAAGAAAGAATGATAAGGAGTGATTAAGAAGTTATGTGATAAATTTTTAATATTTAATGAGGTTTGAAAATTTATGAAACACCAGCCCATCCATGAGATATCAATCCAAATATTCAAAACTAGCAGGGTGCATGTTAAACCCATTAGGCCTTGAAGGGACCTAGAGCCAATTAGGGGTCCAACATCACTTCTAGCTCCTGGTGAGTGTTCTATCTAGTTGGATCATTTTTATGACATGGATTTAGACATTTTTTAGCTTTTTGTATGCAAAGAAACATATAGGAAAGCTAATTTTAGCTCAGAGACAATCTAAGCATGCAACAAAGGTGGAAACAAGCTTGATAGGGTGATTTCAAATGCTCATATATTTTATGAGGATTTTCATGGCAGACAAATGAGTGTGGTGAGGTTATTAAGGGTCTTGAGCATCAAATTTCTATAATTTTTTGGTAGTTCTAATGTTAGGACTTTATGAACAAAGATTAAGAATGAAAACTACCTAAAACCCTTATAAACCCTTAGTCAAAACTCGATGGAGAAAATGAAATTAGAAAGTAGCTCAAATTAAATAGTTTTTCTACAATGAGGATTGGAGGTTGTAGAATACTCTCTCAGGATACTCCCCATTAGGACAAGTTTTATGGAATGGTATGGATGGGGTACAAAATAGGGTATTTCTAACTATTTTATGCATTTTTTAGGTTCTAAGAACATTCAAGAGATGAAAAAAATTTTGGGGGGAATATTAATACTTAATATAACTCCCTATGTCCATATCATGCCTTGAAAAAACTTCTAAGTGTGTAAAAAATAGATCTCATCTTAGCCAGTCAAAACTGGCATAGTGAACACAATAGTGAGAAGGGTTAAAACTTCAAGTGTGAGCCTTTTAAGGTGTACCTGAGTAGTCTAAGTCAATGGAGATTATTTCCAAGTGTCATCCACTCCATCCCATGTATTTTCATGGAAAACATAATCCAATTTTAAGGCCAATTATGAGGGGTGACTAATAGAGGAGTTTCTTTAGACTATAGGCAATGATGGCTTACTTCTAAAAGATTCTAGATGAATAGGATTGCAACCAATGAACGGATATTCATGTCTAAAATCCTTCCATCTCATTTCAATAATTATACCTATCCCTAATCATTTTTTGGATGTTCAAATAGGTGTGAATGATGAAGGTAGTTTTATGAGCTAACACAAGGAGTTTCATGCCATTTTTCATGAGTTTCATGACTTGTATAAACACTTGTACTTATTAAAATTGAATGGTTCATTTAAAATATATTTCTCATGAAAATTTAACCTTTTTTCTCAACTCTATATGTGTCTAAGTGACCTTTGGACTTCCCTTGTCTTGCCCCTCTCCTAAATGCTATAAGTAGTGACTATTATGGCTCTTTTGAGAAACCTCCATTGGTTAATGGTGAAACCCTAGCCAATTTTGTATTTTAATGACTCTTAAATTAATAAAAAAGTTAATTTTCCTACTTACATGTTTTATAATTGAGTTTTGTTGCAATCTTGTTGGTTTTGTCTAGTAGAAGATGATCTTTTTTAGCATGTTATCATTGATTGTTCACCAAGTGTGCAGAAGAGTTTCAGAAGTGGTATATGATTTCATTAGCCAAAGGATCATTCATCATCCCTCCTAAACATAAATATACCTCTTGAACCTAGCATATGGAACATTGATGTAACAATCTGCCTTGTGTTATGAGTTTTGTTTGAAAGAAGCTTTGATTTTCTCTAAGTAGTATAAGTTCAGTCAATAGGAGTAAATTCAATATTGTTGCATCAGATTTTAGTTTTATAAGTTTGTATTCTTAACCCTTTTCATGAAAATATGATAAGTGAAAGAGTGTTTCAAAGAGTGCATCAAGGGAACTATCCCTTCTAGAGATTCATCTCACCAAATTGATCACCCATAGTAAGTGAGATGTTTCCATTGTGCCACTTTTATGAGGAGAGTTGATACATCTCCTCAAGGAGTGCATATCCAAGGGACAATATTTTTTTTCATGCCCAATGGTACTCTAAGTCTTAGAATATTTCTAAGATTTGTGTTGGTATTGGCATACTTTTAGCTATAAGAACATCTACATTTAGTACCTGGAAACTCCACTAAGTTTTTAACTCTTTAGTTACTGATCAATCCTTAACTTCCATGCCAAAGGTGACTAATAAGTCTACTGTTAAAGGCATACCCTTTGATTTTGTTAATTACCTTTGTATTTTGTCAAAAGATTCATATTTGTGAATGCTCATCCTTATTCAAGGGAGTTGGTGTTTAGAAAGTCCAAATTCCTACTTGGTTCAACCCCTAATACTCACAATCTACATTATAATATGTCTAGGAACCAACCTTTTGTTGCCTTCATCAAATCATCTCCTTTGAATCTTTCCCAATATGACCAAATTCCTAGATCATCCCTTTATAATATTCCATATTTTAGTGGAGAAGGTCCTACTACTCCCATTTAACTTATAAAAAACATAGAAAACTTTCACAATATCCATAATATCACTCAAGAGAATGTATCCATCGATTTATTGGCATTGTCTTTCAAAGGGAAGGCTTTAAATTGGTATGGAACTCTACCTCATAATTCCATTACTTCATGGGATGAACTAGGAGATCTATTGTCTAAGAGGTTTGAAGAGAAGAGTGATCATCTATCACTAGCTGAGCAATTGACCACTATCAAGAGGGCTCCACAAGATTTCATGTAGGATTTTAACTCTATATTTCAAAAGACATGGGATAGAATCCTAGCCCTTGTGAGACCCACTCCAAATTATGCCTTCTTGTATTACCTAAAAGCATTGAATAGTGATATAGCCATGATGATCCATCCATGGGTAAGAATACACTACCTAGTGCCTATGAGATAACTATTAATGCTAAGAATTGTCTTTTTCTAGTAGGGAAGATTGCTCCTAGACCATTAATGCCATTTTTCCCTAATTTGTAGCCTTCTAGTCAAGTTGCATTGCCTACCTTGGCTCCTTTGCTTAATAGTCAAGAAAAGTCTACCCTTGCCCCTACAAATGAGATTCATGAAGTCAAGATTTTTCTTCAAAGTGTTACTAATGAATTGGTTTCCCTCAAAAGGAATCAAGCTCAAAGTTATAGACCTTATCAGCCCTATAATCAATTTGGACAAGCAAGTAGGCCTCCTTTTCAAGGTAATGCTCAAGGATAAGGTCAAATCACCCAAGATAGACCTTACCAAAGTTACAATCACAATGCTCCATCATCTTTTAAATTTGTTTTCCCCACTCAAAACAACTTTGTTAAAGAACAACCATGCTTTCCTTCCTATGACCAAAATCAAGGCCAAGTTGCATATGCCAATGAAATGCCTAGTCAAGCCATGACAATGCAAGGTATTCAAGAACCTCAAGTTCCCACTTTTGATATGCCAATGTAAAATGGAATGAAAATGGACAAACACAATTTTATTCTGATCTTATTAATCATTCTAAGGGAGAATCTTTTGCCATCAATCATTTGGGAAATTCAAGTAATGTGAACGCTAGTGTATCCTCTAACACTAAGTCTAAAAAGAGGGTTGTTAAAGAGACATAAGGAACTAATCAAGGACCTATTTCACCCCTACATCATCTCCAATGGTGGTTGGGTATAACTCATCCCCTAAGATACAATAAAATTAGAAGTTTTAGAATGTAAGGATAGCTCCTACACAACCATCTTCACATGCAAAAAATTGAAAATTAAGGCCAAGGGGAAAAAAACATCACCAAACACTTCAATTTGGTACTTTAAAACCAAACTCATTCCAAATTTTTGTTTTATATAAGTCATCTATCATTTCTTGGTTAAAATTATGAGCAAAAAGGAATTTGTATGTGTATGCTCTCCCTCACCCCTTACAGGAAACTTTTGGTATCAAAAGTGTCATTTTCATTACAAATTATGGATTTATCTAAGGTGCAAAAAGTAATTTCTCTAGGCTCTCCCCAAAACCTACATGGTTTGGGTGATCTAAAAACAACCTATAAATCCATTTTACTTAGATTTTTATTTCATGCATTTTGGCTTGTGAGGGGGACTTTATTACCTCCTATGGGTTATATAGGGGTGATTTGATCTAGGGATTCATTTCTTGTCATTTTCTTCATCCCAATTGGGATATCCCCATTACGATGATGTTTTGAGTAGTTAAAATATCTTTATTAGTGAAAAGCTAAACCTAGAATGTATGATCATATTGGACATCACACTACACTGATCAAGTTCTTTCCCAATATAACCAAATTCCTAGAGCAGCCCTATAGAATATTCCATATTTTAGTGGAGAAGGTCCTACTACTCCCATTTAACTTATAAAAAACATAGAAAACTTTCACAATATCCATAATATCACTCAAGAGAATGTATCCATCAAGTTATTGGCATTTTCTTTCAAAGGGAAGGTTTTTAATTGGTATGGAACTCTACCTCATAATTCCATTACTTCATGGGATGAACTAGGAGATCTATTGTCTAAGAGGTTTGAAGAGAAGAGTGATCATCTATCACTAGCTAAGCAATTGACCACTATCAAGAGGGCTCCACAAGATTTCATGTAGGATTTTAACTCTATATTTCAAAAGACATGGGATAGAATCCTAGCCCTTGTGAGACCCACTCCAAATTATGCCTTCTTGTATTACCTAAAAGCATTGAATAGTGATATAGCCATGTTGATCCATCCATGAGTAGGAATACACTACCTAGTGCCTATGAGATAACTATTAATGCTAAGAATTGTCTTTTTCTAGTAGGGAAGATTGCTCCTAGACCATCAATGCCATTTTTCCCTGATTTGTAGCCTTCTAGTCAAGTTGCATTACCTACCTTGGCTCCTTTGCTTAATAGTCAAGAAAAGTGTACCCTTGCCCCTACAAATGAGATTCATGAAGTCAAGATTTTGCTTCAAATTGTTACTAATGAATTGGTTTCCCTTAAAAGGAATCAAGCTCAAAGTTATAGACCTTATCAGCCCTATAATCAGTTTGGACAAGCAAGTAGGCCTCCTTTTCAAGGTAATGCTCAAGGATAAGGTCAAATCACCCAAGATAGACCTTACCAAAGTTACAATCACAATGCTCCATCATCTTTTAAATTTTTTTTCCCCACTCAAAACAACTTTGTTAAATAACAACCATGCTTTCCTTCCTATGACCAAAATCAAGGCCAAGTTGCATATGCCAATGAAATGCCTAGTCAAGCCATGACAATGCAAGGTAGTCAAGAACCTCAAGTTCCCACTTTTGATATGCCAATGTAAAATGGAATGAAAATGGACAAACACAATTTTATTTTGATCTTCTTAATCATTCTAAGGGAGAATATTTTGCCATCAATCATTTGGGAAATTCAAGTAATGTGAATGCTAGTGTATCCTCTAACACTAAGTCTAAAAAGAGGGTTGTTAAAGAGACATAAGGAACTAATCAAGGACCTATCTCACCCCTACATCATATCCAATGGTGGTTGGGTCTAACTCATCCCCTAAGATACAATAAAATTAGAAGTTTTAGAATGTAAGGATAGCTCCTACACAACCATCTTCACATGCTACACCATAAGGTGCTAGTACTTCCAAAGAGCCTTTCAAGGTGAGAAATCCTTATATAAATTTGGTAGATCAAATGAATAATTTACACATGAATATTTCATTATGGAATTCATTGAAAATACTAGGACAAAAAGATATTCTTCAAAAAGAATTTCTTGGATTAGGTAAGCAAGTGGGATAAGCTAGGACTAAAAACGTTGTTTTGGTAAATGAAACTCAGCCCATTGATGGAAATGTGAAGAAAACTACTAAGACTCCTTTTAATCTATCTTTTATCTTTAGTTATTTCTTATTTCACAATTTTATCATAGATAGTGGGGCTAATACTTCAGTTACACCCAAATCAATAGCGAATAAACTAGGCCTCAAGTATGAACCAATAACTAAAGGAGTCTACAATTGGATGGGTGACCAGAAAAAATGTTGGGAGTAGTCAAGGATTTGAATTATAATTTACATGTTTTTTTCTATTTTTTCCATCCCTCATTATGTGGTTGTTGCAAATTTACCTCCGTAATTTGTTTTTTATTTGTCAAGAGAATTTACAACCAAGATAGGTGGATACTTAGTAGCCAATTAGTCATATATGATTTTTAGGACAAATTATGGTGCCAAGATGAAGATTGAATTAGATCATATTCATCATGATCATTTATATTCCTACATGCCTAAATTTTTAAATGTCAATTATGTTACTCTTGATGAGGAAGAGCTTCACATGGATCAATTTCTAACTTCTTCTCTTGAAGGAGTGTCTAATTTGTATTTAGATGAATGGGAAGCTGAACATTATGAGCATGATCATTACAAATTCATAGAGGAAGTTGGTCTTGGAGTGTATTTCCTTCATGAGGAGGACTATTTCATGCCGAATTTGATGAAGCCAAGTGAAAACATGGATGTTTTATGGTAGTTATTCTTTGATGGATCAAGAAGCAAGATTGGATAAGGTAGTGGATCAATGTTGGTTTCTCCATCCAAGGAAAGGTATTACTCTACTTTCATAGTTCACTTAAATTGTACTTGTAATGTGGTAGAATATGAGGCTCTCATTCATGACCTTGAGTGGGCTAGAAGAGAGGTGTGAAAGAGTTACAAGTTTATGGTGATAGTGAATTAGTTGTGAATCAATTAAGAGGCCAAAATATGAATAAGAACTCCTTACTTAAGTCCTATAATCATAGAGTGTGGGATATTGTGGAATATTTCCAAGCCTTCAACATTCAATCTATACCAAGAGAGGACAACAAACATGTTGATAGGTTGGTAGCAATTGGAGCTCAGTTTGATGTCTCACAGGGGATAATAGAGGATAGGAACTAGCCTCATCTCAAAGTGATTGTAAGGCCCTCTATACCTGATAATGTCATTAATTGGAAAGTGTTTGATAGTGACCAACAAATAGCTCTTTTTTTATAAGAAGAGGTTGAGTTTTCCTCAAATAATTAGTCTAAACTACAACAGAAATATGGAGGGCAAATTCTATAATTGAAGACAAACAAGCTCCCTAAAAGCTTAGTCACACTTGAGAGTATCTTCAATGATGATGATCAGTTGAATAAGGAAAATTTAATCATGTCTAATAATCAATAAAACTATGAGAGAGTATAAATTTTCAAAGATAAGTTGTTTGCTCTTAGGAAGGTATGTATTAGAGAAGAAAGATATGCTTTCATTGAGTTATGCAAGGAATTTTTTGATGTCTTCACATGGGAATATATTGATTTAAAATGATTTGATCCAAAATTATCTCAACATACCATAGAGATAAATGAGAATGTTAAACCCATAAAACAAAGGAATAGGCCAATCAATCCTAAGATTGAGCCTCTCATGAGAAAGGAGCTTACAAAGTTGATTGAGTTTAAGATCATTTTTCCTATTAAACATTCATCTTGGTTGGAAAACTTAGTCCCAATAAGGAATAAGAATGAGGAAATCAGGTTATGAGTTGAATTTATAGATTTTTATATATTTTATTTGAAGAACCATTATCCTCTTCCTTTCATGGAGCATATTTTTCAAGTTGTGACAGGTAGTGAAAGGTTCTCACTCCTTGATGGATACTCAAGGTATAATCAGATTTTGGTAAAGGAAAGTGACCAATATAAGATAGCCTTTAATAAAAATGGCGTACATATGCTTATATTAAATTCCTTTTGGTTTGTCTAATGCTAGGGCAACATTTCAACATGTAATGGATATGGCTTTTCAAGGTCTAAGAAATGATATAGTGTTGGTGTATCTCGAAGATATCACAATTTTTTCTAAGGATGGAAAGGATCATTTAAATCAACTTAGGCAAATATGTAGAGAGTTTTTAATCTCTCTCAATCCAAATAAGTGTGTTTTTGTTGTCCATGAAGGCAAACTCTTGGGACACATTATCTCAAAGAAAGGCCTATCCATAGATCCTGAAAGGGTGAGTGAAATATTGGCATTGGCTTTACCCAAACACAAAAAAGTTTACAAAGTTTCTTTGGAAAAATAAATTTCATAAGGATGTTTATTATTTATTTTACTAATTGATTCAAGCCTCTAACCTTTATGCTAAGGAAAGATGAAGTGTTTAATTGGACCAAAAAAAGGAAGGAGAGTTTTGAAGAGATTAAACAAACTATTGCTCAGGCTCTAACTTTTTCACGTCTTAATTTCTCAAAAGACTTAAACTTCTATAACTTTGTAAATGAACAAGTAATATATAACATGCTCACTCAATCAAATGAAGAAAACTTAGAGCAGCCTATTACCTTCTTTAGTCAAGGATTTTATGGCTATGCGGTAAGATACACTTATGTAGAGAAGCAAGTACTTTCAGTTGTTAGAATTATAAATAAGTTTAGGCATATATTATATAAAAACAAGATTAATATATTGTTACCTCATCCTAATGTCAAATACTTCCTTTTGAGTAGATATTTGAATGAAAAAAGGGTTGGTAGGATCATAAAAGTGATAGAGTCTAATTTACAAATCAAGACAACCAATCTAGTGAAAGGGAAGGGATTATGTGAGCACCTTAATTTAAATGTGAGAAAATAAAAAGAATTTTTTTTATCCCTTCATGATTATCCTATGATAGTTGCATCTTCATCGATGAGGAGTTGGACATAAGAGATAATCCATTTTCTTCAAATCGATGAGTGTCCACAAGGCTTAGATAGAGCCAAAAGAAGGTACTTCAGATTACAATCTATTCTTTATGTACTTATTGATGGAGTGTTATTTAGGAAAGATTTATTAGGTGTACTATTGAGATGTGTTGAATGAGATTAGGTTGAGAAGATATTGCTTGAGTTTCATGATGGACTAGCTAGTGGTCACTTTGCTCCAAGAACCACAGCTACTAAGATTATGAGAGATGGATATTTTTGGCCTAGCCTGTTAAAATACACCCATGCTTGAGTAAGTAAATGTCAAAAATGTGCTCTCCTTGATGGTAAAAAAAATCTTGCAGCCTTGCCTCTTCACCCAATAAAAGTAGACCAATATTTTATGCAATGGGGTCTAGATTTCATATGCCTAATCAACCCACCTTCTAGTATTATCCATAAGAGAGTGTTGACTACTAAAAATTAATTTAGAAGATGGGTGGAGGCTATATATTTCAAGGAAGTAAATGAAAGTTTAGTTCTAAACTTCTATGAAGGCATAGTGACAAGGTTTGGGTATCCTTCAACAATAATTTTAGATAATGCATTGGCTTTCCTTGGAATGAAAACAAGTGAGTGGGATTAGAAATATGATATTTATCTTATTACTTCCTTCAATTTTTATCCACAAGGTAATGGACTAGTTGAGCTAAATAATAAGAATCTAATCAGGATTATCAAGAGGACAATGGAGGAAAACCAAAGATCTTGGCATTCTAAGTTGAAGATAGCTCTTTGGGCTAATAGAATCACCCCTAAAAGAGCCATTGTAAACTCACCATATACAGTTGTTTATGGGAGAGAACTACCTATTTCACTTGAGTTACCAGCCTTGGATCTCACTTACTAGCTAGAGTTGATGGAAAATGAAAGCATGGAGGTCAGGTTGTGTGAGTTGATGGAGCTTGAAGAAATAAGGGATCAAGATATGCAAACTATGAGAGCTCACCAAGATCAAACAAAGAGATACTTTGATAAGAAGGCCATGCCAAGAAGCTTCCAAGAGGGGGACATTGTTCTAAAGTGGGATGAAGATATGTCTAATCCTAGAAAACTCACAAAGTTTGATGCTTTGTGGAGTGGCCCTTATGTCATCACTCAATGTAAGCAACACAATGTTTTTCAACTATAAAATTTGGATGGGGAGGAGCTTCATATCCTATTTAATGGGATATATCTTAAACATCGCTACTAATGTTCTCCTCTCTCCTTGTACATATTTATTGTTTTCTTGTTTCCCTAAGCACTTATGCACTTGTGTGAGTCTTGTTGGTGTCCTTTTTTGTTTTGTATTTGCTTGGTGTGTTGTGGTTATTTTGTGTGTGTTTCAGTCAATTCCTTTCTACTTTTCCTCAATATTTCATTGACTCCCTAGCCAATGGATTGATAAGGCTATTGGTCTTTAGTATATAAATCATACTACCCCTATGAGTCACTATTTTGTTGACCAAATTTGACTTTTAGGTCAAATTTAGACCTTTATAGGTAAAAAACTTGGTTTTTTAGATGTTTAGGGGTCAAATAATTTTTCATAATCTATATTATAGTTTATTTTATGTTATCTAATGTATTTGTAGCCTTAGTCATGGTCTAATAAGTTTATTTATCATTTTGGGTCATTTAGTGAGCTTTTATGGGTCATAAATGCAAGTGGCATGGTTCCCAAGGTGTCTAGGTGTCTTATTTTCCTTTTAAACATCTAATAGGTCATATTCCCTATCAATAATGTTAGTTCAATTATAATATTTTAGGTTATCTAATTGAAGATCAAGTAATCAACTGAAAAGGATGAGTTTGGCACTTGTACGGCCCATGGGGGAAGGTGACACATGGGATAATGTCATGGAATGCCTCTTCATCTTCCTCACACTCATCTCAATGGTTTACATGCTCTATAAGTGTCATTTTTAATCTAGACCTATTCTGCTCCTTTTTTGCCTTTTTAGACATATAGAAGTGACCATTAGGTTTGTACTTAGTACAGATAGCTAAAGAAGTTTCAAGTAAAATGATTTTTGGATTTGGTATTACACTTAGATAACTTCATTTACATAAAAATATTACAAGTATTGGTGTTAGGTTGTGGAGCTAAAAGCTTCAACTATTGCAAACATGGAGGAGGTTGCTAAGTTCCAGGGAGACCGGCGTCGGCAGAGTATAGTGCAGAGGGCAACCGACATCGGCAGGTGTGAACTCAAAGACAACCGGCATCGGTAGAAGGTCAGTCAACGTCGATCACCTCTAGGTAGATAGGGACTGATGTCAATCACCTGTGGCAGTTTCAGAACTGTTCATTGCACAGACAGTTAGTTCGTTGAACTGAGAGTTTGCATGTAAAGACTATCTTTGGTCTTGAGTTACGAGTCTAATTATTGTAATTAAGAAAGTCTAATTATTGTAAGCATGAGATCTATATAATAGACTCATGGTCTGTATTGTAAAAGTGTGCTAGAAATCCATTGTGCTTGAAGAGAGAGCTAGAGTAGCTCCTCCTAGTTCCAAAGGGGTGCTGAGTGTGTATGATCAGGGAGAGTTGCAGGTTGTGCAAGTTCTACTAGGAGATCCACCGAGGTACTGGTTGAATAATCATGAGGACTTGGTGACGCAAGGATAAGGGTTCTTTAGGGTGTAGAGACATCTACATGGTAAGTAAGGTCTGTTGATTTGCAGGTGGCAGCAAGGAAAGGGAGATCTACTTGGAGTACGGTTGTGTACTTGGTGTACTGGCAGCGTTGTTACTGACTAGTGGAGGTGAACAACAACTCTATGTTTGAGTTGATTATTGTGACCGTGATGAGAGATTGAAGTGTTGGAGAAGAATTACAGGTGAACCCTAGATGTGTGGGAGCTCTAGAGGTGTGGGAAGAAGTGTGGCATCTTCTTTATTGTATTTTCTTCTGAATGAGTATTAATACAATTGTGTATTGTCTCTCATATCTTGTGTTGTTTCATATTTCTAGTTACTTATCATTCTGGTTAAATTCCATGTTTAGTTGCTAATACAAGAGGTAATCATATATACTCTTATTGAGGAGTAGGATCCTGACAGTTGGTATCAGAGCAGGTTGACCAGGTTGACCAGGTTGGTACCAACTTGATAGTTGGTATCAGAGCTTTTGGTTGGGTTGACTAATAGGTGGTTCAGATCTGGTTAGTGTTTGTTGATTACAGGGTACTCACAGTGGTTTCTGATTGAGTGGGAGTATAGCAATGGCAGAAGAAAGTAAGCTAAGAATGGAGAAATTGAATATCATGAATGGTCTGATTGATGGAAAGAAAGAGCAGGTAAAGGAAGATTGTTGGTCGGTAAAAGATCAGCATGTAGAAGCAAATATTGCAAGTGTTGTTGCATAGGTTGCTCTGGATAAAGTAGAATCTTGGTCTATAGATTATGTTGCCTCTTTCCATGCAGTTCGAAATAGAGCAGCTTTTCATGGGTATGTCTTTAGAGACTTTAGAGAGATTTATTTAGGAGTTAGTGAGCCTTGTCAGATTGATGGCAAAGGGGAAGTGAAGCTAAAATTGTAGACAAGTAACACACAGGTGTTGAAGAAGGTCATGCAAGTTTCAGTCTTGGAGATGAGTCTAATTTCTTCAAGAAAGTTGGGTGATGAGAGATGCATAGTAACTCTCACAGTGGATGCACTTGAATTAGATGGTGGTAAGAAAGTAGGTATCCTTTATCTATCTACATATATTACTTATTCACCTTCTATTGCAGAGATGTGGCTTTTTAGGATTGGTCACATATTTAGGAGGGGAATGCATGTTCTTAAGCAGAAGATAGATATATTTGATAAACTTAAGAACTGGAAAGCCTTGGTGTTCATGGAGGAGATGACAGACAGAGATCAGCTGAGGGGACTAAATTATTCTGAGCAAGGCTGTGTTAATTTGAATAGGGTTTTGATCCAAAAAGAGATCATAGGTAAAAAGTCATCACTCACAAGCGAACACAGGTACCGGCATTGATTAAGAGGAAATGACGTCGAACAGACAGGCACCGACGTCGATCATGTGCAGATCAGCAGAGCAGGTAGATCCAAGAAACAGTGGGAGCTTGGCATGGATGAGGAATGTGATTCCTTGGAGAAGAACCAAACAAGATTTTTTTGGGTGGAGTTGCTAGATGGAAGAAAGCACTGAGAGATGAATGGATTTTCAAGATAAAGAAGAGTGGGAATGGACAGGTGAGATGAAAGGCCAGGGTATATGGTCTTGAGGAAGCTGCAGGACAGTGGTACAGGTTTTGACAGGTGGATGACAAAGCAGGGCTTTAGTCAATGTCAGTGTAACTATTGTGTTTTTATTTACTAGGTTGGATGATGATTGCAATATTATCCTGTTACTATATGTGGTGTGGTTGCTTGTTGCAGGATTACACATGCAGGGAGTTTCTGAGCTAAAGGTAAAGTTAGTTTAGAGGTATGTCATGAAGAATTTGGGAGCAGCGAAATTCTTTGGCATAAGAGACATGGAGATTTTTTGTCTCCAATGGGAGCTGATGTGAATAAGGTGTTGGCAGGGTTAATTTTTAGGATGCAGAACTGGTAAGCACACCAAGGGCTAGACAGTTTAAGCTGAGCTTAGAACAGTGTTCAAAATCACATGAGGTCGAGTGTAGACCTGAGATTTTCCAAGTAGTGGGAGTTGTCAGAGAGTTTGGAGCCAATTCAAGGAAGGTGGATTCTCAGGTATCTAAGAGGGAATAGCAGCAGGTTAACATGTTATGTAGGGTTAAGGTCTTCACTACATGGAGTTGTAGGTTCGGATGTGGCAGGTTACTTGGATGATAGGAGGTGCACCACAGGTTGTGTGGTGGGTGGTCTTCAAGATGGAGCTTGAAGAGGGATACAAGCCAAGAAACAAATTAGATGGTGTATAGTTACAGGTACAATTGTAGTTGTTAATCTCCAAGTGGGAGATTTTTAGGTTGTGAAGCTAAAAGCTTCAACTATTACAAACATGGAGGAGGTTGCTGAGTTCTAGGGAGACCGGCATCGGCAGAGTATAGTGTAGAGGGCAACCAACATCGGCAGGTGTGAACTGAAAGACAACTGGCATCGATAGAAGGTCGGTCAATGTCAGTCACCTCTAGGTAGATAGGGACCGACGTCGGTCACCTGTGGTAGTTCCAGAACTATTCGTTGCACGGACAGTTAGTTCATTGAATCGAGAGTTTACATGTAAAGACTATCTTTGGTCTTAAGTTGCGAGTCTAATTATTGTAATTAAGAAAGTCTAATTATTGTAAGCATGAGATCTATATAATAGACTCATGGTCTGTATTGTAAAAGTGTGCTAGAAATCCATTGTGCTTGAAGAGAGAGCTAGAGTAGCTCCTCCTAGTTCCAAAGGGGTGCTGAGTGTGTATGATCAGGGAGAGTTGCAGGTTGTGCAAGTTCTACTAGGAGATCCACCGAGGTACTGGTTGAATAATCATGAGGACTTGGTGAGGCAAGGATAAGGGTTCTTCAGGGTGTAGAGACATCTACATGGTAAGTAAGGTCTATTGATTTGCAGGTGGCAGCAAGGAAAGGGAGATCTACTTGGAGTACGGTTGTGTACTTGGTGTACTGGCAGCGTTGTTACTAACTGGTGGAGGTGAACAACAACTCTGTGTTTGAGTTGATTGTTGTGACCATGATGAGAGAGTGAAGTGTTAGAGGATAATTATAGGTGAACCCTAGATGTGTGGGAGCTCTAGAGGTTTGGGAAGAAGAAGTGTGGCATCTTCTTTATTGTATTTTCTTTTGAATGAGTATTAATACAATTGTGTATTGTCTCTCATATCCTGTGTTGTTTCATATTTCTAGTTACTTATCATTATGGTTAAACTCCATGTTTAGTTGTTAATACAAGAGCTAATCATATATACTCTTATTGAGGAGTAGGATCCTGACAATTGGTCAAACATGCTTTATGAACCATCCTTTACAAGCTGGCTATGTTTTTTCCTCACTATTTCTTGTACCCTATAGGTTTTATTCCATTTTGGACAAGTCTGTACAAACCTATTGGTAAGGTTGATTATAGAGGATGTTTTCTACCTTTTAAAATTATATTAATTCTTAGTTTCATGTTTCATGGTGTTTTTATGGGCAAGTCATCTCATGTTATAGGAAGGTGTCACCATTTTGAAGTTTCAGTCAATTTCTTCCTTGTTGTAGAATGGTAGTCTTATACAGAGATCTCTTATGATAAAATATGGTGTTCCACATATCTCAATGCCAAATTTTCCCTTTATTCATGTTTATTTTCATAATATCATGCTTTGGGAAACTTTTATCCTTGTCAATCCTCTCAGTCAACTCTTTACTCAATTGCACTTACATTCATGTTGAAGTACCCATGTATAAATCTTATCTATCTTGTTCATGGAATTGTAATTAGAGTGTGTTAGTTGTATAAGTCATCAAGAGCTAAGGAGAGTTCATTTGTTTGTTAAATAAGATAAAAGACTAGTTAAAATCTCATTCCCCACACCAACCAATCATTAGAGACCCCTACCTGCTCTGTTTTAGATGTTTTCTAGAGGTTTTCATGTTGGGATAGTGTTATGGAACTTATCTTAAGACCTCCTTGATAATAATCATGCATTGAAAGGATTGATATTAAGTTTGAATTATTCTTGAGACCATTCATCCACTCTTGTTTCTCCATTCCATGTTTACTACCTCCATACAGTAAATACACACCTATAGGAGACTTTGATGATGTCATGCTGAGAGGTGGAAAGCTTGATATGGGTTTCAATCTCTTAATATTGCTAAAGGTGCATTGGGATGCTTGATTAAGGCACTTGTACGGATGGTTGAGATGTGATAAGAATTTATTTTGTTTTTTATCATGAGGTTTGATCATAATAAACATGTATAAGGTGTTAAAAGGACAAAATAAGGTGTAAATAATGTTAGAAGGAATAAAGACTGGGTTCAGGGAAACTTTCCCAAAAAGATGAAAATAGAGGTCTAGGGGTGTTTTGTGGATGTCTTACAACATGTTTGTAAAAGGTTTTAAAGTATCTAGATAGGAAGACTTTATTTGCTCTAGTATGGATAAGGATTATGCCAAGAACAGGGTCAAGAGGATTGATGGAAAGTGGAAGTTGAAGGCCTCAAATATGCCTCTAAAAACATTGAAACCCTACACTCTTATCTACAGGCTTGAGGTTTGAATGACAATTGATATCCTAAGGAGAAAATAAAACAAACTCTCATGTTGGCATGGTATAATTGATAAAATAGTGTGTAAACAGGCATGAAGGTCACTAGTATGAGGTTGATACATATTTTTTCAAGCTCCACATGCACCTATATGTGTCCCTCTACAAAAAAATATGCACCTACAGCTAGGAATACAGACAATGGGTTGGCATAGTTGTTTTGATGGTGTTTTAGGACTTTCAAGGTGAATACAAGTATGATAAAGTGATAAATAACTATCAATATTCAAGGAGGGTTTCCATACATCATGATAAAATCCAAATTAAAGCTTACACACAACTATAGGGATCAAAAAGGTAGGGTGTCACAGTTGGAGGTAAAAATCAGTCTTATGAGTTCAAATTATATGTAAAGAGGTTAAAAAAAATTTAAATAACCTGTAAACACCTTAATTAGAGCCATTATAACCTCCATTAACTCTTGTCAATAAGAAACAAGCTTACCTAGACCTTTTAGAGCCCTGGATGCACCTACAGCTGAGTATGCAGTATTGAGTATGAATTAAGGGTAAGGAGGTGAATGTGCTTAGGGAGAGAGAGAAGTTTATAAAAAAATTTAAAATGGCTCATTATTGATCAATAAATTTTTTTCACATACTCCAAGACTCTTTTCAAGTTAACCACCCACTCTTCCTCCTAGCCAAAGGTAGCAGTCTGTACATTTGCCCTAAGGGATTCTTTGCTCAATGGGTAAGAATGAGAAATTTAAGGAAGAAGAGCACTTTTTATGAATTTTAAGCTTATTTATCATGAATTGAGGATGGATATGATTTTTTAGGAACATTGGTTTATCTTGGAGAGGTCATTCTTAGGTGGATTTGGAAAATGCAAGAAAATAGTCCTTTGGGAGGCCTAATTTGGATAAATTGAGTTGGATAGGTGCCTAAATGAGGGAGTCTAACTTTTACCTTTGGTAAAGATACTAATTAGGACCTAATAAAACTTCCCAAATATTCATTTTATCTTTGAAAATAGGGATATACCTCATTATTTGATCTCAGAGGTCAACTAGTCAAGAAAAATCAAGGTTTTGGTAAAACAAGCAAATGAAGCCAAAGAGGGTGAGAAAATTGATGGAAAGGTTTGGGAAACTAAAGAAACATATATTGATGTGTATTAAGGGTAAATATATTCTATTAATAACTAGTTAAATCTTAGACCTCTCAAAATAATCAAAACACTCTTGTACATAGTCCAACTAGACAAGCTTCAATTAGGCCTTATTGGCGAATGAGAAGAAAGAATGAGGAGTGATTGGGAAGTTATGTGATGAATTTGTAAGATTTAATGAGGTGTGAAAAATTATGAAACACCAGACTAGACATGAGATATCAATACAAATATTCAAAACTAGTAAGGTGCATGTTAAACCCATTAGGCCTTAAAGGGACCTAGAGCCAATTGGGGATCCAACTTTACTTCTAGCTCTTGGTGAGTGTTATAAATGGTTAGATAATTTTTATGATATGTATTTAGACATGTTTAATATTTTTTTATGAAAATAAACCTATAATAAAGTTAATTTTATCTTAGAGATAGTCTAAGCATGTAGGAAAGGTGGAAACAAGCTTAATAGGGTGATTTCAAATGCTCATATCTTTTTTGAGGATGTGCATGGAAGCCAGAGTTTGGGAAGGTTATTATGGGTCTTGAAAATTAGTTTTGTGGAATTTTTTGGTAGTTCCAATGTCAGGACTTTATGAACAAAGATTAAGAATGAAAACTTCCTAAAATCCTTGCAAACCCTTAGTCAAAACTCGATGGAGAAAATGAAGGTAGAAATTTTCTCAAATGAAATAGTTTGTCTATAATGAGGATAGGAGGTTGTATAATACTTCTCAAGATCATCCCCATTATGATTAGTTGTATGGAATTGTATGGATGGGGTATAAAAGAGGGTATTTCTGACTATTTTCTACATTATGAAGGTTCTAGGGACATTCAATAAATTAAATTAAGTTTGGGTGGAATATTAAGACTTATTATAACTCCATATTTCTATTTAATGCCTTAAAAAAACTTCTAAGTTTGAAAATAATAGCTCTCAGCTTAGCTAGTCAAAACTGGCATAGTGAACACAATGGTGAGAAGGGTGAAAACTTCAAGTGTGAGCCTTTTTAAGGTGTACCTAAGAATTATAAGGACATGGAGAGTATTTTAAATTTTCATCCACTCCCTCATATGGATTTTCATGGAAAAAAAAATCCAATTTTGAGGCCAAGTGTGAGGGGTGACTGAAAGAAGAGTTTTTTAGAGTACAGGTAGTGATGGCTTACATCTAAGAGATTATAGATGAGTAGAAATACAAAAAATTCATGGATAGGCATGTATAAAATCCTTACCTCTAATTCCAATCATCATACCTATCCCTAGTCAATTTTTGGATGTTCAAATAGGTGTGAATGATGAAGGAAGTTTTTTGAGCCAACACAAGGAGTTTCATGTAATTTTTCATGTGTTTCATGACTTGTATGGACACTTTTACTTCCTAAAATTTAATGGTTAATTTAAAATATATTTATAATTAAAATTTAACCTATTTTCTTAGCTTTATAGTTGTCTAAGTGACCTTTGGACTTCCCTTGTCTTGCCCCTCTCCCAAATGTTATAAGTAGTGACTGTTTTATCCCTTTCGAGTAACCTCCATTGGTTAATGGTGAAACCCTAGCCAATTTTGTATTTTAATTACTCTTGAATAAAAAAAAGTGAATTTTCCTACTTAAATGTTGTACAATTGAGTTTTGTTACAATATTTTTGGTCTTGTCTAGTAAAAGATAATCTTTTCTAGCATGTTATCCTTGATTATTCACCAAGTGTGCAAAAGAGTCATTATTACAAGTATTTTTTAGTGTTATATTTAGTGTATAAATGTTTTATTAGTGGTTTATGATTTAATTCTCTAAATTATCATTCATCATCCCTCCTAAACATGAATATACCTCTTGAACCTAGCATATGAAACATTGATGTAACAATATGCCTTGTGTTATGAGTTTTATGTGAAAAAAGCTTTGATTTTCTCTAAGTAGTATAAGTTCAATCAATAGGATGAAACTAAATATTGTTGCATCACCTTTTAGCTTTATAAGTTTGTCTTCTTAACCCTTTTCATGCAAAATTGATAAGTGAAAGAGTGCATCAAGGGAACTATCCCTTCTAGATATTCATCTCACCAAATTGATCACCCACAGCAAGTGAGATGTTTCTATTATGCCACTTTGATGAGGAGAATTGAGACATATCCTCAAGGGGTGTAAATCCAAGTGAAAATAGTAATAAAATGGTAATAGGTAGCATAATTCTCATATAATCTACTAGAACTTACATCAATGTCAAAGGAAACATCCTAGAAAACCATGTAAGAATCACAAATGCTTTTAATTAGATATGTTGGAAATGTGGAGCCAATGTCATAACATACATCAATATTTTTTTTATTCTCAAGTTGATTATAACTCAAGAGTATCTAAACCTAATGTTGAGAATGATGTTGATTCTCTTGTTGATGCTAAATCTAATATTAGTTCCAAAATAAAATCCAATTTTGATATTAATTTTGAAATGGAACTTGATTCTTATTTATTGTTGTCCACAAGTACCTTCTTCATATTTTGCTTAGAAATAGAGACTTTAGGATGAAGGAATGTTTATAAATGAGGAACATTTGATAATGTATGAATAAAGGCCTATAGCTCAATAATAATAGGCTCTTCAAATATGAGATCGGCAAACATGGTTTATGTGTCAAATAGAGGCTCTTCATCAAATACATGAGGATCGTCAATGGTTTGGATTTGATCAAAGATTGGTAATTCAACAAAAATATCATCAATGGTTTGATTATCTTGATCTTGATTTATAAGTGGACGTTTCTGATTCTGATTGGGAAGGGGATCATGACATATTATAATTGAATAGTTAGCAAACTTACACACACTTGGATTTTTAATAGATACTAGCCCTTGGAGGGCTAATGACATAATAGGTCTAAACTATTGGATTTATTATGGTGTATATTTAGGATCTCTAATAAAATATGGTAAGTCTTCTATAGAAAATCCATATGGAATTTTACCACCCATTTGCCACAATCTAACAAGATATTCATCCTTGTTGTCAAATAGTTATTGATCAAATTGTTCTTGTTCATGACCTATACCAAATGAAATATTTGGGAGGTATGGTTTATCTAGGATGATCTGTTGGATGTGAGACACCATGACTCAGATAAACCTTGGACTAATGCCCCCAAGAAAGGATACATGCAAGGGGAAATGGATTGGAATAAAATTATCCCCAAAAATGGTGGTCTTGGCACAAATTAGAATAGGCCCAAAGAAGGGTGAATTGGTATAGAATTGAAAAGGTTGAAATGGTATTGATTTAATTGGCCCCAAATAGGGAGAATTGTCATAGATTATAATTGGTTGAAATGGTATTGATTTGATTGGCCCCAAATAGGGTGAATTGGCACATATTGGAATTGGTTGAAATGGTTTTGATTTGATTTTACCCTAAAAAGGGTGAATTAGCATAGATATCATTCAAATGAAAGAAAGGATGGATGACATGAATTTGCCATTTCCAACCAATAGGTGTGGAAGATTGAATGTAAATATAAGAAATGGTTTGAATTATCATTAAATTGATTCATATTTGAATTGGAATGGTATAAAATTGGATTAAAATGGTACATAATTAGTTCGTAATGGTACAAAACTAGTTTGGTACATGGTTCAAGATGAACTGGCTTTAGATTTGAATGGCTTGGTACAAAACTAGTTTGGTATAGAATGTGAAGTTGAATTTGAATTTTATAAACATTTAATGTTCAAATTGGGTATGTTAATGCAAATGTCACATGGACTAGTTCTATTAATGTTAACTTTGGCATAGTTTGGCACATGAATTGATACTTTGACTTTAGAATTGGTATCATAATTAGACTTGGTATTGGAACTAGAACTATATTTAGATCCAAATGGATGACATATCTAAATGGTTTAGACAAGGACTCAAATTTTTGGTCTTGATTTGGAAGGTTCGATCTTAGCAACTTGACCTTGTGAATAAAGAAAGGAAACTTGATTGATTTGGGTAATTTTTTGGACCTTAAAATGTGTAAAAATTGGCACAAGAATTGGAAATTTGGCCTTGAAATGTTGAATAAAAATCCAAAATCAGTTTAGATATTAATTCCTAAAATGGGTTGATCTTGGAACAACTTAAACTAAAATTAGGAAGATGGTTCAGAACTTGGAACTTAGAGTTTGCAATTAGAACTTAGAGGGCAAATCAGAATAGACACTTAAACTTACACTTAGGTTTGGATTAAATTTAATATCATAATGGCATAAATTTGACAATAAATTAGACATTGACTTTGAAAGAGGTAAGTAAACATTTAAACTTGGACCAAGTCAAGGTTTTGACTCAAATTTGATAATGTAATGGTATAATTTAGAACAAATAGGATAGGTATTAGAACAACATTACTAACTTTGTTTGCATGAAATTTTGACAGCATAACACCTTTTTTTGTGGGTATAAAAAATGGTTTTTTACTTGGACTTAATTTGTTTGATGTGGTATCAATTTTAAACAAGTTTTCAACACAACAATCAATCAATAACACACAAGCATTACAAGGAACTTTTGTAACTAAATCAGGTTTGTATTACATGCATTAAACCTTTTAAAACACTTGTCTTGAGAGAGGATTATAAATTTTAAATTTAATTAAAAATTATTGTAATTATTGGTAAGGTTTTATGCCCCCCCTTCTCTCTCAAGGTTAGTACAATAAAGGCAAACTTTGGGGGTTGTTACCTTTGCACCCTTGTGTCAATGTACGATCTATGGAAAAAGAGACATCCAAAAAATTTTAGAATGGGATATATACATGGTCCGTATACATAACCCATAATAGGTAGTACGTTGGCACAGAAATCCATCGAAAAAGAAATCCAAATTGAGCAATCCACGAGAGGGGTCTAGTCCCCACTGTGACTATGTAAGCCCTGCCTTATAAGTAGCAACATTGTTAGAATTAAATCCTTTAAATAAGTTATTTTATGGATTGGTGTAAGATTTACCCTTACCTTCATAATATTCTCCCCAGGGAATCATGATTGGCCTTAATGATAATTGTCTTCCATTTATATACCATGTAGGATGTATAGGGTTGGCACGTATGTTGCAGTATCACTTCCCAGCCACTACACCTTATGAGTCTTGAAATTAGGTAATAAAATCCTAATTTCAAATCCTAAAATAAAAACATAGAAGGTATCATTTGGACAAATGACACTTTGAGATAAAATGACTTAGAATTTTTTGTGTTTCTGAGTCACCCAAATTCTTAACAAAACACACTTCAAGCAAAACTTACAAGGAATTAAAGAACATGAAAATGAATAAAAAAAATTTAAAACTAAAATTGAAGTGTGGATTCATTTTAGTTCCCAAATTTAAATGTGAAGGAATATTGATTTGTTTAATTCTAAACACCACTCTTTGGCCTAGGTCCTACGTAAAACCAATTAGTAGTTGTTTTTTGTTTTTTTGTTTAGTGTCCTTTAGGAAAATATAACTATAAAAATAATAATATTAACAATAACAAACACCAAAAAAAATCAAGTTATAAATTACATAAAACAAATAAACCTACAAACATAAAAAGTTAGAAAAACAACCAATAAAATAAAAATTGATAGTTAGTAAAATGACTATATCTAAAAAACATAAGTCAGATTTTGATGAACTTTGGACAAAAAGTAGATAACATAAAGGTGCACCACATATAAAAAATTATAAATAAATAATTATCATATCAAAAGTTATAGTTATTTTCACGTCCATTTTTACCATAAAAACTAACAATGAGTAAAACAACAATATCTCCTAAACTGTAACTCAGATTGCTACAAAATTTCTACAAATATTATATGAAATAGAAATTCATTGTCCTGTAAAAATTAGAAAAAAAAATAATAAACATAATTAAAGTTATATTTTTTTTCATGGCCATGTTTATGAACTTTCTACACATAAAATTATCAAAAAAATAATTAAAAATTAAGTGTGGGTTGCGCAAACGATTTTCATCAGGCGTGCCATTATGTAGATCAAAAATCCAAGAGAGATTAGTCGATTATTAGTGAATAAATCAAAAACAAATGAAAGACATAACTTCTCAAGTCTAATCCCTAGGTTGAGGTATGTGACTAACAAATATGAAATTCAATTGGAAAGATAAAACAATGATCTTACATCTCTTTAAGATATGCTTAAAAATTAGTTTGAAGAGGTTTAGCTCAGCTTATAGAACTAGAGGTATTTGGTAATGTCGATTCCATGTTTGGGCAGCATTTTCCCTTGTCTACACTTGATTTGTCTTTGGCTTGGCATGAAACAATGATGAAAATGTTGAATAAATTGAAGCTCTTAGAATTATTCCCGCATAGTAAGTCTAGAATAGAGAAGCTTTTCTAATTTGAGGAAGAACCTCTAATTTATAGAATTTTGAAATGAATGTGAACCATCCATCTTGAGATGAGAATCAAGGGATGATAATAAAAGATAATTTTTAATTCAAAATAAAAATCTTGACTTAAAAATTGGAGTGGAGAACATGTGGGACTCACAAATGAATATAAAATTTATTTGAGAGCAAGATATAATATAAAATTGGTAAGTGAGATTAAGTGGAATATGAGGTGGATTATTAAATTGGAAAGATGAGGAAGATAATATTATAAAATTCCAATGATGGGGGACAAGCAGGGCCTAAGACATCTTTGAAATTTGGAAAGGGAAATGGAGTGGAACATGACCTCATGATGTGAGGATAATTAGATTTTTGGATTTATAGAAATTATGAATATTCAAAATCCATATAATTTATTATTAAATAAGTATTATTTAATTAATTTGGATTAATTAACTTAATAAATATGTGAATAATAAACTATGATTAGTGATGATGAATAGTAATGAAGAATTAGAATTAGAGAAAACTAGGGATGATTAAAATCAACATAAAGTATCTAATTTTAAGTGTCTATAAGATGAACCTTACATCTAATAGTTTTTAAAACTTAGTTTTGACTATATCTTTAATAGTAAATTTCATCATATGTTGTGGTTGGTGAATGGGTTTACATTCCTCTTTGAGATAGATGTGATGGGTGATAAATCTGGAGGGATACCACTCATATCATGACAATCCCAAACAAAAGTTGACTTATGTTTTTGGAGCATAGTGACTAACTTGGTTTCTTGTTGGAGTGTTAACTTATTGTTTATATTAATGGGTTTTCTTGAAAGGATTTCCACTTACTTGGATAAGGACAACATGGATTCAATGTTACATATTAGTGGGGCATAACTAGAATGGTGTGGCAATAGCTAATGGAAGGTTCTAATGTTTTTTTCAAGTTAAGAGGGACCAATTTTAGGGAAGATATTTTCAAGAGGGTATGTTTTACATTTCAATATATTATCTATTTTACGGTACTATTGAAAGTGTTTAGTAAAATATGAGAAATGAGTGTGTCTTCCTCTTGATTTTTTATGGATGTGTTACGGTCAAGTGTGCATAAAATGTGTAAATAAACACATTGATCATCTACTTTCTCTACCCAAGGAGATTGGTATTATTCATATAAAATTTTGGTTTGTGGATATATCGCCAATTTATTCATATCATTTCCATTTGAATTCAATGCTTTTCTTGACCTACAGCTAATGAAAGCATCAGTTTTGTCCATCCATGACCTTCCTAGGATAATCGGGTAGGCTCTTAGGTAAGTTTTTTATAATAAATATATTGGATATTCCCATGAATCCATAGTGATTATTATATATTCAATCATCCCCTTAGGTTTTATGGTTGATCTATTAGCCATTTGAAAGATAGTAGGTGTTGGATGAAATTATTTTAGTTCAAGTTTGTGTATGGTTTCCATAGTCATAATAGTGATGGTTGTCCCTAAATCAATCAATGTATTTGGTATAAATTAGACATTAATGTTTACATTTTTTATAAGTCTGCTTGGATCAGAGTACTTGGGTGGAACTATATTGCCCAACATGATGTTTACAAGTTGGCCAACTACTTGGATAGTTTTGGGATCTTTTTTTCATATCCAGGTTTCTTTAAGCATAATTCATGGATAGCTTTTTTATAGATGGGCACATCTTTGATGGCTTGAAATAGTGGAATATTGACACACACATTTTTTAATTTTCCTAGAATAACAAATTCAAGTTCTTGGTCAGGATGTTGGATATTTAACCTCTTACAAAAATGAGGGTTGATATGCCCTTCTTATGTTGCAATGGAACCTGGTTTAAGAGTAGTAGTGGGTTTATGGGATTTTGGATTAGTATGGTTGTCTAGAATATCCTCAAGAGGTTTTGTGATCATGGGTGAGGTGGGTTGTGGAAAAATCCATCCTGAATGAAGGTGTACTTCATTGATATCCAAGGTGTAAGTTGGATATTGCATTATTTCATTGGTTTATGTTGGTTGAACCAACTTATTTATGGGGTTTAGCATAGGTTGGGTAGGTATATGTGGTTATCTATGAGGTGGTTATGTGTTTGGAATTAAATTTAGTTATGGTTATTATTGTAGTTGATGGTGTTATGGGAAACTAACACTTGGATTGGACCAATGTTGTCTATTTCTCCATGATTATTTCCATGGGTTGGAAGGATAATACCACTATTGGTTTTGGTGTTGGGGCTTCTAAGACTAGTTTTGAGTGGGTTGTGATTGCCAATTTTGGGGTGGTTGCCAACTACTTGAGGTTGGATTATTTTGTTGAGACTAGTTTTGATTTTGCATGGGTGCCCATGAACTAAGTCCATTATAATTAGTTAAAATTTGAGAATTTGGAAATATAAAATTAGATAGCATACCTTGATCGAATAGCCTATGTGGCAATTGTCTATGTTGAGAGACATAAAAAATATAATCTCCATATCTGCCAATTACATGTAATTTTATTATCTCAAGATCTTCCTTCGTTATGCTAGACATTTTTACTCAAATAGCCTAACATTTGCAATCTACTTTCTTTTCTTCCTATCTGGGTAATAAACCATCAAGTCTTGGTCTATTTATTCTTGATTATTCCTTGTGTGTAATGTATCTAGCTAAGTATCCATATGGATAATGATGTCTTGCTTCATATCCTATATCAAATTATTACCTCAACTTTTGAGATTCTATTTGTAGCTAATGAAGGAAGTATCTTATTACTACATTTTTTGTTCATTATTGATCTTGAGTAATTCCTACATAGAGGTGTTAAATCCTCAAAGGATAATGTTGAAACATTTCTTCCAATCATTAGGTTGATCATTTGATGGATTCTTTATCCATTGCAGTCTGCTTGGATTTTTATAGGTTGAACATGAACCTTTCCATGTAGTCCTCTAGTGATTCATCTTCTTCTTGTGTTAGCCTAAATATGACATCCCTCCTATAGTTTCTTTCTTGATAATAGTCTTGATATTTGAAAAAAAATCTCCTTCATTTATTCATAAGTACAAATTTCATCCATCCATAGTCCCATAAACCATCTAAGATTTGCATCTTTGAGTGGTGTTGGAAAAAACTTTAGATTTTGAGCATCTTGATTATAATCATAGCTGCAACATAAGATATCAAACTCAAAGAGTAATGTATTTATGTCTTCACTTACCTTTCCCCTAAAATTAGGGAGGAAAAAATGAGGGATATTATCCATAGGTGCATTTCCCTCAAGGGTGTGGATGGGTAATTCAAAAAAATTAGACTCATTGGTAGTATTTTCTTCTTGATGGTCCTCCATGAATACTCTTTCTATATGTAGACTAGAAGCTTCTACCACCCACTCTTATAATTTGTTGTTTTGTACTCCCTGGTGTGCATTAAATAGATATTTTGTATTTTTATAGAGGGATAGAAGGTCTCCTATACAAAATTGAAGGAGAGGAAGGTCTTGAGGATTCATCCTATTGTCTAGTAAAGAACTTATATAATTTAGCAAATTTTGTAGGCCTGATGTCTCTTCTAAGAGATAGAAGGGATTCAAATGCTTTCTTGACAAAAAATTTAGGTGAGGACAAATGAAATTGAATGTTATATTTTTGAGTATGCCGTGACAAATTAGGAAGTATTAAATATGGTATATAGGGGTCTTTCTTAGGTGTATGAACCTATTCCTCTTCTAAATTTCTAACTTATGCTCCTAGCCTAGCCAAGAATTATTCTTTTTCTAGTTCTTCTATTGATAATTATAGATGATCTCAAGAGTTTCCTCATATTCCTCAGTTGTTTCAGGCTATATCTTTGTTCCTATAGTAGAGGTTGACTGCCTAGGCAAGAATCTACCTATGATCCCATTCTCTCTACATGCAAATCAACCACACTTTTTTTGTATTTTGTCTACCCTTCCCTACACAAGGTTAGTATAGCTTGTGTTTTTTGGATTTTTTTACTCTATAAAGCAAAAAATATATTTATAAAGCAAGAAATGTTAAGCTATAAAGTAGTAAATGTTTAATCTAGGAATGTATAAAATAACAAAATATACTGTCAATCTTAGAGATTTCAAGTGTGTGACACCTTCCCTGGCAATAGTGACAAAATGATAAGCAAAATTGTACCACCAATAAAACCTAACAACTTTGTACAACCTCACCTATGCTCATAAGATGAAGATGCCACTTGGTGTAAAAAATAACTACTTCATTAATTGTCAACTCAGGGGCATTTAGCTTGATAAGGTGACATCACTATATGTGCACATTTCACTCACTTGTTTACTTTATCAATTATATATAGGCATACTTGCATAAATGAAATTACAAAAATTTAAATTAATTAAAAGGAAATCACACTTATATGAATGAAATAAATAAAATTGAATGGAACTAAATGTTGTGGAAGCTTCCTTAAGAAATTATCATGCATTCACAATACTAAAATCATTTATGATACTCAAATAACATATGTAGAATTAAATAATGGAAATGAATACTTGAAAATTAAATCTACTTAACTACTCTAACGAGTCAATATCTTCCCTACAAGTCCTCCTAGTGAGGCCCTCCTCATTTGATCTTGAGATTTAATCCTTCCCTTGAAATTAAAATGTGTTTACTGCAAACTGATGAATTTATTCATATCCTATAGCAATTAAATATTGTTACAATAGGATTACAATACCTAAAATGATATGGCTTAATCACATCTATATTATCTATCTTATTCCTATATTACTTACTACCCTTATCCTGCATATCTATTCTAATATATATAAGAGGATATAGTTATTTCTCAACAATAAATTAAAACAACTTGAGAATATGCATATTATGGAGAACACAGCCAGTAATGGCTATAGGACAAGAATAAGGGTGATGTTTTTGGGAAGTTGTAAGGAACAAAATATGGTCTAATAGGAATGCTTGAAGTTTCAACTCCTCATCACATATATCTATATAGGGTCATGCATGTTTGTTCTCCAATCTTTGTCGTTAGACCAATTCAATGAAAAGGATGGTCGTTATAAATGTTACATGATTAGGAAAGTTGTAGGTAGTTATTCATATTTAGTGTAGGCTGATAACCTATTGGTTACATGCCATGAATGCCTTATATGTAATATGGTGCTATGACTATGTTTATCCAGACTTAATCTCGTTGTTACAAGACATAACCTTTTGGTTGTGCTACATGTAGGTCATGTCACTCAAGTTACTCAATACATAATATGAGAAGTAAAATAATCATAATGAAAGATAACATATTAAACTTTAATCACAAGAAAATACTAACTCCATTCCCATAAACATAGTTAATATATATCATCATTATTAGAGTACTTAAATAGGGAAATATACAAGGCATATAAGAAATGTTGGCATTTAAAGGCCAAAAAGGTAGATAGGTAGGAGTTCAAATTATTCCATTTATATGGCTCATCAAAAATCACAATAATGGATATTTCTAGTTGTTTTCCTTAAATATCACCTGAAAATATTTACTTGTCTCACCAATGTAAGGGTAGCAGCACATATATTCAATGTGATATGAACCAAAATTCAATGTAATATCAAATGACCTACCACTTAATGATATGATTTAGTTGATAAAATAAATTAATGATGAATCAATATCCAAACTACTATATCTTTGCCTCGAATCTATATTATTCTCCTTACAGGATTATTGATTTGAGCAAACATAGAGAATGAAAATGGTTTCTACCCTTTCTCCTATTGTTTCCAACATATTTATGGAGAGGTTTAAGGCTAAGGTTTTAAATTCCTTCCATATACTACCTAAAAATTGGAAGAAATATGTGGATGACATGAATTTCAAGTGGTCACATGGAAGAGAAATCATTGAGATGTTTCACTCAGGACATAAATAGCATTTGTTTGAGCATCAGTTCACTGAGGAGATTGATGAAAATGGTTCATTGTCTATCCTTGATGCTTTCATATCTAGAAAGGAGGATGGTTCACTAGCCTTTTATGTTTATAATAAAATCACTCATACTAAATTTGATCTCTATGCCACTTGACATCACCATCCATCACATAAGATTGAGATATTATATGCACTCACAAATTAAGCTTTCATTATCTTTTTTGAAGGCCACATTAAGGCATAAAAATTCCATTTCTTCAAGGTGTTAAGTTTGAATGGATATAGATTTTGGAAGAGTGTTAGGGCCTTAAAAATGTGTGAAAGTATCTAAAAAATAAATACATGCATTAGAATATTGAAATAATTACTCAAAGATCTCTGCCATTAAACAAAAGTATCTCCTTGAAGTTAGAAACAATCTTGAAAAGCATGAGGTAAAATATATCTTTTATCTACATAATAAATATGATAGCTTATTATTATGTATGAAAGACTCACTCAAGCCCATATTTAATTATGGCATGTATAAATGTTGATTGTGTATGTGACCACTGTTACATTGGTGAGACATATAGATATTGTAAGGCGAAATTTTTGGAACATAACTCAAACATTTATATAGACTAAATCAAAGCATCCACCCTTGTAAAATATGTTAACAAGTCTTCATATGATATATAAAAAGAAAGTTTTGAGAAACTATTTAAATTTGCAAGCATCCCAACAATCTAAATCATGAAGAAGGTTTAGAACTCAATACATCATAAAATTAATTATTCACATTCTAAAATCACATGACTTTTATAAAAAAAAAATTATTAACTAATTAATTTTTAATTAATTAAATTTTTAATATATAACAAAAATTGAAAATATGTATTAATTATTTAATTTTAAAATTAAAAATATATTTCATAATTAATAATATTAACTTTTCATTATAACATGAATTATGTATATAAATAGTTTAAATCTATGATTTTATTTTAAAAGTATTATTTTAACATAAATTAAAAAATCTTTGAAGTCCTTAATATATTTACTCTTATTAAAATGAATATAGATGAGGGATAACTAAAGTCAAAATGAGGAACTTAAAGTATATAACAAGAGTTACCTTAATCTAATATAATTCCTCATCATTCCATGGAAAATCACTTCTTAATTATTAGTAACAATTATCATATTTATGTATACATGGGATTTCCTTTCTAATGATTTATTAAAAATATAAATATTTTTATAAAAATATATATATTATTAATTAAAGGATTTATAAATCATTATGCTTTCTCTATTTAAAAATAGTTTATAAAATATATATTTAGACAAAAATATATTATTAACTAAAAAGTAACACTTTAGACTCACACGTTTAATATGTTATATTATTAATAATAATTAAATGGTATTACTTGATATTTACACTTTTAATATAAGACATGAAATTGAGACTCCCATATATAAATCTAAGGCAATTATCACTTGAACATTTAATACAGAAGATTAAAAGTTTGTCTTCTATAAGTGAATTATAAAAGGATGTTTCCTTTTTTATTATTATTTTTATATTTATATATGAAATAGGAAAATAATATTTTTATTTTCATTAGATTATAATTTTTTGATATATTATATTATTTATGTGTTTAAATTATTGTAAGATGAATTTTATATGTAATCATTATTTTAATAATATATTTTTATATACTTTTGATAATAATTATAAGATAAGGAATTTAACTAACATAAATATCATAAGCATTTGTTAATAAGGAAATAATATTAAATGTAATCCACTGTTGAATTAGAATAAAATGTAAAAACTTCACTCTATTAGGATTTTGAATGTCTTCTTTAGGTCATCTTGTCATATCCAATCTATCATACCATTTTTTTAATTTGTCTAGCTTTACAGTTTTAAATTTGGCACTAACCATACTCAAAGTCTATATAAATTCTTCTTAACAAGATATACATAACTATTATTGTAGGTTGTAGGGAGCATAACACCAAATTGAGCTTAGAAATTTGTCTCGAAGGTCTATGATGAGGTAATCATAATATGAATCCAGTCAATTTGCATATGTGCTCTTAGATTTTTTTGTATTTGAATAATATTTTAATTGGTGTAAAACTCATAACCTTATTGCTTACTACGTTGGATGTATTCCCTATGAGGACACTTCCAAACTTGGGCTAAGGACCATTAGGAAACCCATGGGACTAGGTTGGGAGGGATTCAATACCTGACCAAAGGTTTTTGTTTTTATTCTCTTTTAAATAATCATTGTATGTGAAATCTCTTATTTCCAAGTCTAATTTTTGGTTCATGCATATTACTTTGATGATTTTTTTCCATTAGACTCAATATTTCAAAGTCATCGAGCAAGCCTCACTCAAAATTCTTGTTTAAGTCAAGTTTATTGGGATGTTGGTCCATTTGTGTCCCTTCCTTGAACAAATATTCCAACCCATTGGATGTGTGATATGTCACATGGCTGAAAATTTTTACTCGTCTTGATCAAATAAATGTATTTATCCTAATGTTGACCTCACAAAAGACTTGAAAGAGTCTATGGATATCCAAATAAGGAGTGAATGTTTCACAAAAAAGGTCACCTATACTAACCTACCTAACACATGCTTCCATTTTTAATACCTCACCGATAAGATACTTGATTATCCTCTTATGGTCTACTTAGTCTCTAAGTAATCTATTGAAAACCCAACCATTAAAAAATACAGTACAATAAATAAAAATGGCATTTGTACTACTATTAGAAATAAAAAAGCAACCATGGGAATAAAAATCCTAAAATAACTAAATTGGCCTTCAATGACAAATAATAACAATGCATGAAAAAAATAGAATGCCCCTTCTCCTTATTAATGTTTATCAAGGCCAAGCTCCCTCAATTATTCAATAGATTTAGGTTTATCCAATTAATTCTATGAAAATTATTACTTTAAGTGTTGGGACCTCCTTTAAAAACCTCTCATCCTTTATGGACTCACACACCACACCTCGTGACTTATAGAGGGAAAATAATGGGGATAAGACTACTCAATTACATTGGAAGATTATATCTTACCAAACATACATCTTCTTTTAAGAAACAAATTTGGAGATATGGGTATTAAAGAAGGGTTTGAAGATGGCCAAGAAAAATTACACATGGAAGATTCCTCCTCATGAAATGTTTGAGGTCTCATATATATATATCTAAAAAATTCCTAGTGTGATCTACTTATTAGTGGCTTGGTGCCTTAGGAAGTTAAGGTTACAAATTTTATTTTAAAAACTTATCCAAAGTGTATTTGGCCAAATGCCACTATAGTCACCTAAATTTGTTCTTTGACACTTTTACAACATAAATTTGATATATTTTGACATACTTGGACAATGTAAATATATTTTACTCTTGAGCACAATTTCTTTTTATGAGTCTACCCATCCACTATCTTAGCCACCTTTATTTGGTAGACATTTTTATTTAGGACCATCTTGGTCTATACAAGAACACCTTTATAATCCTATATAGATATTTGTTGTATCTCGTATTCTTATTTTTACTCCTAAGACACTATTGGTAGACCTAAATAGTTTTGGATATCATAAGTGCCTCTCTCTAGCAGTAGTGTCCAAGGGCCCTCAACAACTATTTTTAAAATTAGCAAATCTTCATTAGGTTTTGCTAGACACATTTTGTAGGTTATTTGTAGTATGAAATTAACAAAGATTCACCTATATATACAAATCATACCTAAGGTTATCTTGATCTTTGAATCACCTAATATGACCTTGGATCATCTCTTACTCTCTTACAACATTATTCAAAAGGCATATACACATTTAAAAAATTGAAGGATCAGCCCTACAGTAGTCCATAGAATCAAATATAAACACAAATACATCAAAGTTGCATCATGCCAGATGTTAAAGATGAAATATAATAATACATTCATGATTGTTCATGAAATTTCACACACTCACTTAAGTTGGAGAAATATGTGCAATTTGAGCCCTCTTCAAAGTATTAGAATGCAAGAAATGCTTAGCCATTCAATGGGAGTGGTTGGGTAGTCCAACCCCAAGAGACTGAAAATAGGCATTGTTGCATAGGATGAAATATTTCACACATACTAAAAATACCTTAAAATGGATAATATCATTGCCTTAATACCATTATTACATAATTGAAAGTCATATTTTGAGAAAATAATGTCACTACTTTAGAACCAAAACATTTTTACTATTCAAAGAGCTAGTAATGAGATGACCTCCATGAATAACTCAATCCCAAAAAAATAATAACTTGGTGGATGAAAAACATTGATGTTGAGCTAATATTACAAACTCAAAAATATTTGATATGCACCTTCTCAAAACTAATCTAAGTAAACAAACCACCATATTTGGAGGCCTTTAATGCTAAACAAACTTGGAATCAAACTCCTAAACTACTTGAATAAAAAATTTAGGGCTTTACCATGCTTAGGGTTTACTTTGAAAAGTGATAGAATGAAAATTATTCATAAAAACAAAATAAATCTTATAACACATGCTTCCACATCTCAACACTACCCTGTGAATATGTACTCATAGGTGCATATAGTGGAAGTGTTTATGAAATAATGGTAGCATGTATGAGTAATTAAATTTGATTTGAGTGCCAAAAAATCAATACAAACTTTTCAATTCCCTTCAAATAAAATCAATGCAAATAAAAATTAAGTTTTAGGAGTTTTGTAAAAAAATTCAAAAATAGAGTTTAGACACGATAGATGGCTTCGGTAACCAAATCCATCTGACTTTGGTCAGAGATGTCCATAAAGTAATAAATAGTGATTTGAGATTAGGAGAACATTTATTTAAGATAATAATTCATTCATTAGAGACTATGGAAATATAGTGTATTAATAACATAAGTTTGGGAAGGTCGGGCCCATAGATAAGAGAAAAGCTAAGAGAGAGTGTGAGCAAGAGTCAATTGTGTACTCATAATTCATGTATACTAAAGCTTGCTTAAAATTGGCATTATAAGGTGTCTAATACCAAATATGAGTGTCTACATTTTCCCCCCTTTTATTCTACTAATGTAAATGCTAGAGTAAAAGGATAAAGGAAAATATATGAGTGTAATCGTGGTGGGTGTGTTTAGGTAGGTGTTGAGTGTTGAGCTTGCTCCATGCAAAATCTTGTAATGAAACATGCAGAAAATTATTTTTACTTATGATATAAAATTTGAATATAAAATAATGAATTTATTTGGAAGTGAAATAACAAGGAATGAATACACATGTATGCAAAATAACCAAGTTTCCTTCTAGAGTTCGTGGAGAATGGGTTGATTATACCCCTTGGAGATACTAGTGTTAAAACTAAGGGTTGAGTTAAATATGTTACAAACCTTATTGGAGACAGAGAAGTGTTTAAAAGTTAAGTCACACAAAACCTCAAACAAACTACTCATTATAATTTTTGAAAATGGGACCCACCATGGGTTTCATCAAATTTGAATAAAACCTAAGTAGTTGAGTAAGTTTTGTGAATTATCCATTGCACAAAAAATCATGATTCAATCTAATTCATACCTTAATTAAAATTGAGTATGACCTAAGTAAATAAACCCTTAGAATGCCACACATATGCCCTACCTATGCCACCAATATAGTAACATGTGTAATCTGAGTCATATAAATTGTGCCAAAATATTATAATATATGTGAACTGACAACATATGCCATGCATATCCCCCTAAATTGATAATTTGTGTATTTGAGTCATGTAACTATGTAATAATATCATATAATATGTGAATATTCAATCGTAATCTTATAAAATATCTGATATATGCCCCAAATCTATGTCAATTCTATAACTATATAAGTCGATCCTATAATAATGTGTAAACATGTAATAATGTGAGCCTAAATTCTTAATTTCCTAGTCCAAAATTTGAATTATTTGTGTTAAAGACTTAGCCTCTAAGACAAGCGCATTGTGTATGCCCCCTTTTGAGGTGAGGTATGTGGCCTGTGAATTAGAAAAGAGTGATACACATCATGTTATATATAAAAATATGTAAGCATGTAAATCATGTGATAACATGATTAGATTATTTCATCATAGTAATATAAGATATTTTGAGTATATATGAAACATGTATCAATTGGTACACAAGTGTCATGTCAAGATAAATATAAAAAATAGACACAGTGTAGAGTCAACATAACACTGAACTTAGAAACACTAAGTAATAACTACCTAAAATATGCATGGCACGGATCATGATACCCCACACAAGTAAAATAATGTATGATATGGATCATGACATCACAAGTTTCAGAGAAAATTATAGATGTATCCACACATAACAAATAAAGTCATAAATTTGCATGCAATGTCATGGCCATGACACACACAAGCAAAGAAATACACGTAACAACACATAGTGTCAAACATAGTAAGAATCATACAAAGAAAAATCAATGTCATGTAGAGTAAGAGTCTCACATAAATAGAGGCATGTAATGAATATGTAGAGTCATTCAGAGTCAAAGTCAAACACAAAATGACTCACATAATGAACATCCAATGTCATACAAAGTTAGAGTCAAATAAAGATAGACTCAAATATAAAATGTGTCACACAATGAACACCCAATGCCATGTAGAGTTAGATTTAAATAGAGAAATATTCAAACATAAAAAGAGTCACACAATGAACACCCAATGCCATTAAAGTTGGATTTATATAGCAAAATAGTCAAACATAAAATTAGTCATAAAATGAACACAAAATGTCACAAAGATTTAGATTCGAATAGAGAAAGAGTCAAACATAAAAGGAATCACATAATTAATACCCAATGTCATGTAGATTCAGAGTCAAAAAATAGAAAGAATCACTCAATGTAAAATGCATTAAAGGATCATACTATGTAATATGCAATAGGAACAATCATGCATAGAAAAAATAAGGCTAATCTAAATAATAAATGTATATAAATATAGTATCCATATAATATAACACTTTGAATAGTAAATTTGAGATAGTAAAAATATCAATATCATAAAAAAAATTGTCACAGTGCTAGTTTGGAGCTCTAGTGTCAGTTTGGAGCTTTGACCTCTATAAAATCTCCCCTATATGATTCACAACTTTGGTTTCAAAAGTGTTTACCTTTACCAAATTTAAAAAAATGAAATTGTCATAGAAATATGTAACCTATGTAAATGTATCAAGATTCCCCTAAGTAAGCATGCCCCAGATGTAAGAACTAGCCTCTAGGTGTAAGAATGTCTTGCATCTAAATGTCCATGTCATATATAATGTGTAAATCCTACATCACACTCATGTATATATATATATATATATATATATAGATAAATTGGATATATAATCTATTGTGTATGTAATAAATCATAAGTGAATCATGTAAACTAGCAACACATGTTATACATAGGTCCCGTTAATTAATTTTTTGAATATTTATCTTTTTGTATTTTTTGAAATTTTTTTAATGTGAGGTATTTTATGATAGCTAATGATCCCATCAATTGGATGCCCCCATGTAGTTCTTTCATCATATATATTATATTCAAATTTTTTCCTCTTGTCATCTTGTAATTTGGACATGTCATTCTAATCATCTTCTATACCAATATCTTACACCTTGGTTATGACCATAGAATAACTAGATATCACTGCATGAGTACTAATTGAACATTTTCCACTTTGTTTTCTTGTTTTGAATATGTTAAATCTCTTGAAATAGTAATAGTTTAACCTGGAGACTCAAATTAATATAAACATGATTTTTGTCAAGTGTTATACCCATTGACCTTATCCATGATCCTCCAAGTACAACATTATGTGGAGCCAAATTAGGACTAATGTTAAATGTAAAAAAACATGACTTGAGAGTAAGTGATATAGTCAAGTCGATATATCATATGCATACTTCAAATAAATTAACCTTATTCATGTGTTTATTGTCATATTCAAGACATGTGAGAAGTTTCATGTTACATATCATATGACATTGTTACATTGATTTCCATCTATGTAAGGGTTGACAATTAGAGGCTCTACAAGGAAAGATATTTTATAGTTTCTTCTTTAGATGCCACATTTATTATATTAGCCATCTTAGGTATGTATTGATCTTGAAATTCTTTATTATTTATCTCTTTCTTAGTCAAATATTTTGGATGTATTTTATTTTGATTTTTTTCGTTAGGTACCTCTTTCTTAAGCACGTTTGCACTTTTAGCGACTCGTGTTTTGGTCATTGCTTATTTATGTAACTCTTATTTGAGAGATAGAACTAGAATTTTAGTAGGTTGTTTAAATTTATGAGGTATGCTTGAGTTTGGTGGTGATTTTATATATGTATGTAATGTAAGATCATTACTATCAGTAAGATCTTATATTCTATTTTTCAAAGCTCGACACTGATTTATATGATGTCCAACAACTCCTTGATAAACACAATAGTAGTTAGATATTTTTAGAATATATGAGGGAGGTAATGTGATCAAAATTTTTTCAATGAATTTTTAAAGTTTCACTTGGAGATTTATTAGGCTTATTCAAGCTTATTGATTCATTAGTTGTATATTCTTGTTGATTTTTAACCCATAATTGAGATGTAATATTTTGAGACACACGAGATTTGAATGGATACCTATATATGTAATTTACATTGGTTTGTTCAAATTTTAAAGTATACACAATATTATCTTTGACTAATGTGACCCTTACACATAAATTTTGTATTTCCTTATGTAAATCCTCTATGGATTGCATCATATTAATTATCTAATGTGCAAGGATAATGAAACTCTGACTAGGTTCATTTAATGATTGAGTCTTGTCATTAATGACTGAACTAAGCACACTATTTCTCAAATTTTTAAAATATTTGTCTTTAGGACCCATCCTACCTCTTATAATTTTAATAACATGAACCTATTATCCATTATCAACCTTTGGAAAATAATAGGAGATGGATGGTAGTTAATTGTACCTTGAGGAGGCACAAAAGGAATCACATAATGCCCAAATAAAGAACCAACCACCCAAATAAAAACCTGATTAATTTGGGGAATCAAAAATATTTTTTTATTAAATATTTTCAGATAAACAAACACTATAATTTTTTTAACAATAGACATATCCTTCATCTTCTAGGCCAAACTTAATAAATATAGTAAAACCCTAACTCTAGAAAATGTGTAAAGAATTTTAAGAAAATATAGGTTTTTTATCCAATAAATATGACTAAAAAAACCTTAAGAATTTTGAAAATAGTCTTTTTTAATCACATATCAGCCAAATATGCGTGGGAATAAGTCATAGCCCTAATAGAGGAAGCCCTAATAGGAGAATAAACATCAAAACCTAGGGAAAAAGAGAGAATTTCATATTTGTGTATATGAAAATGGGAACTCAAAAATAGGTCTAAAAAAATATAATGCAAAAATTTGAAACCCTAATAAGGTATAAGGAAACCTATGGTTCTTTATGATCAAGGTATGGAAGATTCACCATATGTTTTAACTCATTTTGGATTTAGTGGTCTAGATAAGCCAAAACATTGAGTCTAATTTAGATTGTATAGTCTTTCTAAATCAAAAAATATAAATGTAACAATAGAGTATTATTAATTTATTCCAATTTAATATTTATGTAAATGATATAAAAGATAGAGTACTTAGCTTTTTTTGGTTATGTTATGGTCTATGATAATGTACAGTGGTACAAAAGGCTTTTTTGGGGCCCTATGTTGACTTAGATCATGAAAGAGACAATGAAACTTGTTGGGACAAGTCTAGTACTACTTGGATACCTATGGTAGCTAAATTAATCTACACTCTACCAAATTCATTGAGGGGATCTATGTAGGTCTCTGATAGTTTGGATTATTGTGCCTATGTATATAAATAACTTTTATGTATTTAGATATCTTTAGACCTAGGTGAATAACTCTATCTTATTTATCTTTTCTTCAAAACCCTAGTTTACCCTATTGAGACCAATGTGACCTAGAAATTAGAGTTTGAAATTATTAGGTTGTGGAGCTAAAAGCTTCACTGATGCAAACGGAGGAGGTTGCTAAGTTACAGAGCAACTGACATCGATCAGGCCAACAAACGTCGGTCATATTTAGTGTGCAGAGCAATTGACATCAGTTAGGGGTCGGCCAACATCGGTCAGACAGGAACCGACGTTGGCAACCTGTGTGTGCGTGCATTTGCATGCGCTTCTAAAACTAGTCTAATTTTAGACGGACAGTTAGTTTGCATGTAAAAGACTAATTTTAGTCTTGAGTCTGCGTTTCTAATTATTGTAATTGGAAAGTCTAATTATTATTTGTATGGGATCTATTTAAGAGACCCATGGGGCTGTATTGTAATTTGTAGAATCATAAGGACTTGCAAAGGTAAGGACAAAGGTTCTTCCAAGTGTGTAAGATCTAGGTTTGCAGGTGTGCAAGACCAAGTTGATCTGCAGGTTGTGCAAAATCAGGTAGAAGATCTACATGGTAAGTAAGATCAATTGATCTGTAGGTGTGTGTGTGTGTGCAAGTTCAAAGGAGATCTATGGGGTAGCAAGGTCAAAGGAGATCTGCAACACAAAAAGGAGCAAGATCAGGGAGATCTACTTGGAGTACTTTGAGTACTTGGTGGACTGGCAGTATTGTTACTGACTGGTGGAAACAACTCTGTGTTTGAGTTGATTGGTTTGTAATTGAGAGAGAGAACTCTTGAGGGAGAATTACTGGTACACCCTAGAGGTGTGGGAAGAGTGTGATTTCTTCATTGTATTTCCTTCTGGAAGAGTGTTAATACAAGATTGTATTGTCTCTTATATTCTGTGTTGTTTCTGAATTCTAGTTACATATTACTTCTGGTTAAATTACATGTTTAGTTGCTTATACAAAGGTAATCAATTGTGCTCTTAAGGAGTAGGGATCCTGACAATTGGTATCAGAGCTTGGTTAGATACACTAATAGGTGGTTAGAGCGTGTTAAGTGTTTGTTGATTACAGGTCACTCTCAGGGGTTTCTGATTGAGTGGGAGTAAAGCAATGGCAGAATAAAGTACACTAAGAATGGAGGAATTCAATGGCAAGAATTATCAATTACAGTATTATGGAAAGGTAGAGCAGGTAAAGAAAGATTGTTGGTTGGTAGAAGATCAGCATGAAGGAAATGAAGAAGTAGATGTTGCAGGTATTGTTGCATAGGATGCTCTTGTATGTTCCTTGGATAAAGTAGAATCTTGGGTTTTAGATTATGTTGCCTCTTTCCATGCAACCCCAAATAGAGTATTATTCCATGATTATGTCCATGGATACTTTGGAAAGATTTATTTAGGGGTTGGTGAGCCTTGTCAAATTGTTGGCAAAGGGGAAGTGTGGCTGAAATTGTAGATGGGAAACACATGGGTGTTGAAGGATGTCATGCATGTCCCAGTCCTGAAGAGGAGTCTAATATCTACAGGAAAGTTAGGTGATGAGGGTTGCATAGTTACTCTCACAGTGAAATCTTGGAAAGTTTTCAAGGGTGCACTTGAATTAGCATGTGGTAAGAAAGTAGGTACTCTTTATCTATCTACTTGTATTACTAATTATCCTTCTGGTTTATCTACTTTAGATGTAGATGTGAAGATGTGGCTCTGTAGGCTTGGTCACATGAATAAGAAGGGGATGTATGTTCTTAAGAGGAAGTCTGATGTCTTTGACAAACTTAAGAACTAGAAAGCCTTGGTTTTCATGGAGGAGATGATGGATAGAGATCAGCTCAAGGCGCTGGATAATTCTGAGCAGGGCAGTTTGGAAAAGGTTATGATCCAAAGTGAGCTTGCAAGTAAAAGTCATCACTCACAAGAAAACATAGTTACCGACGTTGGTCAAGCGAGAACTGACATCGAACAGGCAGATACTGACATCGGTCATGTGCAGACCAGAGTCAGTGGTGTCAGGCAGGTGGAGACCGACGTCGATCAGGGAACCGACATCAGTGACAAGGTGGACACTGATTTCAATCAGGGAACTGGCATCGGTGATTAGGAGGAATCAACATCAGTTGGGTGCAGACCAAGGTCGACTAGAGAATGGATTTTGGGTGGATAGTAAGCTGTCAAGGAGTCTCAAACGCCCATATGGAGGACTGAAAGGTTAAGTAAGCCTCAAATTCATTATTACCCTTCTTTATACTACTTGAACTTATTGCTCACTGATAGTCAAGAAGTAGGAAGTTTTGAAGAGGCAATGCAGGTAGAATCCAGGAAATAGTGGGAGCATGGCATGAATGAGGAAGTTGATTCCTTGGGAAAGAACCAAATGGGAGATTTGGTAGAGTTGCCAGTCGAAATGAAAGCACTGAAAGATGAATGTATTCCTAGGTTAAAGAAAGGAGAGAATGGACAGGTGAGACAAAAGGCCAGGATATATGGTCTTGAGCAAGCTCCAGGATAGTGGTACAGGTTTGACAAGTGTATGACAAAGCATGGCTTTAGTCAATGTCAATGTAATCACTGTGTTTATTTTACTAGGTTTGATAATGGTCGCAACATTATCCTATTATTGTATGTGGATGATATGCTTATTACAGGTTCATACATGTAGGGATTTGCTGAGCTAAAGGTAAAAGTAGCTCAGTGGTGTGCCAAGAAGGATTTAGGTGGAGCAAAAATCCTTGGCATGAGTATTTCTAGAGACAGGAAAGATCATAGGTTGATTTTGTCTCAAGATGATTATGTGAATAAGGTAGTGGAGAGGTTCAATATGCAAGATGCAGAACCAGTTAGCACACTTATGGATGGACAGTTCACAGAACAGTGTCCCAAATCACATGATGAGGTTGAGTACATGAGTACTAGACCTGATATTACCCAAGCAGTGGGAGTTGTCAGCAAGTTTATGGCCAATTTGAGAAAGGAGCACTAGAAAGCAGTTCAGTGGATTCTTAAGTATCTGAGAGGGACCAGCAGCAGGGGTTCATGATATGTAGGGTCATGCACTTCTCTACATGGGTATGTAGATTTGGATATGGCAGGTTACTTGGATGACAGGAGAAGCACCACAAGATATGTGGTGGTTGGTCTTCAAGATTGAACTCGAAGAGGAATACAAGTCAGGAAACAAAATTAGATGATGTACAGGTACAAGTACAGGTGTAGCTATTTATCTCCAAGTGGGAGATTGTTAGGTTTTGGAGCTAAAAGCTTCACTGATGCAAACAGAGGAGGTTGCTGAGTTGCAGAGCAATCGACGTCAATCAGGCCAATCAATGTCAGTCATATTTAGTGTGCAGAGCAATCGACATCGATTAGGGGTCGACCGACATCGGTCAGATAGGAACTAACGTTGGCAACCTGTGTGTGCGTGCATTTGCATGCACTTTTAGAACTGGTCTAATTTTAGACGAACAGTCAGTTTGCATGTAAAAGACTAATTTTAGTCTTGAGTCTGCATTTCTAATTATTGTAATTGAAAAGTCTAATTATTGTTTGTATGGGATATATTTAAGAGACCCATGGGTCTGTATTGTAATTTGTAGAATCATAAGGACTTGCAAAGGCAAGGACAAGGGTTCTTCTAGGTGTGTAAGATCTAGGTTTGCAGGTGTGCAAGACTAGGTTGATCTGCAGGTTGTGCAAGATTAGGTAGAAGATCTACATGGTAAGTAAGATCAGTTGATCTGTAGGTGTGTGTGTGTGTGCAAGGTCAAAGGAGATCTGTGGGGTAGCAAGGTCAAAGGATATCTGCAACACAACAAGGAGAAAGATCAGGGAGATCTACTTGGAGTACTTTGAGTAATTGGTGGACTGGCAGTATGGTTACTGACTAGTGGAAACAACTTTGTGTTTGAGTTGATTGGTTTGTAATTGAGAGAGAGAACTCTTGAGGGAGAATTACTGATACACCCAAGAGGTGTGGGAAGAGTGTGATTTCTTCATTGTATTTCCTTCTGGAAGAGTGTTAATACAAGATTGTATTGTCTCTCATATTCTGTGTTGTTTCTGAATTCTAGTTACATATTACTTCTAGTTAAATTTCGTGTTTAGTTGCTTATACAAAGGTAATCAATTGTGCTCTTAAGGAGTAGGGATCCTGACAGAAATGATGGGTTGAGATAAATTCAACCACCCCCTTTAATTGGCTAAGAATTTATTTTGTTCTAAAATTATGAGGATCTTTCAAACCACATGTAGTTCTCTCACCTAGTTGTGTGTGTAAAATTAGTGTTATACAAGCATACTATGAAATCTTGTGTATGGATTTTAATTATTTAGAACTTATGTTTTTGAACTTGTAATGGTTTTTACACTTGGTTCAAGGCTTTTTGATTTAAGGGGTTTCATATTTATAGGCTTTAGGGTAGTTTCTCTCAATGTGTAGATGAATAATTGATGTCCTCTTGATAAGTGCTAAACAAGAATGGGATTAGGCTTTATATGATTATATAGCCAAATTTTTTGGTAATTTTCATCCAAAAAAACATGAAAAATATATATTCCAACCCATATTAATGATTTTAATTTATTAAAATAGTCGAAAAGGGTACAAAGATGGTTCCAACCAAGGTAGAAGGCTTAGGTAACCACATCAACCATATTGTGGCCAATGGTATCCAAAAAGTAGGAAATAATGATATGAGATTAGGAGATAATCTACTCATTAAAAAACTAAGGATGTTTTGTGTATGTATAATGGAAATTTTGTAAGTTTGGGCCCATAGATAAGATAATGGCTAAGAGAGAGTGAGATTAGGAGTCAGTTGTATACACACAAGTCATGTATACTAAAGCTTGGTCAAAACTAACATTATCAAGAGTATAATACCAAATACGAGTCTCTACAGAGACATGCAAAGTTAAATTCATATCTTAAAATTGGATCAATAAAGCTTTAAGGATCACATTAAAGATAATATAGAGCTTGGACATCTTATAAATATATATATATATATATATATATATATATATATATATATATATATGTATGTATGTATGTATGTATGTAAAATGACTTTTACCCATGATTTTATCATTTTAACATTATAATTATTTTATGGTCATGGAGATCCTAAAAAAACCTTACAATTCATTGACTTCTAAAGGTGATTGTGAGAATCATTTGTCTATGATGCTTAATTTTTTTCTTATAAATTTGGTTTATGATGCCTTAAATTAGTTATGTTATGTGCCTAGTGATTTCCTAGATTCAACAGAAGATTTCCAACAAGCCTTACTAGATAAGTATATTAATAATAATGGACCAAGTTATACAATTAAAAGCATTCTACATCTAAATCAAGGTAGCAATGAACTCATACATTGTTTCATCTTTAGATTTTGTTGTCAAATTCACTCGTTGATGTACCAAACATGTGATCTACAAATACAACATATCTTTATCAAGGGTCTCATATAACCTATCAAGAGAAATTTAATTAAAGTAACCAATGAATCATTATGCATCTAAAATGTAAGGTATTTATCTAAAGGAAAAATAACTCCAACCTAACATCAAAACATCACCTTTTAAGATAACAACCTACACTCATATCGACATACCAAAGAGAAAATGCATAATACATAGATTAAAACAGCAAAATCTAAAGCATCAAACAATGATAAAACTCAGGAATGAATTGAGACTTCATTTATTGATAGATTAAAAAAAAAATCCATGTTCAACATAGAGTGTATTTCAATTAAATATACATATTTCTTTAATAATCAATACAACATAGTGAAGTACTTATTGAACAAAAACATGATCAAATTACCATATATGTGAAACATATTTTCAAAATATAGGCCAATATCTTACAAAGACAGATAATTTTGTTTGTATAATTCAATAAGAGGACATTCAAAAAATAGATGCATCGATGTAAGAAACAAAATTCAAGAATAATTGGTTGAGACAAAATCAAAATTTCTCAAAAAGTGACTACAAATAAAGAAAATCAATTTCCCAAAGATATTTCAAAATTATCAAACTTCAAAACAATGATCATTTCGAATCTGACCAAAACGTTAACAAAGATGATCACTTATTTTATAATGAGACATATTAGCGGGGGGGGGGGGGGGTTGGCGGGGTTTGCTAATTGGCCCTGTAACACACGTTAATGCCTAACATGTCATATCATGAGCTTCAAAGCATATATATTTCATAATATTTATTGTACCATAGTTTTGTATATAGTTTCTTATTGATTGCTTACTTGATCACCCTCTCTTGATTTGATATGTCATCTTGGTCCCCATAATATTCTTCAACTAATATGTCATCATGGATGTAGTTTAATAAGGTGTGATTATGTCAGTCCCAATTGATACTTGTGGGAGGTGGAATGTCAATATAATGGCTAGGTTGGTTGGTGTTAATGGCATGTAAAATGGTAATGGAATGGGAAGAGCTAGCACAATCCTCATAGAAGATACTAAGAGAACTTGTGTTGATGTTGAAGTAATTATCCTCAAAAATCATAGAAGGATCATAAATGTTTAGCCAATATTGTAACAACCATGAATGTATTCTGATTCTAAAGTTGATTCTGGCTCAAGGGATTTTAAATCTGATGTTGAGACTGACATTGATTCTAATTATAATGTTAAATATGTTTTCAATTGAAGAATAAAACTTAACTTCAATGTTGATTCTTCATCTGGTGTGGATTTTAATATAATGATGTCTTGTTGAGTGTTTGGTATTAGAAAAGTAATGGCTTGTGATGGCATAATGGGCTCTTTAGAGACTAGCTTATCAAAGTGACACTCCTCAATGAGGGGAAAAAGGTCAAGATACAATTCCACATAGACTATTATATCAAAAGGAGGATATTTAAAAATAGGATAATGGTCAAGATAATGATTTTCCTAAAGGTATTTATAATTATTAAGAAGTAACTAAGCAAAGATTGGATTGTTAGAGTGAGACTCCTTGATAACAGGGATAGTATCAAAAGGTGATTCATCACAATTTGACTCATCACAAATAGATGTTTCAACAAAAATATCATGGATTGGTTGGTTTTCTTGGCCTTAGTTTACAAGTAGTTATAAAATACTAGTTTTTAACACATCTTAGTCTTTGAATGATTGGCTCTATTGGAGAGGTATTGATTGGCTTTGTTGTGGCTCAAAGACCAACATTAATTCTCTAAAATGGGGGAAGGTAGGCAATGGAGGAAGAGTGATTGGTGTTTGGATAATGATTTCTTTGTGAATAGGCTCATCTAAGATGGGCTTAACAAAGACTAGTTGTCAATTTAGGATGATAACTATGACCTATCTAGTTATAGTTGCATAACTTTATTGGGATAATGAGCTACCATATTTGGAAGGGCATATAATGGTAATGGTAGGGCGTTGTGAATCTTTATTGATATCATGAGCCAAAAGATGAGGGCCTAGAATGGTAATGGTAGGGTGTAATAAATCTTGGTTGTTATCATGAGCAAAATGATGAGGTCCTGAAATGGTAATGGTTGTACGTTGTGGAGCTTGGTTGCTTACATAATTTGAAAGAGGGTTAATGGTTAGGTAGGTGATCAGGTATCATTAACATTGAAAGGGAAAACTTGGTACATTAATTGGCCCAAATATGTCATCCCCACATACTATGCTTCAATATCTTAGATTTTTTCCCCATATTGAGTATTGTAAGGAGGATAAGGATCTGTCTTACAAACTACATTGTCACTGTAGGGGTCTTGAACAAAGTTATTTTGTGCAACCATGTTATCATAACATGTATTTTACATGGTTCCATTATGATTGTAATGAGACATACCCAAAGTAATGATGAATGTTTCACAAAAAGGCCTAGAGTTCTACAAACTCTAAAAAACAAGGTCCAAATGACAAATGATCCAAACATAGTCTAACTTGGTCTAAAAACTAGATTTGTATCTCCAAAATGGTCTATGTTAAAACTTGGTACAAAATAGTCTAACATCAGATGTTTAGCATCAAATATCTTACACAAAAAGATCAAGTGGATGAAATAAAGCTAGAATGTCAAACCTAGGTATATAGTGTTTCAAATAAGTTTAAATTAGGTCTAAATAAACAAAAGTTGCTGGGTCTTTCAGAAAAGGCACAAAAGTTAGGCTTAAAATAGGTATTTCTAGGTCTTTTGGGAACAAGGTACAAAATCTAGACTTTAAACAAAAACAGGTCTGAAAAGGCAAGAGATTTAATCTAACAAATTTGAAACACTTTGGCATAAATTAGGAATTTAGATTTAAACATGAACTTGGTCATTTCGTATAAGGTATAAAACTTTAGGCACATGGAAGATAGACTACTTCCCCAAATCTAGGCACAAAAAAAGTTTTCAAATTGACTAAGAAATTAGGCTAAGCTACACAACCCAAAAGAGAAAGATTGATGTCTAGGCCAAAATTACACAAGGCATAGGCATAAATCAATCAATGTTTGCATTTGAACTTGTTAAGAATAATTTAAAACTCAACTTATAAAACTAGGCTTCTTTAAACAAATAAAAAGCTAGATAAGAATGGATGGTATAACGGTACTAGGTATAGATCTAAAAGGCACACACAGCTTTGGTTTTTTAATTAGAGTTTGGACACAAAGCAATAAGTCTTTGAAATGATTCGAGTAGTGTAATGATGTTATCATGCTTTAAAGGTATGATAAATTTTATTTTCAATACTCAAAGGCACAAGATTTGTAATGAATTGGGTAATGTAATGATACCCTTTTCAATCAAGTGACACACAAAAACAAAGTTTTTGTCAAAAGACTAAGGAAAAGGTATGGTGTCGAATGGATGATGTAATACCTCATAAATCAAAGGAGTGATGTATAAATAAGACTCATTTTTGAAATGGTATGATAAAAATATAGTTAGACATAAGACCATGTAAGAAAAGAGGACAAAATGACATAAACACCTAAGTGTAACATCTTAAATCCTAAAACTGATAAGGTTGCATAGTACTATCAAATTTTGTCAATATACTTGCTCTTGAGAGGAATTTAATTGCTAATCCAAAAAATAAAAGTGCATGAAAATTAGGGGTGTTAGGCACCCTCTTCTCTCAAGAGTTTGTACTATAACATATAACTTTAGGCTACTCATCTTGCATCTATAATATGTCCACGGTAAGTGGGGTTGTTCTAAACTATCAATTTTTTCTCATTTCTAGATGGTCCTAAGTATGGATAACAATAGAGATACAATCATGTCATTTAGATCCACATTAACTGACTTGTTGTGAAAAAGTCTTATCCTTTTCATAATCACTACATCTGTCACTTGTTTAATGTAGTGTGATGTCTGAGTTAGCCCTACATTTTGAGGTTGAGTACCACTAATGGAGCTTGTTTTAATCACTCGAAACAAGCATCCTAGTGGTTCACACTCAATTTATATACCCCACCATGGAGTGGGGTTAAAATTATGTTGAGAGATGAATTCTTAGGTCAACACTTCCCTAAAGAAATCATGAGGAGGTGATGAACTCCTGCTCACAAGCCAAAATGCATGAAAATAAAGACAAGTGAAAAGAGTTTATGGTCATTTTCGGGTCACCCAAACCATACAAAATTTGGGAGGGACTTAGTGACTTTATTTCACATTTTTGGACCAAAGTGACAAAGGCAAAGAAAAATCATTTTTTATCACCTAAGTTTCGTAAAGGAGACGGGGGGAGAGCATACATGCGTCACTCATTTTTCTAAACAAAACACTTCAATAAATGAACATGAAAATGAAACTCTTAAGAGTATTTAACTCATGTGAAAGTTCATTTTAATACACCAAAATTAAGTGTGTTAGTGAATTTTTAGCCCCTTGGCATGAGTTATTTTTTAAAATTACAAAAACTTTAAAAAAACTAAGGCATGAAAAGAATGAAGTGTGTTTTAAGCACCAAAGATAAAGTGTGTAAGCTTTAACCAAGGTTAAACTTTGCTTTTTCCACCTTATGACCTACTAATTGTTAAAGGGTTTACCTACTTAGAAGCTCAAAATTGAGTGAGAAAATGACATTTAAAATTTCACTCTTGGTTTTTCTAATTTTTATCTCAAAGACAGATAGTCACCAATCCACATAGGGATAAATGTTGATCTATAGAGATCGACATCGATCTGTCAAATCATTGACATTTCTTGTAAAAACCCAAAAACCATAGGTTATTTTGATAGAAAAATAGTTAATGAAATGAGCTCAAATCCAAAATATCTCACTAGATCCTACAAGAAATGAGTCAAACAAATAATATGCAGGTTTTTAGACATAAAATAAAGACAAAAAAATAAAGAATAACTCAAGTTAGTTATGTCACTACCATGCTCTATTTTTCACATAGAGATCATGGTTGATTCTGGTAATCGATGTTGATCTAGAAAATTGGCATTGATCCTTGTCAATTTTTGAAATAAAACAACATCGATCCATGCAACTTATGACTTGCTTAAAATATAAAGACATGAAAAATGAAGTAAAAACTCAAATTTTGAAGATTTTCAAGCATCCATTAGCAAAACTAAAAGTAGCATATCATTCTCCTTGGTTATATGGGATGTTAGAGTCCCACCGAGCATGCCAACATGTGAAGGGGAGGTTAGTCTTGTGTTATTCTCATAAAATAAATGAAATAAACACACTAAAATGCTAACACCTCTAGCGTAGACACTAGGGAGAGATTTGATAACAAAACTAAATGAAAGCACAACAAAAACATAAAAGAAACAACTCTTTTACCTCCCTTGGATATCCAAATGGCTTGTTGAATAGTTTTCTCAACTTGTGCATCAAGAAGTCTTTGATAATGGAGGTTGTTTGGTTCCTTCTCTCCTTGGAACCTTGGCTTTGATGTTAATTGGCTTAAGATTTGGGCATGGTAACATTACTTGCATAAGACTTATGGAGGAAATCCTACATAATAACTCTATAATATCCAAGCTTAGAAATGAAGAGTTGTGGCCTTGTATTTATAGCCTTTGGAATTAACTCTCACCCAAGGTGAGATAAGGTTGAGTTTAGACTTGGAATGGGTTCAAACTAAACTTAGGTGAGTTAAAACTAATTCCAGTTGAGTTAATAGTTGTCATGTAATTATGATTTTTAATTACTAGGCATGGCTCTCAAATTACATATTTTAGGATATTTTCATAGAGCTTGACAACTCATAAAGGCAATGATGAAAGGGTTTGATATTTTGATTTTAGGAATTTCCTTTTTTAGATATTTATTAATTGAAAATGGATAATTCAACTAGGCTTTTAATCATGTTCAGCTTGTTAATTGATTTTGATTAGCCTTTTAGCTCTTTCAATGTTTTATCAAGTGTGCAAGTGCCCCACTTAATAGGTCCATAGGCCAAATTAATAGTTGCGATGCCATAAGTTGATTAGGGATGAATCTATGAGAGGTTATTATTGCATATGATAGAATACCCCAATTAAGGATGTCACAACATGATTCTGAGTTTTGATTCATGATGCATAAATAAAATTGGGATGTTCAGTGATTCCTAGGCTTAATATGTAGTGGTTGGTATGAATCAGTCTGAAGTCTAGTTGGAAGCCAATTATGGCCAGTTTTAGGTGTCTATAATTAACATTTCTTGATTCATATTATATTATACTATAATGGGTTCAATGAATGAAATATTCCCCTATATGTTGTATATAATCATGAATTTTATTATCGCATCAAGTGTTCCCTTTCAACATGTTATTTATTATGTTAGAGCCTAGATAAAACATTCCTAGAATCAAGAATATAAAATGTATAATATAGACCCTCAAGCACTTTTCAATTTTTATTGTTATGATATTACATCCTCTAATAAATATCCTAAAATACTATCATCATCATAAGAGAGTTTTGTCACCATTTGGGGGCAATAATGCATAACTATTCCACACAATATTGCATAAAGAGGTATTGGATATAAATAAGAGTTTACCCCTTGTGAGAAAATCCAACCTTTATCATCTCATGTTGCTAATACCTATTGTTATAATATCTAATTTGAGTTACTTCTTATCAAAATTAGATGCCAAAGAGAATGTGCACAACCTTTTGTGCTTCCCCCTCCTCACCCTCAAACTACTTATACTCATAACTCTATTCACATTATTCATCCAAAGCTAATCTCATATTCTCATGTTCATGTTGTCCAAATTATAAGGGGATGACCAACTTTACCTCCTCAACCTAATACTACTAGTGAAAGTGTTCCTCATCCTCCACCTCATTTAAGGCAAGTTTCTCAACCCAAGAGATATGATATTCTTGACTAATTACGTAATAATCCTACCAAAATTTGTATTCTTAAGCTATTAAATAAGGCACTAACATACAAGGGTATCATATATATAATGTTGCATGATATAACTCTTCATATGGATACATAACCAACTTCATTTTATTCTATTATGAATAATTTCAAGGATATGGATAATAATATTACTTTTGATAAAGAAAATGAACCCCATAAGCATATCATTGAGCATAATCTTCCATTATTTAGTCAAATTCAAATACATGGAAAGTTATTCAAATGTGCATTGGTTGATAATGGTTTTGGAGTAAATATTTATAGCTATGACTTCATACATTAATTTGGATTAAATAAGGATAACATTAGAAACTTGAAGAAACTGATATATGGAATCGATAGCACTCTAAAATAATTACTAGGCGCTATCATGTTGGATTTCTTATTGGGCCCAAAAATGGTATCTACTATTTTTCAAGTCACACCTAATCAGTTACAATATAATATACTCTTGGTTCAATATTGGATTCATCAAATGGGAGCTATGCCTTTTACATTTCATAGATGCATCAAATTTTTACATGATAAGCATGAGCATACAATTCTAGTTGATAATGCACCTTTTAACTTTTATAAAAAGACACAATCACAATCTGATAAAGTCTCTATCATACCACCTCAACGACCAATTTCAATGGCACAAATACATAATTATGAAGTTTGTGAATAAATAAATGTAAATAATATCTCACCATGTGCTCAAATTTCTAAACAAAAATAAGAGCCTATCAAAGAACCTATGCCACAGGTAATAATTTTTAAGCAAGTGGAAGAGTCTATCAATAAAATCATGCCAAAAGTGAAAATTCCTGAGCACATAGAGGAATCTATCCAAGCAAAGATATAAAAAGCACTAATATAGCCCATTCAAGAACTACCATTATTGGTAAAATAATAAAATATTTGTATAATTAAAGATTAATATAACAGTGATGATGAGGATTCACAAAAACTTATTGATGATCAACTATCCAAGCTAAATTTAAATCTTATTGATGAATATGAATAATTATCCCATTATTTATTTACACATGTTGGAGTAGGTGAATGTCGAAATATCCCTTCCATACAAAGTAAAGTAAAATTATTGATTCATACATAAGTGTATCTACAAGATACTTCACATAATTGTAATATTATATCAAAGGCCATATTAAAATCAATGGATTTAAATATTTTGCCTCACACAATGGTCATATCTCTCAAGGAAAAGTTTCCAAAAGATAAGATTAAGTTATAAAACAATCAACATGCATAAATACATCCACAAAATAAAGCTTAAAGTATATTCAAAAAATTATTTATTAACAAAGGCATCTCAAAGCATGATTCCATCTTTAAAGTTACTTCTCAAAATACGGTTACAAAAGAAGCAACAAAGCAAATTATTTTTATCTAGAGCCTCTTATCCTAAAGCCACTTATTAATGGAAATTAATTCACTAATGTCATAATTACTCAGTTTCATGATACTAATATATGTTACACAACTCTTCTCAAAAGGATATGATACACAACATATCAATAATGCTATAGAACCAAATCATTGAATTAGATCTATCAAATTACCAATTACTCTTTTCCCTACACCATATTCAACATTATTCCATGTTGATCCTACTTTAGATAAATACAATGCAATCTTTGGAAGATCTTATAAAAAATTAATGGGATTTACACTCAATAAAAATTATGATTCTCTCACATTTCAGCAAGATAGTGCAATGATCAATGTTTCAAAAGAAAACATAATTACAATGCAAGAGATAAAAATAGTACATATTTCGACAAAGGCATCCAATGCAATTTTAACTTATCTACATCATACTACACATTACAATGGATAAAATATTTGTATGCATCAACGTCATATTCCAATTGGTGGCTTATCACAAAATGATATAGGTGAATAAACTCTCTATTTAGGAACTATTGTCACTTAAATATGCACCCTTTGAGGATATGACAAGTCTCTCCTCATCCAAGTGTCCCAATGGAATCACCTCTAGGCTTGTGGGCAGCCTAAGGAATGAGGTGAGTCTCTAGATAGGGCTAGCTCCCTTGATGAAGCACTATGGATTGAAACTAAGACTAACTTTGGGGGGTAAAAAGGGAGAAAGAAACTAAAATTAAAGCTAAACTAATGGAGGTGATACACCAAATTGACTGATGACATCCAACAATATGCATATTACACTTGATACCAAGCAACAAACCAAACATACACTCTTCCAGTCTATAACTTCTCACATCAATGTTACATTGTGAGATCAAGATGAACATCTAGGCTAGGAGAACTAGACAAGAGGCCTTAAATGGCACTGATGAAGAGACAAAATCACTTAATCCTTGACATATCCCAAAACACTTCACATGCACTACAAGAAGTTTTCCAACTGTAAACAGGTTGAAAGAACGAGCTAACATGTTAAGGAAACAAGAGTGTCACTTAATCAAAATCATTCATTAAAATGAAACACACTATGAACAGTCATATAAGAGGTAACACTTAGTCAATTTATTGATCAAAAGGTATATAAATGAGAATGGATTCACCATACTCAGGTGCAGCATATCATACAATGTCAAAATGGTTGACTCTTATAGAGCTTGAGAGAGAGAGAAAGAAGAAGAGAAGTCCAATGGTCACAAGTACACTTCTCAAGATGAGAAAATTAGCTATCCATGCATGAGAAAAGGATATAGTTCAAACCATGCAAGGTCATGAATTAAAAATGTCAATCCAAGTCATCAAAGTCTTACAAAATGGCACAAAACTCCTCATTCTGGCTCAGATAAACTACTTGCATGATTGGACCTATTTGGACATCCTATAACCTAATGAGGATCAGGTCTAATGATTTTAATGGAAAGGGAGACTCTCATACATTCCTTTCCATGTATTAGTTGCATGTTTGGTCCTCTAGAATCATCCTAAATTGAGCTATCATCATCTTTTATCTAGAGAACTACCCCTTCATGCCCTTACACACTTGGCCTCCAAAATGGCTTTAGTTATCTATTCAAATACATAGTAGGGAGTGAATGACAAGTTTTAAGGCCTTACATGGCCTTAGAATCATCAAGGACACCTTAAATTTAGTTCACTTAAATTTTTCCAGCTCCTTCACTAGCTTGTCCAGTATGCCAAATTTGACTGGCTAAGTTGAAGGCTATTAGTTAAACCCTTAAGAGTTATTTTAGGAAATATAGTGACCATAGGGAGTTATAAAAAGTCTAAGTATTCCTATAAAACTTGATTTCATCTTCAAACTCCTCTTGTAGCTTGTACAACACAAAAAATGGTTTAAAATAGCCTATTTCTACCCCCATCCATATAAGTTCATATAAATAGATGGCATGTGAAGGATCCTAAGAGAGTCCTCTTCAACATCCAATCCTTGTTCTGGGAAAACTAGCTCACTATATTTCATATCCAACTTAGGGAGGGTTTGTAAGGATTTTAGCTTATTATGATCCTTAAGTTTGTTTCATAAAAACCTGACATCCAACCTACCAAAAAAAATCATAAAATCATTATTCAAGACCTCCCTCAACATCTTTAAACTTCTCAGATTCCCATGCAAGGCCTTATGCAAGATGTGAGCTTCCAAAACTAGGTTATCAAACGTGTTTCCTTGTTTTCTACATGCCTAAGTTGTCTTGAGGTCTAAAAATGGACTCTTGATGCTTTATTTTCATAATATAAGATTTAACACCTCATATATGACCCCACAAGAATGTGCCAATAGGTTTTCAATGCTTAACTCATGTGAAAAGTGTAATAGACCCCCCATTTGGGCACTAGACCTAAATTTTGCTCATTAGGTCTAACTGCAAACTAGGAGTATGGAGTACCCTATTTTGTTTCCCATGTTCTTGTTTTTTTTCCCATGTTTGTATGTGTGTGATTCAACTTCAAAAACTCACTTTAAGTGTCCAAATAGCTTCTAGTTTCAAATTTCAATCCATCTCTCAAGATCTACAGGTTTGTGCAAGGGGAAAGTGCCCCTCATCTGAGACAAAACAAGGGGCACTTTCCCTATTTGCTCACCAAAAATAGATATTATAGAGGTATATCCAAGTGGAAAGGATGATTTTTCAAATTTTTTTCCCCTTGATTCCAAGTTTTAGATCTTCAACCTCCTCTATTTATCTAACATTCTTTGCATAGGCAAACTGTCTGCAGGGTTCTTGTAAGATGGACTGATCCTTGCTTGCTTGGGACTCTTTCTCAAAATGAATTTACTATGATGAGGGACTATTGAATCCATTTTTACCATGATTTATTTTTATTCAATCCATTCACCATTTTAAACCTTCATATACCCCTTGCATTCTCAAGACTGTTAGTATAATACTAACTGTGTTTTAGCATTGGTTATGTTTTGCATTTGTCAAGGCACCTGTAGATGTTCATACCTATTTGGACCTTGAACAAATCATTAAAAACTTTATTTAAAGTTTTATATACTAATTTACCATGATTTAGATCATTTTTATTCTATTCATGTCTTTTTTCATCAAGAGTACACTCCCTTTCACTAATTGTCTGTAGTAGATGCACAATGGGGTTGATTGTAGGTGTTTATGAGGTGTTACTGAGGTTGATTTTGATACTTAGAGATATTTAATGAATCCCTATATGTCACAATACACTCACCTTATACTTTTTACCTCTCTTAGTGCTTCTCATGCACTCTAATCTCATAAATAAGTCCTCAAGCCTAACTGAGACACTTCCTTCATAACCCTTATTGTAGGTCACTTTGGCCTATTTAGAACTGGTCAATGATAATTATGGGTCCTTATGAATAACCTAGGGTCAAAAGTAATATTCTCATGCTTTTTTATTACATTATATCCCCTTTAAACATCACCAAGCCTCAAACTAGCTCACTGTTTGCCTACCTAGTTGTAGGTACACCTTTCTTGGCCTATGTACGGACTGCAAGATGTATATTAAGGTCAATGACATCACTTATCATCCTATGTTGATGATATATAGGTAAAAATAAGTTACCCTCAATAATTTGGACCCTTTAACCATGGGAAAAATGTCCACTTTATAACCTTGGTGAAAAAGTATCCTCTTCCACGTAGGCCTGTAGATATTATTGCATGTTTTTAGTGTGTTTATAGGCATATTTGAGGCCCTCAAAAACTTAAATCCATTTAATTTTTGACTTCCATATTTGGAAAGGTTATTCTCCTTCATGGAGACCTCAAAACCAACACACCTAGGGTCTTCAAAACCTCTTACACCCTATTGTATTAAATAATCAAAAAGGCTCCAAACCTCTATTTTGTATTTTTAGGGACCATGGGCCTCTAAACATAGTCAACTCATGATAGAAGGTGTTTTATGCTTCTAATTTGTCCATTGACACTCTTTGATGATTTTATCATACTTTCCTAATTACATTCTAGTGTTTTCAAAGGATTTTCATCATACTTCAACTTTCCAACACAAATACCTTTTGTCCTCTGTTCAGACCACCTGTAGGTGGATGTTTTGGCTATATATAAGGAACTAGGTATGGGAAACATGAAACCTCCCCTAAAAGTTAACTTTGTATGATTTCATTAAACATATTAATGTACACCAAACCATTCTAATAAGTTGGAAACATATGCACACCTCTCCATACATCCGCATGATGTCAACAAGGGACCTATAACTGTGCATAAGGGTGTTTTAAGCAGGCAAGACAATGAATTAGGCAAGAACATGTTAAGGAATGGCTCTAAAACCTTTCAAATTCATTTTTAAATTTTTAATTGAGTGATATCCATCAAGGAAACTTTGAAACTAGCTTTAAAAACCTCTATTCAACACAATATTGCCTTTTTCAAACACCTGATACAAAGTAGATAGGGGTGACAAGTGATTGTGGTATGGCACATGGCTTGAAAACTATGGAAATTGTTTTTTAGGATGAAGTTTCAAGGTTAGAATAACCAAAAATACCTTGAAAACATGTATATGTAACTAACAAAACCCCATTAAACTGCTATCAAATCATGAAAACCTGGAAGTGATGCAAAATTGCCTATCATCCCAAAAGAGAGCAACCTGCAAACTTGAAATGGTTTCCTCATAAAATCAATTTAAGACCTTAAAAAAATCATGGGATACATAAGGTGACATGGTAAACATCATTTGGAACCAATCTTAGCAAGTGAAAAGTTTGGATTTGCTCAAATTAAGGTGAAAACCAAGGGGCACATAGATTAGTAAGCATATTTGGAAGCCCAACTTGTTAGCAATGGTTCATAAAGTTGGGACCACAATTCCTAAAAATAATTATATGAAAATTAAGGTATCTAAGTGTTGAATATGTCTTTAATATAATTTTTCTTGAAAATCCATGAGCTATTTGTACCAAGTACAAACCTATAAGTCACTTCTTTATGTCAAGAAGGGTGAAAAGAGAGGTGAACAAATTTGGCCAAGAAATGACATCTCCAAATCAAACCAAATATTTAATTGAGCTTGGGGGAGATTAAAAGTCACATTTATACTATTTCCAAGTGGCACACTTCCCAAGGAGGCCATACAAGTGTCATTTTCTCACCTTTTACCAATAAAATTGCTTTTTCTCTGAACAACCTACCATATTTTTAGTTTTTTCAATTAATTAAGACCTTTGTGGACACATGGGGCATTACATCATCTATTTGTCCCTTCACATTTCCCAAGAAACTTGTATAAGGCATTAAATGCACTATTTTTACACTTAAAATGACCCAAAATGGTAAATAGACCTAGAAACTAATTGACCAAAGCTAGTACAACATTAATTAACATCAAATGACCAATAAAACACCTCATTACAATACATTATACCCCATTATATGCCTCAAATCAAGTTTTTTACTAAGGGTGTCTAAATTTGACCTAAAAGTCAAATTTGGTCAACAAATTGGTGACTCATAGGGGTAGTATGCTTGCTATACTAATTAGACTAGTAGCCTTATCAATCCATTGGGCCTAGGAGTCATCTAAGGACTGATACAAACAAAATACTTTTACTATTGACCACAAACCTTTGGATCGAGACAAGACACTAATGACTATGTCAACCACACAAAGTAAAGGACACACACCAACAAAGCAAACACACAAGACACACACATGTGTCCAAGGCACTTAGGGGAAGCAGATAAAAACCTATTATGTACAACTAACAATTATCATACCTCCCTCCTAGATCAAATGGGAAGTTTGAAGCATCACCTTCTTTATGAGATGGAACATGGTGCAAAGTATGCTTCTCTTTGGATTAGATGTTTTGTGGATCAGACTTATCTTTTGGCACTTCAATTATCATACTCTTAATTAGACCATCTTCAAACAAGTCTATAATGTAAAAGTATTCCTCTTGCATCCAAACATCTTCAACCTTTTCATGTAGATCCTCAATTGTAAATTCAAATGACGATTGATCAAGACACACTTTCTTGTCTTCCATGGTGCTCTCAACAAGATTAGGCTTTTTCTCAGCTACAAGCTCTCCTAGCTCATCAAAGGAGATTTGAAAACTCTATCTAATCTTGATCATTGTCTTCCATGAAAATCTCTTTTTTCACCTCATCAAACACTTGGCCTTTAATTTTTCAAAGCTCTTCAAGTTCTTGAAGTAACTCCATTTACAACTGCTAATCATCCTTGTCCTCATTATAATCTAGAACCACTACCTCTTCCATATTATCTTCTTGATGTATGATGTCATCAAGATGATGTTCTTCAAGCTCTATTGCATCATAAAGTGGCTTCATGACATCTATTTCTTGACCAATAAAAATAGCTCCATATTTATGTTTGATTACACACTCAAATTCATATTCATTAGACTCATCAACAAGATTGAATTTATCATTAGCTATGCAATCTTTTGGAGAAGAAGAAACTTCAACAAACTCATCAAATTCTTTACATATGGCATTGAACTTTTACCATATATTTCCTCCTCATGATCATCTTCAAGAGCTATCTACGTTGGTCTCATTAAATTCATCTAGGACTACCACTTCTTGAGAAATGACTTGAAAGTATTCTCCATCCTTGATAGCACATTCCACTTCATGATTATGATGATCATCTATTGATCAGATATAAAATCTTTGTCAATGGCTTCAAGATCTTCCATCTCCTTCTAATTCATGGAGATGCCAAGACTAAGCATTTTGAAATTATGTGATCTAGCCCAATGAAGTTGCCAAGGAGGTAGGTTTTCTTCAAACTAGAGCTCTCTTTCTTTGTCAACCAGCTGGTCCTCCTTAGATTCCCATACTATAGGTCCATCAAGTCAAAGAGTGATATGGTAAGTATAATATGAACAAGTTGGTGGAGGTGGTACATATAACTTCAAATCAGGTTGAGGGTGAAATGTAGGGGTTTTTCCATGGACACACATTCCTTCAAACATAGAGACATTAGCTATTATATTATCCTTTTATTCATTAGGGGAGTACCTATGGTGATTTCTTCCTCACAATCACTCATGAGATTTTCTTGATTGTCCATGAATTGGATTTTCTCTTCTTTACTTACTTCTCTCAAGATAGGTTCCTTTTTCATAAAAAATGAAGTGGGGGCTTGATGGATAGGCTCATGGATTTGAGGTGAAGGAGCTCGATTATGAGATGTAGTGTAAGGTGAAGGGGTTGGATATGGAGTTTATGATTAAGGATAAGGCTTTTGAATGGGTTTGAAAAATAGGAAAGCACTAGTGAGTTATTGTGGAAGTGAATTATTACGCTGGTTAGGAGGAAAAATATCAACATGAGTAGGAGTTGTATTTTGCCAATGATATCTTTGTGTACACTCCATGGGAACCTCTTCTTTCATATGACAAGGCTGAAAGGTATATTCTTGAGGTTGATAGGTGTCATGTAATGAATTATGTGGCTCATATTAAGGCTGATAGAAGCGTCTTTTTTGGTAGCCATTCTCATAGAATTATCCAACAACATGGTGTCCATATAGAGAGGGAAATGAAGGGCTATATTGCTACCATGGTTTATAATATTGATATCAATTTTGACAGGGATGACAAGGATCATATTGGAACTGATGAAGGTCATATTGAGGTTGGTAAGGATCATGACAAGTTTGACCAAAGACTTGTTCATATTGATGGGGAATGGCACAAGCTTGCAATGTCTCACCAACTTGTAAGGAATAAAACTCAAATCCAAGGTCAACCATGAAACTTCATTAGGAATTAAGAACACAAGAAAAGGTTATAAACAATCTTCAAATGGAATACTTGGGTTTTTTACCAACTGATGTATCTTTGGAGTTGTCATTGATGCTTTGATAGATGCCTCCAAAGGCTAATTGTTGAGAGACAACACCAAAAATCTTCTAATATCTTGGAACAAGAGTCCCAAGCATGCCAAAAATTGTTGTCACTTGGATATGCACCCTTTGAGGAGATGACAAATATTTCCTCATCTAAGTGGCATAATGGAATCACCTCTAGGCTTGTGGGTAGCCTAAGGAATGAGGTGAGTCTCTAGATAGGGCTAGCGCCCTTGATGTACCACTATGGATTGCAACTAAGACTAAATTTGGGGGGTGAAAAGGGAGAAACAAATTGAAATAAAATCTAAACTAATGGAGGTGATACACCAAATTTATTAATGGCATCTAATCATATGCATATTACACTTGGGACCAAACAACAAACCAAACATACACTCTTCTAATCTACAACTTCTCACATCAATGTTAGATTATGAGGTCAAGATGAACATCTAGGATAGGAGGAATAAACAAGAGGCCTTAAATGGTGCTAATGAAGATACAAACTCACTTAATCCTTGACATATCCCAAAACACTTCACATGCCCTTTAATAATAAATTTTCCAACTGCAAATAGGTTGCAAGAATGAGCTAACATGCTAAGGAAATAAGAGTGTCACTTAAGTAAAATCAATAATTAAAATAAAACACACTATGAATATTCATATAATAGGTAACACTTAGTCATTTTATTGATCAAAATGTATACAAATGAGTAGGGCTTTACCATACTCAGGTGGAGCATATCATATAATGCCAAAATGGTTGACTCTTATAGAGAGAAAGAGAAGAAGAAAAGTCTAATTGGTCACAAGGACACTTGTCAAGCTAATAAAATTAGTTATCAATGCATGATAATATGATATTGGTCAAACCATGCAAGGTCATGAAGTACAAATGTCAATCCAAGTCATCAAAGTCTTACAAAGTGGCACAAAACTCCTCATTCTGGCTCAAATAAACTACCTACATGATTGGACCTATTTAGAAATCCCATAACTAATGAAGATCAGGTATAATGATTTAAATGGAAGGGAAGACTCTCTGACATGCCTCTCCATGCATTGGTTGCATGCTTGGTCCTCTAGAATCATCCCAATTTGAGTTATCATCATCTGTTATCTAGAAAACTATCCCTTCTACACCCAACGCACTTGGCCTCTAAAATGGATTCAGTTGTCAATGAAAATGTATGGTATGGAGTCAATGACAAGTTTTAAGGCCTTACATGGCCTTAGAATCATCAGGGTCACCATAAATTTGGCTCACTTGAAGTTTTCCATCTTTTTCACTAACTTATCTAGTATGCCAGATTTGACTGGCTGAGTTGAAGGCTATTGTTTAAACTCTTAGGATTTGTTTTAAGAAATATAGTGACCATAAGGATTTATAACAAGTCTAATAATTCCTCCTAAACTTTATTTCATCTTCAAAATCCTCTTATATCCTTCACAACAAAAAAATGGTCAAAAAATAGCCTATTTTTACCCCCATCCATACAAGTCTATTAAATAACTAGCATTTGAGGGACCCTGAGAGATTCATCTTCAACATCCAATCCTTGTTTTATGAAAACTAGTTCATTATATTGCATATCCAACTCCATTTATCCAAACTAGTTGCTAGGGTGTGTTTGCAAGCATTTTAGCTTGTTATGACCCTTAAGCTTGTTTCATAAAAATCTGATGTCCATCCTAAAGAATTTTTCAAGACCTCCCTCAACATCCCTAAACTTCTCAAATTCCCATGTAAGGCCTTATGCAATATGTGAGCTTCCAAAACTAGGTTATCGAACTTGTTTCCTTGTTTCCAGCATGTCTGAGTTGTTTTGAGGTCTAAAAATGGACTCTTGATGCTTTATTTGTATAATATAAGATTTAACAACTCATATATGACCCCAAAAGAATGTTCCAATAGTTTTTCAATGCTTAACTCATTTGAAAAGTGTAATAGTGCCCCCATTTAGGCAGTAGGCCTAGATTTTGCTCATTAGGTCTGCATACAAACCTAGGAGTATGGAGTACCCTATTTGGTTTAACATGTTCTTATTTGGTTTCTCATGTTTTAATGGGTGTGCTTCAACTTCAAAAACTCACTTTAAGTGTCTAAATAGCTTTTGGTTTTAATCCATCTCTCAAGATTTGTAGGTTTATGCAAGGGGAAAGTCCCCTTGTCTGAGACAAAATAGGGGGCACTTTCCCTATTTGCTCACCAAAAATAGCTATTTGAGAGGTCTCTCCAAGTGGAAAGGATGTTTTTTACAATTTTTTACCCCTTGATTCCATTTTTTATATCTTTAACCTCCTTTATTTCTCAAACAGACTTTGCATAGGCAGACTATCTATAGGGTTCTTGTAAGATGGACCGAACCTTGCTTGTTTGGGACTCTTTCTTAGCATGAATTTACTGTGACAAGGGACTATTGAATCCTTTTTTACCATTATTTATGTCTATTAAATCCATCCACAATTTTAAACCTTCATATACCCCTTGCATTCTCAAGACTGTTAGTACAATACTGATTGTGTTTTAGCATTGGTTGAGTTTTGCATTTATCAAGGCACCTGTAGATGTTCATACCTATTCAGACCTTAAACATAGCATTTAAAACTTAATTTAAAGGTTTATATACTAATTTACCATGATTTAGATCATTTTTATTCTATTCGTGCCTTTTCTCATCAAGAGTACACTCCCTTTCACTCACTATATGTTGTAGATGCATAATGGGGTTGATTGTAGGTGTTTATGAGGTGTTATTGAATTTTATTTTGATACTTAGAGATCTTTAATTAATCCCTCTATGTCACAATACACTCACCTTATACTTCTAACCTCTTCTAGCCCTTCTCATGCACTTTAATCTCATAAAGATGTCCTCAAGCCTGACTGAGACACTTCATTAATAACCCCTATTATAGGTTACTTTTGCCTATTTAGAGCTGGTCAATGATATTTAGGGGTCTTTAGGAATCCCCTGGGGTTACAAGCATCATTCTCATGCTTTTTTATAACATTTGATCCCCTTTAAACATCACCAAGCCTCAAACTAGCTCACTATTTGCCTGCCTAGTTGTAAGTGCACCTTTTTTGGCTTATGTATAGACTGAAAGATGTATATGAAGGTCAATGACATCACTTATCATCTTGTTTTGATGATATATAGGTCACAATAAGTCACACTCAATCATTTGAACCTTATAAACATGGGAACAATGTCTATTTTACAGCATTGGTGAAAAAGTCTCCTCTTCCTCTCAAGCCTGTAGATATTATTGCATGTTTTTAGTGTGTTTATAGGCATATTTGAGGCCCTCAAAAACTTAACTCCATTTACTTTTTTACCTCCATCTTTTTCAAGGTGCTTATCCTTCATGGAGACCTCAAAACCAACACACCTAGGGGCTTTAAAACCTCTTACACCCTATTGTATGAAACCATCAAAAAAGCCCTTGACCTCTATTTTGTATTTTTAGGGACCATGGGCCTCTAAACATAGTCAACTCATGTTAGATGGTGTTTTGTGCTTCCACTTTGTCCATTGACACTCTTAGATGAACCTATAATTCTTTCCCAATTACATGTTAGGGTTTTCAAAGGAGTTTCATCATACTTCAACTTTCCTACACAAATACCTCTATCCTCAATTTAGACCACCTATAGGTGGATGTTTTGGCTATATATAAGGAACTAGGTATGGGCAACATGAAACCTCCCCTACAAGTGAACTTTGTATGCTTCCATTAAGAATATTAATGTACACCAAACCATTCTAAGAAGTTTGAAACATATGTACACCTCTCTATACATCTGCATGACATCAACAAAGGACATGTAAGTGTGCATACAGGTGTTTTATGCAGGTAGGGCATTGAATTAGGCAAGAACATGTTAAGGAATGACTCCAAAACCTCTCAAATGCATTTTTAAACTTTTAATTTATGATATCCATCAAGGACACTTTTAAACCAACTTTGAAAACCTTTGTTCAACATGATAAGCCCTTTTTCAAACACTTGACACAAAGCAGACATAGGTGGCAAGTGATTGTGGTATCGCACATGGCTTGAAAACTATGGAAATTATTTTGGACGATGAAGTTTCAAGGTGATAATAGCCATGAGTACTTTGAAAACATGTATATGGAACTAACATAACCTTCTGAAACTATTGGCAAAGCATGAAAACCTAAAAGTGATGCAAAATTGCCTATTATCCCAAAAGACAGCAACCTACAAACTTGAGATGGTTTCCTCATAAAATCAACTTGAAACCTAAAAAAAATCATGGGAGACATAATGTTACATGGTAAACATCCTCTAAAACCAATATCAACAAGTCAAACATATGGATTTACTCAAACTGAGGTGAAAACCATGGGGGGCACATATTAGTAGCAAATTTGGAAGCCCAACTTGTTAAAAATGGTTCACAAAGTTGGTACCTATTGATGCAATGGATTGCACCTGGGGAAGGATGCCTAGCTCCTGCCCTTCCACACGTAACAATGGAAATTCCCCCCTCACCTGTGGGACTGGCGAAGCTAGAGGGGAGAGTCTCTAGATAAGGGCTAGCTCCCTATGATGTATCTTTTAGGCCCTGGTTTCTCTTACTGCTAATAAACAAATATAAAAAAAAGGGGGGGAAGAGAGAGAGAGAGAGATGCTAAAAATAGAACCTAAGCCTAAATATGAAAAGGTGATACACTAGAAAAGTTGACCCACCCAGCTCGAACATACACTTTGCACCAGGAATAAATGCCCATACACTTCATCTGACGTGGGAAACTCTTTTGTTTCAGTGAGTCAGGGGTCCATAGAGATACAGGAAGAAGGAACTAGCAAAGGTGTTCTGAGATACACTTTGACAGCCTATTCACATTCACCTATATTCTTGCTGTAGACACTTCTGGCAAACCTGCAGAAAAGAGACTTTACAATGCACTGGACATGCTGTAATCGATCGGTGAAAAGCACGAAAGATAATGACTTAACACAAAAGAAGAACATAGACATATACTTTAAAGTGCAAGTCCAGATAGAGGTAAAAATGCTAAGTCCTGATTCAAGGTAAAATCTGGCATAGCTCTGCCTTACAAGCCTAAGATATTTTTGGGCAGAGTTTTGCCTTAAGGCTAAGAGAGTGGATCCTTTCTCAAATGATAATCTTTACAATATATAGAGAGAGGAAGAGAACTTGGAAATTTTTGGGAAAGACTTTGGCACTCTTTTTTCAAGCTGGCCCATGTGCGCTCTGAGCCTTGGGAAGAAGGAGCCATTTGATTGTCAGTTCTTGCTTTGACTTAGGCATTCCACATTAATGTGAAAAACATGGCCATGCCTCTTTTCTACAAATAGACTGCTCTCTTCCTGCAAATAAACTATAGTTTGTCCCCTTGTAAATACCAAATGGAAAAAGCAGGCCACGCCGCTCACTATTTGCATTGTTTGATGACCATCTAGCAATAACTCGCCTCTCCTCGCCACTTGGACTGCTTTGTCTTTTCCTACACTTTGTCTTCCTCCTTGCCTTATCTCTTCCTGGCTCCTTCAGCCCTCAAGGGCTATCTTCTATCAGGTCGCTGCGTTCCTTGGGTTCTCGCTGCTTGCCTTGGCCATTTTCTACTAATTTTAGTGAGTAACACATGGCGCGTTTCATTTTAAAATGGGCAGGACACATGGCAGCATCCGCTTGACTCATGGAAGCTTTAGGCACCCTTTGAAGGTCCTACAAAAGAAGACATGTGTCGGCTTCCACTTTCTTTAGCAATTCATCCAGGGCCCACCATAGTTCTCTTGGGATAAAAGAGAGGGACCATAGAGGCTGACACTTGTCAGCTTCTATTGAGCCTTGCAGGGGACACGTGACACATTCCATTGCTCCTAAAAAATCATGTCAAAGCCTTTTGTAGTTTCCACTTGGCACCTTTTGTGCTCTGGCTTTCCAAGTGTAAAATTGACATTCACGGGCCCGTCACAATTTGAAAACCAATAACTAGTCTATCTTCTTAAAGTTGACGGCTTTCGAGACGTCACCATCCTTGGCAAATTCCTTCCACTTTCTGCTTTGGCCTTTTCCCCGCGGGCTTTTTTTGTGGGATTTTTTCCTGTGGGCTTTCTTGCTTCAGGCTTTTTCACGCAAATAAAAAGTCTACAAGAATTGCCTTGTGACTTTGCCTTCAGAAATTTCCTCTCAAGTTTTTTGCTCGCGGTTTCCCCAAATTCCTTCAGACTTTTTGTCTGAAGGAAATCCTTCAGACAAAAGTCTGAAAGAATTCATGACTTTGCCTTAACAAAATTTTGAAAGATCTTAGCTGCTTCTTTATGGCCTCTTTGAAGTGCTCCCTACCCTCCACAAGGGCTCTTGAACCCAGAACTGCCCTCCATAAGGGCACTTGTCCTTCAGGAGGCTTGAACCTTTGATTGAACCACTCCTTTGAACCAACCGTTAAACCAATTCATTGAACCGGTTCAATGGTTCAAACCTTTGTTGGACAGTTTAATGAACCAACCCTGTTGAACCGTTTGGATTGAGCTAATGAACCGAACCATTTGATTGAACCTGCCGATGAACTTTGCATTGAACCAAAATGTTGAACCAACGCGTTGAACCAAGTCGATGAACCATTTGATTGAACCAAAGCGATGAACTTTGATTGAACCTACCGATTGAACCAAGGATTTAAATCGTAGCGATGAACCATTTGATTGAACCAAAGCAATGAACTTTAATTGAATCTACCGATTGAACCAAGGCTTTGAACCGAAGCGATGAACCATTTGATTGAACCTGTCAATGAACTTAGCTTTGAACCAAAGAGATGAACTTTGCCAATTGAACCAAGGCGTTGAACCAAGGCATTGAACCGGTTCAATGGTTCAATGGTTCAAAGGTGCTAACTATTGGAAAGATTATGTCGTTGAACCACTCTTCAAACCTTAAGGAAAAGTGTCCTTGAACCATTTTAGCTTTCTTTCCTTATGAATTTCTTCAGACAAGAGTCCGAAAAAGCTTTGTAAAACCTTGCACTCTCTGAACTGGTTTTTCATCTGCCAAAATACTACACCTACAGAGTTCATGAAAGTCCTTATGAAGTCCGTAGAAAACCTACAGAGTTTGTAGAAATGGAAAGACTCGTGCAAAAATCAAAATTACTGGCTCAGAACAGCATAAAAAAAGGGGGGACTGATTTTTGGCCTGTTGGGAAAAAATGGTCAACAGGACCAATTCCTCAAAATACTTATATGTAAATTAAGGTCTCTAATTTATAATATTTCCCCAAGAGGGTTTTCCCCGAAACTCCATGAGCTGTCCGGACCAAGTACAAACTTGTAAGTCACTTCTTTATGCCAAGAAGGGTGAAAAGAGAGGTGAATGGTTTTGGCCAAGAAATGACATATCCAACTCAAACCAAATGTTTAATTGATCTTGGGGGATTTTAAGAGTCACATTTCCATTTTTTCCAAGTGGCACACTTCCCAAGGAGTTCGTACAAGTGTCATTTTCTCACCTTTTGCCAAGAAAACTACCTTTTCTCTAAACAACCTACCATCTTTTTAGTTTTGTCAGTTACTTAAGACCTTTTTGGACACATGGGGCATGACATCATCTATTTGGACCTTCACATTTCCTAATAAACCCATAAAAAGCATTAAATGCACTATAAAATGACCTAGAATGATAAATTGACCTAGAAACTGATTGACCAAAGCTAGTACAAAATTAATTGACATAAAATGACCTATAAAACACCTCATGACAATATATTATACCCCCTTATAGGCCTAAAAATCATTTTTTTTACTAGGGGTGTCCTAATTTGACCTAAAATTCAAATTTGGTCAAAAGGAACTCCATATGAATGCTCCTATGATCAAGTTACCAGTTAAACAACTTGTTTATTTTCCTATCATACCTAGATTCTTTTTGCTTTATTTTTTTCTAATTATCCTATCCCTCATACAATAATTATTCTAAGTCCTTGGATTTGTTTTTTCCTTTTTATAAATATTCCTTTCATTTTTCAAATTGATTCGAACAATCCAAAACAACTATCTTATCTATCTTGATCACTATTTCACATGTATCCATGCCATAACTTTTCATGCATTTACATGATCATATTTATCTCTTGTTTGTGATGATCATGTGCATTCTTATATATCCTAATCATTCAAAATACATTTTTATGACTCATTTTGCACATACATTGGGGGAACATGGCTTTCCTTTCTTCTTATCATAAAATAATTTTGCACCTTGTTGAAAATTGTTCAAATCCCTTCCTCTTAAACTATTTTTGAAACATTACTCCTTAAATCAATTTTAAAATTCCAATATTTCAAAAATGGTGAAAATCCAAAAACATGCAAATAACTCAAAAATCAAGAAACATCAAAATATTTTTAAATTTTTAAAATCATGACCTAAAAAATATTTGTAAAGTATTGTTATGTTTAATTATTTCCATATGTCATTTATTCTATGTTATATAGATAACATACTTTATTTTTAAAATACACACTAATTTTCACAAGGTACATTAGTGTGATATAAGATGTATATTTACATGGTTTTGATGTCGGGCTTCCCTTATTACCCAATAACCTTATTAATTTGGGGGCATCTTTTCTTTCTCCATGAACACATTTACAAGTTTTATTTATCCACAACCTTTCTAACATGATGAGATATATATAACACAAATGTTTTATTACTCACTCATAATATATATGTGTTACATAAACATGATGTCTTGATAATATTGACATGAATACATATGGTTGATCTAAACAAGTTCTATTTGCACTATGCATCTTTCCTACTTTACTGCATAGTAGATTACAACCTCCTTGCCTATTATGTGTGGCCTTTTTGGCCTTATATGTTAAAGTTCTTGATTTATATCATTATTATGCCATTTTAATGTGTTTCTTGGCCTTGTACGCTTATGTGGCATTCTCATTTCCCTTATATGTGGCCTATGGGTCTTATGTGTGACATCATTTAAAAACTTTATGGCATTTACTTGTATGTTTGTTGTTTGTTACTATGGTGCCATGATTTACATCATGCATTACTACTATTTATTACCTATACCGTATTTCCATGATCTATACCATGCATATACTACATATGTGTTTTAATGCTTTATCTATTTAAACATATCTTCCAAATGCAATTAAACATTATATTTTATAATATGATGCAAATACAAATTCAAATATTCAAATGCCCTTACATGATTACATATTTCACATATGGCATAATGTTTATTTTGAGCCAACTGACTCATAATTTATTCTCTCATCTCAAAATGAGGGCATTGCAATGGACTTGTCTTGAGAAGTCAAGTCCTCATAAGCAAAATTTTAGATTTATGGCATTATACAGTTTCCAAGATTACAACCTGATTCAAAAAAATTAGATTATGGGGGCATATCACGTGCATATGCACTCATTCCTAAAGTTATAAGTTTTAGTAGTTCCAAAATTCAAAATGAAACTTAAATTAATACAATATAAGGGGCATGTTATTTATTCATGTTGAAGCTACTATATGGCAATTTTAAAATTTTCTCAAGTGGAAAAGTTTCAAATAGAATCTAGATTCATCTGTAGTGGTGTGATTTATTTTCAGATTTCAAGTGCGCCATGTTAGAGTCTACTGACACTCAACATCTATGGTTACACTTTTTTAAGATGCAGTAACCCACATTTAGTGGTTCCACCCCTTAAATTTATGTATAGAGTACTCTGCACAGTCAAATGAGATTTGAAGCATACAATCTTTCCAACTCAAGATCATTCAAAGGTTTTCAAATTGAGACTTGATCACTCCCAATTCACCATATTTTTAGCACTTTTCCAAATTTTCTTGAGTAATAAGGGGTAAAACACTTATCTAACTTCAAGTTATAGAGAAATTAGATTGCATACTCTTTTCAAGTGTATACTTTCCTTGCTCACTTTGAAAAAATCAAGTTTCAAATTTTCAAATTTCAACTTTCAAATATGGGAAATAAATACTTGCAGTGGCATTATTGTAGGTTTTTGCATTGAGGCATATTTCATGGTCAACCTTCACATTCAAAGGCAAAGTGTGTATACACATTTAGGCTTGCATCTACTTTACTCTAGTAATTTCACTTTGTTGCATCATTAGAATGAAATAGGGTCAAATGTAGACACATAAATTTAATCATTGAGTGCTTAACAATGGTTATCCTTGGCATATTTCCCTTACTCTATTCTCCATTTTTCTAACCCAAAATTGATAAGAGAGCCTCTATTGTCTTGTAATGGCTTTCAGTCGCATTATTGTAGGTTTTCACATTAAGGCATCTTACACAATCAACCTTCAAATGGGTCAAATGTAGACACATAAATTTAATCATTGAGTGCTTAACAATAGTTATCCTTGGCATCTTTCCCTTACTCTATTCTCCATTTTTCTAACCCAAAATCGATAAGAGAGCCTCTATTGTCTTGTAATGGCTTTTAGTGGCATTATCATAGGTTTTCACATTAAGGCATCTTTCACAATCAACCTTCAAATTCAATAGCAAAGTGTGTATACACACTCAAGTTTGCATATACTTTACTAGTAATTTCAATTTTTTTTATCACTAGAATAAAGTGGGGGCAAATGTAGACACATAAATTTAATCATTAAGTTATTGATAATGGTTATCCTTGACATCTTTCCCCTACTTGGTATATTCACCATTTATCTAACCCATAATCTATAAGAGAGATTCTATTTTCTAAAAAAAACATAAAATATCATATAGACATCCATATTTCAACCTTATTCATTCATGTTAAACCTACATGCACCTATTAGGACTTTTTCAATAGTATTTGTCTTTGGGGGATAGAACCACACTAGGTCAAACAAGGTCGCACTGTGACCTTATCCCTAACAATGTAATGGTTACTTTTTTTAAATTGAGACATTACACAATGACTCTCAAGTGCTTCTTAAAATGTCGATTAGTGAAAACATTCTAAATATTCCCCTATAAAATCACATCAAGGCATTCACTTGAAAGGACCTAGTAAATTGATTTCAAAAGAAATATACACTCAGTAAAAGATCACTATTTCATCCAATTTCAATTCTACTACATTATAACAATCATAGTCTAGGGCTTAATATTGTTTATTCTAGGTCAATGGCATCCATTTTCCAATCATTCAATCAAAAATTCTAGTTATAGTCATTCTAGTTGCATAATCACATATCACACAAGCACTCTAAGAAGGATAACTACATCGGCCTAAGGCCCATTTGGTCTATGTAGCAAGTGCTCAATCACAAGGGGTTTTTGAGTCTAGCTCAGCTATTCCATTAACCCTATTCCCCCTCATTATCTAATTATATATCTAGTGCATGTATAAGACTAAGGATTCTTAATTTATAGGCATTTGGCACATTCATTTAGCTTTTGCATAAAAATAGTAAACCCTAAGAATCAGTCATAGAGACCCAAATCAAGAATCATGTGCATAGTCAACTAGGACACAACCACAATTAATAGACATGGTTTCACTACACCCTTGTCCAGCTTCTATGGTCTTTTCCTAACATAGGTTCCAATTTTATTTTTAGACACAACTATGTTTGTAGGTCTTTTTAAACATTTTATAGTCTCTGTCAACCTACATAATTAGTATATAGTCTATTTTGGGTAGTTTCTCATATCCTTATGCTCTTATACTATTTTTATAAAGTTTCTAATTATGTGAAATTATGTAGCATATTGTATTTCATTATCATAATTGTACATTCCAACATTATAATTTTAATAGTTTAAATCACTTAATTGGATTCATATCACATTTCAAACATTCACACTAACTATCCTATGATGACATGTGCATATACATCCTTTATAATAGTCTAATATTAATATGTATTCTTTGAGGCACATCACACCTTGATATGACATATCACTTGCCCACCTCTCCAAATTGACTACCTATGCTTGTTTTTTTCATGGATTACACTGAGCTTACACAATCACATATATTTTATGCCTGCACATCTTACGATATTCACACATTGAATCTTTCCTATCGGGGGCATGCACTTATTATAAGTTCTTTCACATACTCATTTGAGATAATAATTTACCATGTTTTTGGGGCTTTAGGAACCTAAATTTGGTATTAAACACTTTAGGATCAAAAAATTTGGCACAATTTGACATATTTGGACATTACATACACATTTGACTTTTGTGCACATTTTCTTTCTATTCATCTACCTACTTGTTATCTTATCTAACTCTATTTTCCAAATACACTTATTTAGGATCAGCCCAATCTATACAAAAATCTTTCAAAATCCCAAATAGACCTTCTCCACATCTCATATCACTAATTCACACTCCCAAGATAATATTGGTAATGTTCAAATAGTTGTAGTCATTACAAGTGTTTGCCTTTATTAGTAGTATCTAAGAACACTCAATCACTACCTAGACATGTTTCATGGGTCGATCATAGTGGGAAATAGTGAAGATTCAATTATAAATACAAATCAACTCTAAGGTTATACGCTTTGGAAATTAACCACTACTTGACAATCATCTTGAGAAATCCACTAGCAATCTCTTGGGACATTATCACAAAGACATACATATTTGAAAACCCCTCAAAGGAGTTATCTTAGATCTAAGTCTAAATACATGTAAGTCAAAATTACATGATGCCAATTTTTTATCATCAAATATTCCATTCCATTCTAGATTGATCATGATGGTGCACACACTCACCTGAGTGGGAGAACTAAATCTAGTTTGAGCCCTCTTCAGAGTATTAAAATGTAGGAAATTTTCTTCCATTCAATAGGGAGTGGTTAAGGATTTACAACATAAAATACTAACCCTTTTCTTAAGGTTCATCTTATGGTCAAAATCATAACTAGGGTTTGGATAGAAGGAGAAGAAAAATAGAGGTTGTTGCATTGGACTGAAGTCAAGCACTTACACAAGATGTATTTACAAGTGTAGGTACAAAGGTTTGAGGAATTACAAACCTACATAAAATACAGGGACATTGTCAGTAGAGCTAGGATAAAACCTATTGTTACAAGCATCATATGTTATAGGAAGCATTCAAGTGAGTTTTGAGCCACCATTTTCTGATATAAGTGATGACATAGCATACATAGATCATTTTCAAATTCAGTGACAACTATTGTGAGTGAAAAAATCTCAATAAAAGCTAAGTACATCTCTCTCCTCTTGATTTTTCAATTTCAAATCATCTAAGTGCAATATCTATTTATTCATTTTCAATGCAGATGTGTATGTTATTTTTATATTTTATATAATATGTATTAACCCTAGTTTTACGCTATTTATATCATATTAGATCCAAAATAAATAAAACATTTTGGTGAACATGATCATTTAGTTGAGCATGCAAAGCCTTAGGTTTCCTCATACATTAGGGTTTCAATTTTTCTTAGGGTTTCATATTTATTCTTTATTAGGGTTTGACTTTCAAGTATAATCTTTGATTACCCGTTGTGTGAAAAAATTGATCTTTACCATTATCCCTAAGGTTCCATTCTTATTCTTATCTTAGGATTTCTCATGTTAAGGTTGTTTCTTGTCTTCATATATTTTATGAATGATATATCATTAAAAATGATTATATTTTTTAAACTCTTAGAGTTTTTAATTATTTGGATTGATTCTATCAAAATCCTCTTTTTACTCCCTAAAATTCAAAACAATTTTTTTTATATTTGGGGTTTCTCTATTTTCACTAAAATTAATCTAACAAGCGAATGATATATATATAAGAAACTATAAAAATAAGAATTAATAAAAGAGAATCAAACCCTAAGGAAATGATGTAAGTTGTAGGGTGCAAGTAATTAAAATATCAATTTGACAAGGTCTAAAAATAAGAACCAACCATTTCTAAAAAATAATGTTGAATTTTAAGAAACAATAAGAGGTTTTCAATCAATATCAATAGATGGATGAAACCCATTATATATATATATATATATGTGTGTGTGTGTGTGTGTGTGTGTATATATATGTGTGTGTATATATATATGTATATGTGTGTATATATATATATATATATATATATATATATATATATATATATATATATATATATATATATACATATGTGTGTGTGTGTGTATATATATATATATATATATATATATATATATATATATATATACACATATGTGTGTATATATATATATATATATATATATATATATACATATATATTTAATGGGTTTCATCCATCTATTGATATATCAATAGATGGATGAAAACCATTAAATATATATGTATATATATATATTTATATATATTTAATGGGTTTCATCCATCTATTGATATATCAATAGATGGATGAAACCCATTAAATATATATGTATATATATATATATATATATATATATATATATACATATATATTTAATGGGTTTCATCCATCTATTGATATATGGATGAAACCCATTAAATATATATATATATATATATATATATATATATATATATTTAATGGGTTTCATCCATATGATATGGATAATGGGTTTCATCCATATATATATATAATGGGTTTCATCCATCTATTGATATTGATTGAAAACCTCTTATTGTTTCTTAAAATTCAACATTATTTTTTAGAAATGGTTGGTTCTTATTTTTAGACCTTGTCAAATTGATATTTTAATTACTTGCACCCTACAACTTACATCATTTCCTTAGGGTTTGATTCTCTTTTATTAATTCTTATTTTTATAGTTTCTTCTTATATAAGGGTTTGATTTATCCTTGACACCCTTAGGATTTCATTATTTTGTCATTGCATGATTGAAATCATGGTTCAAATTATTAAAATCAACAAAGATGTTTTATATTTGGTAGATCTTCAATTGAAAAATATGAATATTTCAAATTATGCAAATAATTCAAAAATAGACTCTCCTAGGGATATTACTATACACGGATAATTACTACCTTCCCTTGATAACACATATTACATGAATATTGAATCTTAAATGTCTAGGGTTTGTGATTATAAAGGCATATCTTCCCAAACCATGAGAAGTAGTGTTATTCATGCTACCATCAATACTAAGACTCAACCCTTGAATTAACCTATTCATAGTTCCATCATTCATATTCTTAATATGATGCATTCTATTGGATAAATTAAAAAAAAAAATACAAATCATATCTCTAAAGGTCAAGTCACTTGAAGATAAACTTGCACATGCCCAAAGTCCCAAGCATGCTATTACAAATTATATCTCTAGCTCCCCAACCAAAACCTTTGTGTCTCAAAATATTCTATCTCCTACATGGGTTAATAAAAATCATTTATGACTAGTGAATCATTAATTTGGCATAATCTCACTACCTCTCCAATTGAAACTCTCAAACATATGCTTTGACACAAATCGATCTTATTACCTCCCACTCATCCTATGCAAAAGTGTAGGTACTACTGTGCTTATAATAATTTATGTGAGCATCCCACGAATAGGTATCATGCATTGAAACATAAAATACAATATATTGTTGATAGTGATGGCCTTACATTAGATAATCCTACCATTACACCATAAGACTCTATCACACCTTCTAATATTGAACAACCCGCTCTAGTTATGATCCCATCTCCCAAAGATGAATTAGAAAATTAAGAGTTACCTAAATAAGACTTGATTAAGATAGAGGTGTTTAAGAGGGAAACCCATAAGCATACATACCTAAGAATACTAAGGTTATAAACATGGTTTCCAAGGTGGCAACCCAAACTTACCCTTCATTCATAGAACAACATGAAGAAGGCCATCCCATAGAGGATACGATTACATATCTTCAACTATATAACCATGAATATAATATCAATACTGATTAATATTATGAAGATAAAATAGTATCCCATAAATCAATTCCAAAATATGGTGTGGTTGGCTATACAATACCCCACTACAAATGCAAATGATGATATTGATTGGAATGACATATGTAAATTAGTGGATTATGACATATATGATATAAGACCTTCACTTGTGCATCCCATTGATGGGATTGTATGTTAGTTGGGACATAATTCAAATAAAAAGTATTAAAATTACAAAAAATATTCAAAATTTTAAAAAATACAAAACTTGAACCTATGTATGGCATGCTTCGCAGGTACACATAGTTGATTAATGTTTTTCATCATATACATGGTGAATTACATATCCATTTCCTATGCATGTGATTTTCATGATATCCTTGAGTAACATATTGGACATACAATAACATGACATTATTTACACCCATGAGCAACCTCTCTACATTAATGTCATGCCTACACTAGGGGCATCTTCGTACACTTTTCAAGTTATATTTGTTTATACTTGTCCATTGATCATAGTAGACTAATACACATGATTTGATCTTAATTATACTTCATAGAGTGTTATTTCCTATGATTATTGTGCTTTTTTATATTAGATGATGACATTATTTGAATATGTGTACAAATGTTTCTTGCTTCATGCATGCTTGATCATTGATGTGTGTTATATCAATAGTCAAATGAGTGCATTGACTGTGTGTTGTCATGTCGTGTGTCAATTATGTTAGAGTATCCTCTAGTCCAAGTCATGTCCATGTCATATCCATCTCAAGTGAGAGTTATGTCATTTTATGTATGCTTGTATGTTTTTTTATCATGATATTGTGTGTGCGCATCTATGTGGTTACATATATGACTGTTACTACAAGCTTGGTGCAATAATTTCTATCATGCATACTATTATGATGTAAATCATGAATCTACTATGATTTTTATCATTACATGCTCCAGTGATATATTTACTATACATTGACACTTGTATGGTCATTGCCTTGGATAACATGTTTCATGTGTGCTTGAACAATCAAATATTTCTATGATGAGATATCTCATCACATTTGTATACATAATTTACATGATTATATCTTTCTATATAGCCTATTCTGTGTAAAAAAATTTCTTTTGAGATGAATGATTTGCAAGCTTCTTATCTCATATCAAAATGGGGGCATCCATTGGGCTTGTTTTAGAAATTCAAGATATGATAAACATATAGTTCACAGTATGGGTCAGATTTTAAGATTCAAATTGGTTAGATTGAGCACGTTAAGACATATGTGGAGCATTCTATAGAATTTTGAGGAATAGTTGATGCATTTTATGCCATTACGATATAAAAATGTTGGAATTCTATAACACTTTGAAGGACAGGTGGATCATATAGGGCATGGAATTTGTTCATGCAAAACTTTACTACTTTATATAACATATTAATGGATAATGATGGTATTACGTAAGTATTTTGGTCTATAATCTGTCTACAAGGGTTGATCCTTTTATCAAACCTATTTTGGGGTTATACTTTTACATACAAACCTTTTTCAAGGTTTCAATTTGACATGCAAACCCAATTTAAAGGTTCTACAAAAGAATTACTATGATATTCAGAGAAATGGGGTTGAGGTTTCTGTGTTTTCAACTTCTATCACTCCATCTCAAATGGTAATTGATATATTTACACTCCTAAACTTGCAGTTTAAAATGTTTCATCTCCTTGAGACATAATCACCCAAGGTATTCTTAATAAAAGATCAACAAGTGGTATCTTGGTCTACATACCCTCAAGTTTTACAAGGATAAAATGGAGAATTCAGGGCATACTTAAAACTAAATGCAATAATCACAGGTACCAAAATTCATTTTTTTATCCTTTTCATTTAGCATTTTCAATACTAGATTAAAAGGGGTCATATGTAGACAACTAAATTTGGTATTGGAAACTTTGGTAACATCAACTTTGGCACACTTTACATATTTAGACATTGTATACACATTTGACTCTTGAGCACACTTTCCCTCTATCCATCCACCCACATGTTGTCTTTACAAACCCTATTCACCAAAAACACTTATTTAAGACTAGCCTAGTCTGTTTAAGAACATTTTAAAATTCTAAATATACCTTCTCCATATCTCAAATCATTGATTCACATTCCCATGATAATATTGTAATGGTTGGATAGTTACGGTTATCACATGTGTCTACCTCTTCTCACAGTGTCCAAGAACACTCAACAGATATTTTTTAAATTCAAAAGTCTCCATTATGTCAAAGAAGACATAATCCATAGGCTAGTCATAGTAGGAAATAATGAAGAGTTAACTAAATATACAAATAAATCCTAAGGTTATACTTACTTGTCTATGACTTTGGAACTTGACCACTACTTGACAAATTATCCTAAGAAATCCATTAGCATTCTCTTGGTATATTATAATAAAGGCATACATTTTTTAGAACCCCTTAAAGGATCAATCTTAATACATGAAACTCAAAAACTCAAAGTTTTATATTGCCAATTATCAAACATCAAACATTGTATTACATTATAAATTGGTCACAATGGTGCATAGAAACACTTAGGTGAGAGAACTATTACAGTCTAAACCCTCTTTGGAGTATTATAGCATAGTCAACACTCATCCATTCAACATGGAGTCATTGGGCCTATCTAGTCTAAAATAGTAACCTCTTTTCAAAGGGTTATCTTGTGTTTGAAATCACAACTAGGGTTTGAATGAAACGGGAATAAAAATAGAGATCAATGCATAAGACCAAAGGTGAGTGAAAACACAAGAAGCATTTATAGGCACAAGTGTAGAGGTTTAAATAGTTAAAAACATACACAACATATATGAACACTATCAATAAATCCAAGATATCACTAATTGTCACAAGCATTGGACAGTACCAACAACATCTAGGCAAGTTTTGAGCCACTATTATCTGATTTGAGTAGTGACAAAGCATACATAGAGAATTTTTTTTAGTCACTGATGACTATTGTGAGTGATAGAATATTAGGAAAAGCTAAATACCTCTCTCTTCTCTTGATTTGTTAGTTTCAAATCATCTAAGTGTAATATCTATCTGTCCATTTTCAATTCAATTTTGTATGTTATTTATATATTTTACATAATTTGAGTTAGCACTAGTTTTAATTTGTTTAGATCATCTTAGATATAAAATAACTAAAATATGAGCACATCACTTTCCTTCATCTTTTTGAGACTGCTTATCTATTACACTTGGTACACACTATGTGTTGATATATGTTACTAACTATTTAGATCCTTCCTATTCTTCTATTCCATAAACTTCCTCTCAGCCTTGATTGGTTAACTGAGTGCTTGCTTATGGCATATATTTTTAAAAAGTTAAAAAAATTCAAAAATTCAATTTAAAAAAAAAATCAAATATTCAAAATGTATAAAAACATTCAAATATTTTAAAATATAAAACCATGACCTATGCACCACTTGATATGATAGTACATATAGTTTTTTTATTTCATTTATCATAGACATGTTGAGTTACATATCCATTTTTTATGCACATGTTTTTCATGATATACATGAGATAGATGTAGGACATATAGATAATATATGAGACATGGACATACAAATGCATGACATTGATCCCACCCATGGGTAGCTTTTGTACATTAAGGGCATATTGGCACACTTTTAGGTTACATTTTATTATGCTAGTCCATTTAACATATATAGCTACTTAGACTTTTTATACATGAATCACTCTTGTTTATAACTTTTAGAGTGATATTTCTTATGGATGTTAAACTTTTTTATACTAGATGATGACATTAACTAATTATGTAGACTAACATTGTTTGCTTTGTGCTTACTTATTCCAATGATGGTGGCATTGCTTGATTATTGATATGTTTTATATTGCTTATTATATGTTTTGCAGGTACATTGACTATGTCTTATTGCATTGTGTGTAATTTATGTCAGAGGATCCTTTAGTCCATCACCATGTCATGTTAGATTAGTGTCATGCCTTTTATATTTGTTTGCTTATGGCTTATTCACTATGATATTATGTGTGTACATATTTACATTTTTATATGGTACTAATTGATTTTTACTATGTGCTTGGTATCCTCATTTATATTACACACATCTCTATTGTGTGATATCTATTTCTATTAGTTCTACCATGATTTTTATCATGAATCTATTGTGATTCTAATTACAGCATGCTTCATTGATATATCTAGATAAATTTGGAACCTATTTCTAGATGGATCATCGTGACTATATCTTATGTGTTATTGACAAACAACTATACTTGCTTTGGTTACATGTTTTATACATGCTTAAAATGATCAAAGTTATTCCATTATATCTTATCATATTTATATGTGTACTTGACACGATTATACTTTTTATATATAACACGTGATGCACATAACTCTTTATTTTGAGATGAGTGATTTATGAGCTTCATCCCTCATATCAAAGGGGGGCATAAAATGGACTTATTTTAGATATTCATGCCATGTTAAATATAGCATTTCACATTCTGAGATAGATTATAAGATTCAAATGGGTTAGATTAAGCATACTCAGATATATTCACATGATTATGAGGAATAATTGAGACATCTATGACATTTTGAGAGACAAATGTTGACATTATACATCACTTTGAGGAATAATTTGACATTATCACTTTGAAGGATGGATCACATGAGGCATAAATTATATTCAAGCAAAACACTTTTTTATTTGCTATATTGAGGATCAATGGAGAATGATGGTACTACATGATCACTTAGGGTTTACATCCATCTAGAGTGGTTGATTCTTTTTACATACGGGGCTAGTTTCAAGGTTCCACAAGTAGATATTATTATGAAACCATTTTTTATTATTTGTCCAAAAAAAGAATAAAGATTAATTAAAAAATCCATTTCAATAAAGCTTAGTTTGATACCTGAGGCTATGTGGTTGAGGTTACTGCATCGAATTCACCATGGTTTTATTTTAACAAGTGGTAGCTTGGTTCACATACCATTAGGTATATTCATTCCTTCACTTTTTAATTTATATATTTTTCAATGGTTTAGATTATTTTAGATTTTTTACCATGAGGGGTATTAATATACACATGTTTTCTTGTATGTTTCACATGCAACAAATAGTACATTCTAGTTATACTTGTTAACACCAAGTGTGGTTAATAGAAGTACCAAATTTATTTATTTTATCCTTTTAATTTATTATTTTCAACACTAGATTAAAAGGGAGGGATCTATAGACACCTAAATTTGGTATTTGACACTTTCGAAACATCAATTTGACATACTTGGAAAACATACATACATCTAAATCTTGAGCACAATTTACCTCTATCAATCTAGCCATCCACTGTTTTAGCCACCTTTATTTTCCAAAAATATTTATTCATGATCATCTTGGTCTATGCAGGAACACATTCAAAATTCTAGATAAACATTCTCAATACCTTATATACTTATTTACACTCCCAAAACACTACTAGTAAACTTGGATAGTATTCACTATTGTAGATGTCTCCCTCTATTGACAGTGTCCAAGCCATCTCAATGTCTACTTTTTGAATTAGGAAATTTCCATCAGGTCAACCTATACATGTTTTAAGGGTAGGTTTTAGCAGTAAATTAATGAATATTCAATATATATATATATATATATATATATATATATATATATATATATATATATATATATATATATATATATCATCCCTAAGGTTATCTTGATCTTATAATCACCTAAGAAAACCTTGGATCATATCTTTCTCTTGGAACATTATTCAAAAGGCACAAATACATCTCAAATCTTTGAGCAGCCCTAGAGTAGTCCATATATCCAAATATGAATATAAAGAGGTAAAATTTGCATGGTGCCAAATGTTAAAGATCAAATATGGGATTACATTATATATTATTCATGATTCTACACATACTCACTTAAGTTGGAGAACTACATCTGATTCAAGCCCTCTTTGAAGTATTGGAACATATGTAATGCTCAACCATTCAATAGGGAGTGGTTTTGGTAATCCAACACAAATTACTAACCCATTTTTTATTTATCTTATGGCCAATTAAGAATAAATAGGGATTTGGACACAAAAGATAGAAAGTCGGAAGTATCACACAAGATCAAAGATTTCATGCATACAAGAATAGACTATAGGAACAAACAGAAGGCTACCAAAAGTTGCAAACCCCCATTATGTTCATAGACACTACCTGTAAACCCTAAAAATGTTTATTTTCACAAGTGTCTAACTTTATTATTAGCATCTAGATAGTCTACCAATGGTTGTTTTAGATTTGGCACTTGAGAAAGCATATATTTAGAATTTCCAGATCCTATGACATCTTATGTAAGTGGAAAATAGTCATATTTAGCTAAATGCATCATCCTTATATTGTATTTTCAATTCTAAATCAAGTGGTTATAATATTTATTAGCCCACTTTAATTCAAATTACTATATTTATTGCCATTATTTCTATAATATGAATTAGTACATTGTTTTAATTATTTTATATCTAATAGGTGTAAAATAATTTTAAAAAACCACATAATACTCCACCCCATATGAGGACACATGTGGCAATGCTAGTATATTGATTTCCCCAAAATTTATATCTTTAGTTATTACATTAAGGAGGACACATCACATCATATAATATGGGTCACCCTCAACATTCATGGTTATTTGATTGGGATCATTAATGTCTATGTGCATAATGATAGCCCAAAAATATAATCTTTATGGTGATGGTTGATCGATAGCTTACTTTTTTCCAATTGGCTCAATTGTGGTGCCTTTAATATGGTTGAGTTCCCCAAAGATAAAGAAGGCACTCTACCCATGTGGTGGTGCACTGGGGAACATGAAGCTTGTTTTTTTTTAAAACCATTGGGTGTTATTATATCCTCTATTTTAGTGGTGGCCATTAAGCCCAAATCTTTGGTTTGTGTGGTCAAACTTAAAAAGTTAGCTCTAATCATCTTATCAAAATATTTGATTGTGTTAGGCATGCTAAGAAACACATGTTTAATTTCAATATTTTTGTCAAGTAAGTTATCACCATTTGCCTAGAGATTTTTCTCTCTAACCATAGTCCCATATTCCAGCTAGAGTGGGGAGTTATCCTATATAAAATTCCCCACACTTAATTTTTCATGAACATGTCACTCCTTAACCATAAGGTACCATCTGACTCATTGCTCGAGTTTGGAATCTAGTGCCATGTCCACATTATTCTACTAGCTAGATTTAGTGGTGAAATTATGTGATCACTTGTATTTCCTCTTTTATTAAGAACTATGGAAAATGAGTCACAAGGGCTCTAAATCAAGAGAATGATGTGCTAGTAAAATAATTTCATAGGTTACTATGTAACTTAAATAAATCCCTTTTGACACCTAGTTGTAGATTATGGCCATAGAAGTCAAGCACAAACTTAAACCTATGAAATTCCACAATACAAAATCCACTTAGATATAAGCTCATTTGAATTAGCTCAAAGTAGGTGATTGTGCCTCCAAATATTTTTACAAAATTTGACATGCCAAGCAAGTAAAAGATCACATAAAAGCTATCAAAGTTGCCCATGGTCACCTCAATTGTAGTCATGAAATATTTTCAACCTTTATAGATCACTATAAAGTGGTGTTTCAAGCCCAATAAGATACCATGAGGTGGGCTCAAGAATTGTAAGAATGTTTGGATGTGGCTCTTTGCAAGCTAAGCCCTTCAACCCAATAACTTTGTGATATTCCACTCACTCTTGACAACCTTTTAGGCTTAATGATAAATACCATATTTAGATGTTTTCCCTATGAGTTTTATAGAGCCACATGGTAATTTTTTAGATGAGATGCTATACCCCTACCTTATAATGAGTATAGAGATATATGTGGCTGACTTATGGCCTACATAACCACTTATTTTATATTGTCACATTTATCTATGTTGTCATTTGATTGGTAGGGTTGGCCAATAGAGTAACCATAACTTAACTAGAGTATATATAGGAGGTAGTGGTAAGTATTTGATCATCATATTATAAATTCTATTCTCATTTGCATGTTTTTTAAGGTTTTTCCAATGAAGTGGCTTAGTTATATATATCAAGTGTTCTGCTTTATTATCAATTATTGGTGTAGATCTGCTTACTTTTCTCTTATTATTGTAATATATTATAGTTTATATACTCATTTGAATTTACTATTCTAAATTATTTTGATTTATCTAATTAATTTCATTACAAGTGGAAATTAGAGCTCTTTCTAGGGTATTAAGTTGTTTCCCAGTTTTTTTCATTTTTTCCTTTTAGGTTATAAATTGTGCTCCAACAATTGTAAAACTAAAATAAAGTTGTCCTTCTAGGCTAAGCATTTATCAATTTTACCTAATTCTTTGGAGTGAGAGGTTACTCCACAATATTCAAACCATTAGATAGCATTGTATATGGACTTGTGCTTCCATGTACCTTTGGGTATATAGGAATACCCCCTAGTTATTTTTGAATCTTATCCATAGGAAACCTTTGGTCATATGTTACTTCTTGTGCACCAATAAGTGGTTAGCCCTAGGAAGTTACACGTAACCAACCTTAGAGATGAGATAGTGGACTATAAGTACATTTAACCTTCATGGTTAGTGATTTGAAATATTGATTCAACACTATTTATAAATGGGATAAACTTGAATGCAAGCCCACAACTCAAACACACCCTTTAACATCCTTTCTTATTTTCTTGACTATGATCTTTTCAATTTATATTGTAGCAATTATTTAGTGATTTAGGGGAGCAAAAAATATAACTTTTGATTTGATAAGAATTTAAATTTTCCATCACCACAATATTGCTTGAAGTTCTTTTTTAAGTCTAGATTTTTTTTCATATCCTTGTGTAAATTAGCAATCATCAAATTCATCTCAACAAGATGGCCACAATGGAAAAACACTCATTTTTTAGCCCCACAACCCTATACCCTATACCCAAACCCTAAATTCTTGAACCCTACTCCCTTGAGTTCATGCATGGTAGGTAAAAACACCCAATACCACAAAAAAGGGCAAGACACTCAAGGAAAAACACTAAGAAGGAAGATATGGATTTTGAAGCTTATAACTTAGGGTTTTTTGATAGGGTTAACCAATTCTACTTCAAAGTGAAAGGCATAAATTAAAAATAAGATTTGAATGAGCTCAAAGGTGAAGTACACTCGATTATAGAACATTTGGACAAGTTTAATTCATTAGTGATGATTATGTCTGCATCCTTGAATAATATACATGTTTAACCCTATTTTTGATAAAACATAGTTTAAATGAATTATATTATATGATTATATAGGTGTAAAACTATAAATATAAAAATGCTATAGATGTACTATAGTTAACTATTCTAATTTTAACAAATTATTATATGGAAACTGTTATTTGGGGAAAGTACTAAGAGAGAATATAATTATCTTACACATGGACATCTATTGACTATTTTGATTCTTCGACTATGAAAATCAAAAGAAGAGTTATGACTATGGAGGATCAGTATTAGGGATGAATAAAAATAAGATCTAGACAGGTCTACTATAGGTGGATGATTATGCGGTACTCTTCACTCTAATGACCATAGACTTGTCTTAGTTGACTGTGATAGATGGTAAATAGGAAAATACAAAGAAAGCAAAATTTTGGGAGTGACAAATCAAAATTAAAATCAAAATATGTTTCTAGATAAAAGCATAATAGGTGGACAAAGGTGTAGTGTGCCAAGGTCCATTGATCATGAACTTGTCTAGGCTGACTATGCACATAAACTAATTAGGACATATATTTCATGTGGAAGCTGAGAAATATGAGATATCAAACTTAAGATTTGATTGCACAAAAAAATTTGTTTGTCTTCTCTTGCCTTTGAAACCCTTGTGGTATTTTGATAGCTTGAAAATATGCAATAAAAATAGGGGAGCATAATGGGTTGAGTAAACTTCAATCACCCCCTTAATGATTTACCATTACTTACGTATCCAATACTTGAAGGAGGGCAATCAAACCCATGTATTTCTCCCACCTAAAGTGAATTTGAACTTCTACTCCTTTGACTGTGTGTATGCAGCTAGATGATGGCTTGTACTTGAAAATGATAGCTCTTGACTTGATTAAAAGGGATCTTGACTTGGATTATGGTTACTACTTATGAATGAAATTGAATTTGGATAGAATATGGTAGATTTTCTCAATGTTTAGAAGTGTATATGCTTGTACCAAATGAATACCAACTATAAAAAATGAATGACATTTGATGTGAATTTATAGGTAAACTTTTTCACAATTTGCTTTAGTCGACCTTATGAAACATGAATAAATACCCAAAATATTGATTTCAAATTCAAAAACTAACCATTATTTGGTGTAGAACATGATCATCCCAAGTGGGCAAGGGTGTAATGCACCATTGTCTACTTAGAGCAAAATTTTCCAAGAATATCAAAGATAGAGTTCCTTTGCAAGGAATAATTTGAAGGTGATTTTAGATAGCTTGATCATTTGACATTGAGAATTTTGTTTAATAGTAATGGTAAACAAAAGGTTGAGCCTGTATATAGATAAATGGTTTAAAAAATTGGTGACTAAGAGTCATGTGGTTAGGAATATGTCAAGAATTAACATTGCCAAGTATCTATGATTGAATTCATGTGTTTAAAATACACCACACCATCATCTAATAACTCTCCATCTTGGCACTCAAGTTATCCCAACTAAAACAATCAAAACTTAAATATTGGTTCGATAAATATGCTACCAAAAATGAAAGTACACAAGTTTAAATGGAAAACTTATTTGACCTTAATTAGACCCCATTTGCATAAAAGGTGGTGATGGCATCTCTATATTTGGAACTAGAATAGTTCATTTGGTACAGATGGTTGTGTACTCAAAATAAAAAGAAGGGATGTATTGTTACCTATTTAATATTTATGAATGAGCTATAACTACACTACCATAATAGTGTCATAAAATACTAAAATTATTTATCAAGACATATACAAATGGGAACTATCAAGGATTATATTTAACAATTCCAAAACCTATCTTTATGGGTGGATGATATCACAGAAGATAACCTGAATGACATATTCTTGGGTGGGCTCAAGGAAAGCATCCAACTTAATGTTTGCATGTTTAATACAAGTTCAGTATTAGAGTCCATGGTCTTCACATGCAGGGCAAAGGAAAGAGATATGGTTAAATGTCAAAATTTCACTATTGGCAAAGAGTGCAGTGTTCCTACACAATCATTCCTTCAATCTTCTAGATTGACTTTTCAACAACTTGAAGGGAAAAAAACAAAAGGGTTATTGGGTTATTCTTCAACTACGATAGTAAATATAGCAAAGGACAAATATGTGTTGAGAATAAATTATTTTACTTTGAAGGGGCCAATGAAGACAAATAAGATAATGAAGTATCAAGTGAGGATAGGGAGGAGATAGAGGAGGAATTTGAAGATTTGAAAACATCTCATACCATGTACTTTCCAATATTATCACTCCATAAACCCTCAAGGTTGTGGGTTTCCTCAAGAAATATAAAGTGATAATGTTGATTTACTCAAGGAGCACACATAACTTCATCAACAGTAAGTTGGAGGCACATTTGAACAATTTTATTTCTCTATCTCTAGAAATTCAATTCATGATTATAGATGGCAACATCATCAATTATTCTTAAAGATGTCATGGTATCAAACTTGATATGGGAGAATTTAGGATAAATTTTCCTATGTTATCTATTCAAATGGGTGGTTTTGGGAGTCTAATTGCTCACACCTTGGGCACAATATAGATGAATTATTAAGAGTTATTTATGCACTTTTATTCTAAAGGCATGATATTTTAACTACAAAAACTATGAGAAAATTCTCCACAATTTATTAGTTCTCATGAGTTGAAGAATATTATCAATAAAGGGGTAGGTAAATTTGTAGTGCACTTGTTTTTCTTAGAAGTATAACCCACAAAGATGTTTATGCATCTTGCTCTACATAATATTGTTGATGACCACTCAACAAATTTTAGAGAAATGACAAAAGGACTACTGCCAACAATAGAACATGATCATTCCATTCATTTTCTCCCAAGGAATCAACCACCAAACATTAGACCATACAGGTACACATACATCCATAAAAGTGATATTGAAAATATGGTACAAGAGATATCGAAGGTAGGTATTATTAGACATAGCCAAAGCACATATTCATCCCATGTGGTGATGGTGTGTATGAAGGATGATACCTTAAAGATATGCTTGGATTATAGAGAACTCAACAAGTATGTCATCAAAGATAAGTTCCCCATCCCAGTAATTGATGATTTACTATATGAGTTACATGGTGTTGTCTACTTTACAAAATTGGATCTTTGTCCTAGGTACCATCAAATTCAAATCAAACATGAGGATGTCCATAAGATAGATTTCAAAACTCGTGAAGGTGTTTTATCTATTTTTAGACTAATATGACCAAGTAATCATAGACTTGTTGAATAAATTAGAATGCTAATGATATAAAATTTATCAATAATTCTAGTTAGAACTTGCTAAATATAGTAATATTTTGTTTTTTGAAAATACTAGGAAGAAGATAGATTAGATACTAGGATTTTGTTGGTCTAATATTAGGTACAATCATTAAAATGCACTAACATAGGCATGTGATCACTTAGGTCTAGGAATAGAGTTTGTGCAATTGTCTAGACAAGTCCGATGAAGGGGAACAACTTAATAGTGCAAATCTATTTGACTACCTCTAAGTTTTTTAATGTAAAATTGATGAACAATGATTGTTTTTCTACCTATGCATGTCTTCTTAGAGGGTTGAGATATTATGATACTATCAATGGCATACAAAAATCTCTATTTTTATTCTCCTTATTTCAAACCCTAATTGTGCACTTAAAAATAATATAAACTAGTATAACAGACAAAGGGTTTGGGTTGAGCTAACCTTAGACACTAAGATGTGACTAAGTGTTACCTACATATCTAATAAACTAAGGAAGGAAATCAAAGCACATGTAGTTATCCCACCTAGTGTTATTGTGCAATTATGCTCCTTCACTATATGTATGCAACCATTAATATGGCTTTGATAGTTGAAAATGTTTGCTCTTGACTTGACTTGAAGTGATTTTGGACTTGGCTTGTGACTTCTCCTAGTGAATGATCATGAATTTGGGAAGAATAAGGTTAATTTGCTTAATGTGTTATAGTGTAGAAGTGCTTAATAGATAGTTCCAAGCTTGGGAGTAATGAATTACCTTGGTTTATATTTAAATGAGTCCAATTGGGTAAATTCTCATGCTAGACCATCTTTAAAATGTAGGCCGACCCTCTTGGATATTTAAAATTTTAAAAACTTAACATGGGGATAACTTAGTGATAGTTAGGCATGTCCACACTACTAATTTATCTACCTTTACCAGACCTATTAAGAGAAGTAGGAACAATTGAATTGATGTCCTGAACAATCTAAGAGATGATATAAAGCAGTCTCCATAATAAAATAGTAACTCTTGTATAGTAATAATGACAAAGAGAGGGATCAAGCCTTGTTTATAGATAAATGATTATAGTAATTGACAAATAAGATCTTTGAATATGAGTATAATTCAAGTGGTTTGAGATAGGTCAAGAGTTAACATTGCCAAGTACTTATTACTAGATTTAGGTAGTTACACCCCCCCCCCTCTTATTCTAGAAATGAAATTGCTAGAGCGATGGAGAAAATAATACCTAAGTGTGTAAATCACAATTTGTATTTGATAGGAAGCTTCAATTATTCAAGACACTCAATAGCAAACCCAAAAATAACACATGAAATAGTTAAACATCCATATATTAAAATCTAATTATATAAAATTTGAAATTTGAAATTGAGAAGAGAGCAAGGAGTGAGTACACTTTTAGAGAGATGAGACCATGTTTCCCTGTAACTTGTAAAATATGATGCTTCCCTATTAAATCATTGAAGAAATGTTCCCCTTTGTCTAAGCACTTAGAGAGATGGTTCTTTGTGTTGAACCATTAACAAATTGAGAGTAATCAAGTCCCAATTTTGAATAACTAATCAAACCCCTGAGTTTGAAAGATGCATGTTCCAACTCTCATGAATGAGGAGAAGTACCCAATATACTAATCCAAAATAAGGTGGAAGCATGATGGGTTTTCTAGAAGTGATGTTAAGATCATTGAATAACACTAGAATTGAACATACATCTCTCATAATAGGATGAATCACACTATTGCAAAGGGATCTAGATTCTATTTGCATGATCCAAAGAGAATGAAAAACATTTATGCCCCCATCATGATCTTAGTGCCAATATATTTGAAGTGAAATAACAACCATTTGACTTTGAATCTATAAATTATATTGTAGTACATATGCGCATGAACTGGTATCATGCCTTTTGAATTTGAAAAATTTATATATGTGCATGAACCACCATCATGTGCATGAATCTATGCCAAATGATATAGTATGTCATGCATTTATATGCTCAACAATAATTGTATGTGAAACCTATACTTATTATTCCTATAACAGTTTACATATGTATCCAAGTGTATAGGATTTTCCATTCAAATCTATGTAAAGTGAGTGCATATGCATGTCATATGCCTCCATAATCTATATCAATGTGAAAAATCTATCATGTATCTAATTTATAAATTACTTTGAATATTTTAAACCTATATTTTATCATAAATTTTGATTTTTGGCTCATAGAGGCATGAATATCTAAGACAAGCCTACTATAATGCCCCCTTTTGAGATGACGGATGTAGCTTGCAAGTAACATAACTCAAAATAAGATTAAATTATATCATGTGATAAATATATAATCATGTCAACATGGGGAGAGTGTGTTATTATAGTATAATGCATGTCATCAAGGCACATATGAAATATATGTAATGCAAGATGTAAAAGTGTCAGGTTTATATAGATATAGTAATAACGAAAGTAGTAAAGTAACCATCTCTAAATAAGACTATGTAGTAAAAGTGCATGATATGTATCATGACATCTCTAATAAAGCTCAAAAATCACAAGTAAAACACACATTGTCACACATGAGGCCAAGGGACGTGAACATGTTGCAACAAACAAGGCCAAGGGCCACATATAAGGGACATGCACGTGTTGCAACAAATAAGGTCAAGGGCCATTTGCAAAGGAAATAAAAAATGTCATAAATAAAAGACATAAAGATATCACACACAAGGTCAAGTGGTCACAATCAATATACAATCAATGTCTAGCCTATCATGCAAGAAAGTAACAAAATTTAAGGACCATAAAACAAGTGAAAACTAGTCTACAACATCCATATGTATCAATGTCACATCATGGCAAAGTAGCATATCCATGTAGCATAATGTAAGATATGAATAACTAGAAACACATTTGTAATATATTTATCTCAACATGGTAAATAGTTCATCAATAGATATAACATGTGATAATCTAACCTGTATAATAAGATGCCCCCAACATAGGCATGATCACTAGGTGGAAGGAAGTCCATCTAGGAATCTCTGTATAATATGTATTTCATACATCGCACTGATATACCTCATGAAATGCATTTGTGTATGAAAAAGGATATGTTATCTACCAAAATATGTTATAAATAACATATGTAAATAAATAAAGTAGCAAATCATGTCATGCTCAAGACTTGATTGTTTTTTTAAGAATATCTTTGTATTTTTTAAATATTTGAATGTTTTTGTATTTTTGAAATATTTGTTTTTTTTTGTATTTTTGAAATTAGATAGAATAAATCAAGCAAAAATAAAGGAATTATGTATAATTAATTAGGTCATTTCCAATCAAATATCTCATCAATGGGATGTGTATATGTAGGTCTTATATCTCTCAACCATGATTCGTGCTCATTGTCAGTAAGGTATTTTGTTGTATTGTCATTAATTTGTTAATATTATTCATCAATAAAATAAAAATCTTCTTGATAATCATAATCATAATCTTTTACCTAGGATTTTAATGTTGACATGTCATTTTTATCATCTTCTATATTAGAATGTGTAAAACCAACTACACCATATGTTGAAATTGATTTTTCTTGTTTATATTGCTCTTCTATATGTGCATCATTATTAGGAGGGTTTATATTATTTGTAAATGCATAAGTATGTTTTAAGCACAGACACTAAAAGGGGGGGTGAATTAGTACCCTTAAAATAATCATTCAATTTCACTTATCATTCATGAAGCATTCATTCAAAACACATAAATCAACCAATGCATAAATGAACATCCATATAAGCATATAACATATGAATAGAATACATATGTTGTAAACTCTCATGGAGGATAAAAACCACTAAAACATAACTTGGACTATATTTTTATAATATTTTAATCAATATTTAGTGAGGCACCAACCCCTTAAGGAGCACCAACCCCTCACTAGTTAAGCACCAACTCAACTAGGCTTTTAGAAAGCACCAACTTGCAAGAAGGCACCAACCCCTTAAGTGACTTATAAAAAACTAAAACAATTAAAGGAAACTTATCCAAGCACAAACATTTAAGGCATATCTCACTCCCTCTTGACTAATCACCAACTTAGTCAATACAAACTTGATCACCTTCACAACACCTTGGTGCTCAACCAATAGATGGTGACCTCTTCTTTAGCTTTCTATCTGCTCTATCCACTGTCATACATTAGGAAAACATATTTGATTCAAATATAATAGTATATAAATATATAATCAATGAAATATCACCATTTCAATGATCGTGACATGCCTCTTCAAACAAGCAAATTTGCCCTTCTTCTACTTCGCTCAATTTGCCCTCTTCTAAACTAGGTTAGGTCATATGACCTTGATCTTCATAATAAAAAAATTTATTGGCTATTCATGAATAATCCTCTATGATGCTATACATGACCTCTGTCTGCTCCTCAAAGTGCTCTTTTATTCACTTGCATTCTCATTCCTCTAACTAGCCCAAATAGGCCTATTTGGCCTTCTTCTTATACTTATCACTAGTTCACTCACTCTCTTTATTGGCCAAAGCACTAATCCATTAGGGTAAAACCAAAAAAATGTCTTAGGACATGTTAAACATAATAATAAATCATAAATATGATCATCATTAGGTCGACCAAACTCACTTAGACCACCTTCTCTTCTTAGGCCTAGGAGAGACCTAATTGCAATTAGGTCTATCCTTTCCACGAAACAACTTAAACCTCTATGGCCTAGATATACCTCACCAAAGAGATAAAACATTTTAAACACACATAATAAAACATAAAATAACCTCTTTCATTCTCAATAAGTCACAAATCCTTTGCTCATACCTTGAAAGCAGAATTAAGCTTTAAAGACCTATTAGGCCTAATTACCCCAAAAACACTATCTTGAAAGACGAAGCTCAAACAACTTGTAAAAACACATTATATGAAAAATAAACATATGTATGGAAACTTCATGACCTCATGGTAATAATAAAACTCATTATACTCCATTAATTAAGATTCACAGTCTCAAGAACATCTCATCAAAAAAGCTTACTCAGAACTGTCAATTTGTTCAAAACCTAGTCATTAGCAACTTGACCTCAAACATCATAATAATCACTTTCCAACACTCTAAATGCATGTATAATATCCCAAGGAATATTAATAACATCATACAATGCTCAGTACACTTTATAACTAGGCATAATGACTCAAGAACATCAATCTTACTAACACATAGAAAACTACCTAAATGCTCTAAAACACATTCTAATGAATGTTATCTTCAGCTCCTGTAAGAACACTTCCAAGACATATCATGCACATTCATATTTCATATGTGACCTATATATCATCCTTAAATATATATATCATAATTTATAGTGTCAACTATTGGTCTTGCAAACCAATTTGTTAAGCTTCTCTTCCACAATTCTTACACAGACAGACAAGCCATTTTGCGCTTCCATATTTCAAATTCTTAAACTAACTCTAAAACTTATATAAAGCATGTATAGGTCATATATATCCAAAATAACATCAAAATTTTCACTATATACATTATATCATGATATAATGTCTCAAACTCATCACTCTATCTTGCATACCCAGAATTGCTATTCTACCTTGAAGACCAGTCATGGTGATTAGGACTTTCAGCACCTATGTGGGCACTTTTAGGAACTATAGATACATTATTATCATCCTATGATATCATTAGGTAACTCTCATATAGATATATATCATGGTCTAGAGATAATATTTATTTTATGGACCAATGTCTCAACCTTACATCTTCAGTGTCGCACTTTCACTAGATAGGTCATCTTGTGAACAACATTTTCAATATTTTCATAAACCTCCAAAACATCTAAAAAATATAAACATGTGTTAATATTATTTAAAAAAAAATTATGCAATTGGATTCAACCCTAGTCCATGACAACACTTCCCTAATCTCATTCCCACTTTTGTCTATTTTTTCTCATTGTCTTCCTCACTAGGATTTTTAGCGATATGTCATCTTTCATGAATTTTTTAGCATATTTAAATCATGTAAATTTATAAAAAACTTACATGGACACAAAATAAAAGTCTCACACATCATCCTCCAATATTTTTCATGCTTTGACCTGGTCTACCATGCCTACTACATCAAAAGTTTGAGAAATAAGGTGTTTATTAAAGCTTCCAATCACTCTTCTAAAAGACCAATGCCACCTAGAGATACTAGGGAGAGACCTCTATATTATACAATTATCAAAATGGGTCATCCAATTCATTTTTATCCATTTCTATCAAGATCTTCCATATCATGTCATTGTTAGGCTTTTAAAGAGGGTTAAGATCACCTTATAGTCTTAGTGATCATTCATAAAGCTTGGGCCCTTAATCCAGAAACTAATGTTTGGAAACTTGAGCTAGGAGCCTTACTCAACTTCCATGAACTTATTAGGATCTCATGAAAAGGTTGAAAGTGCCAATGAGCATAATAAAATCCTTCTCGGGTCTGTAAAACCTCATTCTGTGCACACATAAAACCTCAAAACCACTTTTCATGATTTCTTCTTCAACTAATGACCTCAAATTTCACTAAAATAATTGAAAAAACATGTCAAACCTCAAACCATGCTCACATGATCTCAAAATCCTCCAAACCTGATCATGATACCTCATTATACCACCTAAGGTCTTAAGACTAAGTCTATGAGAAGACCACTAAATAAGAGCATACCCCTTTGGATCCATTTGAGAGTCATGTGACTGACTCAACACCTTCTCACATGATATAACACTACATTTCATAAATTAAATCTAATACACATCCATATCACCACCATCATGCCTCTACAAGACATATCCATGCTTAAGAACTAGTCTATAAAACAGACCTACTGGGCACTTCACCATTTTGAGATCTTCAAGACACATTATGAAGCTCTTTACTCACCTCCATACATTTGAGATAGGATCCAAAACATCTCTCATCATTCTCTTTTGACCAAGTCTCCTTAAACCATATAAATCACTACCCAAGACTAAACTAGCCTCCTTGAACTCACAAGACATGAACATAATCTCTCTCTCTAAACTCATGAAGATCTGAAGATCTTCACCAAAGACATGAAACTTACACTACCTCAAACAAATCCACATACATGTATCCACTAATTTCACCATACCTCACTATGCTTCACAAAACACTCCATTGGATCACTCAAAGCCATACTAGCAAGTCAAATAATCAACCTCATACCAATGACCATAGCCACCTTCTTGTAAACCAACACTTGACCTCAAACTTACTTTGACATCATGACCTCAAACATATGACATCAAAGACAACTCTCACCTTATTAATCCTTCTTGACATTTATGATAATACACAAACACATGACATCAATGATAATTTTTAACAATCTCCCCCTTTTGTCATTGATGGCAAACCACAAATGAACTAATCATTCTCAAATTATACTACTCTCAACAGGTTGTTTCTGTCTCAAACTAAATGATATCATCAAGAACTTTCTCCCATAGGAACTTTTACCATTAAGAACTTTCTCCCCCTTTGACATTAATGTCAAAGGGTCTTCTACAAACAAATTTTCTCCCTCTTTACAATATCAACAAGCTACCAACTTATCCTTGGACCTATACTCAATAATCACTAATGAAATACTAACAAAAACTCACCTTAGGCTCATATTTACTGAAGTAGACAAATTTTCAACAACTATTGATACCACATAGCTATAAAGCTCCCCGAAGACCATGCTCTCCTTTCAAGCTTGCCCAAACCATCATACGCCTTCATACACTCAGATGCATCTTCAAATATTACAAGCATTAAAAATAAACAATGTGATCATACAACAAGCTCCCCTTTGTTCTTACACTTGGTACCATCATAAAAACACACGAAAATTTCAACCCAATCTCACCATGCATACAAGAAACTCACATTCTTGCATAGTTAACCACCTTCAACTAGATCTTGAACTTAAACATACTTATCTCAATCTGATCACTCTTCCTCACTATTCCTTAATATGATTAGAGCAAATCGATCAAACTCTTGATGTTATCCCATTCTTGATACCAACAGAAGAATCTTTCCTTTGTCTTCACAGCTTGAGCTCTCCATTTGACTCAATAGGACATCCTCAACTTGTCTTCATGAACACGTTGGTCTTGCAGACTAATCCATTACTCAAATCTCTTCATGACTACTACAGATCTTTTTGGCATATAAACCTACTCTTGGAGCTCATGAATAATCTAAAAATCTCCCCCTCATACCAAGCAACCACCACACTTCCACTAGCTGATGAGTGCCTCCATGAAGCCTAATGGAGTCAACCTCTTCCATAGGATACTAGAACACCATAAATTCAAGATATTCCCAGATCTCTAATCCATGCTTCTCAACCACCTTATAATCATGAGACCTATAGTCTCTCTTTAGAATCCATTTTGGCTTGATTGGAACATTTGACTTATCTTCCTTGTCATCCTTCTTCTTCTCTTTGACTATCTTGTCAACATATGCATATAACACATGTTATTGACACTCCTTCACTTCTGATCCTTATTCTACCACAACAAAGATTCCATCTTGACTCTTGGGCTCAATATGATCAACATTGACAGTCATTGGTCTCCATACCTGGGTTTGTCTCTTCTCATTCAATCTAGGAACTTCATATGCTTTGATATGACCTGAGGACCTTCTAACACTCTTAGGATAGAATATTGCAATATGTCCTACATTTTGACAATTGTAGAAAACAACACCATTGTCCTTACCTTTTGACTAATTATTCCTCCTCCCATGGTTCCATTAAAACTCATCCCTTGAGACTTATCTACATTATCTTACTTTATGTCCAAATTAGATACATGAGAAATAATAACCATTAAATTAATTTGCATATCTTATTGCATTGGGTTGATTGATAGGTCTCTTTATGTTAACTTTCATTCTAGAGCACTTGACTTTATTTGATTCCTTACTCTCCTTCTCAACCTTGTTAATCTTAACTATGAGCTTCTCATGCTCAACCATCATGAATCTAGCTATGTCTTCAACTGGTCAAACTCAACCTCTTTTGATTTGAATTTTGCATTAGCAACCCCTAATTGATCCTTAAGATAATGAATAGTCATCTCATCTCTTTTGACTTCTTTGACCATATCACTCTTCAGGATACACACTTGTTCCTTAAGATCCTTGACCATAGATCTCAACTCATGCTTCCACTTCTTTTGATGCTTCAAATCCTATAGGGCACTTAAGAGGTCAACTTTAAGATCCATTTAAACTTCTCCTTCTTCATTGTCATATAAAACTTCTTCATCACACATGATGTCTTCTTCCTTTGAATAATCTACCTCTCTAGCCAAGAGTAGAATTCCATTACCAACTTGATCATAGTCATCATCATTGAAACATTATTAACACAAAACTTAGATGACATTAGCTAGCCTCCAATCCTCTTCGTAATTTCTCTTAAATACTTAGTTTGTGCTATAAAATGATCTTCATTGTTATCATCATCACACTCAAAAATATCTCTTTAAACTTGATAATTAGCCATACTTGTGATTCTTAGAATCTCCTTTAGGCTATTAGGCTTATTCAAAGGACTTGATATGATGCCAATTATTAGAAACAATCATTCAATTTCACTTATCATTCATGTAGCATTTGTTTGAAACACATACATCAACCAAGGCATAAATGAGCATCCATATAAGCATATAACATATGAACACAAGAAATATGTGGGAAACCCTTATGGGTTATAAAACCCACTAAAACATATCTTATACTATAGTCATATAATATTTGAATCAAGATTTAGTGAGGGACCAACCCCATAAGGAGCACCAACCCCTCACTAGTCAAGCACCAACTCAACTAGGCCTTTAACAAGCACCAACTTGCAAGGAGGCACCAACCCCCTAAGTGACTCAACACCAATTCAAACACTTTAAGGAAACTTATTCAAGCACTAACCTACAAGGCAGATCCCACTCCCTCTTGACTAAGCACCAACTTAGTCAAGACAAACTTAATCACCTTCACAACACCTTATTCCTCAACCAACAGATGGTGACCTCTTTTTTATCTCTCTATTTGATCTATCCACTATCATATATCAAGAACACATATATGATTCAACTCTGGTAATCTCCCAATTTATAATCAACACAATATCACTCCTTCAACACTCTCAACCTGCCTCTTCAAACAATCAAATTTGCCTTTCTTCTACTTTCCTCAATTCGCCCTCGTCTAGACTAGGTTAGGTCATATGACCTTGCTCATCATAGTCAAAACTTCTATTATATATCCATTATTTATACTATAATCCCATATAATTGTCTACATGACCTCCTTATGCTCCTAAAAGTGTTATTTTATTCGCTTGCACCCTCATTCTACTAGTTAGCCCAAATAAGTCTATTTGGCCTTCTTATAATTGGCACTAGTTCACTCACTCTCTCTATTGACCAAATCACTAATCCATCAAGGTGAGACCTAAAAAATGTCTTATGACATGTTACAAACAATAATAAATCAAAAATAGTATCATCATTAAGTCATCCAAACTCACTTAGACCACCTTCTTTTCTTAGGTCTAATAGAGACCTAATTGCAATTAGGTCTATCCTTTTCATGGAACAAATTGAACCTTCATGGCCTATATGGCCCTCACCAAAGAGATAAAACATTTAAAACACTTATTTTTAAACCTGTAATAACCTTCTTCATTCTTAATAATTCATAAATCCTTCGCTCACACTTTGAGAGCACAATTAGGCCTTAAAGACCTATTAGGCCTAATTACCCCAAAAACATTGTCTTCAAATACAAAGCTCAAACAACCTAGAAACACAATATAGGAACAATCCACATATGTATTTAAACTTCATTACCTTATGGTCATCATCAAACTCATTATACTCCATTACTTAAGCTCAAAAGTCTCAATAATACCTCATCAAAAATCTTACTCAGAACTATCAATTTGCTCAAAATCTAATCATTAACAACTTGACCTCAAACATCAATAAAATAACTTTAAAACACTATATAATAATGTATAATATACCATGGAATATTTATAACATCATCACATGCTTGGTACACTTCCTAACTTGGCATAATGACTCAAGAAGATCAATCTTACTAACACACAGAAAACTGCCTTAATACTCCAAAACACAATCCTGATGAAAGTTATCGTCAGCTCTTGTAAGGACACTTTAAATACATATAATTCACATTAATATTTACTATGTGGCATATATAATATCATTAAATATATATAGCATAAGTTATAGTGTCAACTATTAGTCTTGCAGACCAATTTGTTAAGTTGTCTTTCATAGTTCTTACACAACCAAACAAGCCATTTTGGCTTCCATATTTCAAATTCTTAAAATAACTCTCAACATTATATAAAGAATTTATAGGTCATATATATCCCAAAAAACATAAAAATGTACACTATATACATTATCTCATGATATAACATCTCAAACTCATCACTCCATCTTGCATACCTAAAACTGCCATTCTTCCTTGAAGACCAGTCATGGTGATTATGACTTTCAGCACCTGTGTGGGTACTTTTAGGAAATATAGATACATGTCTATTATCCTATGATATCATTAGTTAACGCTCATATATAGATATATCATGGTCTAGAGACAATATTGGTCTTGCAGACCAATCTCTTAACTTTACATCTTCATTGTCTCATCTTCACTAGATAGGTCATCTTGTGAACAACATTTTCAATAATTTAATTGAACTTAAAAACATATAACCAATATCTAAATGTGTTACTAGTATTTAAAAATATGTTTATGTAATTGGATTCAACCCTAGTTCATGACAACACTTCCTTAATCTCATTCCCACTTCTGCCTAGCTTTTCTCACTGTCTTCCTCATTAGGCTTTTTAGTGATAGGTCATATTTAATGAATGGTTTAGCATATTTAAAGTATATAACCTGATCATAAACTTACATGGAAACAAATTAAAAGTCTCACACATCATCCTTCAATCTTTTTCATGCTTTGACCTGGTCAACCATGCTTGTTACATCAAAAATATGAAAAATAAGGGGTTTCCTATAGCTTCCACTCACTCTTATGACAGATCAATGCCACTTGATAATATTTTTTAGAGCCCTATATATTATTTAATCATAAAACTAGGTCATCCAAATCATTCTAAGCCATTTCTATCAAGATCTTCCATATCAGGTCATTGTTAGGTTTTTAGAGAGGGTTAAGACCACCTTACAATCTTAACGATCATTCATAAAGCTTGGGCCTTTAATACAAAAAATAATGCTTTAAAAATTGAGATATTATCCTTACCCAACTTAAATTAACTTATTAGGATCTCATGTAAAGGTTGCACATGCCATGAGCATAAGAGAATCCTTCTTAGGTCTGTAAAACCTCATTATGTGCACACAAAAAACCTCAAAACCACTTTTCATGCTTTCTTATTCAACTCAGGACCTCTAAATACACAAAAATACTTGAAAAAACATGTTAAACCTCAAACCATGCTCACATGATCTCACAAGCCTCCAAACCTGATCATGATACCTCATTCTACCACCTAGGGTTTTAAGACTAGGTCCATGAGAAGACCACTAAAGAAGAACATACCCCTTTGGCTCACTCTAAGAGTCATGTGACTATTGAAAACATTTCTCACATGATATAACACTAAATTTCATAACTTCAATATCATATACATCCATATCACCACCTCATGCCTCTACAAGCCATATCCATGCTTAAGAACTAGTCTATCAAATAGACCTATTGGGCACTATACCACTTTGAGATCTTCAAAACACCTTATGAAGCTTACTAATCACCTCCATACATTTTATATGGGATCCAAAACATCTCCCATCATTATATTTTGACCAAGTCTCCTTAAACCATATAAGTCACTACCCAAGACTGAACTAGCCTTCTTGAACACACAAGACATAAAGACAATATCTGTCTTTGAACTCATGAATCTTTGAATATCTTCACCAAAGACATTAAACTTATGCTGCCACAAAAAAAAAACACATACCTATATCCACTCATTTCACCATACCTCACTATGCTTCACGAGACACTCCATTGGATCACTCAAAGCCATACTAGCAAGCTCAAACAATCAACCTCATACCAATGACCATAGCCACCTTCTTGTGAACCAACACTTGACCTCAAAATTCCTTTGGAATCATGACCTCAGGCATATGACATCAAAGATAACTCTCACCTTACTGATCCTTCTTGACATCAATGACATTACACAAACATATGACATGAATGACAACTTTAAACAAAGTATTAGATATCATTGCTTGATTACTAGGAAAAGAAATGGTTTCTTATTTTGATTATTGACATGGAGATGTAGTCATATCCATTGTGTTATTGCTTTAATCACATTTGTCTATCATGAATTAGATATAATGTTTGAATGCTTAGAGACCATGTTTATACCATTAGTCTTTGTAGGAACATATTGCTTTCAAATTTTATTTTTAAAAACCTCTTTCTTAGGTATATGTACCTATTTGGACATATGATGTGTAGGAGGTAAAATGATCAAGTTGTGATTAAGTATAGGCCTTAAAGTTTCACTTGGATATATGTTGGATTTATGTGAAACATTTGACCCATTGATTGTAAATTTTCTTTCTTTTTAATCCATATTTGAGGTGAATAAAATGGAGAACTAAATATGCAATTGATACTAGTATGCTCAAAATTTGTGATATGAACAATCTTATCTTCAAGCAAAGTGATCCTTACAAATATTTGATCTAAGGACTCCTCTATAATATTTATTTGATCCAAAATAGTCACATTAAAAACATCAGGTTGGGAAGATCCAATATTCATTCAATGTTAATTAAAAGTAGGCACATTATAAGCCATGTATACTTATGGATTATTCTTGTATTCATGCATATCAAGGTCATTAAAGGGATCAAAGAAGAGCTTTGATTGGGAATATTTATCAATTTTTGTGACTACATTGACTACTTTTTGTGCCTTATATACAATATCATTCAATTTATACTTAAAATATTACTTATATTGAGACTTTGTACTAGAAGGATTAGAGACATAATGTATTTTGATAATGGCAAGGAACTTAACTTTGCATTCTTTAATTATGTGGCATAATTGATCAAAATAATAAAACTACTTAAACATAATGGATTCATGTAATGGGTCTAATAAGTGTTTCTTGAGTGTGTTTTAAATCTCCTTATCAGGCATATGATTTTCCATCTTAGCAAGCATGGTCTTAGAACAAAACACATAATCATTGATAGGCTCATTGGGCTCCTGCTTAATCTTGGAAAACTGAACATAAGATAACTTTTCACCAATGTTGCTTGAAAAGTGTGCTAGAAACTTATCTTCCATAGGGTTGAAGGCATGCACGAATTAGGAAAGAATATTATAGAATAATGTTTATTCATAATATTTGAGACTCTTTCAAAATAGTTTGGTCAATAACTTATCATTGGATGCATATTTCAAATATGTTGCTCTAGATAGCTTTTACCATTATATAGTGGCAACTTAGATGTGACAAAACCCATGGGTAAAATATGGGTTTGAAATCTCTAAGGCTAATTGGTTATGCAACAAAGCATGTGAATCTATAGAATGACTAGATTTTTATTCTAATTATAACACATTAGCATGCACAATAAAATGATTTTATCAAAGGAATGTGTAGTGGGCGAGGTAGATAATGTAGTATGCATAGTCATGAAATGGTGGGAAGAAGTCCCCTACATAGGAATAGGCATGGAGATTTGTGGGAAGCCTTATGTTACCCCCCACACCTTAGGTGGATGTCACAAATTTGACATGCATATAAAAGGTATCTAAAGGATTTGTGGGAGTTGGAGAGGGTTGAGCAAGCACATGTTAAACATCTCCACTTTGTATGGTTGTATGGAGTTTCACATGATGTACTATGTTATGCTCATATATTTCGATATAATTAAAAATGTACACTTGTTCTTGTTCCTAAATCATACTTGATTTTATGAATATTTGCCTTAAAGGTGTTTGTATCCTAGGGAAATCATGGCATGATATAATATTGCAACAATAAGAATAAAGGAAGGCTTGAGGTGGTACCTTGTTCATTTTGGTGCTTTAATTATATTTTAATGTAATAATGTAAATATATAATCAATCCAAATAATACCTCTGAAAGTGATATAAGATGTGATAATGAAACTCATGACATGAATCAAAATATATAGACAAAATTCATTCATAAGAGCCATGGTTTAATTTGAAACTTTGAATTTGCAAATGGCATTAGGGCTATAATTAGATAAGGTGTGTTTGATTTTTAGGCTCTCAAATATATTGATCCTAATTATAAATACTGAACAACACCCAAAGAGGCACTATTGAGTATTTCACCTTCTCCCAACTGCACTATCCTATCTCTAAGGTATGTTGAGATAAACTTCTTGAGGCTAACTGCTTATCGATACACTACAAAACCAAATGGCTAAAGGCTTCCTATGGTTGAAAAGTAAAACCTTGTGCACTTATAATATAATTTTTAGGTATGTGGAAGCTAAAGTTTATATATAGTATTGAATAATGGCTTGAGTATTGGAGTAGTACCCCTCACACCATGACTACAGTAAAATTGATGATCAATTTGCCCAAAACACAAATCATATTCGTTTTATAATTTCTAGAACACAGTTCTAGAAAGCAAGAAAAATCCAATAGAGGAAAAAAAAATTGTATGTGGAAATCACAAAATTTAATCTGAAACCCCTAGGTCAAAGAGAAATCTTATAGAAACACTTAATCAAATTCTATAAAGGATGATCAAATTTCTCTTTAGTGTATGGTAATCATGAATTTAGATAAAACCCTAAAACAAAAATCTAAAAAGCAATGCTTGAAAAAAATGTACGAGTTCACCAATATGTTTTATCTATTTTTAGATTAATATGATCCAATAAGCATAAAACTAGTGAATAAATAAAAATGCTAAAGATATATAATTTACAAATAATTTTCATTGTAACTTTTTAAATATAATAACATGTTATTTTTGGAAAACACTAGGAAGAAGATAAATTAACTTAGATTATAGGATTTTTTTGGTCTAAGATTGGGTATAGTAATCTAAAATGCACCAACACAGGTCTGTGATCACTCAAGTTTAGGGAAAGAGTCTATGCCAATGTCTGGACAAGTCTAACAAAGGTAAATAACTTAATAATGTAGACCTATCTGGCTACCACTAAGTTGCTTGAATGTAAATTGATGAACAATGATTATTTTTCCACCTACACATTTCTACTTAGAGGATTGAGATATTATAATGTTGTCCATGCCATGCAAAAATCTCTATTTTTCTTATCCTTGCTTCCAAACCTAGTTATGCACTTACAAATAATATAACCTAGGACAAAGGGTGAAGGGGTTGGGTTTATCTAACCTTAGACACCCCAATACGACTAAGTGATGCCTACATATCCAATACTCCAATGAGGGAAATCAAACTGCATGTAGTTCTCCCACCTACTATGATTTTACAATTTTTATCCTTCACTGCATGTATGCAACTAGTAATTTGGTTTTGATACTTAACAATGTTCACTCTTGACTTGACTTAAGGTACTTTTGACTTAGATTGTGACTAATTATAGTGAATGATCTTGAATTTGGGAAGAATAAGGTAGATTTGATCAATGTGTAGTAGTGTATAAGTGATCAATAGATAGTGCCAAGATTAAGAATAATGAATTGCCTTAATTTGTATTTATATGAATCTAATTGGGTAAAATATCACGCTAGGCCATCCTAAAAATGTAGGATGTCCCTTATGGATGTTTCAAATTTTGGAAACTTGGTACAAGGATAACTTAGTGATAGTCAAACAAATCTGCATTATTAAGTTTCCCACATTTGTTAGACCTATCCAGATAAGCAGGAATAATTGGCCTGATGCCATGAATAATTGTCCTAATGCCAAGTACAATCTGAGAGATGACATAAACATTATGAGAAATAACATGATAATTGTTGTGTAGTATCAATGACAAATAGAGGGGCTAGCTCTATATAGAGCTAAATGGCTATAATAAATGGCAAATAAGAGTTTTGAATATGAGCGCAATTCAAGTGACTTGAGATATGTCAAAAATTAGTAGTTTCAAGTACTTACAATTGGGTTTAGGTATCTAAAAAAAGCCATTATGAGTTTTTGGTAATGTCTTTTAGTCTCACAAATTCACCTTCTACATTTCAAAGTTTGATGAACATTATTTTTATCCTTTGTATAAATATATCCTGGTATTTTTTATGACATCCTAATATATAGTAAGACATGGGAAGAATACTTACAACATGTGAATTAGATACAAATAATTTTTTGACAGCATCAACTTTATGTAAAGCCTTCCAAGTGTGATTTTGGAGTACTTTCATAAAATTATTTTGAATGAAGGTGTCAAAGTAAAACCTCACAATATCAAAGCCATGATATAATGGCAAGTGTCAAAAACCCTAAAAAACTTCTAAGTTTTTTCAGTCTTATAGGTTACTATTGATGATTTGTGAAAAATTATGGTAACATAGCAGCACCACTCACAACCTTGTTGAAGAAAGACTCCTTCCACTAGAACAAAACTACCATTAAGGCCTTTGAGAAGCTAAAAGAGGCCATGTGCACCACTCCAATTTTGAGTACTCTAGATTTTTCATAGACTTTCATTATTGAATGTGATGCATCGGGATATGGAATGGGGGTAGTACTCGTGTAGGAAGGGAGATCCATTGCTTCTGAGAGTCATCAACTCAAGGGTAAAAATATACTTAGACCAATCTTTGAAAAAGAGATAATTTCTATTATTCATGGAGTCAAAAAATGGAGCCCTGATCTGATGGGTAGACACTTTAACATCAGACTGGTCATGATAGTCTCAAATATTTTTTAGAACAACAGCTATCATCAAGAGCAATAAGAATGAGTGAATTAAATTTTGGGATATGACTTTGAAATAATATATGAGAAATGAAAATAGAATGTGGTAGTAAATGCTTTATCTATGAAGAATGAATCCACAAAGGTGTTGTTAAGTGCAATGTCCATTTGGTAGGTAGATTGGGTGAATGAGGCAAAATCAAAATGGGAAAATGATAGGGATATATAGGTTCTAATTTTAAAACTAAAACAAGATTCTAGTGCCTCTGATAAATTTGAGTGGAAGGAATGACTTATGGTATAAATATAGGTTGTACCTATGTAAGAATTTTGCCCTCTAGCACAAGATCCTGATAGAGCTTCATGCATCTCCAATAGGGGGCACTTAGGATCTTTTAGAACTTATCATAAAATTGAGTATGATTTATTTTGGGATGGACTCGAGGGGGACATCCATATTCTTTTTTTCTAAAAAATGGTGTGTCAAAAAAACAAACATGAGAAAATCAAGACCCTGGGTATTTTGAAACCCTTGTCAATTCCTAGCCAAAGGTGATAGTATGTATCCATGCATTTCATAACAAGATTGTTGAGGTCAAAAGGTAAAAATGTAATTATGATAATAGTGGATAGGCTCACAAAAAATGCTCATTTTTATTCTTTTTCAAATCCATTTATTACAAGAATAATATCTATTGCTTTTTTGGATGTAGTTTAAAATCTACACGGGACCCGAAAGATCATAGTAAGTGATTGTGATCCTATCTTTACCAGTAATTTTTGGATGGATTTATTCTCATATTTGGGTACTCATTTGCCTCACAACCCATCCTATCATCCTCAATCTAATAAGAAAATAGAGGTGGTCAACAAATACCTAGAGGGTTGTCTTCGTTGTTTTACATTAGATAAACAAGAAAGGTGGGTTCATTAGTTGCCAATAGTAGAAGAGTGGTATAAAAATTCCTTCCACACCACTTCCTTAAGGTTAAAACCAAAGGTTCACACTATCAAATAACACATTCAACATTATCATGTGGTTATAGCTAATCTAAGAGAGAATTTAGCAATGGCACATAATTGAATGAAGCAACAAGCATATCAATATCGTAGTGTGAGGCATTTTGAAGTGGGTGATTGGGTATTTGTATGCCAACAATAATATAAGAAAATTTCCTTAAATAAATAATAAAATAATAATTTATTTTTCTTAATTAATATGACCCTTATCAGATCCTACATAAAATTGGTAGTGTCACATACAAGCTAGAGCTACCCCAGTCTACTTGCATATATATAGTATTTCATGTTTCTTGCCTAAAGACGATAATTGGACAAAGAGTATTTACATAGACTGAGTTATTAGAAAGCGATGAGGAAGGCAAAATCATTTTATGACTGAAGTGGGTCATTTAGACATACACTAAAAGGTTGTGTACAAGAGAAATTGAATATAATTTGATCAAGTGGAATAATCTCACCAAGGAGCATGCAACATGGGATAATGAAGCATTCCTGAAATAACATATAGAGTTGTTCAATGTTTTGAGAAACATTATTGTGAAGTGGAGGGGTGGGTTATGCCATTAACCTATATCATGTTTAGGGATATGTGTAGCCAACCTGTGGCCTACATAACCACCTATCTTATCTTGTCACATTTATTTGTGCTATCATTTGGTTAGTAGGGTTAGCCTATGGAGTAACTATAGCCTAATTAGAGTATATATAAGAGATAATGGTTTTTACTTGATCGTCATATTACAAATTTTATTCTCATTTGCATGTTTATGAATGTTGCCCCCTCGAACTGGCTTGGTTCTATCTATCATTATTTTATTATGTTGTCAATTATTGGTGTGGATCTACTTACTATGCTCTTATTATTATTGTGATATATTTTTATTGATTTAATCATTTAAATTTATTATTTTGAAGTGATATGATATATCTAAGTAATTTCATTATGCTAGATTTATTTTAAACTATTATAAATATCTACATAGTAAATCCTTAGGGAAAATGATTAACAAAGAAAAAAAATTAAATTCATCCCTAAAGTTGGAGATGTAGAGTTCTTTGTCAGATGAAGACTCATCACCTTGTTAAATGTTTGTTATAATATCATAGTCAAAGCCTGGGTGTTAGGTGTGAATTCACTATTCACATTCGCTATTCATGAATCACTATTCATAATTACTATTCATGGCCACTATTAATGGTGATGTGGCATGCTAGTGATGTGGATGGTTAGTGATGTGGCTGGTTGGTGATGTGGCATGGCTCACAATGGGTGGTATGGCCCATAGAGCATCTTTCATGTTGAAAATATGAGGAGAGAGAAATGGGGTACATTTATCCACTTAGTCACATGGGTTGGCTTTTATAGAAGCGTGTGAGGGCATGATGATAGTGGATCTCATAATTCTATTTAGGCATGTACTTGTGGGGCACAATTTATTTATGGGATCTTTTTGGATGAGGTCAAAAGTTGGGAATCTTTCAACTCATGTGAATGCACATGGGAAAGTGGGGGACAAAGATCACTATGTTATATTGAGGTCACATGTGAAGTGGGGTGTGGCACTTTAGAGTGCACATGGAGTGGTCAAAGGGGCATCATGAGATGTCATTCAAAGATTGACTTGGCACATGGGGGAGATATGGTTCCTTATTGATGAATAGTGTACCCACTTCAAGGATGGCACATTTTATTCTCTCTCTTTACTATTCTCTCTATGTTGTAAATGTTATTAATAGCATAATCTTTCTCATTGTAATTCATCTTGTTCAACGATCCATGCAAGCATGTACTTGCATGCTTGGAGGTTAGATCTTGGAGGCATTGTTATGCTTGATTCACAACTTGAATGCTTCATGTGTAAGCACTGAGTGCTTGGTTGTTAGCACTGAAATATTTTTTGGAGGAGTTATTAAAAGATAGAAATTGTTGAAGTAATGAAGTCTAGAAGTTACCATTTTTCCATTGGTTTTTCCTTTACATTTTGCAAGGGTTTTCCTCATAAAATATGTGTACTGTGCTTTCTTTCTTATGTATGTTTTTATAGTTTATTTTCTACATATTTACTTGTATTGTAGGATTTAATCTATTGATCTTATCATGTAGTATCAAATCTTTTATTCCTAACATATGGTATCAGAGCTTTTATTCTTAACATCTAGTATCAGAGCCATGGTGAAAAACTCCATGTGCGAGTGTTTTCTATTGTTGGTTAGTTTGTGCAAGTGGAAGATATTGTGACAGGAGGAGAGACCAATTTGGAGATTAAAGAAAGAAAAAAAGTTTTATGATAGGTATCTCTCTATGGAACAAGGTGGAGGATCTCTTGGTGAAGATCTTATTCTCCTCATGTTGCCAAGGAGAATCCTACAAGAGATTTGTGGAAAATATGAAAAAGCTTTTCCAAATAAGTCAAAAGCCTATATAGTGCTCCAATTAAAGAAGAAGTAATTATTCAGCTTGGGGAGCAAGCTAGTCTCTATAAGTGGAAGTTGAGGACAAGGCATGACCTTGTTATGGTTCTTGGTAACAAATAGAAGGGGTGTATAATGTGGTATCCTACTGACCACATGTTGTTAGCTGAGATGTTGAAGAATAAAAATCCATGCAAATTAAGGAGGTGAAGAGAAACTTGAAGCTATACCTATTTTGAAGTAGTTGAGGATGAGGAAGATGAAGATGTAGATGAACAAGTGAGACCTAATGTTCCTGGAAGGAGAAGGCTGTGTGTTTGGACATGCAGTAGAGAAGAGATGCATTTTGGATGCATTTTTTAATCTCAAAAATTTAGTAGGTGCATCAGTGAACTTAGTAGCATGATGACTTCCCTAGAGCTGTGGTTGGTATACTTATGTCATGTTTGGCATGATTAGTAGCTAAAGGCTACATGTAGAAGATCAATTGAGAATTGGTGTTCCCAAAAGGAGAAGGTTGATGTTGACCATATAACTTAAGGTGTTGGAGTGTTGTGTATATGGTTGTGGTGTTGGCCAAGTAGACTAATGCATGGAGTAACATGGGAGGCACATGAGTTCATATTTTGGCAACATTCGATAGAGTAGGATGCATTTCGGATGTAGGTTCAAAAACTCGATAGGTGTAGTGATGTACCAAGTAACGCGATGGCTTCCCAAGAGCTATGATTGGTCGAATGAACTTATGCCACATTGATAGATTGAAGGTTATGCGTAAAAGTCTAGTTTTGACTTCTATGAAATATTCTCTCCTCACTACTATCAAGAGTGTTATGTGCATTATTTGTTGTTCAAGAAGTTAGAGCAATGTGATTCCTACATGGTGATCTCTCTTAGGGAGAGAAAGATATTGTATGAGGCAAAGGTGTTGCTATTTTGCATGTTGAATAAGTCACTACATGGGTTGGTGTAGGTACCACACATATAGTACAAGATATTTAGTATCTTCATGAAGAGCCAAAGTGTTTATCAAATGTTACTACTATGTTTTGATGACATGTTGGATACATGCCCCAACATGATCATTTTTATGATGGCTCAGGTGACAAGGATGCGATGAAGGTGGTATGAGGAGAAAACCAATGATGGAGATGAACAAGGATAATAGAGCAAGGAAATACCCCACTTTTTGCGTTGTTGAGTTGTCTTTTTAGGAGCCTCTTATAATAGATAAGACATGTTGTGTCTTGTGTATTAGATTCATTAAAAGTAGGAAGCCTCGTGATGCCATGGTGAGTATTAGACTAGATATTTCCAAGCAGTGGGAGTTGTGAGTAGTTCATGATAGAATCTTGAATCAATGATTGGTCTGTGGAGAAGTGAAGAGTCACTTTAGGGGCTACAATCTGCTATGAAAGAGTAGATGTTGACAAAGACAATCAGGGCATAAAAGTTTTATTAGTGTAACAAAACTTAAATTGGGTTTGTGTCAAGCCAGTAGTGGGCATTGATGGACAACTGGTTGCAAATTACTCAAGTGTGATAAAAGCCTATGTATATTGAATTCAAATGAGAGTATGTTAGGTGGGAAGTCACTATTCAAAGTTATTATTCATGAATCATTATTCACCACTATTCATAGTGATGTGGATGGTTAGTAATGTGGTTGGTTAGTGATATGGCATGGCCAACGGTGGGTGGTATGGCCCACAGAGCATCTTTCATGTTGAAGAGAGAGAAATGAGGTGCATTTATCCACTTAGTCATATGGGTTAGCTTTTGGAGAAGCATGTGAAGACATGATGATAGTGGATCTCATGATTACATTTAAGTGTGTGCTTGTGGGGCACAGTTTGTCTGTGGGGGATCCCGTTGGATGAGGTCAAAAGTTGGGAATCTTTTGACTCATGTGAATGCACATGGGAAATTGGGGGACAAGGATCACTATGCTAGATTGAGGTCACATGTGAAGTAGGGCATAGAACTTTGGAGTACACATGGAGTGGTCAAGGGGGAATCATGAGATGCCATTCAAATTTGGACTTGACACGTGGGCAAGGACATGGTTCCCTATTGATGAATAATGCACCCACTTCAAGGATGGCACATTTTCTCCTCACTTTTTACTATTCTCTCTATGTTGTAAATGTTATTAATAACATAAGCTTTCTCATTGTAATTCATCTTGTTAGAGGATCCATGCAAGCTTGTGCTTGCATGATTGGAGGTTGGATCCTAGAGGCATTGTTATGCTTGGTTCACAACTTAAATGCTTCATGTGTAAGCATTGAGTGCTTGGTTGTTGGCACTAAAATAGTTGTTGGAAGAGTTTTTGTAAGAGAAGAATTACTAAAGTAATGAAGTCTAGAAGCTACCATTTTTCTCGTGGTTTTTCCCTTGTAGTTTGCAAGGGTTTTCCATGTAACCTCTGTGTAATTTTCTTTCTTTCTTGTCTATGTTTTTGTATCTTGTTTTCAACATATTTACTTGCACTATAGGATATAACTTATTAATATTATCATGTAGTATCAGAGTTTTTATTCATAACACTTGGCACTCCTCTTGTGGCACATCCTTCCTATAATTATCAAACCACAAAAACCATGTTTTATCAAATCTTAGATAACATAATTCTAGTTTTAGGAATGTATGGAATGGGCCCGTGCCTCTAAACAATAGACTTTATTTCTTAAACTTGATTTTGAAAAGGCCAATGACTGCATTGAATGGCCCTTTATCCTACCATGTTAAAAGGCTCAAGGGTTTGGATATATTTCTCTCTTGGTTGTATATAATCTCTTCTTTGATGACTCAGCTTATTTGACCATTAATGGCCACAAGTTTGAGAGCTTTAGCCTCTTTTTTCTATCAGATAAGGGTGTCCACTTGCTCATGCAATTTATGTTTTAGTCGTTAAACATTTTTACTTCCTTCTTACCTACAAAGTTGAATAAGGGATTATTATAGGAATTTTGTTTCATGATAGGAAAAATCAACTCATCAATTGCCACTTTTCAAATGAATATTTTCTCACTCTTGTAGAAAATGAGGTTTATTTCGAAGAAGTGTTGAATTACCTTGACAGTTTTTTGAAAGCTTCATAGTCTATATGCAACATGCCAAAACTCAATACTTTTGGCAGAGCATGATGTCTATGTCATATTGGCTAAAAAATATACAATGGAAGTGGATCAATAGAGGGACATATTCAAATTATTAGGCATTCTATTTGCCTTTGATAGCTCACCCTTTGAGTTGTGGCAATATGTGCAAGTGAGGGTTGAGAATAAAATAACCTATTGAACCACTAAGCCTCTATTGCTAGCAGGGAAGTTTCAAATATACACCTAATTTCTTGTTACCACTCATGTCTGTTAGTCTTATAATTTGGCTCCCTTGAAGGCATCTTATGATAAACTTTCTAAATTGCTTAGAGACTTTATTTGGGCTAATATTAAGCAACCCATAGGTTTTCATGGAGTGTCATGGGATGTTTGTTGCCTCCCATGAGATAAGGGAGGCATGGCTATCATTGTAATTTATAGACATGCACCAAGTGGGTTATTCATACTACTAAAGGTTCTAAAGCTTGGAAAAATCTCCTTTGACATTACATTGCCATAAAGTCTCCTTATGGCAAGTTTAGTTGGAAAAATATTGATTTTGGTACCTTTCTCATTACCTCTGTCCTTATTAAAATTGAGGGGTATTTTGTGGCCAAAAGTATATGGAAATATTTTTAAACTATTAAACAATTTCTCAAATGGGTTGGAGATATATTTAGATTTGCTCTTTTCTTTAACAACCACAATTAAATGATGGTCCCCCATTATGACCAGCAATAGCCTTTTGCTTGCTAAAACTCTAGGTTTGTAATCCCTTCAATTTTTCATAAAAGGCATTCATATAATAAGGGATCTTGTCTCTTTTAGAGATTGGACTCCTTGGCCCATCTTATAGAGATAATATAAGTTAACAACTTCTGATATGCCTTGTATCTTACACATTCAAGGGTTTACCCTTAATGTTATGTTGCATAAACTTAGCCCTCAACCACTAGTTGCATGGTGGAAAGATTGGTGATGAAACTATAAAATTGTTTTAAAACCTACTCTATAGGGTTGTTATACCATATTACAAGTCCTCTTTCTTTAGCTCTTGGCAAGTTAAACAATTAGTGGAGTTTGAATTCTTCTCCCTGAATGTGGCTTGCCCATCTTAATCAAATATATAATTCTAAGATAGAGCACAAGCTCACTCATTTCTTTAGTGTTTAGTTTGCTAGGGTTTACCACTATGGGAAAGGCTAAAACACATTAGGGTGTCTCATCCCAAGTGCCTTGCATGTTCTAGACCTGAGACTTTCAAATGCTTATTCTGGACTTGCCCTCAGGCTTGTGATGGTTGGGGATACATAAATTGTTTCAACCTTTCCACCCATAACCCATCAACAGGAGGATGGCTTTGTTTGGAGATCATTCTTAGTGGCTAACACAAGTAACATTAATTTGGATTTTTTTCAAATCTATAGTTCTCTTTTCACTTTGGAAATCTATGAATGTTGCTATATTCAATAATGAGGCTCTTTCTTAATAGTTTTTAATTAATGATAAAGTTGTTATACTCACCTCTGCATCTTTATAAATCCAAGTGCAGGGCGAGAAGGTAGCCTTAGAATTTCAACATTTGTAGGAGCTTCTCAATAATTGGAGGAATGCTCCTTTAACCATGAGTAGGGTCCCTCCAAATATGCCACCATAAGTGTCTCCATCACTAGTGCCCAGACAACAACAAAGCTGCTCACATAGTCATTTCTCCTCCCCTCCTCCTTAATGGGGATATGGAGTCTTCAATGTCATGACAAAGCTTCTATTAGGTCATCTCATTTGTCCTCTCAGGCATAGGTTAGTGAACAAACTGGTATTATGGTGCCTCTACCACCTAGGTGGGGCATTCTCATGCCTTTGGATACACAAGATAGTTCTAAAGACGGTTGGGCGGTTCTGGATCCACCATTGGGAAACCCTTATTCTTGGGTTATTTTTCCACCATCTCCCTCCAATGTTGCCTACATTTGATGTTCACACTTATCAATATATTTTGATATTTGTTTCGAGACTTTTACTGTATAACCATGTTTAGCGATTTTTTTTTTTTTTTTTACATTTGTAGATTCATCATGTTTTTTGCTAGCATTGATATAAGACATAAATACCAACTAAACATCTTTTTATTGTAACCATCTCGATACTTTATCTTCATATTTTTTGATAAATTGATATATCAAATACGTTGCTTAAAAAAAAAAATAATCCACTACTTTAAGGTTCTTGCACTTTTATTTTAAATTAATTTTATTAAAAATATACTAATTTAAGAGAACTAAAACTTTCCCATCTTATAATATGAAATAGAAGGGTTTTAAAAAACTTCTACCCAGAAGTCTTTTTTTAATAACAAAGGTGTTAAGCACCAAGTCCCGTGCGGGAGTGAAAAATAAATGTATAGAATATGCTATTATTTATATACCAAATCTTATGTTAAAAGTTTATAATTGATAAAATAATATATATTTAAAAAAAAATACTAATTAAATAAAAAATGAATAGTTAAAAAGAAAATACATTAATCCTGTTTTAGTAGGGTTAATAATAGACCCCATAATTTTCAAACCTATTATAATTGCTAAAGTAATATATATTATATATATTAATTACAAGTAACTAATTGAAAAGGAAACTCATTAATTCCTACCTTCGTAAAAATTGTAGAATACATAATAGTCTCCTTAAAAATTTGATTGTATTTTAAAGATTATATATATATATATATATATATATATATATATATATATATATATATATATATATATATATGGTCATCAAACTTAATCCTTAATGCCGTAAATGCATAATAAATGTGGTCCAAAATCTATGATCCATTGCAATCGACACCTAGCATTATAATTAATGTAATTTCCAAAAATCATTTTGTAATTACGTAAACTACACATTAATAATTTAACTCATTTATTTTATATCAATAAAATCTATGATCCATTCCAATACATAAAAATGTATAGCATCACCTTTCTATAATACAACCTATTTATTTTCTATCAACAAAATCTATGATCCATTGAAATCATAAAAATGTAGAACATCACCTTGTTATAGTTTATGCTAAAATCTCAACAAAATCTATGATCCATTGCAATCATAGAAATGTAGAACATCCCCTTTCTACACTTTATATCAAAATCTTTTGAGTTATAGCAATCACATAATAAAAAATATGACATTTATGTTAAATGAAGATAGCATCTATGTTAAATGTCAAAATCTTTGAACTATAGCAATCACAAAATGAAAAATATGACATCTATATTAAATGAAGATGAAATCTATGTTAAATAAAGATGACATTTATGTTAAATGTCAAAATCTTTGAGCTATAACAATCACAAAATGAAAAATATGACATATATATTAAATAAAGATGGCATCTATGTTAAATAAAGATGGCATCTATGTTAAATGTCAAAATCTTTGAGCTATAGCAATCACATAATGAAAAAGATGACATCTATGTTAAATGAAAATAACATCTATGTTAAATGCCAAATTTTCTAAGCTATAGCAATCACAAAAAGAAAAAGATGGCATCTATGTTAAATGATTTTTTACAATCACATAAATGAAAAGAAAAACATTTATGTCCTACAACATCAAATTTATACACTTTATGCATCACATCAAAAAGGAACATATTTATAGTAAAACTCATTCAAAGAGAAATAAGAAGTATTCTAAAATTCAAAATAATTGGAAGTCGAAACAAAGTGTGTGCAGAAATAATTTAACATTTCCCATCTATTCAAATTTGGAGCATCAAAAACATTAGATCATTTGGTCATAATGCCACATAAAAATTGTGCAAGCCCTGACCTGACCAAACCTACCACTAACCTATACCACTTAGACATATCTTATAGCTACTTAGAATCCCCATTTTTAAGCCACCTTAAAGCTCTATACATTGTCAATAATAAATCGATACTTGACATCGCCCTTCTCCAATCTTTCCATCATTATGTTCACATAATCAATTGGTATCTTCTCTATCATGCAGGATATCTTATGCTCTGCATAACAGTCCATCATGCCCTGAGTCTCCTTAATCCCACAAATGTAATTGGTAGGTCTTTCCTACATACAGAGAGCAAGAGAAACATACAGAACCTCAAAATGGTAAGTCTCTCTTACATACTGAGAGTATGATAAGCATAGTGAATTTCACAATGAAGCTCAAAAGATTCCATTTCCATTTCTACTCCAATAATTTTTTTTAACATATTTAATATGATATGAATATAATATAAAGATTCATAAGACCACTTCCAAAAGGATGTGAGAAGGTTTTCTTAGTAGTTTTTGCAGAAGAAATTTAGGTAATGCATACGATGGTGCATAATAATCAGCTCATATAATTTCTAAGGACTACCCATTTTAAAATTAAATTATCTAGGCTATAACATGGCAGCCCTAACTTTTAGCACAAGGCTTTTAATCTATAGTCCCGTAGAAGAGGGCTTCCTAAACTTTTTCAGTGCAAGTTTTTAATAAAAATTAGGAGCTTTTGGCACCAAAAGGATAGAAAACGAACCTTGCAAGAGCTATAATAAAACTTACCAAATGTAATGCTTACTGCATGAAATTCTATAGGTTTAATAGGCAACCTAACTACAACCAACTTTACATTAACCTTGAATAAGTTGAGCAATGGCGGCATGGGGTGATCAACCGAAACTGTGTCAATTATGTAATCTAATGACTTTGTTGTCGCCGCCTTCTAGTTCTCATCTTTGCTTATAAGAAAATTATTTGCTCCCAAAACCTCTTTGACTTAAATATTCTTTCTTTGGCAATGTACTAATCATGGTCACATGTAGGCCAAAGGATTTGCCAAATGTAACTACCATGTGACCCAAACTGTCGAGTCCCACCACACGTAAACTACTCCCTCGCTCTGTCATTCCAAAGTGGATCACGGGGTTGAAAACCGTTATTCCAACACATAATAATGGGGCCACAACATCAAATGGAAGGCTATTAGGCACCTTAATTATAAACCTGAGTGCATGTCATAAATATGGTTAACAATTGTTTCAATGACCACCATTATAATAAACCTAAGAACGTAATATAAGAGCAGGCTAATTATAAACCTAAGTACATGTCATAAATACAATTACATACTATTTCAACAGTCCCCATTATTATTAATTGGGTGTGTATTGAAAAATTAGGCTAGTTGGTTGGTAAAACCACTAACTTCTCATCACAAACCATTAAAGATGAATAGCTTCCATAGGTTACAAAACCATCTATATCAATGTTATTGTAAGTCTATACAACTTTGTCACAAAATTGTTCTAGCCCTTTTTCACATCTATCATAGCTATGACAACTTCTAACCATACAACCCACACCCACACAATCACCGAAGCCTTCTTTACTTCAGATCCCACTTCTATCACAATCCCAACAACTTCATCCCTGCAAAACAAATGAATTCAATTAAGTATATATGGATTAGCAGGTACAAATTTTGGTCGTCCCAAGGTAAAAACTTTGAATGTATACAAGGGGGTAAATTTTTTTTCCATACCAAGGCAAAAACTATGAAGATGGACCGAAAAGAGGGGAGAGATTTTACCCTTGAACCACTAGTATTTGGAATTATGCCATTCGTTGTGAAGCTGGTGCAAATTGGAGTGACAGATCCCACATAATGCAGTTTTAGATGTTATGTCATTCGATCCAATCTTCCTGGAAGTAGAGATTTATGGAAAAAATAATTAAAAAATAGACCTATAGACCTAACAACCATTCAAGTTAATTATTTAATGGAAAATAGAGCACTTTTGCTGCTAATTAAATGATAAACCCCATTTAAGATAAAATTACTATTGCCATAGCCATCCATCACACCAATCATGCCCATAAGCTCAATGAAGAATGATTTAACTAGATTTGACAATTGTGATAGAAAGCCCAAAACCCAAAATGAACAAAATTATGTTCTTCTCTACATAAATATTTGAAGAGAAAATCCAATGGAGGCAAAATCACATGGTAGAGAAATGTCAAAAAGAAACAAGACAAATTTGATTAAACTAGAAGAATTAAGCCAAAATCTCCATAATTTAAAAAAACTCAAAAGGTAGGTAAAAAAACCCCAAGAAAAATTTAGATAATTATGAAACTTACACCCTTCATATTTTCAAAAAGAACCTAAAATCGCCAATATACGACAATGTAAAAAAATGAGCATTGTCAAATCAAAACCAACAAAGAAAAGATAACACAGAAAAATGGCAACCATGTTGAAAGAATACAACTCTTTCAATGTTCATTGGAGAGAAAACAAAATGGGAGAATTTATCACCTGCGAGTGAAGTTGAAAGGTGAGAGAACGCCAAACTCATACTTCGCAACCCATCCCTGAACATCAAACTGATTTTCTCCCATCTTTTAAGAATAAAACCCAAAAATAAATGAGTACAAGATGATATATGAGCATCACAGAGCATAACAGAGAAATGATAAGCTTCAAATTAAACAAAGCATATTCTGGCTAGGAGGGTGGGAATACACACACACACACACACACACATAATGTCAGTGTCTTCATCGAAAAAGTACTTGTGAACAGCGAGTGAATGGTAGAGAAACGATATTTAGGTTTATTTTGATAATAAGGTATTACCATGCATCTTTTAAAAGCTATCTCTCTCTCTCTCTCTCACACACACACACACTCTCAATGTCAGTGTCTTCATTGAAAAAGTACCTGTGAACAGCGAGTGAATGGTAGAGAAACGATATTTAGGTTTATTTTGATAATAAGGTATTACCATGCATCTTTTAAAAGCTATCATTTACGTATGTTTCTATAGAACACTTGCTATCTACTAGGTATTTTTCATTCATTTACGTTAAATCATACCCGCCTTGTCATACACACACACACACACACACACACACACACACACACACACACACACACACACACTCAATGTCAGTGTCTTCATCAAAAAAGTACCTGTGAACAGCGAGTGAACGGTAGAGAAACGATATTTAGGTTTATTTTGATAATAAGGTATTACCATGCATCTTTTAAAAGCTATCATTTACATGTGTTTCTATAGAACACTTGCTATCTACTAGGTATTTTTCATTCATTTACGTTAAATCATACCCGCCTTGTCCAAACCTGTCCTTTATGTACTATGGGATAAATGCCCAACATCAATCCAAGTGAAGCAGATAATAACATAAAAAAAATTCACCAATCAACTTTCACCAAATAACATTATTTTATGTACCCGTTAAAAAAATAACTAGTTCACTTTACAGAAAAGCTTATATATTTTTTGATACGCTAATCAATATGATCTTATTCCCTAACGTATCCAAGAATAATTCTAAATTAATGTTAAATGAATCCATAAGTGTCCCTTCAAAATTAATAACTTAATTAAGAGATAAAATTAAATTAATAAAAAATTATAACTCATCCAAAAAAATCATAAAAATTATATTGAAAAAAAATACAAAATAATAAATAAAATAAATGTGAAACAAATGACGTTTCCAATCAAAATATAATAACTCCATCCAAAGGAAATAAATGTATTAGTTAATAAGTATAATTGAATACAATAGTATTATGATAACTCTCAAGATATTAAAAAGAAAATTAAAAGATATTTATTTAATTAATAAAAAATATTTGTACTCCGACAACAGCCATCAATGGCATGGAATTAAAAACCACCCCAGTTTTCCACCTAGATTCAGGAAAAAAAATACTCAAAAACTCAAAAACTCTCCCCTATAAAACGCACCGAGTGTTGATCAAGAATCTTCTTCTGTGAAAGATTGATATCAGACACATCCGACAGGAGGAACCAAATTACATTCAGTCGCAGGACGACATTTGAGAGGAATGGATATTGACAATAATCCCTCAGCCCAACAAAATGAAATGGAAACCATTCAGTCCCTGCTTGCATTAGCCAGGCAGAAGATCAATGAAGGAAGCCCATCTCAAGCATTACAAGCTGTAAGCCCCTCTTTACACCCAACTTCTCCTCTGCCCTCTCAAGGTAACCAAATTCACATCACGATTATTTGCATATTCACTTCTTTAGATGTATGAATTGGGTGTTGAAAATTTATGATCAATGGGTTTTGAATATTATAATCCAGAGGTTTTCTTGCACTTTTGTTTATATATAGCTAATTGGGCAATGCTGTATTTAGATATAAGTATTTATTCCTGCCATATTTGGCTCTGGATACAGTTAAGTGAAAATGGGGTTTTGGGTTCTGTTTGGTTAGCCCTTATAATACCTTAAAGCTCTAGTATTTGGGAGCCCAAGAGACAATTCCAATATTAATAGTCTTAAATTAGTATAAAATAAAGTGTTGCATCTTTACAAAGGGTATTCATGTGTCTGCCTCTCGCCTGACTTCTTCAAGACGTCATTATTTTAGGGCTACTTGCTTGAACTCAGCTGGATAGTTCGTTATTGTTTTCTTATTGGTAATATATTACATCATTTATTCTGATAAGTGTAAGGTTTAGGTTGATACAGGATTTTGCCAGTTTTACTCAATAGTCCACTTATATGTACCTCAGAGCCATTGTCCAGTTAAACTCATACTTGCCAGGAAACTCAGATTCAGGACTGGGACCCTCTTCTGGTATCCACACCTACATCTCCGGGTGACTGCATTTTAATGTAATATAGTTGTATCCTTATTCATATGCTCCTGGATTCTATTTCAAAATGCCCTCTTCCTCCCCGTCTCCTAGTGACTATAAACTTTACAATTTGGTTGTTCATTTTGAGCCGGTGTTGCTCAGGCCTCAAATGCTAACCTGAGTTCAATACTCACACATGGAGAAATTCTCCTGTTGGGGGTGCACATCGCAACGGTTGCCGGAGGCCATGCAATCCTGGTGGTGTGAGGATTATACCTATTCACTATTGAAATTATCCCAACCCCATGAATGCTAAAAGCCTAATAGTCCCACCTGTGTGTGCTCTCTTGTGGATAATTTGATGCATTAGTACTGATTCTTTCTTTAACCTAGAGCATGTGCTAATTGGCCATTATATTGATCATGTTGAAATGAATGGTGAAGGCAGAAGGATTCTGCACACTTTTCTGCTTTGAGATGCATCTTGCCTCATCAGAAATGCAAGTGACAAGAGATGGAGTTTTTTGTCGTTTCTAGGCAGTAAAGTTCGTTACCACGATAATGAAGTAAGTAAGAATGAAGTTCATAAGTAAGCTCATTATCTCAGGTCAATACAAGTTTATAGGATCCTATTTTTACTGTTTATCTAGAAGTATGGAGATAGAATTTTCCATATTGACCTTCCTCTTATACTAGATGTTCTATATATTTCATATAGGGCAACACACAGAATTCAATTTTCCAGTAACTTTGATATTTTGAGTACCGATTTCACATATTGAAAACTTGACCTTGGAATAGCAAAAGCATCTGTATAAATCTTGGGATGGTATAAACTTCAAATGGAAAAAATGATCAGATATCAGCTAAAGTATTTCTTTTGATTTTGCTCTTATTCTACCTTAAGCCGAACTGAACTTGAACACCTTGTGCAGTGATAGTGACACCTTTCAATCCCACGACAATACTCCAATTAGGTATTATCAGGTAAACTATTTCTTTTGATTTTGCTCTTATTCTACCTTTAGCTGAACTGAGCTTGAACTTCTTGTACAGCATTAACGACACCCTTCAATCCCACGACAATACTCCAATTAGGTATTAGTACTACTTGATTGGAAACATCAACATGAATATTGCGAGGTGATTCAGAGTAAGGCTCACATCACTAAGGTTGAATATATTGTACATATAAATAGAGTAGTGATGTCAAGACCCAAAGGCAGTCATCCTTGACTTGTTGATGTTATCTCATTTCTCTTGTTTGTAAATCTCATATGAAGTGGCCATGAATTTTTTGGGGGGGATGTGAGGAAGCAGTTATTTTGCATCCATGTAGAGTCCTAAATTGTCGGAGAACCCAATTAACAAAAAAATTACTGTTGCTTTTGTCATTATTTGTTTGGAATCAGGAGAGTATTACAAAAGATGAGGCAAAATATGGATTAAGCAGTGGGATGAAACTTGCAAAGTCTTGGATTGTTGGGAAATCTTAAAAAGAGATATGGAAATAATGCTGATAAGGACAAGATTTGAAGTGAATTACACTTTGGCTCTTTCTTTTTCTGTTGCAGCATCGTTTCCTCAGGCAACTGACGCTTTACTTACTGTCAAACTTGCAGTCGCCAATGAATATAAGGATAATACGGAATCTTTGGAATGGGCTTTTGATAAGAAAGAGAAAATTCATGTCCAGAAAAAAGGATCAACAATATCCTATTGAATAGCGACCATCATGAGTAGTGAGATAATGCATAAAAGGCATTTGCTGATCCTTGAAAATGATGATTTGGATGAAGAGGTATATACTATTGCAAAGGACGGGCAGTTTAGGTATGATGCAAGAGGAGCTGAAAGTTGCAGAAGATATTTGACGTGGCTATTGGATGAGCACATTTGTGTACAGAGAGAAAGGCAATATCAAAAGGAATGTACAGGGTGACTTACTTTCTTGGTCTTATCTTGTGACCTATATTTTTCCTTTTTTACAAAGTTATATAACTTGTGATGATGACAAGTTTGGTGGAGATACTAGGTACTAATGCTTGGGCACAATTGCTTATGGAGAGTTCACAAATGCCAAGCCTCAAGGAAGTAATGTCCAGTAATTGTTTTCTTTACCGTAGGCTAAAAATCAACATTTATAGCTAAGAATCAGGAAATATTTCAAAGGACACAATAGGTGATGACAAAGTCCCAAGCATTGATATTTTTTATTTTCATTCTCTTATCCTTTTTTTGACCCTCATTTTGTTTACTTGATACTTAAAGGGTGTTTTCTTCAGTGAATTCAACCTCGGGCCTATCATTTTTGTACCCTATGCCAAGGTTTATATTAGGAACTCTCGCAGCTGTTTCAGGAGATATAGATGAACACAAGGAAAATGGTAAAGATGAATATGATCGCAATTCGAAGAGTTCACATTCTTAACAAATAGTGGGGCTCGATACTTACAGTTCCCGAGTTATAATCTTCGATGAGAAAGTGGAATTAGCAATAGCATCTTCGTTAGTAAATCATCCTTTTGTAGAAAACACAGATGAAAAAGGTGATTTTTGAGGTTATCGAGAAAGATGTGGTAGTTTAAAAGGACATTCAGGAGGAGAATCAAATGCTATCTATTGTAATCGATGTTGTTGGCCAATTAAACAAGGAAGAAGGTGGGGAAGGAGTAAAACTTGTAGAAATGACAAGCTTGATGAAATATGGTCGAATGAAAAGGCATTAGGTGTTGGAGAGCTTGGGTGGGGTAAAGGCTTAAACCACAAACTTGAGGAGGAAAACAATGACAACAAGAACATAAACATCATGTTGATGAACCTCATTCAAAACTGATGCCCTTTTAAATGCACTAATGTGTAAAAAGACGTTTAAGAATGTCATGATATTAAAATCATAGCAGCAAGGTTTTGTCGTACCTCCAGTTTTTTCAAAGGCTGAAACTACCGGTTCGAATCTACCAATGTCAGGTCAACACATTGGCCATGACATCAGCCTCATTTTTGTCATGTAAACTTTGTTTTCCAGCTTGAATGCTTTGAAAACCATGATGGATATAGTGAATGTTGTAGTGGTAGTGTAGATGCACTGGATTGGGTTGTTGACACTAATCATATTAATGATCATGATTGAGATCATGTAGCAAGTTTTTATTTTGAAGATGTTTGAATTGTCATTTAGAGCCTTGTGGCCCTAGGGCCTAGACTATGAAGACTTGAGAGTGTGTGATATTATGATTTATTAAATTTTGAAATATTATGAATATTGGGCATTGAATTATTATTTTTATATCATTTTCAAATTCTATTTCTATGATTATGCATAATTTGTATGCCACATAGCATTGAACCTTTTTGAAATTCCTAACTCTAACGAACCTTTCTTTTTTTCTAAACTATTAGACATTTTGAACCTTGTTACTATGATTAAGGTGCATCATAAGACACATTATTCAAATGAAGTATTCATTTGTTAGTTGGGAGATGTGTTTTTTTAGTAACGGAGCAGCTGGGCAGGACACTAAAGAAGGTCCCCTCGTGTCGCTTTGTTTGTAGGAAATTTGTTGGCATCTACGAGTTAGGGATAAACTTTAGACAAAAGGATTTAGAGGGTGAAAAATTGAATGGGTGTAGAATTTGCTGCAAGCGTTTTTATATTGAAGTCAAACTCAGAGACGAGAAACTCTGCAATGAACTAATAGACCACAAATGTAGCATGTATTTGGTTATAAATGCAATCTTGTTGCACATAAAATATCCATTTAGAATGCCAATATTATTAGTGATTTCAACTCTTTTATTGATTCCTCTTCTTTTTCGTTCTAAGGAATTGATCAGGGATCCAAAGAAACGATGTTATGACCTAGTTAGTGAGAATGTTAGCATGATTCTTCATTCAAGTCTTCAGAGCCGATTTACATACTGCTGAGCACTTGGGTGTACCACAACATCAAATGAAAGGCAAATATAAAAAATTTGGCCGATTCTGACTCAGAATGACTTGCAACACTTCAGGATGACTTATATGATGTAGATGTCCTCTTGTATTAGGTTGTATTGAGGCATCTATATATGTCGTTGTATTTGTAAGGGCATAGAGGGCATAGAATGAGACAAAAGAATAGAGAGAGTTTAGATATAAATTGAAGAGTATGTAGTAATGGAATGTAAATATTATTATATTGAATAAAGGACAGATGGATTGAGTTGGAAACCCTGTCTCTTTATGCGTGTGATGTTATATGTTGTTAATGCTTAATGAAATACCCACTTAAATCTTTTTGTGGAATGAATGATTAGTAGTTATGGAAGTATATTGTATTGTTGTATGTGTGCACTAGTTCCAACTAGCGCTGATCCTTTTTATTTGGTGTACATTTAGTTACCACTGACTTATGCCAACTTTTGGTTCCATTGCCAAGATCCTAGTTGACGAATGCCCAAGGGGAAACACCCATCAACATTCTAGAAACTGGGCTTAACTAAAATTGAAGATTGGTGAGAACCTATAATGAAGTTTTTCAAATCAAAAGCAAAAAAGAAAGGAGAACATTTTAGCCAAGTAAGGTCAAAATTCTTTAGAGATCGAGACAAAGAGTTCTGGTCTTTTTTCCCCTCATTTCTTGTGGCCCTACATTTTGAGGAGGGTACAAGTATCATCAAGTTTTGAGATCAAGAAACCAGTTGTCTGGATTCCAAAGAAATTGCAAGAATTAGAAGAAATGGACAAGAGTTGGATGACGGATATAGTTTATTGGTTTGAGACAACCCTCAATTCATTTATAATTTACCTAGGCCATTTAGGGCTGGCCAAGCTTTGACATCAAGAAAGAGGAGTTTTTAGAAGGCACCAGAGGAAGAATTCATTAAAAAAGTTCCATTGTTGATCTACATGCTCTTTCTAGAGAGGGGGTGTAGCCCAAATTGTATATTTTTTACTTGGGTCTCAGGCACGTAAGGCATGGTGAGAGAAAGGAGAGATCAGTGTTGGAGAGAAGGTGAAAATTCATTTAGTAGTTGGGGTACAAAATAGAGATAAAAGAGAATGAGAGAGTAGAGAAATAGAGAAAAAAGAGAAGAATATTTAAAAGAGAGAGGAAAAGATATTTTAAAGATAGGCGAAGCAATAATAAAGAGTTTTTTTTTCTGGATTGTTAGAGATGGTCAATCAACTAATTTCTAGATTGATTCTTGGGATGGTCATCCACCTATCATCACCCAGTTCCCTGATCTGAAATCTCTAATGGACAATCTGCATAGTAAAGGATGGGCTAAGATCGCTCACTACAGTCAACCATGTAAGTATCATTGGGAGTTTGGAAAACGATGGATTCCTTCTGAGGAATGGTCAGTTTTAATGGAACCAGACCAAAAAAGGATAGTAGATTTTATCCTACAGGGGGGATCTTCTTCAGGCTCTACAGGAATGGATGTAATGGCATGGGGAACCAATTCTACTAGAAGTTATTTTGTTTTAGAAGGATATGCTTCTTTATGTAATATATCTCCTCATCCTTTACGAGATATATTTAAAAATCTATGGCAACAAGAACTATGGCCAAAAGTCAGTTTTTTTGTTTGGTTGTTGAAAAGAAGAATTCTAACAGGGCACATATTAATGAAAAGAGGATATTATGGCCCCTAAACATGTGCAATGTGCTTGGAGGAAGAGGAAAATAGTAAACATTTATTTATACAATGTCCCTTTGTGCAGCAAATGTGTTAAAATTTGGCAGCCTTGTTTCAAATTCCTTGGAATTGAATCCAAACCTTAGAACAACCTTTTAGATATTGGATGAAGCAATTAACCAATGGCCAAAATTTGGAGCTAGTCCTATGGAATGGAATTACACACCTTTGGAATGTGTGGAAGGAGAGACAAAAGATTTTTTCAGCAAGAAATTAGGGTTGACTCCTTTATTTGGGAAGTAATCAAGAGTAATATTGCTGAATCAATCAAGTACAAAATCAAACTTTTACAAAACATGTGTGCGCAATGGATTAATCTCATCACAAGGTTATCTATTAACCTAGATAGTCATCAAATGAGTGCTTTTAAAACAAGGAGGAAATATAAGAGTGAAGGTAAATGGATAACCCCTCCTTGTGGCTATGGGAAGTTGAATACTTATGGAGCGTCAAGAGGAAATCCAGGGCAAGCAAGCATGGGTGGAATAGGCAGATTATCAAATGGATTATTGACATTTCTTTTTTTGAAAAAAGGTTATGCAACAAATAATCTGGCAGAAATTAAGGCAGTTTTTAGAGGTTTACAAGAAGCAATTAAAGTTGGTTGGAAAAAGATTCAAGTGGAATCTGATTCTCAAAACATTATTAACATATTATCCAATTCGACAATGCAGAAGGCCAAGAATTGGCAAATATCTCGAGAGATGGACAAAATTCACTAGTTGAGAGTTAATTTTCAAGAGATATCTTTCACCCATGTTCCTCGACATCAGAATAAAGTGGCAGATGCTTTAGCTAATTGGGCTTTGGATAATCATAATTTAGTGTGCTACGACCCGCCACCTATATGGTGGCCCACTAAGCTACAAGAAGATATCTAGAAGATTCTAGATCTTGATTGATTTCCTCTTTATGGCGGTTATGATTAGACATTTTTCTTGTGCCATGGACTGGAATAATAGTTTTCATATCTGGCATGGTAGAATTTGTATATTTGTAGCACTCTTGAAATTAATATAATTTTTCTTTAAAAAAAAAAAAGGGAAAGAGAGAGACGAAAAGAAAAGAGAACAAAAATTAGCAAGATATGCTAGAGCAAACAAAAGTGAGAATAGGAAGAAGATGAGTGGAGAAGAAGGTCCAATGTCAAAGATAACACCGCAAAATACAAAAATTAAAGACTCCTAAAAATGCAAACAAATTGCAGATTGAGAAAATTTCAAAGTTAGTGCCAAGTATGACGAAAGAGAGGGTAGGTGCCTAGACACTATTTCAAGAAAACTTTTCTTTTAATTTAGAACAAGAGGAGGAGGTCGCATCAAGACCACCTAAACAGAAAAGACTGGCCATTGAGAAAGCAATGGCGGTTATTGATGATGGAGAAGAAGAGAAAGTGAGAGAATTGACACCAATTAGCCCAGTAGACCAATTGCTAGGCCAATCAACCTCTTCTACTTGTTTAGATTTAGTAGTTGTAGAAGATAATGAAGAACAAGAAATATAAGAAAGTGTAGAGTAGGGGGGAAAGAGACTGTACGCAAGAAAAAGTACTCTTCTTACCTCAGACACTTGACTTCTGAAGGACAGTTTGCGACAACCAAAAACAGAAGGAAAGATAGGCTCACGGATTCTGATGACTGGCTTGGTTGGTTTGTTGTTGTTGTTGTTGTTGGAGTAGTTGATTCTCATGGGCTCTTTGTTTCCAAAATTGCTCTGCTGCCTCGTAATTTATGTCGATGGCCTGAAAATGGTTAACTAGGAGGTCAGGATATTGTGTAGATTGAAGGACAAGTTGATGGAGTTGCTTGTCAACACTGTTTTAGTTTGAGGCCAGAAGGTTGGGTTGCATAACACGTGTGGATCGCCCAGCTTTGAGGGGCTGATCCTGATCGCGTATAATCAAATGATGTGATTGAGGAAAGAAAAGAAGAAAAAGAATGAGACACTTTAGGCAAATCCTATTAGAGAACAGGCTAGAAATAGGAGTTCGTGCCCAAAGTAGTGTGTGCCTCCAAAATATAATCTAAGTGCTTGGAAATTAAAGTCTAATCTAATCCAAACAGTAAACACACAATAACACTTCACGAATCACCCAAACAAGTGCAAGGGAAAAAAAAGACAAACAACAAACAAGATTCATATTAATTAAAGCAAATGGTGAGATTCATATTAATTAAAGCAAATAGTGAAAAGAAATCATTTGAGATGCATGATTAAATTAACCTAGATTCATTCAAACAACACACAGGACCTAAGTTGAACTGTGAAATTGACAAAGGATGCAAAAACACACTCGATGTTTTTTTTTATAAATTTGTTTTAATAGAAAATTCAAGCAAATGCAAAGTACTGCAAATTAGCTCAAGAATAAATGCTCTAAAATCCTCAAAGGAATTTCTAGATACAAAACGATGTTTCTAAAATATGATGCTAGAGATAAAAATTCTGAACATAAAGAGTAACTAGGCTACACAAGTTCAAAATAAATGTGCAAACTGGAAATTATGATGCAATGAAATGAATATGCAAGATATCAACAATGCCTTCTGCTAAGAATCAGTACTGATTTGATGTATATCAGCTCTAAAATGCAGGAGCGACAAATAGAATGACTCAAACAAACCATTAAATGACGAAATTATGCAAGAATGCAACCTAGATGTCTCAAGGATACAAATCCCACACGGGAATATAGTAAAACCAGCAAAGAGTATCGTTAGTATGCTTCAAGTTGACTCCAAAATCAATGGTAGACACGAGAACAAAGTGTAATGAAATGTAAGGACTCTCAATGGGATTCAGAAGATGCTGAAATGACCAAGAAATGCAAGAAGATAAGTTGGAACAGTGGAAGAACAGCAAGCATTTGAAGGTTAAAAAAGTTGTTAATGTTGCAAAAACTTTCAAAAACGTCAATGTATGCAAGAATAAGCACCGGCTGTTTAAAACACACTAAGAGTGATTAAAATAGACATGAAATAGGATAATGTGTGCGATGAACCTAAGATAAATAACAGAGGATGAGAAAAAACAACAAATTGCAGGAATAAGGAAGAACTTGCAAATATTGTCAAAACTGTAAATGCTGTCACAATGTTTCCATATTGCTGCAAGAGTTGTATGGTTTTGCAAACATCAAGTATAGGAATGATAGAAAATATAATATGAATGGAAACTATAAAAAAATGAGCGAGGAAGGAAAAGATGATGCAAAAAAATGAGAATAGACTAGGCAAAGGAGAGAATGAGACTACAAAAGAAGCAAGCTTGAAATTAAAAACAACAATGAACGAGCAAATAGATACACTAGAGAGTGTATAAACCAATAATGAAGAGAGGATGAAACAGAGTGTTTGAACCAGCGAACAAACAAAGAAGGCAAACAAACACTTGGACACACTAAATGAGAAGTGAATGTGACAAGGAACACTCTCAAAGTGGTGCAAAACAGTTTGGTACAACAAAAGAGAATGAAAAGGAATCAAGTTATAAATGTAACAAGTCGAGAATCTGAGAAAGGAAGGCAAGATCAACAGACTCACGTGAAGGTATGGTAAACCTAGAGAGAAACAATCAAAGAATTAAGTCAAACACTTGGCATGCAACCAATCCAAATGAAAAAAGACAGAAAATTATGAACGAAACCACACTTGTGAATACAAAAAGACTAAATATTAAGGGAGTTTAAGACTATTGGTATGCAAGAGCAATGTCTGAACCTTGTATATCCTTGTTTTGACTATATGCAATGGTAAAAGCAGCAAGCAAGATGTACAGGAAATGACTTCAAATAATCTGAGAATGCAATCTAAAGAGAGTGTAAGGATGATGAACAAGTGTGAGATCAAAGCTATCGACCAACAACACCCAAACCTTGCAAATCCCGACTCAAGTGATAATGTGCAGCTAGACCAGAGAGCTGATATGAAAGGCAAACAAAGTAAACTACTTCTAATATTAAGTCTTTGCAAAATTTATCAAAACTAAGTCAAACTAAACTTTAAACTGAAAACAAAGAAAATCTCAGCTTCTCAAACTCGAGATGAGAAACCAAGGTTGAAGTGACAAGCTTGAAGCGCAACGTTCGTAGAAATGTGACCTCTGTGAGGGCATGTCATGTATCCGTTGTAGGAGAGATACCCAACCAATGATCTATAGTCAAAGCAAGAGTCCTATACTATTTTGAAACTGCAGCCAAGGATTTGATAACATGAAAACAACAATACGGGGTTGTATATCACGAGGAAGACAGAGAATGAGTTACTTCTCACAATTTCTGATCCTTCACAACATATATAAAATTTACACATTTATAGACTAGGAATAACATATGAGCTTGTTAGGCAAAAATGGAAAGTTTTGAAAGGAAAACAAAGTGCAAAGGGCATCTATGAACCTTCATCATTGTTTTCCAACCTTTAGTCTTCTTTTTTGAGTGGAGGTGGCGAAATCGTCAAAAGTAGCAAGGTAAACTTGCCATGCCATAAATGTAACTAACATGGTGGTTATGAAACCACTGTGGCGGTTGTAGAACCGCCTTGGTTGTTTTATCACCTTCTAAAGGAAAATCAAGGGAGGAAAAGAAGAATCACAGAAAGACAAGGGGAAGCTAGGGATATTAAAAAGAGGCTAGAACAAGCTCAAGAGGACAAACAAATTTGGACTTGAAGCAAGCATTAGAGGACAAGCATTTGAACAGGGCTATATATGGCGACTAAACACGTTTTGTATAAGGGAGACCTATGAGTCATTAGTGGATGTGAATGTTGCACTGCTAAAAGTTTCTAGTGCACATAGAGACCATTGTAGAAAATAGAGAAGAGAGTATGGAAAAAGAAAACTCAGAAGATAAATTAGAAGAACAATGGAAGAAGAGAAGTGAAGATGGAGTATAAGTGGTAATAGTAGAATGGAATGAGAAAGAAAATATCTTTGTAAAATCCTTTAGCTACAATAGAACATTAGAATGTATTGAGATGAACCCCCTTGACCCAATGATGATTCCTTATGTTGCGACACAACATATGAATGAAAATGCAAGTTCAAATCCAAACCATTGGAAGTTATAGTTGAGAATTTGAGATAAGCAATTTGGAGTTAGAGGATTGGCAAAGAGAAGGATAACAAGACTATTTTGTCACTTACCACTAGAAATTACAAGTGAGGAGAAACTAAGAAACACAAATTGGCATGATTATTGGAATTGGTTAAGAGATTCATCAAAAAATAAACAAACATTATCGGGATTTGATCACATACTTGGAAGAAATTACTTTGAAATTGAATTAGTGAGGGATAAAGGAAGAAAGTGTCCATCAATAAGAAATCAAGTTAAGAAATCAAAGAAAAAGATGGCAGATTCTATCAATGGTACAAACAACGCAACATGAGGGGGTAATAACTCATTTGGAGGAGGCAACTCTGGAGGAAATAACACACAAAATAGTAACATGGAAAGTAAACCACCTACCTCCTTAGTTATGCTTAATAGAACAAAGTTACCTATGTTTGGAAAAGATACTAAGGATCCAACAAAGCACTTGTTGCACTAGACTCACACTGGAGAAGCCATGGAATAACATATCCCCATGTAGATATATTTGAGTTTGTTGGAATCAGATAGATGAAACATTGAAATAGTATATGAAGGTGAGCCCCAAACATAATTTGACATGACCAGAGTTGGAAATGACTTTTAAAATAATATCATTATCTGGATGTACCAATTGAATTTGTTATTAAGATGGGAGACCTCAAGTAGGACAAAATGAGATAGTAAAAGAATATGATTGAAGATTCAAAACAATTTTGAGGAAGTTGGAAGATCCCCTCAATGAGAAATAAAGCATATAATGGTTTGTATTAGGGTTGCAACCATACTTGATATCATCTATGGATGTAAGTTTATTTCAATTTTTTTGACAAGCATGAGAGCATGCATGAAGAATTGAGTCCCAATCATGGAGGAGAGAGAGAGATATTGCAATGCAAGATGAGCTAGCTAGGGTTCAACGAGAGTTAGCCTCGTTGTAGTTGAAACAAGAGTTGATGATGAAAGGGGAAGGAGCTACCCGAAATTCACCATCCCTCCCAATGCAGTGAGGAACTACAACCAAACCAAAAGTATTGCATAGTTTGTTGCAGGGAAGGGAACTATAGACGAGGATGGCCATATAATGAGATAGCAGGAAGAGTTAAAAAAATGAGGGTAGAGAACATGGGAATCCATTAAAGTGCCGCCACAACAACATGCAATCTATGGTGATAGGGCATATTGTAGAATATGCAAATTTTGGGGCCAACACCCTCGACACTTGTGTCAATGGATGGAAGTATCACTTCCTACTATGGAGATAATGTATATTGTACAACTTGTGGATTTTATAGTTATTATCAATTCAAAGGAAAGCATGCAATGGATGAATTGGAACTTAATGTGAGAGGTAGGTTGGCAACAACACAATATATGCCGCAGTAGCAAAATCTACCACACAATTATACTCTACTTCCCCACCACAAAACTCACCCCAACAATATGCACTGCCTCCTCCACCGCAAAGCCCTCCCTAGCACTATGCACAAACTCTCCCATTGTAGAGTTCACCCCAACAATATGCACTACCACTGTAGTAGTAGAGCCCAGTATAGGGGCATTATTAAATGCAAGTAGCATATGTGCAAGGGCACCAAACCCAACAAGAAGTGGGGGCACTGCCGGTGGTGCCACCAACACAAACAACACGACCTTGAGGAGCAAATAATACAGGAAGCTATGGGGGTGGAGGATATGGGGAGGACATTGTAGAGGGTATGGAGGAGGTTATACAAGAGGTTATGGTGGTAGGAGAGGATATGGAGAACCAAAGAGTACATAGGTGCTATAGACATGGGGAGCAAGGACATATGTCGAGAAATTGTACTAAAGAACCAAAGATATAATGTGCATTTTACTAGCAGACACAATTCAATGGACCCTTGAGAGCACAAAATCATAGGGAGTGAGCCACAAGCTAGATCATCAGACTCTGCGATAAGATCGAACAATGGAAATAGGTTGAAGTAGCAATAATGATAAGCTCATAATGTCCAAGAAGTTAGAGGAAGAGACTAGTGAAGCTAATGAGGAGGTACTGCATAAGAAAATGTTTAAGAATTTGGCACTTTGCGCCGAAGAAGAGGAGCAAATGAAAGAACAATCCATGTTGGCAGTAACCATAACTAAAGGGGATATAACTCTAGATGATAAAAAACATCGAATTTCAACTATCTAGTCCCTTTAGAAAATCGAGAAAAGAGATACAAGGAGATTATCCAAATATGCAGAAGCTCAAAATAGTGGCATAAGATATTGGAAAAATCATAATCACATTGCATAATGACCCACAACGAGGTAGGCAAGATTCTACTACATGCTTTGAGAAAGAAGAAATTAGGACAGTGAAAAATTTAGAGTGTTAGTCTTGAATCTTATTTAGAAGCTCAAATGATTTTGTAGATATTAAGGGAAAGATGGGACAAAGAATAGAAGGGAAAGGTAGAAAATAAATTGTTCATAAAAGAAGATATTTTTGTAGGACTAGTAGACAATGGAAGAAAAACATTATCTAATAGATGTAACAATAAATGGTTAAGAGATTAGGAAAGGCTTGCCAGACATGGGATTAGATATCAATATGCTACCAAGAGGAACCTGGAAAGTGATGGAGAGACCTAGACTTCAGTCAATTAACTATGATATAGCTGTAGCAAATGGCACCCCAATATCCCCCATAAGACTGTTAATGGAAGCAGAAGTATATTTTATGGGGATAAAAAGAAAAGTTGACTTTGAGGTTAAACATGCTTGGGAGAATCAAGCCACTTACCTAGTGTTGTTGAATTCATAGAACAATCATGGTGTATTAGACTCCATAAAAGGAGATAACGATGGAAGGAATAGGCTAGTAGCACTCTTATTGCTAGAGATAGGGATGCAACGACATTGATAGAAGAAGTCTGTGATGATAGTGATAATATCGATTATGATGGGATAAGAGGAGTCTATAAAATTGGTAAAGCATTGGGTCCTAATATTGATTACAGAGAACCAAATTATGACAATGAAGTGAGCTTCTAAAGCAAGTCAATAGCCCAAAAATTTTGAAGCAGACATTGAAGCCTGGATGTATGACAATCATGAAACAAGGGTCCAAATATTGTGGCACATCATAAGAACCACTCTTAAGAACTTCCAATAATAGCGCTGAGTCACTAGAGATATTGTGGGATGCCGTACAAATGCCTAGAAGAAGATTATTCAAAATTGAAAAAAGGAGTATCACATGTAAATCTCTTTAAATACGTATGGCAAGGTGTGCTATAAGGATACTTGAGATAAATGAGAATATGCATTGATGAAAAATTAAGAATGGTACACTCATCACCACTGTAACTAGGTGGTGAGGTACACAAAAATACAATTATCAGATGGCAAGAACTAGAAATGTTGATGCAGATAAGGTTTGAAGAGAAACATGGGTGGTTTAAGGAGATTCAGAAACTTGAAGGTAAAACAAGACCTATTCAACATATAGAATAACGTACCAAGGTATGTAAGGACCATGGAGACCAATCTGAGGAGTTTGGTCCAATTCTTCTTCTGAACGTTGAACCTTATGCTGACGTCGTGGTATGTACATCAAGAATTAAGAAGAGGGGCTAATGCTTTGGGATGAATTGATTATGGACTTTCGACGCACGTTCAACTTTTGGGATCTTAGCAAGAGAATGCATAGAGCATTACAAATTATCAAAGCATTCCCCAAAGTGCCCAACAAGGATGTAGTAAAAAAATTGTCAAAATACAATAAGGAGAATGGTGGGATGGGTCATATCATATTGATGAATGGGAGTCAATAGGCCACACTATTCGGTAGGAGCGAGAAAAGGTGTCGGAGTGCAACAAAATTATGGAGGACATGAAGAGCCTAGGGAAGATAGCCTAAGACAACTAGACTTTGAGGTTGAAAAAGGGAAACACGATCTTATTGAACTTCGTGCGAAAGATAAAATCAAATGTTTCTCTCAATCATTGAAGCTCAGAGAAGAAAACATTGGTACCATAGAAGATCCTAAAATAACAAAAATAGGAGATTATTAATCAGAAGACGTGGTCAATACAATAGTAGAATTGTTAAAAGAATATGAATACTAGTTTTCCATAAGTTTTAAAGATCTCAGGGGCATATATGAAGAAGTTGGCATGATGAAAACAGTAACAAGAGATGATGCCAAGCTCGTGAAGAAAAGGCCTTACATATTGAATTTTAAATGTCAAGGCCAAAGTCAAGGATTTGGACAAGGTGTTGGCAGGGAGTTTAATATCACTTGCAAAAGATGTTGATTGGATTAGCCCCGTGGTTATTAAAAAAAAAGGAGAGAAATAAGAATTTATGTGGAGTTTAGGGAGTTGAATAAATTTTGTATACATGACCCATTTCCCTCACCTTTCATAGAGGAAGTGCTAGAGACAGTAGTTGGTAGATATGTATATTCATTTACCAATGGGTTCTTTGGGTACCATAAAGTAAAAATAGTTGAGGACGCTAGGCAAAGCTACCAAATGGGGATGTTTTATGTATGATATTATGCCATTTGGATTGAAGAATGCCCCAACCATGTTCAATAGAAGTGTTAAGATTGATGTTTTAGTGGTGTAGGCAGCTTAGGATTTCCTTTACTTTGAATTAATGTATATTTTCTATATGATTTGGTACACTTTTGGGTCACATAGTTCGTAGAGAAAAGTTGATGGTGGACCCATTAAAGATTGTAGTGATGCTAAACTTACTGCCACCCAAGACACACAAGGATGTAAGAACTTTCTTAGGATACACTGGCTATTACAAAAAGTTCATAAAGAAGTATGTTGAAATACAATTCCTATTGAGGAGTTTTTAATGAAGAAGATTTACTTTGAATGGACTATGGAGTATGGATTGCTAGGAGGGATTTGAGAAGCTCAAGAGCAAGTTAGTAAAGGTGCCAATCCTTACATTCCTAGATTGGAAGAAACCCTTCCGTGTGCATGTCGATGTCATTGGCATAGTTATAGAAGCAATGCTGGCATAACCTAGAGTGAATTATATAGATCATTGGATTTTATTTTCTTGTAGAAAATTTTCCAAAGCAAGGAGGGATTATATTGTCTCTAAGAGGGAAGCTGTAGAAATAGTGTACGTACTACAAAAATGGGCATGGATGAATTATATTGCCTCTAAGAGGAATTATATTGCCACAAAGGAGTTTTAGAACCATACACAAAAAATGAAAGGAGGACAATGTTGATCAATATGATTTACATTGATATAGGGTCAACTATACAAAATGGGCAAGGATAAAATCCCAAGAAGTTTTGTTTTGAGACATGATAGAGATACCATACCCAAAGAAGCACATGAAAGCATTGTGGGGGACCACAATGTAGAAGATGCTCACGCAATGTCTTATTCATAAGGTCTTTTAGTGCCTTCTTCTAGACACATTTGTGGTTTTCTTTGTGTATTGCACTCACGTTTTGTTTGTTTCACCTTTGTTAAAAAACTAATTTGCTAAGATGAGAGATAATTTGCTGTAAGAAATACAAGTCCACAACATGCAACATCTATTTCTAACAGTTATTTTGAAAGGGTTCTCCATTTTGGCACCGCCGTTTATGCGCTTATGCACCTTGTTGAGTGATGGTGTGTGTGAAGTTGTTTTCCTTCAAATAGGCCATTCATGCATACTATGTGAATGTGCTTTGATCTTTTTTGATGGATGCTTCCCGATGATTTCTCCTTTCTAAACTCATTTTTTTGGTTTGTGTGGTGGATCATTGCCCTTGTGCATGGGGTATTTTTTGGGTGTGGAGCCAACACCCTCTTTTGTTGGAGTTCTATTATGCTACTTGTGTCAGACTTCTTTAGCATTGTCTTCGACTTATTTCAAGCATCACCCAGTTCAGCATTATGGGGGGTATTCGGTACTGCTTCCTTGGTGTGATGCACCATGTTTTGGTAGCTTTGAGTGATGGATCAACCCATCCATGTATACAATTTCCTTTCTATGATCCACCATTTGTTGACAACTTGGTCAATGCTCTCTTGGCACTTTGAGTGATGGATCGACCCATCTGTGCTCGTTTGCCACTCTGAGTGATGGATTAGTCCATCCATGGAGATATCTTGTCTCATTGCATATGTATCACCTCTTAAGCATTTTCAACAACATTGATAGTGTTTGTTTCCTTGTGTGTGGAGTGACTTTTGGTGGCCCCAACATTTGTCAACTTCTTGGTGTTTTAGCAGTGGATTTGGACCACTCGTATAGTATTTTATGGTGATCTAATGGATAGGTTGACTGCTACTTATGGAGCAATACTAGCAATCCCAACACTTGTCACTTTGTTCGAGATCCTACATTTTAAGAGTGATATTCATAGTCAACACCATTTCCTTTTTGACTTGGTGGTTACAACGGCATGACACCCATTTATTTCAACAACATTAGGCATTTTTTGACATTGAGTTATTGTAAATGGATTCCTGATCAAGCCTAGTTGTTAGGACCCATTTTCAAAGGCTTTAGTCTCTTTGTTGAACACACTCCCTAAGTTGAATTTGGGGGGGGGGGGTATTGGTGTAAGTTGTTAGCTACACGTGTTTTAAGTTTACTTAGTGTTTTTACCTTAAGTTTAAAGCTTTTTTATTTTTATTATTTTAGTTATTAGGAAATTGGAGAAGTTGTGCTTGAGTAAGCAAGTCAGTTGGAATTAAGAAACTCACTTGGCTAATAGAATTGAAGGGTGATTTCATTGGGCCAATAAGAGGAAAGCTGAGTTATTTTCACCAACCGTGTTATTTCTAGAGTTGGCCTTAAAAATCCTATAAATACGCTTTTTCTCCCTCACCTATACATGTTGGGAAGCTGGGAAAATATTCAAGGAGAAGATGTAATCTTGTAAGAAAGTCCCGTGGTTGCATGAGAGCACCTAGGCACATGTAATGTTGTTGTAGAGCAGCTTGTAGGAGCTTAATACAATATAGGGTATTTCATTTTTTCATTTATACTGTTATTCTGATTCTCTTGTTGCATAGAATTCAGTTTACAGTGTAGGAATTTTCTGGTGTTTATTTATGCAAGAAAGATCATGTTTTTCTTAGCAATTTGTTATCTCCCTACTTGTTTCCACATGATGAAGAAGATATCTATTAAAGACTTAAGGTTTCTGCAATCCATAATGTTAAAAGCACAAAGACTCTCAGAATAATTGCGAGCAGGTTGAGATGGCTATTCTCTTCTCGTTCTCATCCCCCTTGAAAGATGGAGTTCTTTGTCAGCTTGAGAATTCTCTGGTTAGCATAGAAAAGTTTTGTGGGCTTAGTCTGATGAACCGCCAACATTCTTTTGACCCATTTACTGATCCAAGAAATTGCTCATGTTCCAAGACTGAACACATACCTTGATATAGATTTCCTATCATCCATGATTCCTGCCCAATCCGAGTTTGAATATTCACACAATTTATTCTCTTTACTTCTACCATATATAATGCCAAAGTTTGATGTTGTCTTACCATATCTTAGAACCCTCTTTGTTGTTGTCCAATGTTTTGTTTTTGGAGCTATCATAAATCAGGAGATATAGTTGATTCCATAGCTCAAGTGAGAGCTAGTGGTTGTAAGATAGATCAAGCTGCCCACTATGTGCCTATAGACTGACTCATTGACTGCTTTTGAATTAGTCTTGGCTGAAAGTTTTAGCGCATTCTCCATAGGTGTAAATGAGATTTGGCAATCTGCCATCCTAAACATGTCTAACAATTTTTTTTGCATATTTTGTTTGTGAAACAAAAATGTGTTTGTTAGTTTGCCAAACTTCTACACCCAAGCAACAATGTAGGAAGCTTAGATTTGTCATGTCAAAAACGGAACATAAATATGATTTTACCTTTTCAAAGGCTCTGACCTCACTACCTATAACGATGATGTGATCTACATATAGCACTACAATCACCACTTCACCAATCTCGCTTTTGATGTAGAGATTGGGCTCAAAAAGACTTAGTTGAATCCCTTTTCTCCCCCTTTTCTCCCAAGTATCTGTCAATTTTGGTGTACCAGGCCTCAAAAACCTGTTACAGGCCATAGGGGGCTTTCTTTAGTCTACCTACCAGATGTTCCTTCCTTGGAACTTGAAATCCTTGTGGTTGGTACATGTATACCTCTTCCTCTAGATCTTCATCGAGGAGGGCACTCCTCGCATCCATCTAATATAATTTACAGTCAAACTGTTCAGCCATGGCTAGAACCAAAGCATATCATTTCCATTTTTGCAGCAGAAAAAGTTTTCTCATAGTTAATCCCTTCCTTCCGTGCAAAGCCCTTTGCGACCAGCCTTGCTTTGTATTTGTCAAGTGTTCCATCTGCCTTGTTCTTTTTAAGTGTCCCATCTACCTTGCTCTTGTCTTTGTATATCCATTTGCAACCAATGTGTTTCTTTCCAGCAGGGAGCTCTTCTAGAGCCCATGTTTGATTCTTCATCAAAGTCTCATGTTTGGCTTGCATAGCCTTTTCCCATTCCGGTCTTCCTTTGGTTTCTTCATACTCTTGAGGCCCAAATGAGTACTGAAGGTTAGCCATCAAAGCTTAATTTGCCGTGTTAGATGTCTTACTTATTTTTGGTCTTCTTTCTGCCCTCATATGAGGAATCTCATCTAATTGGGCATCACCAATAGTGCTGTACCAATTTTGGTCTTTTATTTGCCTCCTCCAAAGTAGTGCTGTTTTCTTGCTGATGTGGGTTATTTTCAGTAGCTTCTTGATTGGGAATTTTCATGAGAATCAACTTCAAAACCATCCCCACCTTAAGGCTGATGTTTCACATGCATCACACCTGATTTTCATTCCAATTTATTTTTATTTCCTGCAAATCTGATTTTTGTTTAGTTGTTGCTTGGAACAACCCTGAAATTTTATTGACTACCACATCACGTCTAAAGCATGCTTTGTTAGTTGCAACATCCACCAACTGACATACTTTATGATTGTCGTATTTTGTGAACATCATTTTCTTGCATTTTGCATTCAGATTGTTTTTTTCTTATTTAGGAACCCATGCATATATAATTGAACCTAAAACATTGAGATGACTTACTTTGGTTTTTCGTCGAGACCATACTTCTGCTGTTTTCTTGTGTACTGCTTTTGTTGGAAGACCATTTGAGTAGATTGACTGGTATATGTATTGCTTCGGCCCAATATTTATTTGGACTAACCGTATTCTCTAACATACAACTTGACATCTCCACGGTGGTACAATTCCGCCTCCCTACCACTTTATTTTGCTATAAAGTATAAGGTGTGGTGTGTTGCTTCTGGGTTTTGTCTAGACCATGTTTCTTTTGGAGTTTTCTTGTGTACTGTTTTTGTTGGAGACCGATTGAGCAGATACACTGATGTGTGTACTGCTTCCGCACAATATTTTTAGGAACAAACTTGTTTTCTTACATACACCTTGCCATCTCCACAATGGTACGATTTGATCTCTCTACCCCTCCATTTTGCTGTTAAATGTAGGTTGTGGCTTTGGATGCCTTTTTGAGTACAAAATTCAAGAAAACCCATAGAGCAAAATTATCTGCTATTATTTGGTCTGAAAAAATTAATGCCTTTCTTGGATTGTTTTTCTACCATAGCCTTTGATTATTTTTAACTCATTAAACACATCTGATTTTAACTTTAGTAAATACATCCACATTTTCCTTGAGAAGTCATCTACAAATAGCAAAAAATACTTGGCACCGGAGATTGATGCCATCTTTATAGGCCCCCAAATGTTAGCATGGATCCATTGAAGGATCTCTTTAGCTCCCCAAGCTTGTTCTTCATCAACCGAGACCTTGTGTTGCTTCCTAGCTTGGCATGTGCCACAAACTCTTTGTTAATTCTGATCCTCTAGAAGGCCATTCACCAATTTTTTTTTAACTAAATAAAAAAAAAAATTCAAATTTAAATGCCTATACCTTTTATGCCAAAGTGAACTGCAATCTTGATCACTTTTGACCATCAAAGCATCTTTCGTCTCCTCTGCATTAACTACCTTGAAAAGTCCATGGTCTTCAATACCAAGAGCAACTATTTTCTTGCTAACCTTATCAACAATATGGCATTTTTGATTGCTGAAAACAACATGTAAGTGGGTGTTGTGCTTCATAATTTCACTTGCATAAAGTAGATTCTTCTCCATTCTTGGAACATAGTAGACATTAAGGAAGACCAACTTTTTACCTGACATGGTTATATGCACATTTCCTTCTACTCTGAATTCCTCCCCACCACCAAAAACCACAGTTAATTGAAGATACATTGCATAGTCAATACACCAATCTTTCCTATTGGTAAAAAAAGGAGATGCACCAAAATCTATGTGCCAAGTAGATGTTTTCACATTGTTTGCTTTATCCCTAGCCATAATCACAAAGAGATCCTTTTCTTCCTTATGTTTTGCAACATTTGCTTGCGTCTTAGGCCTTTGATTATTTTTTTCATCCCATTATTGTTTCTTGCAAAACTTTTTATGGCCTAGATTTCCACAATAATGGCATTTCAAAGTTTTTTAATTTTTGAGTCATTTGTCTTGTTGCTGCTCTCTTTGTTTCCTCCATTCTAAGTTTGCTGCCAAAGCCATATTTGAACCCTCATTTTTGTTGCTATTGCCAAATTGCTTTTTGCATCTGTCTTGTTGTAAGAGTTTAGTGCTCAACTTTTCAAACTTCAAGCCAAAGTCAGTAGCAATAATATTTAGGGTTTCAATAAAATGCTCAAATGAAGGAGGTAGGCTCTTGAAAGTGATTACTACCACGTCTTCTTCTATTTTTTGTCCAATAGCATTTAACTGTTCTTTAATATCCTTGATCTTTTCCAAATAGTCTTGTAAAGTTTCATTTTCAGCCATTTTGACTGAAAATAGTAAATTTTTAAGGACGACGGCTCTACTTTTGTCAGAAGTTTCATGCAACTCCTTCAATCGCTCTCTGAAACATCATTGGCAACTTGCCTTTCCGGTAGCATTTCATCACTCACAGAGAGTGTTATCAGCATCACTGCTTATCTATTCCGCTTATCAACCTTTTTTTGATCATTTCTTCATGTTGTTAGTCTTGTTTCTTTCCCCAACACACTTTGATCCAAACACTTTTACTCTAATATAGCTAGCATTCATTGTTCCCATGTATTATAATTCTCCTTGAGAAACTTCTGGGTTACCTTCCAATACTATATTAGATAAACTAGCCATTTTTAGCAAAAAATTTCAGGCTATTTGCTTTTGAAAAAAAAAAAATCTGCTGCCGAAATAGAATTACAGTAAAAAATCAGTGTTACAGGGTAAAAAACAGAAATATACTTTCTAAAAACTGATGAATCTTTTGAAAAATGCTGAAAATCACTGAAAATTGCTAAAACAATGCAGAAAATCCTTGAAAATCTGGAAATCCAAAATTTTCAGAAAATCACTATTCCATATGACATTATGGGCTACCAATGTACGGTATGGATTTTTGACATATGGTACAAATTTTTGATGTACAGATTAGCAAAAACCCTAACTTCTGTATAGATTTTTATTATATGGATTAGAAGAAACCCTAATTGCTTCTGCTGTATAGGATTTTATTGGTCCTTTCTATTGAATTTTGTGTGATTGAGTAGTCTCTTAGTTTGTCACTAATCTAAGCAATATCTTGGCCTTCACCCATTACTTCTCGACTTGTCCTCATTGTGCCTTTGATACCATACTACGAAAACCGAACACATATAACACAAGAGAGAACTTAAAAGACATAAGTACTTGGATGTATTATTGAGAGAGCAACAAGCTCTTTATAGGAAAGCAACAACATAAACCCGAATACTTGGGTGACAAACTCTAAACCTAAAATTACTTAAGTAAACATTAAATCATGTTTACATTATTTGATAAAGCAAACTAAAGTCATAAAGTGACTATTACAAAGCCTATCCCTAAGACTAGTATGATCATTATAACTTTTATGTTACAAACTCTTACATTTATGGAGAGGGGGGCATCAATGTTGGCTGGTTCATGAGGAATATTTTCAAAGCATTGAAGGTCCACTGACAATCTTTGTTCCAATCAAAGAAAAATTTGGGACAAAGTGGGGTATGGCTCCAACTTTCCCTAAATAGGACTGGATTGTGGAAATGTTAGTCAGGGTAGGCATTTCTATGATGAATTTAATATTTGCAGGATCAATATTGATGCCTTGTCAAGATATAGTAAAGCCTAGGAGCTTTCCTGAAGTAATACCAAAAACACTTTTTTGGGATTCATTCTAACCTTAGAATGTTGTAAGCAAATAAATATGGTCTTGAGGACAACGTTGTGATCTACTCGTTTTTTGGACTTATGCAAGAGATCATTAACATGGGATTCGACAATCTTGTGTATAAGGTCGTGAAAGATATGCATCATGGCCCATTGGTAGGGTGCTCCAATATTCTTGAGGCTGAAAGATATGACTTCATAACTTAAAGTACCATATGGTGTAGTCAAGGTGTCTTCGTGTTGGTCGTCTAATGATATCCGAATTTTGTTATACCCCGAAAAATTATCCATCAAGAAAAGCATCTCTTAGCTCGTTGTAGAATCGACAATGATATTTTATTGTGAGCAAATGGAAATTGTCTTTTGGATAGGTTTCATTTTTGTCTTAGAAGTTCACGCAAATCTAGATTTTTCTATTCTTTTTCATCACAGGGACTATATTTGAGATCCAAATAAAGTAATCCATGGACTAAATTAACTCACTAATTTCAGAGATTGGTTAACTCGTCCCAAACCATGACTACAAATTTAGGTTTTAATGTGCGAAGTTTTTTGTCTGATAGGTTTAGCATTATGTCTGGTAACTAAGTTGTGGACCACCATCGAAGAGCGAGTGCTAGGTATGCCAAAGTATTCCCAAGAAAATGTATCAAAAAAATCCCCTAAAGTGCAGTGTATTTGTTGATTTCATAGTGAGTCAATGTTGAACTGACAAGAAAATTTACGACAAATAAGGAGGCAAAGGTGGCAAGCGAATAAGGATTTTTTCTCTCTAGGGATGAGTTGGAGGGAGAATTGTCGAAAGTGCTCCCTAACTTGTAAGTGACCTCCTTATAGGGATTTAATTGTTCGGACTTAACTTGATACTTGCCATTAACTTGGCGGACAATGAGCTTTGAACCACCAAAGGCTTGAAAGTGTTTCACATCTAAGAATTGTGCTAGCATCAAACCAAGTACAAGTGCCTCATATTCTACCACATTGTTTGTGCATTCAAAGTCCAAACAAAAACCACAGGGACTAGATTCTCCATGGGGGAGATGTATATACCTACTCCTGGCCCTGTTTGAGATTTGGCTCTATCAAAGTAGAGCATCCCAACATCAAGATTTGAAGGATTCACCATCATCAACCATCATTAATTGGCTTAGTAATGATTGGTTCAGAGTCGTCTTCTTTGACTTTGTAAATTTTGACTAAGTGGAAATAGGTGTGGCCCACTCTGGACTGGAGTTGGTAGAGACCTATACTGCAAGGGTCGAATGCAAGATTAGTCAAACTACGAAACTCTACAAATTGGCTAAGTTCTGTTGGGCCTCTCTCACCGACGAGGTTGAAAAGGGCATCCTCAAATATGAGGCTATTCCGGGGAGGATATACATCAGAATGCATAGGTGAATTGGGAGTAGTGGCACCTGAAGTGGGAACTCAAGAGTTAGAAGTATGAATGGGTGCAATGACTATCTTCCGACTTTTCCTCTCAGAGTGTTGGTGATAGTGGTGAGGGTTATCAGCGGTGAGAGCTACATAAATCATACCCTAGTATAAAAATATAATTCCTTGATACAAGGAGGAAGGAATGGATTTCATTCTGTGAATCCATGGCCTCCCTAACAGGGCATTGTATGTGAGATGTTGCTCGATAACATGAAACTTGGTATTTAATGTTTTGGGGCCCAAAGTGATGGGTAGGTCATAGGTTCCCACAAAATTAAAACGGATGTTGTCATAACTCTTGGCTACAGTTGCATGGGCTTGAGGTTGTTGTGGCTTAGGCGAGTCCATTAGATGAACTCGTAGGGAATTAAGGGTTGAGTCTTTGTCAATCAAGGTCATTTTGATTAAATACCGGTCCTTGATGGCAATTTCAACATAAAGGGTCTCCTTTCTATGTTATCTCCATATCACTAGGCATACTGGCTAAAGGAAATAAGAAACTGCCTTGAGAGGGCAGAGAATTGTGGGCAATGGATGTGTGCACATGGTTGTGTTGGAATATTGTCATTGATGTCAAAGGTAAAGTGAAGGGCAAGCTATAGATTCGCTCAGAGCTCTAGACTAGCTCAGTCGCTGACTTGCCCAAAGCTTCAAACTAGCTCAGTAGCTTCGGATTCGCCCAGAGCTTTGGACTAGCTCAGTAGCTTTGGACTTGCCCAGAGCTTCGGACTAATTTAGTAGCTTCGGATTCGCCCAGAGCTTCGGACTAGCTTAGTGGCTTTGTACTCGCCTAGAGCTTCGGACTTGCTCAGTAGCTCTAGACTTGCCTTGCTCAGTGGCTCTGGACTCGCCTAGTAGCTTCGGACTCGCCCAGTAGCTCCAGACTCGCCCAGTAGCTCTGGACTTGTCCAATCAGTAGCTACAAATTCGGCCAGTGTGGAGCAACGATTGAAGAACGAAGAGCAGTGTTGAAATGGAGTTAAATTCATTTGTATTAAATGAGGGCAGAACACCTTTGTTAGCATCCAAGTTTTGGCAATAAGAATCGCTGCCCAAGTCTAATGAATGATAATCTAAAATGAAGGGTTGACCACCTTTGGAGAGGTCATATCCCTTGGACAAATCACACCCTTTCCAAGAGGCATGAAGAGGTATAAAAGAGAAATGAATTGGAGTTGGAAAGTAAGCAGAAATAATTCTTTCTATCATACACAAGGAGAAGAAGAGGAAGAAGAGAGAGGAGGGAGAAGAGCGAAACTTCATTGTGCCATCATTTGTTGACAAAGCAACAATGAGAAGGTGGAAATTGTTTAAGTGAGATCGGTGTCTCAGAACAGAAAGATTGGTGTCTTTCGCTAAGTCGGTGCTTGGCAGTGAAGTTGATGCTTCAATTCGAGAGATCAGTGTCTCTTGCTAAGTTGATGCTTGGCATTGGGGATTGGTGTCTCCAAGTAGGTTGGTGCCTACAAATTTTTTGTAAAAAGAATTATTAATATTATCGCTAGATTTGGACAATAGATCCAAGCAGCTTTTCAAGTGTGGTTTTTCCCCATCGAGGGTTTTCCATGTAAATTGTGTTGTGCATTTACTTGTTCTTGTGTGAATGGTTTCTTTATGAAAGTTAATTAGAAAGAAAGTAAAATATTATTACACACTGATTCACCCCCCCCTCTCAGTGTGGTGTGTGCTCAACAGGTTGGTCTCTCCCACTATATTAGGAACAATGTCAGTTTCTAAACATAAGGCTTCTAAAAGTGCATTTTGGTGGATCAAAGAGGTTTTAAGGAGCTCGAGAAAGGATATATTAGAGGAAACAAAAGCTAAATCCTTGACAATGGAATATGATTCAGGAGCATTTGTTACCTTTTTTCATATAGGTGATTTGTGTTAGTTTGTTAAGGTTTTGGAGTTGGACATGCATGGTAGTCAAGTCAGAATTCGGTGCGATGGTTGATTTGTTGCAGTAGGGATATTCAGTGGGGGTTGTGTGTTGGTGTAAGTAGTTCCTACACCTTAGTTTTTGAACTTAATTAGGTTAATTCTTAGGTTAGTATATTGCAAATTTTCCTATTTTGTAAATTAGGAAAATATAAGAGGCATGTGCACCTATCTTCTAGAAGTCGAAGCTGGACCACATGGGTTTCCTTTTACCCGCACAAGTTTTTGGCCAACCACCTGCATTCAATAAGGTAGGATAACCAGCTACATTTATTAGGGCCTTCCCTTTCTATAAAATAAAGGATCTACTCACCCATTTGTTCATGGGAGAGATGTGTGGGAGGAACATTCTAAACATGAGAGTTTAAACTTTGTGTGGGAAACATGTTAGGCCCTGGGAGGCTGCATGTAAGAGCTCATGTGAGAGCCTATTGTATGATGGTCATTCATTTCTAATATTGAATTTCTATCAATTTTGTGTCTATGTTGTGTATGGAACTATGCGTGTAGTGTTCTTGGATTCATTGGAATTGTAAGGCTCTTGAGGTGTATCTTCATCCTCTTGCTCATTTTCACATGGTATCAAAGCAATCTACATCAACAAGCATCATCCTTCATTCAGATCTTGCTACGACAAAGAAAATAATATGGTGAATGAGATCACCCTTGAGGTTTGTTCTTTTCAGTGTTTTGTATTTTTAATTGAAAATTACACCTTTTTTTGCATTTTTTAGATGCCTCTAATCTTGGGTTGCATGAGTTTTTGAAAAATTGGAGGTTTTCAATATTTAAGGGGCTTTTCCAAAATTTTGAAAAACTTTGGGGGCCTAACTGGTTTTGCAAGTTTTTTGTGGAAATTTCAAAATTTTGGGGGATTTTCAAAATTTATTGGGGGATTTGTAATTTTTTTTGAGGGATTTTTTTATTTATTGATTTTTTATTTTTTTGAGCCAAAAGAACTCTTTACTTTTTTCTTGGGGAATTGTAGAATTTTTTCATTAAGAGGTTTCTTTTTATATTTTGTGGGGTGGGTGGATCTTTATTTAAAAACAAAAGGTTTAAAAAAAATCAATTTAAGAGGCAGAGAGGGCTAATGCTTTTTGAAGTTTTTAATATTTAAAAAAAACATAAAAAATTGAGGGCTGTTTATGACAAGAAATTTGTTGAAAAAACTGAAGGTTTTTAAAAAAGTTTATTTAAAAGCTTTTTGTTATTAAAAAAAGAAAAACAAATCGAAAATCAAAATTTTAAGGCTTGGGCTGAACCTCACAGCCAAGGCCTCAAACCTCTACCCCACACCCCCTAAAGTCTACCTCATACCCCAGGCACCATCCCTTGCCCACCCCAATGACCCCTTGCACATCCCTAGCTAATCCCAAACCCCTGGGCCCTTGGCCCTTTTTTCATTTATTTAAACAAAGGGCTCTTTTTTGGCAACAAAATTCAGTTTGTTCATTAGTCTTTCATGGATGTCTGGGTAGTATAGTGGCAACAAATGTTTTGCTAAGACTTTCCATTAAGAGGTCTAGTGTTCAAATTTTACCAAGGCCCTTTGACGTAGTCAAGGATAGGGTGTGAAATGAACGACAGAGTGTCCTTGCAGCAAAAATCCAACTTCACTAGAAGCCTGTAAATTTTGGTCTTATGCACATATGAGACTTTTTTATTACCCAAATTGAAGCAAATGCATTTGATCATCGGCTAGCATCATCCCATGACTTTCTCCAAACATCAAAGACTAAAAAACAATGGACAAACAACATTTACCAACATTTTATTGATTAAAACAACAAAATTTAGAAGACAAACATTTCATCAAACATTAGCTCAATCTTTGAGCTTTAAATTCTCGTTCCTTTGAATTACATCCTTAACTTTATTGTTTCATCTTCAGGGTTAAACATCCATCTCACATTTGTTCTCCATTTTATTTGGGACCTTTCTAAATTCTGTAGCCTGCACTCCCTTTCAAACACCTTGTTTTTCCTTGCAGAGTTCTACCTGCCATTGATATGGCCTCCTACATCACAACATCGATCAATCCCTGTGTTTTCTTTGTTATCTCTCCCTTCCTCTAGGTGAGAGATAATCACCAAAATGGTAAAACTTGATCCCGTCAAGAGCTTGTGAAACCAATTAGAGATTGGTTTTCCCGTTGTTCAATCTTCTAAGTAATGTTTCTTTAGTCATGATTCATAGAGGCACATCAAGAGACTTCGGTTTTCATCTTGTAATCATTAGATTGTTTTGAATCCCCGAGGTAATTTGATTCCCTTCCTTGTTTGTATCTGGATCCATTTCCTCTGTTTATTCCAAATCTTCCCATTAGATCTTGACTATCATGAATTTAAATTGATCAAACTCGTTTAGGGAAACGGTTTGCATTTGCATAATTAATTTCCGTCTACAAGCTCTTCTCCAAATGGTTCACACAAAAATTTGTCACTGTAGTTAAAATACAAGGAAAATAGACAACATAGAATGGACAAGATGAGGCCACATCTCAGATACATGGAGCCAAGTGGAAAAGTTACCAACAGAGACAAAGATCACAACCTCCATGAGACTGGGTTTTGAGATCTTGACACTTGTTGATATTTCATACCTAGGGAAAAGGGCCTTCAAACAAGGAATCTGAGAAGGTGACACTTGTCATGTTGTCTTTGCATGGAGCACCCTGTGAAAACAAAACCAAAAATATCCGCGTGCACCACCCTCTATGAGTTGGGGTCACAATATTAGGACGTGTTTCAATCTATTGAGTTCTAAAGGTTCAAAGGAAAGTCAACAATTGAGTTTTCGAGTGATTGACACCTGTCATGATGTTGTTGCATGGAGCCAAACATATATGGAACCAAGGAAAAACAAATAATATAGCTTTCCATGAGCCGAGTCCACGAGATGCTGACATGTGAAGTAATCTCGTTTCATAGAATGCTTAGCAAAGGCTAAGCTGATAAACTGAGATGCCAACCTCCGTGGTTCGCTTGCATGAGATTAGGACATGTGAAACAATCGTATTGCATGGCGCTGATGGAAGCCCTAAAGCAGAAGAACAGTCAACAATTAGAGTCCATGAGGAAGCAACACCTGTCGAGATGCCGTTTCACAAAGCATTTGGAAAATTAGAGGTGAGAAGACAAAAACAGAGTCCAACCAAGATCTCATGAGAAGGTGACAAGTGGCAAGTGCTCATATCATGAAGCATAATGAAACCAGGAGAAAAAAGATAAAGTAGAGCTCAAGCGAGATCTCATGAGCAGATGACAAGGGGTGAATCTTGTATCCTAGGTGTAAACAATCCTTAGAGCTTGGAGAATAGTAAAAATCTCAGAGCCATGAGAGGGCGATCCCTTGCAACCTCTTGTTACATGGAGCAAAGAGAAAACAAAGACGCTGAAGATAAAACCCAACCATAGATTTCCCTAGTGTCCGCCAAATGTTGGAGGACTATAAAAGTTTGATAAAATCAAATAAAAATCTGAAATACGAGTAGAGTCCAATGCCGCTAAGAAAACTTAGAGAAAACTAGAGAAACCCAAGATCTAGAGAAACAAGGCAATCATTAGAACTCCGAGATGCCAAGAAGTCAAAGTATTCAAAGACTTGGGGAACCTAGTAAAACTCAAAGTTTTGGAATTTAAGATAAATTAAACCTCAAGGATTCACCAAAACACCCCTGCCACCTCCTGCAAACTAGGAATCAAGATTTAAAAACTATCGATCTATTTTTTACGGATGGAAGATTTCCAGTACCCTAGGATGCTCATGCATCACCCTTTTTTGCATGAAATCCTTTTGTGGCCTTTTTATCTATTTTGCTCTTGTGAAGAGTGAAGTGTGGGACCGGTCTGATAGAGGGTCAGAACCCCCACAATAAGCCAATTTTATTTTCCTAGTCAACACTATCAACGTGATTGGTCATTTTGCAGGGCCCCAATGCCTTTACGTTCAACATCCCACCAGCCCTGTCTCTAGTGTGATATGTTTCCAGACACTTGTTTTTCGACGGAAATATCTTGGTCATACAAGCACATTTTCCACTGGTGTTACAACTATGCACAAATTTTCAAGAGCTTCACAATGATGTACATGGTATTGAGAAAATTTCCAATTTGATATTAATTTTAATAGTTTTTGACACTGTATCTTGCTCGTTTCTGCAATAGCAAATTCTTTTCTACATATCTTGGACATGCGCAAGCCTTTTTAGGTCTCGTTTTTTCTGAAACTATGTGTTTTTATGTGTAGATTTCAAATATGTTGATTAAATAACTTGACATTGTGTATTGAAATCATACTTTTTTCAGCTTCCCATTTTTAAGCTTTTTAACCTAAGTTACCAGTTTGTTTTTGGTTCGGGATCGGGTTCAAAGAACTAGGTTCACTAGTATGGCAATTTTTTTTCCCCTTGGGTTCATTTATACAATATATATATATAAAATTAAACAATATAGAAATTATATCCTATTACATAAAAAATGAATGACATTTGTCATTAACCATATAGTATGCATATTGATATCAAAAACAAAATATGAAAATAATCACAAAATACTGAAAATAATAAATACTAACCGAATGTCATGTCTTGATAATCATTAAACATAAATGATAAATATTAAACATCAATAATTATGATATTATCTTGTGGCTGTAATTAATTACATCAAATTTAAAAACAAGAAAGTCTTAAATGCTAATTTTCATAGTCATCTTGCTCTTCTTCAAGAGCATCAACATCAACATCATGGTGTGGCTCTTTAGAACCACATGGACTACCACCACCGCCACTCCCGCTAGCTAAGCTATGTGCAATCGAAGCTGAAGGAATGTTAATGTCATCTAATGAGAAGCAGGAAATGAAAGTATCCAAGTCAACGACGTTTGGATCTGTATTCCAATGCTTTGATGGCCCCTTTGGGTTCTTGTGCAATAGAAGAAGCAAATTGGAGTGTATGTAGACCAACTCCTCGACCTTTTTAGCTGCGAGCTTGTTGCGCTTTTGTGAGTGGATGAAGTTGTATGTGCTCTAATTCTGCTCACAAGAAGATGAACTTGCAACCTATATTCAAATTTATAAAACTAAAAAGTTAAAACTCAAGCCTTAAACATAAATTAAAATTTTTTAAAACAAAAAAAAAAACTTAAAAAATACAAAACTTGTGACAAGATCTTGATGGTAAGAGGTTGTAGGTTTGGTGATCCTTGGCCATGAAAGTACACCACCATATAAGACCATCCTTGTATTTGTCCTGAAGAGCACCAAGACTATGACCTCGAGAGGTAATGAAAACCCCAAACTCGCTCGTAACCAAGTTTTCTACCTTGGGATCGGGGACTATCCTAGAAAATGCGGATTTATACCCTTAAGCCACTTCAACATCCCTATATGGTGGCACCCTCCTTGGCAAAGAAAGGATCTCCATGCTATAGAACCAATGAGTCAAAGCAAAGGCAAGGAGATGTAGTAGGGTGGTCATTTTGTTCCACTGCTCAACAAGGATTGAATACACTTGTTTGAAAAACGTCTCCTTAGGATCTTGCTTTTTCTATTTAGTGATAGCTTTCATCTTTTCAATCATTGAGTCGACCCATCATATATTTCTCCCAAACATGGCTGTTCTATGTCAGCAAAATGGATCATACTCATTATAGGCTCAGTGAAACTCAATAAATAATCTACACGTGCCCACCAATCATCATCTAGGATCAAATTTTTCATTCTTTGGGCCCGCTCTTTGCTTGACTCTTCCATACACTCCACAGGGGACTGATTACCATTCTACTGAGTGCCTATTGCACCTGCTTAAGTCGTCTCAAGACGATTGTGTGAGAGGCGAATCTAGTCTTAGCAACCTATTACAAAATTAAAATTAAAAAAATTAAAAACTTGTGAAAATATACAAGTACTAGATTAAGAAACTAGAAAAGTTAAAAATTTTAAAACAAAAATAAACTACTAAAATAAAAATAGCTTCAGCAGCTCCTGTGATGTAAATTTTTTGTGCAAATGGATTGATTTATAAAAACTTATCACTTTCCTACGCAACATTTCAGCATACCTCTAATTTGGAGCTAATTAAATAAAAATGCAATTCAAATGAAAAGATTATACCTTTATTATGTCTGCATCTTCAGAAATTTCAGTATACCTCTAATTTGGGGCTAATTGAATAATAATGCAATTCAAATGAAAAGATTATACTTGCATTATGTCTACATCTTCACAAATTTTATGCTCCAAACAAGATTAAAACAAAAACAAGACTAAGATTAAAGATTATTAGATTTGGTGTTGATTTGCCACAAATAAACTCATAGTTTATGATAGCATGATATTGGCTTGATAAATTGACTCATGGACAATGGATTATTGGAGGATTATGGACTTGAGCAGATTATTGGATGGATTAATGGATTTTGGCTTAATAGATTTCATACACATTCAACTCATGATCCCAAATGGAAGGAGATGATGGGTTTAAATAGAGAGAAGGGAGGGAGATTTTATGGAATTGTCTAGAGAGTTGGAGGATTGGAGCATTCTAGTCTCCATTAGAGGAGCCTAATGGGGTTTAGTGGGGGTTTAGCTAGGTTTATAGGAGAATTAGGTGAGACTAGGTATTAGGCATGTGCGAGAGCCTAGGAGATAGGTGGGTAGGTTTTTAGGAATTTAAAATTAGCAAGTGGACAAGTGGGGATTAAGTGGAATTTTAAAATGACAAGTGGGTGTAGGAATGGTTATTTAAGTGAATGAGATATTAATAAGTGGGATAATAAAATAATTACTATTTTGTGGGATGACATAAGGTTAGTAGATGAAGAATGAAGAAGGGGGATAGAAAAATGACTAGAGATAAATGAGATTAGATGAGATAGGTGAAATTAGTGTTGATAAATAGTAATAATAGTGACGAGGGAAGAGGCGAGCAAATTTAGATGCATACAGCTCCAATGTTGAGAAGGATTTGAAAATGGCTTGAGCGAGGTGATGGTTGGTGACAAACATTTGAATGTCTTCAACTTCAGCATACATTTGTTTGATCCACTTAAATTCCTTCCCTATCTTTTGCAATATGAGGTTGAGTGATTGGACATCACAAGGTGTCCAAAAAATGTGTCCATACCTCGCCTTCACCAACATCCTCACAATGTTGTAATTTTTGGCATTATCTGTTACAACTTGGATAACATTATGAGGTCCCACTGCCTCAATGGATTCGATGAGGATGTTGGCAATGAACTCGACATCTTTCACACACCCCTCACAATCAATGGCCTTCAAAAACATTGTCGCTTTATGTCACACTGCAACCACATTGATCAAAGACTTATTTTTTGCATCTTTCCATTCATCGAAAACGATGGAGGCCCCCGTTTCAGCCCATAAATCTCTGATTGGATTCAAAGAATCTTCAATATATTCTCTCCTTTGTCAATAAGGTGGTGTGAAGTTTCTCAAACCTTGGACTTTTGTAATCTTTTGGGGCCTTGTTGATTGCTTTTACCATTTGTTACCACTATGGTGATCGCACCACATTGAAAGACCATCCATTTGCACACATCATGCAATTTTTTGATCTGCAATCTTTCTGCGCTCATTGTGAAAAGATTTTTCCAATGGTTCTTTTGTTTGAAAGAGGAGGATCCTCTTCGTGCATGGAAGGTGCTTCCAAAAATGGATGTTTGTCAGTAGGACTTGGCGAAACAGGTGGCTTCCTTGATCCTTTGCCTTTCTTTGCTAGAGGGTGACCGAATCTCATGGCATAGGCAACATCTACGTCTTCTTGTTCGATGTATTCAAGGATTCTTGATGGCACTACATAGCTATTCTTCCCTGTGCATGTTTGATGCCATGACCATAATGTGACATAAGTGGGCTTTCACCCTAAAGTATGAGCTTGTGAATTGACAATCACAAGTATTGCATTTCCAAACATAGGCCCCACCACCTGAAACTTGGTCTATCAGTGTCACATATTTCCATAGTGGTGTGTCATGTCCATTTTGTGTTGGCTTTGGCCGACGGAGGAAGAACTACGAGACATTGTAGTATATATAATTACAAGTTTAAAAACAAACACAAAATAAAATAAAAAAATTCAAAACAAACCCTAGTGCAGTAACTTGTAAAAATTAAAAAAACGCAAAAACAAAAACAAATCCTACCTTGACAGTATGGGCTCCTCAATCACCATAGGCAAATGATTAGAATGATGCTTGATGAAGATTTAACCCTACAACATCAATGGAAGGCAAGTATGCAATGAGAAAATTAGAAAAATGAGAGGCAAGTGGTTTTCCTTTTGTCACTTTGTTTTTATCATTTGTGTTGTTTTTAGCTTTAGCTTTTGTTTATACTTGGCTTTTAGGGAGTATGAATGTGTTTCTTATTATTTAATTGCATTGGTTTTGGTGAAAAATGAAAAATAAATTAAAAAACACAGCTTTTGCCCTGTTTTGAGTGACTTTTGCTGTGGGTTTGTTGCCCCAATACCTAGGGTTCTTCCCTGGGCATTGGGGTCTGCGAACCAGCCCCGAACCAGCACCTAGTACGTACCTTGCCTCCAAATAATTGCGGAATAGGTTGAACTGGTAACGTAGATTTTAACCTAAAAAGTGGATTTTTTTTTGGTACAACTAGATCATTTTAAGCAGTCGTAGAACACTCCTTTGCCACCACACTCAATTATAAAGTGTCATTTTTTCTTCCCCCGGGGGGTGTGGGGTGGAAGGAGGGGCATTTATTCTAGCACATTTGCCTTGGCCTTTTGGAGGACTCCTCCGAGACACACTTGAGGATGGTGCTTAGTTCATTTTTGGGACTTCTTATTTGGCACTCTTGAAATGTGTGCCTTGTTCATTTGGGACAATTACGTGTGGCGCACTTGAGGTTCGCACCTTGCATTCCATTTTGTGAGGATCTTATTTGGCACACTTGTGGCATGTGCCCTCTTCTTCTTGAGAGGCTGCTTCTACGACACATTTGTTGTTAGTGCTTAGCCTTCTTCCAAGGCCCTTGGGATCTATTTGGCACTCTTGTGGTTTGTGCCTTCATATTTTGAGGGACATTTCTATTAGGCACTCTTGCGGTTTGTGCCCTACCTCGTCTAGGGGCATCTTGATAAGGCTTTCTTTGCGTCTCGTTCTTTGCGTGTGCAATAGTAGGCACAATTATGCTTTTGCATGGCTCTCTTTTTGGTTGTTTCCTTTTCTCTTTTTGCATTTATGAGTGCAAATGAACAACTACTACGAATTCCATGTCACTACTTTTCATGGTATGAGAGCATGACACTGCGAACACAGTGGCACATCTGCTATATAACTTTGTTCTCTTAGCTGCAATTCTATTCTTCAGATAGATCTCACAGCGTCTTATAGAACATTGGTACCTTTGGTGTTTGTTTGCTTAGCTGTACTTCAGATCTTACAACTTCTTATAGAATGTGTTCTCTTAGTTGTTCTTGTTACTACACAACTGCTTTTAAAACATTCTTGCTATCTTAGTTGTATTTCATGCGGTTATCTTATACCTTGGTCCTTGTTCTTGACCCATGCATCTCTCTTTAAGCAGCTGAGCACTTCATTGATGATTATGATGACTTGTCATTTGTAAATGGGTATCTCATATGGCACATTGCTTTTCAGAACTTATACCAAGGACATGTACACTTACACTTGTATGCACCTTTGCACCATGAGAGAGTCATGGTGTGTGTGAGGTTTCATCTACACACAATTAGACAATCCGCGCAATATTTGTTAGTGTGCCTTGATTTTTGATTTGATGGATGCTTCTTGGTGATTTCTCCCTTCTACATAGTGACATTGTTCGTTTAAGTGGCGGATAAGCAAACCATGCGTGGAGACTTTTTCTAATGCTGAGCCAACACCTCCTTTTGTTGGAGTTCTGTTATGCGATTATGCTATATTTCTTCAACATCATCCTTGACTTCCTTCAGGTATCACCACAATTCAACATTACGTGGTTGTATTTGTAATAACCCTCTAAATTAAAATCTTGACAAATAAATATTGAAACCCTAAATTTTTGATTTTATTTATTTGTTCTGAAAGATTGACAATTTGATTGAGCTTAAAACATCACATGCAATAATAAATATGAATACCCACTGCTGAATATAATCAATTGGTTCAAACCCTACTAAAAACATTTTATGTAAATGCTGATTGCAATTAAATTGGTCAAACCCTGCTGAAAGGAAACCAAAAACAATTACTTCTAAAATTAAATACCACTGATTGTACTTGCTAGCAGTGTTGGAGTGTTGGGAACGATACTGCTGATCACTGGTCATACCCTAACCTGGAATCAGCTTGAAACGCCTAAAAATCCTTGAAACCCTAGGTGAAATGGTTCAGCATAGTGCAACAACGCTAAACTACTATGATGTTGCCCTCCCTGATTGAAAATGGTTGTATGGATCCGTACTGATATGTACTTTAAAAAAAAATACCTGCCTCCTGAAATGTGATGCCCTAGCTGAATGGACCTCTATCATTAGTATTTCATGAATCTGGTAGCACTATTGTAATCCTTGGATGGAATTACCAAATGGGTATGAAGTGTTTCGTTTTCGTACCTATAAATCTGAGGGTTTTCATCCTCTGTGGATATGGTAGTTTTAAGCTCTCCAATAAATTTTGAAAGTTGAATGATAATAATAGATCTACTTTTCTTCTTTTTCATCCTTATAATTACTGTTTCTTACAACCCTAAAAGCAATTTAAAATTGCTTTTAAATTTTAATTTCCACTTTGCTCCAAAAAGTAAATAATTATTTTAATTTTTTAATTTCCACTTGGTTTTTAATTAATGTACCATTTCTAGCCCCATTCAATTAATAACACCATTTAGATGTCACCCTTTGAAGTTGTGACTTAAAAGTACCTTTGGGAACACTTAAAGAAGTATTACTATTTTTTTTTTAATATTTCAAAAAAAGGGACATGACAGTCTGCCCTTCTCAAAGATTTCTTGTCCTCAAGTAATACCGGAACTGTTCTGCAAATACCAGGATTCCAAATCAATTTCAAAAAAATTACACTATGTTTTCGTTGCACCACTCTGATAAGAATATGAATATCAATGGCATTTCTTTTGTTTTCACTTCTCGTGGCCCAAAATAATACCCATCTTGATGAACCAAGTTGAGATACCAACAAGATCTGGATTCATCCTCTGATAAATAGAGCACCTCATTCCAAAGTGTCCCAATGCAGACAAGACCTTCAGACGCACTGTCAATCATGATCCTGGGTATCAAAAAAATTAATCTATTTAACAAGTAAGCATGGTACTCAGAATAACTCATTATGGATCCCAATTTCTTCCACTGAATCCTTTCACACAAAAGCTTCCATGATTTAGTAGCCTTAAGAGAATCATTTTGGCATTTGCTCCAAACTGAAAACAACTCCTCATTGTCTAGTTTCATTAAAATCAGCAACTCAAAACTAGCACCACTGCTACAAAAATAATTTATTTTTATATGCATGGATAATGGAAGCAACAAAATAATGAAAATTGCTTTTACTACAGCGGAAAAATCATCACAACCAGTCACCATTTGAAATGTGCTCTTTCCCTCATTCGCAAATGTTTGCCATAACACCTGTAAGTACCCAAATGTAACTTGTTGGTAGCTGGATTTTATCAAAACAGCAGCATTTGAGCTACTAAATTTAGTAAATGTTTTAGCACTCATCACAAAAAGTGGATTTTCAAAGGACACAATTCTGCATCCATTTCAAAGAGTGGATTATCAAATAACTGAAGTTTTTTTCATTTTTCTGTTTAGATCAAACCTCTTGCTGTCCCATATATGAACAAGCAATTTTAGGAAGTTGTTTCAAATCAAAGTCTTCTTGAGGCTTGTCAAGCTCATCAATCACCTGCTTGATTTCTTTAGCCCTATCTTCATTTTCTTGTTCCTTGAATTTCATAACAGGGGCAAGCTGATCTTGTGCTTTTGATAATGCCATTTGAGTGCTTTCCAAAGAATTCTTAGTTGACTTAAGCTCAAAGGTGAGCTCATCAACCTTTGTCTTGGTTTCATCTGCAATTTTGGTAGCCATGTCTCTATCTTTGATCATGTGCAAGTATGCTGATTTGATTTCCTCCATTGTGCTCACAACTGTTTGTAAATCTGAATAGGTGGCAATTTGTTTATGTTGATCTCTCTATTCCTTTTGCATTAATTCTTCAATAAACCTTTTTGTGTTGTCCATCCTTGATATAATTTGCACTTCATTCTTGATTGTCACCATAAATTGATTTTTCCTATCTTCCTCATGAATGCTAGACTCATGCAAAGATAATGAATTGCCATTAGTAGACATACCAAAATCAAACTTTTCTTCATACATTCCAATGGTGTCATCATAGGAGCCATTAGTCTCATGTGCTTCTCCTTCAATTTCTGAATAAGCTTCATTGGATTGATCCAAGTATTTATTAAAGGTTGTTAGAAATTTCCAGCAAGCTCAATTCCAACATTCATAGCTAAAAATCCTTCAATATAAATCACTCTGGGACTTTGCCATGCGTGCTTCTTGAAATAAGACATTTTCTTCTTCAGAAGAGAGTTTTGAATGTTCTTCCTTTTTAAATTTTCCCTGTTCTTTTGAAATTTCTATTGTGAATTCTCCTTTCTCATGCTCCTCTCTCACAATTTCTTTCTTTTGAGGTTCCGATGTATGCAACACTTTGCTTGGTTCTATGGTCTTCTTTTCTGGCTCTTCTAAGTCTTCATATGACAACACGCATTCATAGTGTACTTGCCCACTTTTTGTCTTCATCAATTTCATGAAGTTTGGAAAAGATATTTAATTTTGAATCTCTGCTGGAAGAGCTCTATATTCAGCATAACTGGAAATGACATCATCCACCATAGTTCTCTTATCTAGAAATAATGCCATGATTTACACACTGACAATATCATAACGCTGATACCACTATTATAACCCTTTAAATTGAAATCTTGACAAATAAAATTGAAACCCTGAATTTTTTATTTTATTTATTTGTTCTGAAAGATTGACAATTTGATTGAGCATAAAACGTCACAATTAACAATAAATATGAATACCCACTGCGGAATATAATCAACTGGTTCAAACCCTATTGAAAGAATTTTTCGTAAATGCTGATTGCAATTAAATTGGGTCAAACCTTGCTGAAAGGAAACAAAAAACAATTACTTCTAAAATTAAATACCGCTGATTGTACTTGTTCATAGTGTTGGAGTGCTGGGAATGGTATCACTGATCACTGGTCAAACCCTAACTTGGAATCAACTTGAAATTTCTGAAAATCCTTGAAACCCTAGGTGAAACGGTACGACAACTCTAAATTGGTATGATGTTGCACAGGTAATCGAAAATGGTTGTACGGATCCGTACGGATCTGTATTTAAAATAAAAAATAGAAATTCTTGCCTCCTGAATTGTGACGCCGTAGCTGAATGGACCTCTAAAATAGGTATTTCATTAATTGGGTAGAACCATTGAATCCTTGGATGGAATTACCAAATGGGTATGAAGGGCTTCGTCTTCGTACCTATAAATTTGAGGGTTTTCGTCCTCTGTGAAAAAGTATGGTAGCTTCAAGCTCTCCAATAAATTCTGAAAGTTGAATAATAATAATAGATCTACTTTTCTTCTTTTTCATCTTCCTTATAATTACTTTTCACTTACAACTCTAAAAGCAATTTAAAATTACTTTTTGATTCTAATTTCCACTTTGCTCCAAAGAGTAATTAATAATTACTTTAATTTTTTAATTTCCACTTGGTTTTTAATTAATGTACCCTTTTTAGCCCCATTCAATTAATAACACCCTTTAGATGTCCCACTATTAAGTTGACTTAAAAATACCCTTGGGAATGCTTAAAAAATTATTACTAATTTATTCTTTTTTAATATTTCGAAAAAAGGAACATGACAATATTGCATTGAGTTTTGTTACCTTGGTGTGATTCACCGTGTTTTGATAGCCTTGAGTGATGGACCAGCCCATCCATATGAGATGTCTTCTTGGCACTTTCAGCGATGGATCAAGCCCATTCGTGCCCTCTTGTAAGGTTTGAGTGGGGGATCAACCCATCCATATGTACTGCTTCTTTTGGTACTTCGAGTGATGGATCAACCCATCCATGGAGACACCTTGGCTCATTGCATATGTATCATTTTTTTAATAGTTTCGACCCGATTTACAAAGTGAATTTCTGTGTGGGGAGTGATTTCTAGTTGTCCTAAAATCTGTCACCTTCTTGGTGTTCGTGTAGTGAATTCAAACCACTCATGCATGTCTTCTATGGTGATCTTGTGGAAAATTTGTTTGCTTCTAATAGAGCAATATTGGCAGCCCCATTGCTTGTCACTTTCTTTGAGATCTTGCATTCGCAAAGTGATCCTCATATTCAATACCATCTCCTTTTTGACTTGGGGGTTACATCAGGGGGACACGTGTGTGTTTTGGAAAGATGGAATGGTGTCCATAAAGACACTCATACTTACATGCAGTTCTCAACATTGAGTTGTCGTACATGGGTGCGTCATTAGGGTAGTTGTTGGGACCCCTTTCAAAGGTTTAGCCTAATCTTTTGTACACACTCCATAAGTTGCGCTTAAGTGGTTACTACACCTTATTTGGTAAGCTCACTTAGGTTAATTCTTATGTTAGCATATGGCATGTTTTCCTATTTTGTAAATTAGGAAAACATAAAAGGCACGTGCACCTACCTTCTAGAAGTCCATGTTGGACCACATGGGTTTTCTTTTACCCACATGGGGTTATTGGCCAAACACCGACATCTATTGGGGGCTGCTCTTTCTATAAATGAGAGGCTCTCCTCACCATTTGTTTATGGGAGAGATGTGGGAAGCACATTCTGGACACGAGAATTCCAGCATTGTGTGGGAAATATGTGAGGCCATGAGAGGCTACATGTAAGAGCTCGTGAGAGAGCCTATTGTGCGATAGTCTCTTATTTACAATATTGAATTTATGTCCATTTTGTGTCTTTGTAGTGTATGGAGCTATGCATGTAGCATTCTTGGGTTCATTGGAGTTGTAAGATCCTTGAGAGGGATGTTCTTTGTAAGTTCCTCCTGCTCATTTTCACATTGTGAAGGATTTAGTGGAGGTCCACGGACTTGTGCACCATTGCTGGTGTCAACGTTGATCTCCACTTCATCAAATTTGATTTCTATGAAGCCCACCACCCAGAGCTTCCATTTAGGATCAGCCTAGGACTGAGGTGGGCTCTGCAACATGGAAAGTTGGCTCTGTCCTAGATTAGCATTGTGGTCAGAAAAGAGTTCTTTATAAAATGTTCAGTTTATGTTCTATGGTGCTATCGGTCTGAGTTGGATTTAAGTCTTAAGTATAGCATCTAGCTTAGCTTGTCTTTAATTTTTAGGGAGAGCAGCTAGGTATTTCTTAAGCTCATTGCACTTGGTGTTCTCGTGACCATTCATTTGGTGATACGAGCACAACTCCTATGGACGCTTGGATTTTTTATTAGGCATCTCTTTTTATTGGTTTCGCTTGTTTTGGTTTTGACCAAAGTTCTGATTTGAGTTGGGCGCTCAGGGAGAGGTGGTGGTTGTTGATGCTATTGTTGTTGTTGGTATAGTTTGAAGAGCTGCGATGACATTTGTGGTTTAGTCATTTATTTTGCTCTTCTTTGGTTTGGATGAGCTTTTGGAGTCAGCAACTCTGTTTCTAGTGGAACATTTGTTTTTGTCAGTATTTGGCTTACTGGGTTGGGAATTGGCAGTTCTCTTGGCACAAACATGCTTGCCGCTCTCTTGCCAAGCCTAGTTGATCCATAGGGAAGTTACATGGCCTTGTCGAGGGTGGAACAAAGAGCTGCTTGGAATTTCTGTTTCAACTCCAGATCTAATGCAAGTACGAATAATTCCATTAGCTCCCTAAACTCCATGCGTGTTGTTGTGGAGGACGAATACCGGGCACAACACCATCTAAACATGAAGTCAAGGTAAGGTTCTTTGGTGTCTTTCTTGGTATTTAGAAAACCTCTGACCCCAAAAATGGTAAAAACTTGAGTTTTGAAGGAATAACAAAAATTGAGCTGGCAATTGATGAAATGGATTTATAGAATGTTTCAGTAGGTGGTAGTTCCAACGTGATGCCTTTTCATCAAGAGTGTGTGAGAACAACTTTGTAACTACGGCATCCCATGGTAGCAGATCTTTAATGGCTGTGGTAAAGGCTGTGATGTGTGAATTTGGGTCTTTATCAACATTGAATCTCGAGAGCTTAGGAAGAGTTCTGGGTAGGAAAGTATACCTGAAATGCTTTGCGAGGGGTTCATTGAGGTAAGTCCTTGTTTAAGCAAGATTCTCAAGACTAATGGGTGGTCTTAGAGGTGGGGGAGTGCTGGCAAATTGCACTCCAAGAGGAGGCCCTCGAGCAGACTACATGTAGTAGTAGGGAGGAACTTGACCACTCTTGTGCCCTTGGTTACACAAGTGTGACCAATGGTATAGATCCATGTCAAGGGTCTGATGTGGTGGAGGGACTAAAGGCTGACAAGGTGCTGCAACATTCTGATTGATTATGGCCTCTAGATTTTAGATAGTGTTTGCCATGGCATTCAACAATCTTGGCAGCTGGTCTTGGCTGGAATGCAGAGAGGTTTGATTCATGTTGAATGGGCAATTCAATGTGTTATGAACCTTGGACCTTGTGTGCGGTGGTATTTAAGTTGATACTCTGGGCTCACTTATTATATGTCTAGCTTTGTAAGCTTCCATGACAGGAGGTCTCGATGGGTTGGGACTAATGAATTGATTGATATTGATCTCTTCAAACTTGTTGGGTACAATTTGAACAATCGGCTTAAGAAAAAGAAGTGTGTATGAAGGCTTGAAAGAGGATGGTATGTAGTAGTAGACTAGTTAGGAAGACGCCGATGGTAGAGGTGAAATCAGAGGTGGGATAGTCACTGAGGGACCGCCTAAAGCTTTAATAGGACTCAAAGCAAAGAAGGGGCTGGGCCTACTAACTGATGCATGAAGAAGAGTGTTCTTGAAGTGCTAGGGCATACCCACTGAGGAGTCAAAGCTCTTAAAAGGGGTGTAGGTCGTTTCGCAGAGGATTTCCCTATGGTGAGAGAACTTGCCGTGGGATGCAAGTGGTGGACTGTTAGAGAAGCCACTCCTTTCACAAGGTGATTGGTCTATTCTAGGTGGCTATAAGAGCTTGCGTGTGAAGCCACCATAGTTTGTGCGTAAGCTAGCACTTTGGGTTGTTGGGAAAGGAGATAAGCCAATTTTATGGGATGAATCTGGTTCAAGGGAGTTTGAGCAATCTCGAAAAAGTAATTCTCGTGCAATTTGATGAGGGGACACTTTGGGTTGTTGGGAAAGGAGATAAGCCAATGAATCTGGTTCGAGGGAGTTTGAGCAATCTCGGAAAAGTAATTCTCATGCAATTTGATGAGGGACTCGTGAATTGGAGGAGAGGTTTCCTTCGTTGGGGTCCCACGCTCCAAAAGAGGGTTCATTGGGGACATGATCATACTGTTATGAAACATTGACATTGGGGAATTAGGTATCTCTTTGATAAAGGCATCCCCACTATGGTACATGACTAGTTAGGTTGTCTTGCTTGTTTGAGTCCCGAATTTCCATAGGAAGTAGGATAGGGGTATTTAGGTGGAATGAAATGGAGTCAGGAATAGATGGTCGTCAAGCAAAACCAAGCTCTTAAGAAATCAAATATTTCTTGGAGCATGCGGGTTTTGGGGTGTGAGGTTTTGTGGATTCCATAGATTTTGAGCTTTCAACGAATTTTGTTAAGGTTGGTTATGAGCCGGGTCAGGTTGGTTCCTTCAAAAATGGTCAATGGCATCTTACTTGTGATTGAGACCCTCCAACTACGCATCAATGTGTGTAGGGGTGCGAGAGTGTTTAAAGACTAGGCCGAGTAATTGTAGGAGGATAGAATCACAAACTTCAAAAGGAATTGACAAGCCTTGATTGTCTAATTTAGGGAAAGTGATTTGGTCACTGTTCCCTTAGAATGGTCATGAAAGATCATGCAAAAGTGGTGAAGGATTAATCATACACATTGGGTTCACCAGGATGTGCTCACTCTTCTTGAAGGAACCGTGATTTAGGAGTTTGTACAGTCCAAAGACTAGGAGTTTGTACCCTCAAAAGACGAGGAGTTTGTGATGAGTTCTTGATGTGATTGTGTTGGTGCGTATGAGCGTGGTTATAGGTTAGAGAGTTGCAATGACTCTGTATGGCATGTGAAGACACTTGTGGGAAGACTCTTCTTTTTAAACCCAAATGAAAGTAAAATGCAAAGCAGAAAGACATGAGAAATGACCTACAATGCAAGGGCTGGCCAAATGGCCCGCTTCGGTGCAATTGAGGCAGCAAGGAAGTTGTCTCCTTTGGCACAAAAGTTTCCTAGGCTACGGGGGGTATCACCCAACCCTTTAGTCTCTGGGAGGTCTCTATGCCTAATTTAGGCCCTCGGTCAGCTTTTAGCGAGTTTCTCTTGAATATTGACACTCAACCTCTGATATGGAATTGGGTGAGGTCAGGTATCGCTATCTCGTTGCGGAGGCAAGTCAATGGGTGAACAATTGACCCTTCCCGATTACGAGGAGGTTCTAAATGAAGCTAAACTACATTCCTTTTAATCAAATAAAATGTGTAATCTGAAACTGCAGTACCAGCGGGACACATTTTTGATTGCGCTTGGACAACTCTTAGCTAGCACCTGCAACAATGAGTTAGCACAAGGAATAGCGCCTGCAACCATTGAGAGTTAGATAAACAAGAGTGTCTGCAAATAATATAGATGTAGCATTTATATAAATAAGGAAGCATCAACGGAGTTTTCTGTGTTTTTATGCGGTAAGAAATGAACTATATGGCATAAGTCGATGCAATCTAAATTTAACACTAAATGCAATTTAAAACTAAACAAGAGTGTCCGCAAATAATATAGATGTAGCATTCATATAAATAAGAAGGAAGCATCAATGATGTTTTTTGTGTTTTTGTGCAGTAAGAAATGAACAATATGGCATAAGTCAATGCAATCTAAATTTAACACTAAATGCAATTAAGCTACAATATGATAAAAAAATTGTAACGTGTGTCTAATTCATAATGCTAAGGTGCATGTGAAATGTTAAGACTTATTAGAACAAGATCAGCAATGTTAACACAAAAGGAATGTTAACCCTCTTTAGATTAAGTGCATAAACTTAGGACGAGTATGATTTAGGAGACTGCAATTTCAATCCCTTATGTCTTTGGATGATAACTTGTAATTTACCCTTATATTGTGAAATGAAAAAAGGTCTATAAGTTGAGTGACTTGATAAAGTGCACACATAAGTTTGATATGCAACAACTAACTTAGAGACTTTCTCGAAGTAAAATGTGACTTACATTAACTAGTGGACCTCTAAATCTAACACTTGAAAAACAATTCACATGAAATATAAAATTGACATTATAAAGCCCACAAAATACACAGAAAATTCCCTAATGTTTATTCACCTCACACAATATTTAATAAATAACCTTTATTGCATCGTCAGAATGGATAAAGGTGTATTTATTAGATAAAAAGGACTTCTTCTAAAGTATGCCTTGAATAAATCACTTGAACTGCAAATGTTACAGAGTGAACAATAATAGAAATGGATAAATGCGTATTTATTAGATAAAAATGACTTCTTCTAAAGTATGCCTTGAATAAATCACTTGAACTGCAAATGTTACAGAGTGAACAATAATAGAATTACTATGAAATAAAGCAATAATCCAAGCTATTCTAACATGCAAATGATAATGGAAAACAATGTGCCAGTAGGGATCGATAATCCCAAGTCACATTAAAGGTGATTGCGATGAAGATCCACCACTTAAATCAAATTCAATTTGAAATCATGCATCTATGATTTGGATGAGATCCCATTCGTTCAATCGTCTTTGTAGACAATCAATTTGGTCTTCAGAAATGCCTTATGCCTTGACCCCACCATTCATAAACTTGTTAGAGTATGTGGGAGGAGATGGAGAAGAAGGAAGAAGAGGAGAATTGGGGCCATTCAAAGTGACACATGAGAAGAAATAGCGACTAAAAGTTGTAAATAGCAAAGAGATAAAAATGAACAAGAAATGACACGAGAAGGTTCTGGACTTCGGGATATTTGTGTGTTCCATTGAACATTAGGCTAAACATCATCATTGGATAGTATAAATTGGATGGCGACATATAGCACTCAAAATGTGTTGTTTTGGGGTGCATATAACATGTGCTTCAGCATCTCCAGGGTTACCCTTTGACGAAGCTTTAAAGTTTATCTTCCTCCAAAGAGATGGGAAGGTTTTCATTAACCAGAGCAATTAACTATTTGAGCAGCCCCATCATTGGGGGCAACAGCTATTTTAAAGAGCTGTCTTAAACGTTTAAGTTTAAGATGGCTATAAAAGAAGACTTGTGTGGTGAGATTAGTGTGTACTCTAGTGGAGGAGGAAGGAGACACATGTTGGTGGCAGGAGATCAGTCCTCCTGGTGCAGGAATAAACTGTCAAGATTCATATGTAGTAGTTACCATTTACTTTGTGGCATTGTATGCCACATGCTTACTAAATATAGTTTAGTGTTTAATTTTGTATACCACATGCTTGCACATTTTGCCAACCATCTGCAAAGCACAAAAAATACATTCTGTCCACCTGCAGCTCTAGAAATCTATTGTCAACAACATGTCCGTGCATTCCCTAAATTAGTAATAATTATCATGTGCAGGTTAACTTTAGGTTGTACTTCAGTGAGAAATGGCTTAAGATAATAGTTTCATGAGCATGCCTTTAGATGGGTATGTAGTTACAAAAGATGTGTCCTAACAAAAGGAAATTGAATAAGTTAGGTGCTTGTTAACTGTCCAACCATCTTTGAAGTTTTCATAAAGAGAAATGTCAACTCGAAGTGCATACCAGGGTTGTTAAGATTTGAGATTTGCTCCTGCCTGTCAATTGACAATTTTATAACTGCCAGTCAATTTTAGTGCCCATCATGTTATTTTTATACAAAATTTTTGACCTACAAGTTACTAATGCACCTTGCAAACTTTCCGATAGGTAGATGGTTTGTCTGTTTTTTTAATTCAATTTATTTGCTTAATAATTTTATTTTACAAATATAGGCATATCGTTTTTGGTTTACACTTGAGTAATTTAATCTAAAGATGACAAATGAGGCCTTTGAAGTCGTTTCCTTGACCAGACCTTTCTCAAAACAGGGTAAACATATGATACCTAACTAATAAACAACCTTTTTTGTGCAATTATAGGTGTTGGGATGGAGATAATTCACCATTGATTTTGATGTGTATATTAATCTCTAAATTCTGTGTGAACGACTCAATTTTTTTGGATATCACTAACAATAAACTTACAATCGTGTAGCAGAAGTGATGATTACTGAAATTCATGGGTTATTGTTATTTCTAGTCCAAAATGATAGGCATCAACCATGATAGGAAATTCTATTGGTGAAAGTAAAAAAAAAAATTAAAATAAATAGAAATGTTTAAAATGCCTGTCCTATCTCAGCTCAGCTTCAGCTGTGGTGCATAGAGTTTTTTTTTCGAGTTTTTTAAAAATTTAAATATAAAACATTTTCAGGGCATTGTTATTTATTTTATGTTATATCTTTTGTTGTATTACATATGTCTTCTCGGTTAAGTACATATATCTCAGTGAATACTTTGAATTTAATCTCAGCATTCAACCCTTGCGAGAGTCATGCAATGGAGGGTATTTTTCTCATTCAACAAAATATTGCCTTTTCATTTAATTGGTTCTGTAGATGATTGAATAATCAGACTAATTGGAGCTGGTACTTGTAGGTGGTGATGGCATTGAAAGCTGCAGGAGGAGAGTCTGCCATTCTGCATACGTTGCATAGAGCTCGGGAGTTATATAGTAGTAGGAGGCAATCGAATTTTTCTGCTGATCAACTTGCATCATTATTTGCAGAGTGTGCAATTACTGAAGCATCGCCCAATGCACCTACCAGACCATCACCTTTTAATACCAATCCTATTAATGCAGTAGCTCTGCTGGAAGATACAAGTGGAACCTCTATCTTAGCAGAAAATGGGAGAATGCAAATTGTAACGGATGCTTTTGAAGATGGTAGCAGTTTTATTTGCTTGCAATGTGGAGGCCTTGTGAGCAATGCACGCAAGGATGAACACATTGCATATTGGTGCTCTCAAGCTCCTCCTTGATTTGGGTTCAGGGAACTGTGTTTAAAGTTTTATTAAATATCACTGTAGTGTCTATAGGAGAGCTCGAGGACAGTGATCATGAAAGAGAGGAGTACAAGTTTTCTGTAGCTTTCTCTAATGTATTATGTAAAGATTGTCAATATCTTTCTAACTGTATTTAGTTTCTGACTGATCTTTGTCTTATTATATCTTTTTTCTATGTATGTCAAAAATATTTTACTACCTATTTTTTCGGATTCTTTCACAAGAACGGAGGTGTATGAATGGGGTGGCCATTTAGAGTTAGATTCTCTTTTCAAGTTCTATCCCATATTAATTATCATTTGGTTTAGGCAAACTTTTAAATTCAAAATTTTCTAGGACTCCCTTGTGATACTGGTGTTTGAGATCGTCTTGTTACCATTTGGGTATTGGAAGGGCCCATTGGTTTGGGCAAGTGTCTGGTGTCCAACCATGCTATAGTGAAGCAATGCAAATCACTTGGCTAGTAGAGCAAAAGAAAAACCAAATGAACGGTCATTTACATAAACTCACATGATGGGTAGGATTGGTACACATACACTCTTTAAATTTTTTTCTCTCAATGGAAAATAGAAGTTGAATCGGTCAGCGTTGGTGCTTATTCATATTGCATTCACAAAGTCTTTAGGCTTTTCATTGGAACTTCAGTATAAATAATATTAATGTAAAGAAATGTCACATAAGAAAGCCATACAAAAATCTCCATCAATATCCAAATTATTAAAAGTAGCAAACCACAAGAATCAATAGCAAATGTAGACCTCCACACCGAATTGACACAAATACTATGCTACAAATACTATGCTATCAAAAGCTTTATAGTTCACCATCAAAATTATATGCCAACCAAGGGAGTTTATGAAAATGCACCTCACCAAGAATGGTAAGATACATAAGAGGAAGTATTTATGATATAATAGAGTTGATTCTAGAGAAATGGTTTACGTGGAAAGAAAAGAGGATATATGTTTACTTGTGGAAATCTCAATGATTAGATTTAGTAAACAATTAAGTTTTAAGTAGTGTGATTGTACATAAAAGTATAAATTTGTTCACACAATGAACATCATACATATTATATGTTTGTCTCGAAGGCAATCCTTTAAGAGTAAGCACTACAACATTGTAAATGTTGGTGTCATTTTGAAAAGTTCATATGATTTTGTGATTGCGCTAAACACTTTGTTACATAATTAAATGATAACTTTACTTGCGGTGTGCTAAATGTACTTAAAAAATGAAGAGCAACTTGGAAGGTGTGGTTAGGGTTGATCAAGTAATAGTTAGTCTTGTCTGTAACACTTTAGTAAATGATTGGGAGGGACTTGAAGCTCTAATTGAGAGAGAATAATCAATACTTTAGGTTTCTTTTAATTGTTGTATTGATGCAGTGGCAATTTTGGGTTGGGTCTTATCACTCATGAAATATCTCTTTACAGAGATGGTAGGAATTCTGACTTTTCTTTACTTTTAAATCAAATTTAGGATGACATAAACAATAGTTGATATACATTATGAACTTGTCATAGGACATAAATAAAATATTTATCAATTTCTAAAAGGTACAACATCAAGATAAATCATAAATACCAATTTATACCCACTAATTCACCAACTACAATGTTGGTTAGGACTGTTGTTATTTAATAAAAGATTGACTGTACAACAGGGTGTATGACAACTTTATTGATGGATGTTGTTTACATACTGAAATATCCTTTTGAAAAAACCTGTGATCCCCTTGTGCTGGGCATTTTTATTAATGGGAGCTTGTATGGCAGGGTTGGCACCCCTAGGAATGGTCAATCGCTTGTTAGGAGATGATGCCAGCCAACATACAACACAAAAATCTCTGAACTTGCATAGCTGGGTTAGAAAATAGCAGCGTGGGCCCCAAAAACAATAGAAGTTGACCAAAGACAGCAATGATTGGGGTAAGGAAGGTGACGCCAATAGGTAAGAGGTACAAACAACAAGAATTACAGTCCAAATTTGAGTCGTTATTGTTGGAAATTTGAATATGTTGAAACCTTGTATTTATTGCCCTGATTTGACCTTGCAAACCTTTGATTCTGTGTATTTGAAGATACCCTGTATGATGCAATTGTAATTTTTGGATGGAGCTACTTCAATGAACTGGAAGAGTTTCATCCTCTGGTTCGGTTGCAATGAAGGTTTTTGTCCTCAAGTAGAAGTAGAAGGAATCTTGGATTCGTCTGTGAATTAGATAAAATGAAAATGATCAATGATAATTATTCATTGCCACTTTTGTATTTATATAAGATTCACTTTTCAATTCACCCAAACCTTAAAATAATTAGAATTACTTTTCAATTTAATATTCATCTTTTTTCAATTAATGAATATTAATTACTTTTTGCCATGTATGCATTAATTGCTTTTGGCCCCACTCAATAATAATTAATAAGTGCCATTTTTTCAAAGTTATAACTTATAGTACCATTTTGAATAACTTAATAAATTATTATTAGATTATTAATTATTTCGAAAAGGGGATATGACAATTTGTTTTTCTCAAAATTGTTTGCCCTTAAGCAATACCTGAACAACCCTGTAAATATCAGGATCCCAAACCAATCTTGTTGTCTATAACATTCTTCCTGGTGATGTAGATGGCTTCTACTACACTGATACAATCAGGCATTGGAAGACCTAAACTTACCGATATTTCTTCAACAGACTCTATGAGTGAATCCATGATAGTAGAATCATGAATGATCTGTGATCTAGAGAGAGTACTGCCAACAATGACCCCCTCCATTATGTTCGTTGTAACAACTATAAGGGCTCCATTGCCTATATCACAAAGTACAACCTCTTTCCCATTATATTCAATTTTTAGCTCTAAGGTTTGGTAATTATGTATAAATTTCTCAAGGGAATGTAACCACTGCACCCCTAAAATCATTCCTGTTTCTCCAATGCTCACAACATAGAAGTCATCACACACCCTGTTAACAAGTGTGATCTCTAATTGTTGAATCTTTCTAGTGCAAAGAATAGTAGAACCACTCGCTACAATCACATTAAAGCCCTATTTTTTTTTTTGATTTTAGGCCTCTTTTGGCTACCAAACCCTCATCAATGAAGTTGTGGGTTGCCTCACTATCAATCAAAATTGTGAGTTAATGTCCTTGCATAACTCCACGAATTCTAAAGTGAAATACCAAGGTGTGCTAGAAAGTACAATGTAGGTGCCTGCTAAAATAAAGGTGGCAAGGGTGTCCCTGAACTATCCCCATCTCCTCTTTCACTAGATATCACCTCAATGTAGTGCACTTGTCCTTTTTGGAGACACCTATGACTTGGTTCCCATGGATCCTTGCATGTGAAGCATAGTTTTTTCCTTCTAAGTTCATTTCGTGTTTCTATCTCAATATGTGGCTTCCATGGTAGTGATTTTTGGAGAGAAACCCCTTGCTAAAATGACTTCTTTTGTAGCTTAAAAACTGATGTCATTGGTTACCCATAAGATGTCCTTGGCTGCCCATAAGATGTTTTTAGCTGTTCGTAGAGCAAAATTTTACCTTTAAGCACTGATGTCTCCAAATCTAAAACCTCTTTGATGGCTTCTTGAAGAGAATTAGGGTTGAAAGCTTTCACCTAACCCTTGAGTGGTTCAGTTAAACCCTCAACAAATAAGACAAGTCTCCTTTCAATCACATCAAGTACCATAACTGAATCATGGATATCTCATTCATGGGCTTCCAATGGAATCTGGAATCATTCCTTCAATGTTATGACAATATTAACTTTTAACATAAAATAGTTTTAATTACTATGAACTCATTAGATAATTAGACAATATTACATTTGAATGTATTTATATGTTCTAATTATCTATTTTCCTTGTCTTCCCCATACCCTTATTTTGTGTTTGATAGTTATTCGTTCCAAACAACTATTTTGACTTAATTCATTTTTTTTGATATATGTCCCTTTGATAGATGGATATGTATTTCCTTTAATATGAAAACATGTAAAAAATATTTTTTTAGATTGTAACATTTTGGCCTCTAAACTTCTTGCACTCACCCAATAGCTTGTATATAATGGCGAAGATTACTAAAGTACTTCATGACTTAATGCAAGTTTGTTTCATAAAGATTCATAGATACGTAAATTTCATAGAAATCATTAGTGTACTATAAGAGTGAATGATCATTATTTTATCATAATAATTAGAATTTATTAAACATATCATGGTAATGTTTGAGAATACAATGTTTTGCATGTATCACCTCAATGAAGTTGGTTATGTTCAACATGTTTGAATTCATTATCTTTCCTCACTCTAAAATGTTTCCACTAGTTGAGCTTTGGGTTGGGCATCTTCAAAGTTAGGAAGGGTCATAGTCATATCTTATGATCCATTTTTGACACTATTGATTTTTAAAAGTTACAAATAGTCCTATACCTTCTTTGGTCTATAAGTATGGTTTTTTTTTATGTCATTAGAGACTATTTTCTGATAACACAATGCTTTAACACATCCACAACATAAAATTTGGTTTTTTATTCATTCATGTGTGAATTGAATTAATGAATCGAGACTATTAGTTTGAGTTTCATTTAGTTTTTAGTCAAAAATTTGCATCATTTAACTAAATAGTTGCATCATTCTCTTAACATTTATATTGAACATTTCATGAGTATGTCTCTTCTCTATGATTTCAGCATTAGAGTAGGATGTTTCTACTTGTTGCATGAATTAGGAAGCTAAATTAAGCAATCATTTTCCTCCCCTCTTCTTTTTTTTAATAACATTAAATAGCTGAAAAGAAAAAAGTTTGTTCTCCTTTTATTTAGTAAGTATTACCTATTATTTAGTTGTATAATAAGAACATATTAAAGATGCAATAGCCTAATGGTGATAAATTACTTGTTCAATAGAAATCAACCAATGAATTCTTTCTTAACCTCTAAAATATGATGAAGAATGCATGGTTCAGGTTATGCCAATTATGCTACAAATAGTTATTTAGATTGGGAGAAAAGTAAATAAAACAAGGGAGATAGAAATCAATCAATAAACAACACAATTAAAACCAAAATTAGATCTTATTTAATTAACTGAGATAACAACCATTGTTGTGGATTTCAAATTTACTTAAGTTAAAATAGTGAAATATTATTATCAAAAATTTAATAAACAATTTTACAATCAATATTGCAAACTTGATGCAAACATATCCTCAATATAAATTTCCATAATCTTCAAAACTTTACATTATTACATATAATCTTATTGTGACTTTTTAGAACATATTTAATCTACAATCATAATAACCATACCATATTAACTATTTCTTATATTTATATCTTATAAAATATCCTCAATTTCTTCTCAATGTAAATATTTTATTTTAAATGTGCATGCATTTTGTCATGCAAAACATATTAGTCATAAAAAAATGAAGCATATGTACCCAACTAAAGTAGCTTATTCATATTACATGGAAAAAAATAATAAAAATATCACTCCATCAAAGAAGCTTCCATAAAAAAATACTTCAGCTATGAATAAACCAAATATGTAACTTGTGCCCATCATTACGTTTAATGAATTATAATTTGAAAACCATGATATGTTTCACATAAAACCATTTGAAGAAACAGGGTTGCACCCGTTCAACTCTGATAATGTAGTGAGTCAACTTGGATTGTAATTATTTACTCGGAATGTAAACAAACATCAAAAGAATGAATATGTGGAGGCACTAAAAACATTGTTGGTCACTAATGACTTGCTAGATTTAAAATAAACCTAAGGGTAATATGTGACATAATAATATTGCTACTCTAGTAGTTATTTTTTAAAAACACTTAGGTAATCCAAATTATTATTGAAAATGTTTAAATGTTCTAAATAAAATATTTTGAAATATTACTATTTTTCTCTTCATTTTCCAAATATAAAAATGATAATATATCTATGAATTTGAAACATTTAGCACTCCATCTTTTACTAAAAGACAAAACCCAAATCACAAATGAAAACCTAACTACATAACCACACGCCATTCCAACATATCCCACCACATATTTTCATCCCTCTCTGTAGAATTATTTTGACTTTTTGAACATGATACATTGATTTAGAGACCACATAACCTGCATTATTTGAAAATGATGAAACATTAAATGTCATTTGTGGTATCATTCTTAAAAGATTATTGTGTGAAATATCTAAATAATTCAAAGATGAGATAAGTCAATTGATTTGAAAAAATTTCAGAGAATTCATTTCTTCAAATATTAAATGATTTCAAATCCACCATGTTGCCTATGAATTTTAGGATTTTACAGCTGAAATGATTTTTTAAAATATTGAGAATCTTCAATATTTCATAAAGTGAAATCCCAAAATAATCACTCGATATTTCAAAAAATAAATTCTCTGAAAATTTTCCAAATCAACAGCATAGTCTCACATCTTTAAGTTACTTAGATATTTCACACAATAACCTATTCGGAATGATACGACAAGGAGGACAATTAATGACATTTAATGCTTCTATCATATTAGCGAGCTTCGAAAGCTTACCCAAGGATCCCAGTATGGTGCCCAAAATGAGAAGAACCAAGGACGAAAGGTTGCCCAGGGTAGGTGAAATGCTGTCGTTTAGATGATTCAAGCTGAAGTCTAGACTCCCTAAAGAAGAGGGAATGGTGCCTTCCAAATTGTTACCAGAAAGATCAAGATATAACCAAGGAAGATGCCTTCCTTGCAAAGTGTCTGCTCCAAATGGGGGAATTTTCCCCTTTAACGAGTTCCCTGACAGCCACAACTCTTCCAGATTTGAGAGATTTGCAATGAAGAGAGGAATAGTACCTTCAATATTGTTCTCGCTGACGTCCAGAAAGGTTAACAAAGACAGGTTTCTAAAATAATCTGGAATCGCTCCTCCAATGTTTGAACCTCCAAGATTAAGGCGGCTGAGCTTTGCAGAGTGCTGGAAAATATGAGAAACATTATCCTCCTTAAGATCCTTACGCCAGCCATCACCTGCCATCCCCATCGTTAGATTCACTTCAATCTTCTGAGATGTCCAATTTGTGGAGGAATGGCAGGACGAGAGATGAAATGATTATGAGTGAGGTCTAAGCGCTGCAAATGCTGCAGTCAGAAAAGTCCCCCACCAATATCGTTTCACTCCATGTATGGCACAGATGCATCTACCGGTGGGGAGAGATCCAAGGAAATGACATGGTCAGTAAGTGCGTTGCAGCGCATTCCTTCCTCCACACAGAGAGAACTTCTTTCATGGGGAGGGCATGCAGAGACAAAGCAGGTGGTGATGGGCATCAACAACACCACTGCCCAAATGTACACAGCTACCCACACAATCCCTTCATCTTTTTTTTGTTAACCGAACAAAGGCAAAGGCTCCCTCTCCCTTAATATGTAAAACCAGTGCCTCCTGAAAGCACTGCCAGTGCCTCCTCAAAGCACTGAAACAATGTCTACTCAAAGCACTGTAAAACTGAAGGCAAAGCCTTCCTTCACAGTATGCCACTCAAACACGTTTATAATACACAAACATTAATTAATTTTTTATTTAAAAAAAAAATAGTCAATCCAAAGTGAATGAAACGGAACAGAACAAAACTGACAACTTGAATGCTGGCAGAGATATTTAATGGAAAACTGTAACGTCCGTTTATAAATACAATTCTAAGTGGGATATGGCTCTTTGGTGCATTTTGGAATTGTTTTTACGATTTAAAAAAAAAAAAAAATTCTATATTTGTTTGTGGGTTTTTGTTTACAATAACATATACTAATAGATTATCTATAATTTATTTCTAATGTTTCAAGAAGTGTGATTGTACTCAAGTTTAAAAATTGATGATTTATAATCTATTTTAAATATTTTATAATATATATTATAATGAATAATTCTAATAATTTTTAAATTTTGAAACCAAAAAAAATTGTAAATCATAAAAAAAAAAATTAATACTTATTTATTTAATATATGTAAATATAAGATAGAATAATATTGTTTTGTTTAGATAAATTATTGAATATTTATTAAAAACACTTATTGTAAACTATTTGAGCACTTAAAAATTATGGTTGTCCTTCCTTCTAATTAACAAGCATAAATAATATGAAATTCCTCTCTTGAATGTCACAATGAAAGTGGGCCTCCTACTAACATAATGGTTGATTAGTTCTAAGATGAGTATATTTATTTGTTTTCCTCCTTCACTTCTCTTCCATTTTAATTTCATACTAAATAAATAAAGTGGATATGAAAAACACTCTACACATTTAATTTAGTAGATATAAGACCAACAATTAATTTCAAATGTCTAATTCATATAGATGGTGAAACAATCATAGAAAATATTTGATTTTAGTATATACAAGTTCAATTTTTTTTTAAAAAAAAGTCAAGGAAAAGTCTTTTTAAGGTAGACGATGTTTGGTGTCCTATCTAAGTCTATAGGGTAGCTACTTCTAGTGTGTAGGAGACATTGACTAGGTCTACACCATAGCTTATATCATATAAAATTCTATATGGTAACTTATAGCATATGAGATCACATCATACTAGTATGTAGGAGTTGAAGCCTAGGTCTATAGCGTAGCTTATAGCCTATGAGATCACATTGTACTCCCAATATATATGATGCCCTGCCTAGGTGTGTCGAGTAGCTTACAACATATGAGACTACCTCATACTAAGCCCTACATAGATCTGGCTCAAGGTAACTTATACTATGTGAGACCACCTAATACTCTCAATATGTAGAAGGCATGACCTAGGTTTGTAGGGTGGGTTATAATACATGAGAGGCACCTAATTGTGCTTCAAATCCTAGGTATACATACCTTACCCTTTATATTGTTTGAACTTGTAATCTTCTTTTCAAAAGCACATGTTAGTCCCCATTAGACCAACTTAGGTGTACAAATTAAAAAATATTTCAAAATAAATTTGAGAATATTTGGTTGTTGTGAGTATTTTAATTCTAATTTTAATTAGATAGAGATAATATGTAGAGTATAAATTTCAAACACTTAGACAAAAACAATAATAGCATAGCCAAGTGCTCGTTGGTCTATTGGTGAAGTTGTTTGGCTCACAAAGAGCCTCCAAAGATAAATTCTTGATGAGTGCAAAGATTCAACAACATAAGGGATGAAGTTGGGTTCTACTTTAGCGAATTTGGTGGAATGTATAATCTTTAATGCTTGGCCCTAAATTGAATAAGGTCGATTATTTATGAATCCAATACCAATGGATGCAATAATATCCGAAAGATCATATTGTTAATCTTTCTATATAAAAAAAACAACAAATACATTATACCATTTATAAGCAAAGATTGTACTAATAAAGCACTCAAAATTAGTTTCAAATTTAATGACATATTAACTCAATGGAAAGAATTGTATGAATACTTACCACCTAATCTACAAGGAATGAAACTTAACCCTAATTTATCAGGTTTTTTTTACCAATATAAACTATATTTTACACAATTTCTTTCACTTTACAAGATTGAGTAACTACAATTTTAAATTGGTAAAAGGATTCTCCAATTGTGAAATTCGTGAAACTCTTGAAAGCTATTAAGGATAATAGTGAAGCATTGTCCTATTTAGTGATTGTGGGTGTCCATGACCTTGTTCACTCTACAGAACATCTATGAGATAGGAAATAGATAAAGGAGATTCATCATTTTCTCCTTTATTTTTTGAAGTTTACAATCCGCATTATTTATAAAGGACCTCCTTGCTCAAAGGATTTGCATGCTTATAACAAGCATAAGGTTTCTTTCATGAACTTGAAAATGACCCGGGAGATTAGTCAATAAGTATATTAAAAAATGTGAAGAGGATGTAAAGGAAACCAATTTTTTTCTTTTCATTCAAGTTAATTAGTAAAACAAAGAAATATGATAAAATAGATAGAGAAGCTATATGATAAATAACCATCTTTTCAAACCTATTTTACATAAATTGAATTGAAAATTTGGTAGTCAATTAAAACTATATGTTTACAACATAATGGTTTATATATATATATTTAATTAATATATTTTTGTTTTTTTTTTAAAAAGGAGCAAATAATTTTTTTAATTTTTTTTTCCGAGTTAATTTAAAATCAAATAAATATAATAGAATTATTGCATGCATAAAAAATATACAAGTTATATGGAAAATACCCAAAATAATAATGAATTATTGCACCTTTCATCGTTCCATCTTCTCAAACATCCACTTTACAACTTGACTTGGAAATATGGCACATTTAAATCAAAGTATACATTCATATCAACACAGTTGGATAAATTAATTGCATTGAGTTGGAAGGATATTTAAATAAGAAAGGATTAAATTTTATAATCTGAGTGTATGTAAACTTTTTTCAACCATAAAATTGGGTATAAATTTTCTCAGCATCATATGAGATGAAAGGGAAAATTTTGGGAGGACTCTTGAAAATTCTAAACAATCATAAGAAACATATATTTAGTCTTTAATGTTTCTTTCTTTAAATATGAGCTGACCTAGCTTTTGAATGGAAATGATAAGTGGATAACTGTTATAAATAATTTACTTGAATTTGAAGGGCAAGGTTGATCGTTAATTTTAATCATTGAATTGCAAGGCAAACTAATAAAATGAACTTGATAGAATTTAATTTTTTTAATATTGTAACGTTCACCAAAAGTGGCTTAAATTATTTTGACATAAAACCTAACAAATCAAGCTACTAACCATAATAACTTATCCTACTTTTATCTCTCTATCTAACTCAACTCACCATCCATGTCACTACCCACTTGTTGCATCATGGAAGCTGCCAATGTGGCTTGTAAATGTATTGGACATCATTTCCAGAAGTTAATTATGCCTATGCCCACTATTACATTATATTTTTCCCATACACTCAACTACGATTACTTGGCACTAAAATTTTGGATTTTAAATTTAAAACACTTAGAAAAAGACAACAATCCTGCTAAAGTAGGGGAGAATGGAAGATAATGAAACATGCAAAAAATATAAGTAAAAAAGACAAAATAGAAATAATAGGGGTTATGTAGTTACAGAAGACCAAAAAAACATTAGTTATACTTGTATAAAAAAAATAAAGTTTGGGTTATGTAGCTACAGAAGACAAAAAAACATTAGTTATATTTGTATAAAAAAAATAAAGTTTGGGTAAAAATAGGTACGATATCCTAGAGAAAGATATAACATAACCACTATTAATAGTTCTCAAATCAAATTTATCCTCACTTTATGGTAGTTATTGTGTCAATTACTTTAGATATAAAAACATCAAATTCAATGGTGTTTTCATTAAGTTATAAAACCTCGTTCTTCCTTTTCTATTCATGATTGCAATCTATGTACTTCATTTAATGCAAATTGAAATGATTTTACCTTTTGTTTTTATGGATTTTATTTGTACGTAAATTATTTTGTCATTCTGTTTCAAAAAATGTATTACGTGTAGAATGTTCAATAAATTCTAAATGTTCTAAGAGTGAGAAAGAACCCTTTTAGTGCATATTTTTATTTTAGAAAAATCTTATTAATAACAACCCCAAAGCCTAATAAACTAAAAGGTGGGTGGTATGAAAGCACACCACGAGAAAAGGCACAACACAAACTGGGAAACCACCCAAAAAAAATAAAGAGTCAAGGTCCACAACCAAAAAGGAGTACATAATTACGTCAATCTGGCATCACCAATAATAAATATAAAAATCATGATCTAATCCATAGGTGCCACCAACCTGACAAAAAGAGGAGGTGGAAAACTCTTAGGATTATTTCCCCATCTTGTTTAGTCTTTTTTTCCTCTCATATGTAAAAATGCGTTCTTTAATAAACTGAGGTGTGTTAACTAATACATTTAAAATGTGGTAATACAAATTTGTTCAGTATTTTTTCCCTCCCATCACCTGTGATCCATGTCATCAAATTCACATTTTTCAGTCGAAGGTGCTCCAACCTTCTTAGTGAATTATCCCCTTATGACCCAAAAGATCAGAATTCAAACCATAAATATTGGAGACATCAAGGAATTGCAAGATAGACAAGTTACCAATCTCCCTCAGTATTTCAAATAGACCCACAATATGCTAAGTTGAGATACTTCAATCTTCTAAGTTGTCCAATTTGTGAAGGGATGGCATGAGGATAGAAGTCATTGATTGAGGTCTAAGCACTCCAAATGCTAAAGTTAAAATAATCCCCTTTTAATATTGTTCCAGAACATGAAGTATGGGGAGAGATCCAAGCCAATGACATGTGTAGTAAGTGGGTGGCATCTCACTCCTTCCCACACAAAATAGTTAAAACCCCTCCAAGGTTCCAACATGATATAGGAAAAAGTGATGGTAAGGCCTTGTTTGGAGCCCAAGAGGGAACTTATTTCCTCTAGTGGGCATGCACAATTTTTGGGGATAGGCATCAACAACACCAAAATGCACACAACTTCCTCAAGAATTCCCTTCATCATTTTTTCCCAAAAAAGGAAAAGTCTCTCTTAATTTGTAAAACTAGTGCCTCTATGTATCTCACATCCCTCTTTTGCCATGCCATATTTTGAAGGCACTCACTTGTGATTTACATTATAGAACATAATTAATAAGCAAAATATTGATTTATTTCTATGAAATAATGGATGTTGCATTCTGATTTATGTATTATAAAACATATGATTATTGTTTTCTTGATTTGTATATTTATATAATGAAATTAAGGGAATTAATTTTCATTCATATAAATGAATGTTATGAAATTATGGAAAATAACTAATATTGTATATCATCTTACTTATATTGCTTCTTATTATATGGATTTAATATGATAAATTGGATAACTACCTTATGTTCATATGTTTGTGACATAATTGCACAACCCCCTCAGTTTGATGAAGGGCATCATCAGAGAGAAGGAATTAGATGTGTATGATGGGTAGTAGATATAAAATCATGTGGAATAGGGTATATAATCATTCTATCTATATGATAGATATGGGCATATGTTTACCTGTCTTGGCACAAGTAGTGACAAATTAGATTGGATGATTTTTTATGTGTTTATTAGTACCTCTTTTCTTTATTAGAAATCGGTAGAGGATGCATTAACCTTTGGAATTTCTAGTGGTCATAACAATTGATTGGGACCATGTATGTACCTATTGTCTAAAAGCGTGCATTACAAATTGGTTGTTTTTATTGTTGATAAGCATTAACATCCCTCTTTGTGTCTTTTATAGTGGTTCTATTTGTAATAGGTCATTGGATTGGAGACATAATGGACCTATACGAAATATTGAATGGTTATTCAATGTTTTCATTTTATATTTCAAATTTTTTGGTCGATGACTTGGTATCAATAAATGTATGTTTTTTATATCATTCATCACCCACATGTGAGTTTACATCATTTCTTTGAAGGATTTTCACAAGGAAAAGGGACCTCTTAGGTGTGTAAGCGACCAATCCCTTTCATGATTTCATAATTTTATCTTAGTCACACCATGTTGTTAAATTATCTCATATAGGCTATAATTAATTTATACCCATAAAGTGAATAGTTATAAATAGTAAATTATAATGATAATAATATCCAAAGTGAATTGTGTGTATATAATTTCAATTGTCTAGACTCCGAAGTTATTTCATAGGTAACAATTTTAGAGAAGTTTCTAATTGTTAACTTTTTAGAGTTTTAAATATTGTCTAAGGGACAAAATTTATTGTCAATAAATATCAAGTAGAGTCAAAATTTAAATTAAATGCTATTTTTATTATTTCAATGTAAAACATATATATTACAAACAATTAATATATTAGTAGGCACATATGTCAGCGTGTATGTGCTTAATAGACCTTTATCCCTTTTCACATCTATGTGGAGGATGACTTAACCAAACCATGTTGGATTTGCCCAACATTGGTGAATTATGAATTTTAATTGAACCCCACATGAAAATGTGTATCACCTCTTTTAATTGATCTTATTCACATATCATTGTGAGATTGAGATTGTGGTGGATGACAATGGCATTGACATTAAATGATTATAATTAAAATGTTGGAAATGTGGATTGTTATTCAATCTATTTATACCTCAATGTAAATAAAACATATTTTGATCTATCCATTAGTTTTCTCTGCATTTAAGAGAAACATTGACTAGATAAATATTTTTGAAATTCTACACATTGGCGAACCTTGTCATCATCTAGCATTAATATTTTGAGATTTAGTAATATTTTCCACCCTAACCAATCAATTTTTTTACACCAAACCAATTAATAAGAAGTGATTGAATATGGTGTAATAGTACCTACCACATAGGATGCATTGAATCATTAATAATAGCTAAGAATTTTTGTAATGGTTTGGAAAACACCAATGCCTAGTAGTCTAAACTTTAATTGCAATGAGGTGTGTCATATTGAAATAAAAAGGCATTGAATGTTGGAGTAAGTAGGAGTTAAAAAATTGTAGGATAATGAATTTTACCCCATTTATTATTTTTTCCTTGAAGTGGGAGGGAGATGTCAAGAGGAAAATGGCCTTGTAATGTTGCAGAACCACATGCTCAAAGATGTATCACTATTCATACATGAAGTATACTATGTTGATTGAGGGAAAGATTTGTTACAAGACGGTCTTAGAGTGTGTGAGGTAAGGATGATTCCTCACAAGCATGCCTTTCAATTGTTTAATTTCCATTTATTCACTAATTTCACTTGTTCAAATTAATATCTTCCAATTACAACATTATTAGCACTTGTAAAGGCCTTCTTCTCACCCTTCAACTTCTTAGGAGAATCCTGGTAGATAAATGAGATACAAATATATGCGTACACATAGTATACAAGTTGAGGTGTGAGCCTTATCTAGAAAATGAACTGAAATGTCATATCCCACTTTATTAAGACTTGAATAAAGCATTGGCATTGCCTTGCAATAACATGTTATGTCAGATTATGATATGTGGTTATGTTTCATGTTGATATTTATATATATGCTTATATTGTCATTTAATTTTGAGTACTATCATTACAATAGAGGTTATTATAATATCATGTTCTTGATTGGAAGTATATTCAAAGATTAAGCTAGGCCTGAGGATGGAATAGTTCAGTGAGCCATCATAATAATAGTATACATGTATAAAACAATAAGTGCAAGAAATAACTCATTGAAATTCCATCATTTCCATTTTTATGATTTTTCTATGCCTAATTTTGGTGTATGTAATTTATATTATATCTTATTTGAGTGGCCGTAATTGGCATTGAGCCAATTGTGATTTTTGTTTGATCATTAGTGCACATTGAAGGGTGCAAGCATATTATGTTTGTTTAAGCACCAAGGTGCTTGGATGTAAAATAAGGTATAAGGACTTGGATACTTGGTCTTGGCCTTGATAGACATAAACATTTGGTTTAAAAGTGGCATTGGTAAATTATTACTTTGATTTAGAGCATTGACTAAAGCCATGGAAAGAATGACTATTATTTGATTTAAAACCCTTATTTGAGTCAAGGTAATTTTTTACCCTATTTGATAAAAAAATAAGTGTAATAATTATGTTCATTATATATAGATGTATAACTAGAAATATTATAATGTTAAAGATATATAATATTTAACTGTTATGATTTTGACAAATTGCAAAGTATTAGAAGTTGTTATTTTGGAAAATTATTAAGAAGAGATATACTTAGCTTGTACACTAGTATTTGTTGATTATTCTAATTGTTTAATTTAGAAAATCATAATAAGAGATGATTGTGCAAGTTTAGTATTAGAGATAAAATTAGAAATAGAATCTAGATAGGTCCATTATAGGTGACAGAGGTGTTAGTTCCCAATTGTACACCTCATATGATTGGCCTTGCAGACTTGAAGATAATGGAAAAATATGATGAAAAACTTGCTAATATGTCATTATATCTGAGGATGGTTTGGCATCAAGATTAAACCAAATGTATAAAATGATTGAGAGACACCTACACAGGGTATGGTTAGCTCCCTACTACCTCTGGTTCTCCCTGAACCAAGGTGAGAGGACCTATGGGATAGATTTTTCACATGGAGAGATTTAGTAATTCAACCTCCATGGGGGTTTTTATCACAAGGCACATATATGACCAGGGCACAACCAAAATCATTCACTCCACCCGAGAAGGGTTGTCACATAGAATGAACAAATGCACTATGTCATATACAAGCTACTGAAAACAGATTTGAAAGTGATTACAAATTTCATTCTAAATAATTATCAACAATAAAGGGGACGAATAAAAGATTGCAATACTAGGATTTAAAGCACAAAAAATAGACACATGTTAAGTAAACAATATTTATGCATTTGCAAGCAAATAACTCATAATATGCAACTAGGTGTATTATTTGCAGGGTAGGATAGGGTAGGATGAGTTAGATGATTATATAAAAGGGGAGGGCCATGTGCTGGTGGCTTTCAATTAGTAGGGATTATTTCAACATTCATGACATCACTTATTGCAAAGATGCAAAAAATTTAAATGCAAGCTAATGGAATTACTAGGAGTGATTTGCACTTATCGATGCCAATGAAATGCAAATACCCAAATGATCCTTGAAATCCTAGAATAGACACTGAAACTAGAATCTCACATGATTTTTTATATCTAATCCATAAACCTAGGGTTCCCTAACAAGTTATTCAACAACATATCCTAAAATAATGTAAAAAGGGTTTATAATCTAAATCTATGCTCAAATTGACAACCAATAATGAGCATAAACCCACATATCCAATCAATAACATTTGAAAAACATATTACTGTACTTCATTAATAGAAATTAGTAGAGAACCATAAGTTTTTAAATTAACTTTACAAGAAAATATTACACACATCAATGTTTCAAAATGTTGCCATGGGGACAACCATGGTGGATTTACTCCATGTTGGACATGGGAGACATATAAACATGCTCTCAGAGCTTGCTAATGGATGTACAAATGTAACCACCTTAGAAAGAGAGGAAAAATGCACATAATAGTGATTCCAAAATGTGGAAGAGCATATAATAAGGAATAACAACTAAAATCAATGACCCTCACAATGAACAACACAATGGCCAACTGACCTCTTGAATAGAGGAGAATCCCTCTATTTATACATTTTTTTACCCATTTCAAATATGAAATTACCAAAGTCCCACCAAGATGCTCCTAGCTATAAAATATTTCTTTGCCATGCCTAAAATCTTCATGTAACTACAAGGAAAATGATTGTTTTAACTGCCTTTACAAGGAATGATGGATATTTGCAACAAACCCCTTGATTTTTTGGCTTGAAATGCTTATTTCATGAGATAGAAGAAGAATATTTGTGGTGGAGGCAAATAAACCATTTGTCTTTATGTGTAACTTCCTAAAGATGCCCTGTACCACTTGCTTGCACAACTAGAACCTCCTGGATAGCTGCCCTTCCCGTTATGCATGCCATGGAATAACCTACTCATGCAATGATTTCTTGGGAACATTCTGGATCCATGGCTACCCTGAATGATCTTTTTTGGAGTGACCCACCTTGGATTTATAGACCTACAATATTCTCTCTCATGGAGGAACTTGGACAAGCACAATAATGAAAAATGCAAAAGACTTAGGTCATTTTTTAACTTTTTACTTTTTGGCTCCAACTTACATTTTCACATTTTAGCACTTTAGGGCTTCCATCATATATTTTAATGCAAAAATGCATTAATTTTAACCTTTGACTTATTTAGGCAAACCTTGGCCCCTCTTGCAAATTTACAACTTGCAAATTACCAAGCTGTTGTCAATGATGGAAGCTTTGCCAATTGCCTTGCATAGGGTCCCTAAATATGTCATGTATGACTATGTGTCATCACCATGTCACTCTATTCATTGTCTTGAAATACGTATCCTTGTTTGCATGATAAATATAAGTGTGCCACTTGACAGCTCTATGGGCTCTCGATGTCCATTTAGCCATATTTAATTATGAGCCATTATATTTCTATTAAGACCCCTCAAGATCATACCACTTGGATAATTTGAGGACTTTATAGCACCTTACACAGTCAATCTCTGCTAGGCTAGTGCCCTTCCACAACATGGTAGCTCCTTATTTGGCCTGAGTCCTTTGACAAGTCAACTTTCATTCATGCCATCGATCTTAAATCCCAATAGAATACAAACTGTCGATCCAAATTTGAATGATCAAATGCCATTGGCTATCTACTATGGCTTAAATTTGATGTTTGCATGCCCATCATTTGATGTCTGTATGAACGTCTTTGATGGGTGCACGATCATCAAATTTAAGACCCAATGGATATTTATCATGGCTTAAATTTGACGTTCACATGACCATCAATGATGTCTATATGACTATCAAATATAAGCCCCGATGTATAGTTATCATGGCTTAAATTTGATGTCTATGTGCTCGTTATTTGATGTTCGCATGACTATTAGTGATGTCCATACAGCTATCAAATTTAAGCCCTAATGGATAATGGATGAGATTAATTTTAACATCCGTGTGACCATCAATGATGTCTGCACAGCTATCACACTGCTTGTTCAACTCTTGAAATCTTGCATATTTGAAATTCTTTAGATAAAATGTTTGAAAGCTTAAACTATAAATTTTTTGGATAAAATGTCTAAATACGTTGACTTTAAATCTTTCGGACAAAATGTTTGAAGGCCTAAGCTTTGAAATGATTTGGATAAAATATCTGAAAGCCTGAGCCAAACAAAAAATCTGAAGACTTAGTCTTAAAAACCCGTGAACAAAATGTTCAAAGACTTAGTCTAAAAATTGACTTGCAAAAATCTTGAACAATTTAAACTTTGCATTTCTTTCAAGATTTTTGCATGGGCAAAATGCTCAAAGGAATTAACCCTTCAAATTTTATGTTGTGATCACTTTGGCTGAAACAAATAGATCTTCAAGATTTTTGTGTGAACAATATTCGTAAAAGACTCTAAAGGCTTTATACATAAGCTAAGTAAAGACCATATTAACACTTAGCCGATTTTACATGAAACTTGACCTTTCATGAACACTTGAAAATAGGACTTGGACTGAGAACTTAGGAATTTATACTTGACAAGGGCCCAATTGCTTTAGTTAAATTTTGGGCACTAACATGAGGCATAATGTGTTCTAGTTCATTAATTGTGTACTTGTCTTATTTGATTATGACAAATTACTGATAGGAATATACACAAAACATGAATCTATAAATGACAGATCAGAAGAAAATAAAAATATGTTTCTGCTAGGTTTGATGTAGGAGGATAGGAATGCAGTGCACCTGAGTCCATTTATCATGGACATATACTAGTTGACTATATGTAAAAACTAATTGGTGTATCTTTTGTGTCTATAATATGATATATCACAACTAGTGTTTGTCCATGCATAAATTGATGTTTATATTCTCATGTATTTTAAACACTTAGGGCACTTTGATAGCTAGAAAACTAGAAATAAAAATATGGTAGTGTAATGGGTTGAGATGATATCAATCAACCCCTTTATGATTGACTGGTGCATATGTATCAAATATTCCAAGGAAGAAAATCAAGCCCATGTAGTTATCCCACCTAGAGATAATTTATAATTGTGCTCCTTTGATTATGTGTATGCAACTAAAAAATGGATTTGATACTTGACAATGTTATCTATTAACTTGATTTAGAGGGTTCTTGACTTGGCTTATAGTTTCTCTTTGTGAATGATTCATAATTTAGGCATATATTTTCTCAGTGTATAGATCTATAAATACTTGTATCAGGTGAATATCAAGTGGAGATAATGAATGACTCTTAACATGTATTTAGAGGTGAATATTTTGACAAATTCATGTATTTGACCATGTGAAATGTGTGGGAATACCCAAAATTATGTTTTGAATTTTAAAAAGCATTTGTTATTTTTGCACAGGATGTAACTACCCTAAGTTGATAAGGGTGCATTGCGCTATTTTTTTCTTAGGGTAAACCTATACAAATAGATCAAAGATAGTTGTCCTTTACTAGGGATATTCTAAAAATGATTTTAGATAGCTTGATCATTTGACATTGAAAATTTTGTATAGTATCACTCAAAGCATAATAGTATGTCCCACTTTTTAGCATAAGGAGGTCACACACACTTCTAATTTATCCTTAAAATATCTTGGGGTTGGGTCATTTATGTTAATTAGACATATGTGATTTAAATTATATATAAAAATATGTAATTCATATACATTTTTCCCAATAAAAATAAAAATTGGTAAGTATTTTTTAGGATTTTTTTTGAATTTTTTTTGTCCACCTACTGGGACACAATATAATTTTTTGACCTAGTTATGTAAAACAAAGGGTTGACGCTGCATATAGACGAATGTATTAGAGTAGTGGGGACTAAGAGTCATGTATTTGTGTGAAATTCATGTTGTTTGGAATGTGTCAAGAATTAGCATTTTTAGGCACCTATGACCATACTTATATGTTTACATTCCCCCTCCATATTATAAAAATAAAAATTCTAGAGTAAATGAGAAACAATTGAACATGAGTGTGTACAACACACTTTGTCTTTGAATAGAAACTTCAATTTTATAGGGCATTCAAATTTCAAAAAACCTACAAAAGCTCATGAGTAGTAATTTTTGTATTTGAAACTTGAAAAAACTTAACTTTTGAAAATGGAAAAAAGAGTAAGGAAGATCTAGACCTATATGTATGTGAAACAAAATTTCCATGTAACCTATAACTAATTTTCGATAATTGTGCCCCCTTATTGAAGCACATGTATAATTAAAATCAATGTATAATGTGAGAGTGATCAAGTCACAATTTTGAATAACTAATCAAGTCTTGATTTGGAAATATGCATTATCTCAATTCTCATGAATAGGGAATAGTAATAAATGTACTAATTCAAAAAGGTGGAACCATGCTAGGTTCGCTAGAAGTGATGCTAAGACCATTGAGTGTCACTAGACTCAAACATACATCACCTACACAAATTAAAATGACATTTATATATGGATCTATATTCTATTTTTCATGATCAAAATGGAATGAATGATATTCATACCCCCATTATGATTGCATTTCTCATAGAATTTGGTTTGAATTTTAATATACTAAAATTTTAAATTTTGAAACTTAAAATTTTGGCATATGTGAGTAAGCATGATCATGAATGAGGATCATAATACATCTGAATATGTGCAAATGATATAGAATTTTATGCATCTATGTGCTCAATTATAAATGTATTTTCAACCTACTAATTTTTCTCTTGGATTTTTTTTTCACATTTGCCTATGTATAAGCATTCAAGTGTCCATGATTTTGTGACTTGAGTCCTTGAAGAATGAGTGAATATGCATACCATATGCCCCCAAAATATATATTAATGTGCTAATATATTTTAATATGTTTTATTTCTTAATCACTTTAAATATTTGAAAACCTTTACTCTATTGTAGATTTGTTTGAATCTTTGAAAACCCATACTTTATATTTTTGTAACCTATATTCTATATATTTGAACCTTTATCCTATACTAAATCTATTCACGGAGGTTTGGATCTATAAGATAAATCCAATATGATGTGACCATTTGAGGTGAGGGATGTAGCCAACAAGACACTCATCTCAAAAGAAGAGTCAATTGTATCATGTGATAAAGATATGATCATATATTATTATTTCATCATGTTTAAGAGTATGTTATTATATAAAATAAAATTTACATTGAAGCATGTATGTGACATATTGAATGCAATGCATACAAAGTGTCATGTCTAGATAGATTTATCAATGAAGTATGTAGTAATGTAAGTATTTTTGAAGTAGACTATGTCGTAGGAGTGCATGATATGAATCATATAACTACTAATCAAGATCAATAATTACACAAGCACAACACACAATAATATCACACAATGTCATACAATAATGCCAAGGGACATATACAAAGGACATGTTCAAATGTTACATAAACATATATTTTACACACATAAGGCAAAGGGATAGAAGCAATGAACATGTTCAAATGAATCACCACCAAAAAATGATATCATAGAAATGCTCAATCAATTTTCGCATAAGGTACAAGGGCCACACACAATAAAAAGTAAATGTTAAGCCTATTATCGAAGAAACAAAACAACATAGACAAGTGAAAATTAGTTTATCCAACCACATGTATCAATGTCATATTTGTTATTAAACTAGCATATATATATAACACAATGTAAAATATGAGTGATTTTAAAGACACTTGTAAGATGTGTAGTTTGACACTGCATTTAAGGTTATAGATAGATATAACTTGTGATAGTGTAACCTATAGATTTAAATGTCCCCAACATAGTCATGGCCACTGGATAGAAGGGAAGTCCAACATCTATGAATGCATATGTAATGTATGTCCTACATCACAGTTAAATACCTCATGAATATATGTGTGTATGGAAAATAATGTGTTATATACCAACATATATGATAAATAACATATGTAAATGGTTACTAGTATCTCATGTCATGCTCAAGTCTTGATTTTTTATTTTCTAAAAATATTTTTAATGTTTTTGTATTTTGGAAATATATATATATTTGATTTTTTTAATTTTTTCATATTTAGAAGTGGAATTAGCATATGATCCCATCAATGGAAGAATCATAGTACATGATTGTATCATAGAGTTTTACCTTGATTTTTCATGGATAAGGAGTGCTACATGTAGATATATCTGAATCTATAAATGCATCAAGTGTTGTATCATAACTATCATGATCATTGTTTATAGAATATGTTTTCATGTGTAACTAGAGAAGGTGTAAGACTTGGTGAAGTCTACAGTATAACTACCTTTGTTTGTTTTGAAACATGTTGAATTATCTTAGGAGATTCTTTGGGATGAATTATAAGAAATTTATATTTCTTTGAACCTTATGTAACTCTTTGGTATGAAGCTTTCTTCTTATAAAGGTATACCTTTTTCCTTTGATTTGATTGTATAAAAAGATTTTGTATATGTGCCATAAGTGAATCTACATTATGCACTTGAATGGGTGCACTAATTATCTTTGTATTGTGCTTTTGAGTAGGTGCCTCAATTACCTTTGTATGGTGCTCTTCAATAGGTTCCATGACCAATTGTGGTGGTGGTGGGGGAAGAGGAGGATTTACCACTATCTATAGAGGTTATGCATTATAAATGGTACTAATCAAATATTTTATATCTAAGGGTGTCATAATAGCATATTAAGGACCCTTATACTTAGTAAGGTTGGAAATGAAGTGACATTGTTGCTAAACCAACTTGGAAAGGTAACACTATATGTACCAAAGCATCTTATGGATGATAATCAAAATATTTGACCAATCCTGATATATGTTTTAGATCTTGATTTATGTATCTCATAATATAAATTAGTGTCATTGTACATGTGTTTTTTCTTGATCCATTATCAATCATGACATTATGAATAGGTTACTTTTAGATGTACACTCTAATAAAGAGAACATACCTATCTGAATCATCATAATTGGTTTCACTATCATCAAATGTGATTATTGGAGATTGTGCTAATGTGCCTATTGTTGGGAATTGGAGGGGTTAAACGCAAAAATTAGTAGTGCACAAAGAATTTCAATTTCATCACATAAATATTCTGCTCTATATTCTTTGTTGCTATTTATAAAAAGCATACAGAATGCAATTATATAGGAAATGACATTCCTATATTCGAGATGATATATTGAACAATCAATCAAATCTCCCTTAAACCTATATGTGCAATATTATTATAACATATAACAATATATAGTCGACTAATATTATCTAATAACTAACTACTAACTTACCATATGGTAATTACTATTTAGTAAATAATAATTTACCTAACAGTAAAAACACAAATGTGAGCACTAATGTTAGGTTATCCCTAACATTTCGCCCTCAGTGTGAACATGGGGGAAGACATCATCCTACACTACAACTCTCACAAAAACTAACATGATGGTTTTTAACTCAGCTAACCACCAACCTACAAACATCAAATGGTTTTGTACTCGATTTACCAACAACCAATAAACAATGAATGATTTTACACTTAGTTTACCACTAATCTACATATAAAGGATGGTTTTTCATATGGTTAACCCACAAATAAAAACATCTAAAAGGTTTTACAAGTTAACCCACAACCTACATAATGCGACAACATTTTATTAGTCCTCATCATTATTTTTACCTCAAGGGGAAATACAGAAATAAATGCTCACTTATTTCATCACTTGAACATGAATGTACTTCTATTCTTATTTTCAACACACACAGTGGAAAAAATTGAAAAGGCACACCACACTATATATGTCACCATATCATTCTAGGCCCTATTGCTGGTGACTGATGAGAGGTGTATAAAGCCTCCAACCTATGTTTCCTCCTTCCTCTAGTATGTCACTGCTCACTCAGTTGAAGAAGTCATGAAGCTTAGGTATATGAATTTTTGAGGGAAATCCCCCCACAATGTGGACGTGATCACTGAATGTTTGGTACGCTAAAAAATGCATCTATGCACAACAAGGGATTTAAATTTGATGATTGATCGATGTACATGACTTTTAATTTTGATGACTTGAACACACTTGAAACAAATAATAACTATTATGACTTTTGACTTTTTAAAGATTTTTTATGTATGGACACAATAATAATAAAAAACTTTTAACTATAAAATCCCATACTAACCAAATGACTAATATTCAAAATCTAATTAAAGATTGGATTTGAAAAATTAAATGACATTTTAATAATAACCTAATAAAAGGGTTTTGAAAAATAATATAATAAACAAAACTTAATACTAATTTCTAATGACTAAATAACAAGAATAAAACTAAGACTCTAATTATGAGACTAAATACAAACCCTATCAACTATCTATCTAAATAATAAGGAATATCAAATTTATGAAAGGATTTAAATTAAAAGATATAAAATTATTAAAACAATAATGGAAAAAGGAACTATTTACCACTATTGACTTAAAAGCTCGACAGACACTATGCTTGTTTCCAAAGCTCAGGTATGATGTCACTCTTAATTTTGTGTAATTTTTTTCATATGCCTCAAAGGAGACTACAAATTTATGGCATGATGTTGAACGAGTAAACCGATCTATAATATATTAATGTTGTGCTATTTGAGGTCTTAGTTATGCCACCGCAGATTGGTTTGAATCCAATGTGGAAAAAAATCACTTAATCAGGAGATCCATATCTTGACTAAGCCACCAAAAGGAATGAATTCAATGCTTGAAAAAACTTGGATGTTATGCTATAGAAGACGTCTAAGATGTCATGTCATCAAAAGAAAAATCTAATGTAAATGAGATGATTTACATCTGTAAGAATAGAGGGTGAAAGATTGACTGTCGATGCTATGGTAAGGTGGATGAGCCTTAGATCAAAAGCCTAGAATGAATGAAAATAAGGCAACAACTTTGTGAATTCTTCCTCAACCATTCGATGATAAACAATATTTATTTTCTTTGACAAGTGTCTAAGGTGCACAAATTTAGTAGAGGTTTTGTACGTAGATACTATCGACACTCTACTAGATCAGATGATAAGGAATATTTTCATGAAAAATCTTGCACATAAGTTATACAAAGACATTATCTAGTGACCCACCAAAAATTATTTGATTTTGTTTGACACTTTGGATAGTTAAACCATTCTCAAAGATCACCAATCCTCCTTCAAACAGATCTTTTTAGAAACAAAACAAACAATTTAGATATATACTCTTACTAACAAAGCATAAAACTAAACTCTTACACCAAATCGAGCTCTCATAATGGGCAGAAAACAATGGTGACTACCCCTTCTACAAATCAAAAGATCATTTTGTTCAAAAAATACCTACTCTGATACCACTTTTGGGAATTGGAGGAGCAGAACACAAAAATTAGCAATGCATAGATAATTTTAATTTCATCACACAAATATTCTGCTCTATATTCTTTGCTTCTATTCATAAAAACCATACAAAACACAATTATATAGGAAATGGCATTCCTATATTCAGGATGATATATCCCTAAAAACTCTCAACTGAACAATCACTCGAATATCCCTTAAACCTATATGTGCAATATTGTTATAACATATAAAAATATATGATCGACTAATATAATCTAATAACTAACTACTAACTTACCATACGGTAATTACTATTTAGTAAATAGTAATTCATTTAATAGTAAAAACACAAATGTGAGCACTAATGTTAGGTTATCCCTAAAACCTATAAATTTACCAATGATTCCATACATCAGATGCTTGTATGTCTTAGGAGGAGGATGTATATTGTATGCATGATGTACTTTTGAATTATCAATAGTTTTTTTTTGAACCATGATTTGGGAAAGAGTTATTGAATATTTTAAACTTTGCATTTTCACTATGATGTGGTATTTCTTCCTTGATGGGTGTGCTTACCTAAATTGTGTTGTCATTGATGATATTATGTATTATGGGTAAGTGCATAAATTTGAGGGACAAAAAGAGGCCTACCCATGGACATGATTTTCTTAAAATTTTAAAAATTTGAACTTCTATAAATAATTTGAGACATCTACACTCCAAATTGGAAGATAGTGTAAGAACATGAAATGTAGAATTTAAAGTATAGTTTTCAAAACACTATTTAAAAGAAAAATGGTTTAGTATAACTACGTAAAATATCTAAAATTTGAAGAGGAACTCCTATTTTTTTAGAAAACATAGTAGATAGATGACCGTGCGGTGCACCATTTTTTGAACAGATTATTTGAAACCCTTGGGGGAAAATTTAGATAAGATCTTTTAGTTTGTGACCTATATTTTTTTATATTTTTTCAATGAATACTTTTTTTTAATGAATTTTGAAAGTAAATAGATCTTGAAAACTGATAAAAAATTAGATAGCCATCTGTGCGGCATGCCTAACTACCTAAAAAAAATAGAAATCAACTTTTTTTAAATTTGTATAGAATTAGGTCTAGTTTGTGACCATATAACTTATTTTTCACTTGGATCAACGAAAGACAAATTACATGAACATGTATAGGCATGCATATTTGTGGCATGTAGTGGTCTAAAAAAGGTATAGTTAGAAATCAACATAGCTTGAACCTTAAATTAGTACAAAAATTTTAAAAACCATATTTTTGAAAAGATAAGAGTGTGCTCATTGTGATGGTATTAAGTTTTTTAATTTTCATGTTGAAATTCTTAGTGTATTTGGAAATCAAATTTGAATTTTGTTATTTTTTATCATAAATCTCAAAACTCGATTATACATTTATAGTCCAAGCCTTTGGCTTAGGAATCCAATCCATTACCAAGCCAAAAGGTGTGGGAATTGAATTAAAATTCAAATAACATGATCACATTAATGCATAACATCGTCATGTTAATAGATAATGTGATCATGTTAATATATAACACAATGATGTTAATAGATAATGCAATCACACTAATAGATAACATGATCACATTATTGTAAAAACAATAATGCGATCATGGTACTGTAAAAAAAATAATGTGATCTCATTATTATTGTTTTGTACATTATTGATAATGTGATTGCATTCTTGTTATTTTGCACATAAAAGCATGTAGGAATTGCACATGAAGGCAAATTTGGCCTTAAGCTTATATTTACTACTCTAAATGTTAAGTATAAGAAAATAAATATAACAAGCATTAACTTATACTTTAAATTTATCTTAGTAAATATAAAAAATTAAGGCCACTCAACATCTTATAGAGTGGGTCTCATAGTTTCACACCTTACGATGTGGAAAATAGTTTTTCAAAATCCAATCTAGTCAGTACTTAAGCATTTTTAGGGTCTAGGTATTAAACCTAAGGATTTTAGTACATAACTTTTACAACTGATATCCATTTTTGATAAATATATATTCATTTTTTAAGTTTTTGTGCCTTCTAGGTTGATTCTTGGCATTTATAGGAGTCTTAAATTTGTCAAAATTAATGTTTGAAAACTAATCACTTTGAACTTGATCCAAAGTGATGTGATTAGGGTAGTGTAGGTCATATTAATGATCTGCGCACATCAAATGACCACTTTGTGTTAATTTCACTTGTTCATCATCCCTCCCTCAACCTTGATCACTTCTTACTCATCCCTCATTACCCTTAATCACTCTCATCATTACTCATTGTCCGTAATCACTCCTTCATTGACCATCACTATCCTTAGTCATCTCTAATCACTCCTCCATTGACCCTCACTATCCCTCATCATCCCTAATTACTCCCTCCCCATCCTTCATCATACCTAATCACTATTTCCTCATCCTTCATCATCCTTCATCACTTCCTCATCCCTATTCATTCCCTCCTCATCCGTCCTCATCCCTAATCACTCCCTCATTGACCTTCATTGTCTTTCATCATCTGTAATCACTCAAGCTTATCATCCCTAATCAGTCCATCATTTATTATCACCATCCCTCATCATCCCTAATCACTCCCTTCTCATACCTCATAATCCATAATAAATCTTTCTTCATCCCTCATCATCACTATTCACTCCCTCATTAACCCTCACCATCCCTTATCACTCCATCATTGACCCTCACCGTCCCTCACCATCCCTAATCACTTCTTCATCATCTGACGCAAGTATATACTCTAAATATATATTTTAATCTAATCATATGTTGTTTAATCCATTATAATAGAAATTAACTATTTTATAGGACTTGTGTTGTCAATACCCATTTATGATAGTCAATTTTATTACTAAATGCAATGGATGATCTTCTAAATTTATAGTCAAGTAACATAATTACTAACATAAAATAAAGTCTAAATTTTAGTTCATCGAATTGTCTTTATTGTGCAATTGACTAAATGAAACTTTATTCGGTTTTACCTTTGGCAGTTTGGTTCAAAAGATAAAAATAAACACAAATCTCTTGTATAATTTTTTGATTCTGAGAAGATTTGAATCAGATGCAAAGTTATTTATTGTTTTCCATTATTGAATGACTTGAATCTTAGTTAGGTTCACACATACACTCCTTATGTGTGTAATGTATCCCAAATATTTTATCTCTTGCATGAAAAATGAACATTTATTCATGTTATCATAAAGATATGTTTCTACAAAATGTGAAACACTAGTTCAACATGGTGTAGATGTGCATCCCATGTTTTCTAAAGATTAAGATGTCATCAAGGTAAATTAAAAAAATTACATAGGTAAAAGGCCTGAGGATGTCATTCAACATCTTGAAATGAATGAATTCGTTACATGAGTTGACCTAAAAGGCATAACCAACTAGTCAATCAATCCTTCCTTTGTGTTTAAGACTATATTCCAAATGTCTATAGGTTTAACATGAATATGATGATACTAAAACTTAAGATCAATTTTGAAAAATAATTCTACACCATGGATATGGAAGAAAAATTCATTATTATTTAAATGAGGACAATAGTTCTTCACTTTAATCTTGTTAATATTGTTTAATTGATTCAAAACTTTGGCACAAACACAATTGGGCTTCTGCAAGGCAATGATTTGGGCATGATGTGTCCATTATCCATGATTTCATGGATCTACCACTTGATCTATTCATTATCTATAAATGATATGTTGTATAAATAGGTTTGTGTTAGAGGTAATTAAGGGATAAAATCAACAATATTGTTTAGTTTATAGTATGTAGGAACTTATTTAGGTGATTGAAAGATATCCTTGCATTCATCTAGTTTATGGTTCAATTATTTTATCTTTGTTATTATTGGATAAACCACACTATGATATGGTGGCATAAGGTTGTTATTACATTTAATTCTTACCATAAATAGTATAATTCTTACTATAATTGATAAGATACTTTCACTTCCTAACACTAATGACTGAAAGCTTATGAACTAACTATGATTTATGGTATTTCAGATCATGACAATCTATGACAAAATTTCAAGGATTTACTTCATAGACAACATGTCAATGGTAAATATATGGTTGACCACATGTAAAACATAACACACCTCTAATGGTGAGATGTCACAAAGGATTGCATCTTTAAAAAGTTTGATTTTGTACACCAAGTGACACTACTAGGTGATCCATTTCTCAAGGCCTACACTAGACCATACACTAGCGTATGGTTATGGATGATGTATAAATTTCAAGTTCAATATTTGAAAATATGATTTTGGCAAAATTAAATTCTTATGACTTCCATTGAAAATGATGGAGTGTATTGGCTCACCATTGATATACATTTATTAATGAAACAATATTTTTCATTCATATAATTTTTTGTTGGAGAAACTAGAGATATTTTTAGTATTGACCATGTCATTGGGTTCATAATCTATTATCTACTTAATTTTTATAGTGCTATATAACTTGTACCCACTTCTCAAGATGTGCAAGTAGAGAGCTCATAGTGTGACACTCTTCATTGGATTGAATATTGAAGTTATGAATTAAGCACCACTTTTCAATCTTGGATTACTTATTCTAATTATTTGAAAATTATTTTCCACTCTCTGGTATGATGACTCAATCAATAGACATACAAATAGAAGGTCTTCAATGTAATCATTCAGATCGTAAAATGTTCTCATATGGAAAACAATTGATTGATTTCAAGAAATCACATAGCATGGTGATCCTCATGTATTTACTACCCATTTTTGGTGCTATGGTGCTTTTACTTCTCTTTTTCTGGCAGATTTTCAATTGTGAATTACATCATTTATAATAGGTCCATATTTTTTCATAGGTTTTGAATATTTATGTTTCAAATTTGCCTCCACATCAATTTTATCACTATCTTATATTTTAGATAACACTCAACTCTCCACTTGTAGTTCCTAATATTGTTAAACACCAAAAAAATACTACCATCAAGGTATTAGATGGAGTGATTAAGGATGAGGAGGGATGAGGAGGAATTGAGTAGAGATGATGAGGGAGTCAATAGGGATGATGAGAGATGGTGAGGGTCAATAAGGGAGTGATTAGGGAGGATGAAGGAGTGATTAGAGATGGTGAGGATTAATGAGGGAGTGATTAGGGGTGATGAGGGATGAGGAATGAGTGATTAGAGATGATGAGGGTCAATGATGGAGTGGTTAGAGATGATGAGGGAGTGATTATAAATGATGAGGAATGGTGAGGGTCAATAAGGAGTGATTAGGGATAGAGTGATTAGGGATGATGAAGCAATGATTAAGGATGGTGAGAGCCAATGAGGGAGTGATTAGGGATGATGAGGGGATGACTAAAGATGATGAGGGATGGTGAGGTTTAATGTGGGAGTGATGAGGGACAATGAGTGAGTGATTAGGGATGATGAGGGATAGTGAGGGTCAATGAGGGAGTAATTAGGGATGATGAGTGAGTGATTAGAGATGACTAGGGATAGTGAGGGTCAATGAGGGAGTGATTCAAGAATGAATAATGATGAGAGAGTGATTATGGGTGATGAGGCATGAGTAGGAAGTGATCAGGGATGAGGGAGGGATGATGAACAAGTGAAAATAACACAAAGTGGTCATTTGATGTGTGCAGGTCATCAATGTGACCTATGCTACTCCAATCACATCACTTTGCATCAATTTCAAAGTGAGTGTTTTGAAAACTTTAATTTTAACAAACCTAAGACTCTTAGAAATGCTAGGAATCAATCTGGAAGGCATAAAAACCTAAAAAATGATTATTTATTTACCAAAAAAGGACATTAATTACAAAAATTATGTCCTAAAATCCCTAAGTTTAATACTTAGACCCTAAAAATGCCTAAGTACTAACCAAATTAGATTTTGAAAAACTATTTTCTACATCGTAAGGCATACAACTGTGAGACCAACTCTATTAGATGCTGAGTGACCCTAATTTATTATATTTACTAAAATAAATTTAAAGTATGAGAAAATAAATATAACAATATATATGTAAACTTATAAATATAAGCTTATGGCCAAAGTTGCCTTCATGTGCAACTCCCACATGATTTTATGTGCAAAATAATAGGAACGTGATCCTGTTATCAATAACATGATCGCGTTACCTGTTAACCAACATTCACTCCATCTACATGTTCATTGCTTTAATGTGAAAAATAATTCTAATGTGATTGTGTTATTATTTTTACACTAACGTGATCATATTATCTATTAATATGATCATGTTATACATTAACCCAATCACATTATACATTAACATGACCATGTTATAAATTAATGCGATCGCATTGTGGCTCGATAATTAATGAACCATAATTTAAATAACATGATCACATTAATTAAATAATGTTATCGCATTACCTAAAATGTCCATGAAATTGTCCTCCAATTCTGTTCACTTACCGTTGTATGCCTTAGCTTGTAACATTCATTTTTCGAATGCTTGATGCATGTATGGTAATCAAAATATGTATTAGTATCAAAGCCATTATGTTCAGGCTTGGTCAAATCAAGCTCGAATGGATGAGGTATAAAGATGAGATTGTAATCAATAAGATTTTGTAACAATAAATATGGAAGCTTTGGTAGCCTTTTAAATTTTATCCTAGGTGTAACTACTAATTGAAGCTTATTCATTAGTTATGCCATTACATTAACTATTACTTTGGCTTCATTCTTACTTTTAGTAGATTTGGCCTTGTAATTTGGTTTTCTTTGAAACTTGATGTTTGATGTATAAGGAACACTTAGTACATACGTTTACTTGTTCAATGCTATGAGTTCAACTTCCCTTTATTTCACTATGTGACATAACTCATCAAAATATATGAAATTGTAAAACATTATTGATTCATGGAGTGGACCTAACAATCTTTGACTAAATATATATTCTAATTCATTACATCACATAGATTTTTTCATCTTTTAAAGGATAATATTTTATTGAAGGAAATATTTCCTAATAGGTTCATTAGTACCTTGCTTGGGTTTTGAAATTTATGCATATGATAACTTTTCACCAATATTGATGGAAAAATATTATAAAAATTGATCTGCCAATGAGTTGAATGCTCTCATTGGTTTAAATAGGAAAATATAGAACTATTAAAGAGGATTGTCTTTAATAATTCTTGGAAAGAGCTTCATAAGTAATTTATTATTATAAGCACAAACCAAACCTATAGCACAAATTGAATGAGGATTTGTTCAATATCACCTTTACCATCATAAAGTGGTAACTTTAGTGGTAAAAAAACTATTGGTAGTGGGAAAGAGGCTATTTCAGGTTCTATTTAACTATTGCAAGTGTTAAAGCTTCAAAAATGCATGTCATTGTCAAAGCATACTCCCAAGTATCTCTTCAAATGTCTCCAATCCTCCATTACTTGCATAAACCAAGCTATGGTACCATTGTTGGAGCGATGTATTGGAAGAATATATTCAAAAATGTATTTAATAGTAAAAACTTAAATTATTTTTATACAAATTAGCCTTATAAAGGATTTTAAGAAGTTACCAATGGTAACTACCCAACGGGTTTAATTACCCAAGAAACTAACCTACTAACAAGTGAAATAAACTTACTAACAAACTAACGAGGGTGTCACATAAAGAATCAAATTATTTACTATGGATCAACTAACCCAACAAAAAAGTGTAAACTAAGAATACACTTATTAAAAAGATATGTTAAATCAATTATCACTCTTCCAACTTTTAGTGACTTCAAGTTATAAGATGGGTTTGAAATCTTTGAAACTTGTATGTTTAAATTTGGCATTCATACACAAGTATTTATGCTTTTTTTAATTTATCAATACTTTTGACCAGCCTCACACACCCAACAAGATTTGAACTTGAGTGGTGTTTGATACAACTAACCCACTTAACCAACTCACCCACATCTCATCAACAATGTTTTTATTCTTTTAAATCTTAAAATATTGTGTAATTTTTTAAAAGATCATATTGAGTGAAAGGTGAAAATTCAGGCGGATTCTTAAATTTTGTTAAGAATTACATAATATTTATGCATGACCTACAAATTCTATATATGTTTTGACCTCAAATGCAATAAGAGTGTAGTGCTCAAACGCATTTAAATTATGAAAGTGTATAATAAAATATGAAATCAAAAAATAAAATCAAATGCTAATTAACCTAGTACTAATAAAATCTATGCACCAAAATATTAGCAAAATACAAATAAATATTACTAGAAATAGGAAGGAAGAGAAAAAATGCAATAAGATGGACATTTTTTCAATATTTGGATTGTCTCTAAATAACACCAAGATGGATGGATGGGATTTAAACTAAATATGGCAAGGTTATGTTGAGCATAACCTACACAATACCTCAATAAGCTTAAAATTAAATTATGTTAAATTACAACTGAAACACATATGAATTTTTTGTGTATTTGATAATATAATTCCCAGTAAAGCATATGCTTGTAAAAACACTATGATATCGAAGTTTTATAGTTGTTATGACCTCAAATGTTACAAGAGTGTAGTGTTCAGATGTATTTAAACTCTGAATGTGTAAAATAAAATATGAAATCACAAAACAATATGTAAATGCTAATTAACCAAGTACTATTAAAATTTATGATCCAAAATGTTATTGAAATATAAAAAAAATCTTATCACAAATACAAAGGAAGAGGAGAAATCAAACAATATGGACAATTGTGTCTGATTTAGATTGTCTCCAAAGAATCTTAAAATGGATGGATGAGATTTGTGATGGAAAATTATAAACAAAAGATAGGATAATCATTTATATTTGTAACTCTTTATATTCCCACTAATAGATATGAAATTAAATTATTATAAGTACACGAAATAACCAATAAATTATGTGATTGTTGTAAAATTAAATTGTTATAACTATATACATTAATTAAAATAATTGTTATATCAATTTTGAGGACATTAATTTATGATAAATAAACACCTTAAAATAATGTGATGTTTACTTCTTACTTATTACCTTTCTTTTATAATTTTATAGAATTTATTTCCTTTCATAAATAACAAGCAAATATAAAAATATAATTTTTTTGACTAATTATTTTTTAAATGCCCGTCAAAGAGTCTAGAAGGTGTAGGAAAAGTTGAATTTTGACATGTTGCATTCACAGACTTTTCAAGCGCAACCCAAAGTCTTGAAAGTGCAGAAAATAAATTACCGAGAAGTTATTTGCTCTCAACAGTCTCAGTCATATTGAATGACACGGATGACTGGCGGTGCGATGAATTCGGAGTGTAAGACTCAATCAAAATATGAGTCTTTCAACACGTAACGACAGAGGGGAAGAGGCGTGGTCCATTTTTGACATGGCAGATTAAACATTTTTTGTCAATGCAACAAACTTTTCAACTGCAACGCAAAGTCTTGAAAGTGCAGAAAAGAAAATACAGAGAAGTTGTTCGCTGATAATTTTGAATGTGGAAACGTTTTCAGTCAAGCATTTATTGAAAAGTGTTTATATTAAATCATTAAAAAAGTACAGTTAATTATATAAAAAAAGGTGGAGACGTCACATCCACATGTTAAACCATGCTTAATGATATAAGGAAGTACAACGAAGTTAATAAACATTACCAATCAAAAAAGGGTAAAGAAAAGACATAATTAAGTTATCGCTGCTAACATAGAGGTGGGAGGAGGGGTAGGTGGGAGGCTATCTGATTTTTCTCTCCACTCCACATTAGCAAGTGGATCCTCAGAGTCATTAAAGGGCTCCCAGCGACCAATATTATCTTTAGTAACATTTCTGACTTCTTCAATAGATCTCTGCAAGGAAATGGCCAAACCCAGCATTGGCAACTTCTCTGACGGAGGTAGCAAAGCATCCCAACCATCATGCTGGTCTTTATTAGGAGGGGGCTCTGCTCAACCACCCATTTATGGTTGAGTATGAGGCCCCCAACTACCCTGATGATGACGAATATTCAGACTGGCACCACGCTATAAGCTTCTCTTTGATGGAGACTCTCTGGGACCACGTGGGGACAAGGAATGCCCTCTTCATCCTCTGGAACACCACCTCCTTGAATCGTGCCTAAACGTTGAAGCTAAACCATGGCAAGAGGTAGGTGAAGGAGGCCCCTGAATAATGGCACAAGGGGCACCCATCTAGTACTCCATCAGTGACTGAAGAGGGGAAAATTCCCTCTAGACATTATCAGTCTAGTCAAGGCGCTGAAGAGAAAGATAACATTAACTTTATTAGCAATAGATAAATTTTTGTCTAAATGTTGCTTGTTAAAGATGCATGATTCTTGTCTTTCCAAATACAAAAAAGAATATTAGCATGAAGAATAAGCCAAAATTTATTGTATTTCGCAGTTAAAAGGGTCGACTCCCCCAGGAGAGCAATTTTCTAAGTGAAAGGCTCAAGGCAAAATGGTTGGAACAATGCGTGTATCCACATCAAAGCAAACTGGGTATATGGGTAGAACCAAAACACATGCTTAACCGACTCCGGTTGCCCATAGGTTGGGCACAAGGGATTGGTAAATCCAAAATGCTTGAGCCATTCTCCCAGTGGGAGCCCATGATAAAACAAACACCAAAAAAAATGAGCTTTTTTTTAGGTTCAATGGGCATGGCCCACAGCTTGAAGAATCTTCTAGCCCACACAGAATGGTGAGACTTGATATTCCAGACCTTGTTCAATTTTTCCAAGGGAAGCCCTTTAAGAGTTAGAATTTGATACCCCAATCTAGGAGTATAGTTTCTGAAAGGGGTGGTCATAGGCCAATTCCAATCCCTCCACTGTGGAGCTCTGGTGGAAATGCCAATTTTGTGAGTTAAAGAGTCTAGAATAGCTTCCTGAATTTCCTTGATAGATTCAACATCGCTGTTGAGCAAATTGAATTTCTTTTTAAGCTGATCCCAGGGGATCCAATCCCTGGTTTGATGACAAAACAAGTCCCCAATGGTTTTGATCCCTTGTTTGAAGAGCTGAAGGCTCTTAATCCAAGGAACTTGGGCAAAAGGGACATTATAAAAATTGATCGAAGGAGACCACCAAAGGGATTCTAAATTGATAGAAATCCCTAGCCTAAATTCCTCCCCTTTCCAAACCAGTGAGGGTTTGAGCAGCTCCCAAGCTTTCCAAATGCTTTTAACAATGAAAGTGCCCTGAATTTTCACATTGATTGGTGTAAGAAGAATGGTCTAAAAATTAAGCCCCTTCCAGGCTTGTCTCCTAAGAGGAACCCCTGGGTAATACAATCCCTGACAAGAATTTTTCAGACCTCATTCCCTTTGAGACAATGAATAACCCACTTGGCATTGAGAGCAAACCCTTAAATTCTAACATCAATGAGACCAAGCCCCCTAACTTCTCTAGGCCTGCAACACAAATCCCAGGCCACCCAATGAAAACCATACTTCCTATCAGCATTGGCCCACAAAAAATCCTGAAGAAGCTTCACCAGTTTGCCATAAGCTACTTAAAATGGATCCCAACACATAGAATAGTAAATATGGTTGGCTATGAGCACCTTGGAACACATTTGGAACTTGCCTGCCATGGATAATGGTTTATTAACCCAATAGGAAATCTTCTTCTCTACCCTTTGAATGACATAAGACCAAAGCTCATATGGGGAAGACTAGAAGGCAAAGGGAATGCCCAAAAATTTGAATTGCTCACCATGGGTAATCTAACTCTAGTGGTAATCTTAAAGCCAGCTTAGTCTAGGAGATATGGATTGTCTATAGCATCTGGTCTTTCTCCATTGAATGGAGGAACCCAAAGCTAGGCAGAAGGTATCTAGGCAAAGCAAATCATTTTGCACTGAGGCTTTTTCCTCTAGAAGCATAAAAAATGAATCATTTGCAAAATTCCAATTCATCAGCTGCTGCAAGGTATTGGGCAAGGTGATCCCTTTGATTAGATGCCTGGATGTAAAATCCATTAAAAGATAGCTGAAACCTTCTGTCACAATAACATAAAGAGTTGGAGCTAGTCGGCAACCCTGTATGATAGAGCGTTGAAGCTCAAGCCATTGAGAATGAGTCCCATTTATGGTGAGGCAAGCTCCAACATCTTTGAAAATCATTCAAATAGACCAATCAAATTGGGGGCCAAATCCAATAGCCTGGAGCATAGCACTAATACAAGGCCACTCAATTTTGTCATAAGCTTTCTCAAAACCAATCTTGATGAATAAAGCTTTCTGGTTAGAGGCCTGGGCCCATTCCATGCCCTCCCAAACTGTAATGATGTTATCGAAGATGAATCAGTTTTTGATGAAACCTATTTGCTCACTCCTAATGATCAGGGGAAGAAGATGTCTTAGTTTGAGAGCAAGCACTTTAGATATGATCTTGTAGGAGACATTGATTGACCTCCAATTGGTGATAAGCTCATGATCTCTTTCTTTGGGGATAAATTTAATATTTCCTTTATTAATGGAGGGCCCAAGTGAACCCCTCAACATGGCTTCAAGATAGACTTTGTGCAAATCTGGGCCAACGATATCCCAAAAAGTTTGGTAAAACTCACATGGGAAACCATCAACTCCTAGGGATTTATCTGAGGCCATGGAGAAGGCAACTTCCTTAAGATCATTGATGTCAAGAAGGCATTCACAAGCCACACGTTGAGCCTTAGAGAGTTTGCACGATGTGGCCAACAAAGACTTGAGCAAGGCTTCCTCCCTAGTAGGAGAATTGGGCTACACTATAAAAACTTTCTTATAATGCTCGACAAAAGCCCCTAAGATGTCAAGGAATTTGGCATGAATTTTAGACCCTGTTGTTATGTTTTTAATCTTATATGAAGTTTTTCTAGCACGTAAAAATGCAAAAAATTCTTTCAAAACTTTGTCACCCACTTTCAACCAATAAAGCTGAGCTCTAAATTGCAACCCTCTTGCTTGGTAAATCTCCTCAAGTTTAAGCTTGTGCTTCCACATGACAGTTTTAGCTTGGAGAGCAATATTGAAAGGGTTATTGTCTAGCTCCCTGGAGGCAAGCACATACACTTGGTATGAAGCTTCATACTCTCATTTACGGAATATGGTAGCTTGCTTCCCAAACAATCTAAGGAAAGTGGTGGTGCAAGTGATATCATCCTCCCACCACTCAATCCATCCTTCTTCTCCTAGAGGTCAAGCAACCAAATTATAGATTCTAAGAATATACTCTCTCATTATTTTATGAGAAAGATGCACCATGTTAAGATAGTATTGAGAAGAACACAGCCTAGCAGACATAGAATTCCTAGCCACCTGGAAAGAAATAGGTTGGTGGTCTGATAAAATCATGGTCTCACAAATTGCCACTGGCGGGCCTACTTTTCTAGAGATGTGGAAGAAATTTTTGTCTGTCGTGAGAACTCGATCCAATCTAATTAACACTAGGTCATCTCCTTGTGAAAGTTGGACCAGGTGAACCAAGCATGGTTCACTGTTCCAGCCATGGTTGGGATCATAAAAGCCAAGCTTATTTCTCATGTAAAACCAGGCTTCTCTCTCACCTACACACCAACACATCAAAGAGTGACCAACCTTGTCCTCTGGGGATTATACCATGTTGAAATCACCACAGAGTACCCAATAAGCATCGGGTAGGGAGTCAGTAAGCCATTACCAAAGCCTGATCTATCAATAGCATCATTAGAGGCGTAGATGTTGGTCATCCCCACAATGTGATTATCAAGGTCAAAAAGGACTCAAAGCACCCTTTGTGAGGGGTCAGTACCTCAAGAAATGACATGTGAGCCCAAATCTACGAAGAGAAGTGTGGCCACACCACCTCTGCCTGTCTCATGGGATGTGATAAAAGGCATAGCTGTGGGCCAGATGGTATGAAGAGCAGAGAACAACAAAAAGCAAAATTTATTTACCTCTTACAGGCAAAGCACATTTATCTTCTTAAAATGTTGACAACTATCCCATACTAGATATCTCCTAGTAGGTTTAGTAAGTCCATGTACATTCCATGAATAAATAAACATTCAACAATCATCAAGATACATGTCATCACTTCCATGACCAAGGGTCCAAAGTCGTTCATAAAAGATTTTGAAGTGCAGGCTACGTCCCCTATACAAAAGGTACGATGCTTGCCTTGAGTATAATCCTCTCAACCAAGAGGTGAGGGACTACAAGATCTCACAAGTAAGGCTTTCCTTTCGACCATAATGGTCCCATTCTCATCAATAGACACAAAATTTGTAGGGTTGCTAATGGCGGTATGAGAGGCAAACAAAAATCAGTTGCTTGAAGTGTCCCCCTTATATGAAGGAAGAAACAAAATCATAGCCTGAGGGGTTTTGATGGCAGCGGAAAGTTGGGTTTTGGTAGCAACTGTTGGGGATTGCTCAGATGAAGAGGGGTCAGCGAAATGTGGGGCAGTGACAATGGTTGAAAGCATGGCTGAGGAGTTAGAAATATTCATAAGTTTGTAAATGGCTATTTATGCCTTGGCATTATTCTTGCTATTATTTTGAGCCTTTTTGTTGGTGACCATCATCCAGTCGTCAGCCGAAGCAACCAAAGATTTGGGTTGGGGGATTAGCTTAGCTGAAGGTGCTTTATCAGAGAAATCTAGAGGGGGGACCATAAGAGGGCACTCCCAAATCATATGGTCAAGGGATTGACATCGGAAGTAGGTATTGGGTAAGTTTATGTAGTGAAACTTTTAGGTGAATCTATTATGAACTAATTGAGTCTTAATGGAGTCCTTGAGGTCCCTTGCTAGGTCGACCTCCACGTAAATTATCTTTTGTGGCCGTGGTGAGAAAAAATTGGGTTATTCATGATAGATAACCTTGCTAAGCATAAGGGCTAGTTGGTCAATGAAGCCCCAAAGGGGAAGGGGAAGACCAGGGAACTCCACCCATACTAGCACTTTGAGCTTGGCTTGCTCAGAGACTTGAAAATCAGTTACCCATTATGAAAAGACAACTAGAGAATTTCTAATGAACCATGGGCCATGGCTCAAAATTATCTTGCAATATTTAGGGTCACTAAAGCGAAAAAGAAAAAATCCCCAAGTAAGATTTTGGATACCCTTCAGTTTGACACCAACCCAGTGGTTGTAAAGCCACTGTTTGAGCAGGGTCTCAGGGGGGACTCTACCCACAAAATAAGAAATCAGAGAGCATGAAGCAAGAAGGTTGCATGCCTTATCAAATCCAAGGGCATCTATAATAATATCAAGAGAAGAATTAGGAGGGAGAGTTTCATTACCTCATCGTAAACTTTTGGGATGAATTTTCTCGCTTGCTTGGGTACCATGGTTCAATCCTCTAGTCGCTTCTGCATCAATAGATGTAGAGGGGGAGTGTGAGGCCATAAATAAAGGCCATTTCCCAAAGGAAAGAAAGGCTAGGTCACCTCAATAGTTAATACATACTATCCTACTTGGATCCTAAAGGATCGATAATATGACACCTGGGCAAGGCAAGGTAAGCAGAGTAATGGAGCCATGTCGAAACCCTAACAGAGCTCTTTCAACAAGAATTCTTATTTTCTCATATAATCATCCTTTAAAATTTACTTTGGTTGAGAAAGTTCTTACGGAAATAGAAAGATAAAAAGATAGAGATTTTTCAATAGTAGTTTTTGTTTTAAGTGTATTCTATTGATAAACATATTGGTGTGTATAAATATTAAAGTGTACCAATAGTTGTGCATGTAGTATCTAGTACTTGTTCAACGTTTACTCTATAAAATTAAAAGTAACCAGTCACATTTTGACAAATAAGACTCAGGTATTGATACTCTAATGCACAACTATTGGTACTCTAAAGGTTAAGTTTTGGTCATACGTTTAAAAAATGCATTTTATGACATCTCGTGATAAAATCGATTATATTGTAAAATGTATAATGAGTTAGACCTTAAAACCTTAGTTATACATTGTTAAGACAACATATTAAATCGATTAAATTTTTTGGAGTCCACTGTGATGTTATGGCATCTTAATTCGTCATCCAAAGTTACAGTGCATCACTACTGGGACCTTTCCCCTAAAAGGGAAGGAAATTAGGTTGCTAATTTTTTAGTCAAATGAGTATCTAATTGGCTTAACATCAAGTTTAATACTGGAGTTAATGAAGAAGACCCTATCTAAAATCTAAAGAGAGTATTTAATGAATCCGTTAATGCTAACTTAACTGCTTCTATAAATTTTTTTATCACCTTTTGTTTTTATTTAAAATTTCTTTATCTACGAGTTTATTGTAGGGGAGCAAGTGCTTATATATTGTTTTTAGGTTTGGGAGGATCTTCCTCTTGTTCCCATTATCTTTCTTCAATCCTTCTAATTCTTCTTGTTTTGGTTTCCCGAGGGATCTCTTTGAGACTAGTTGACCGTCTTTATAATATGGTGTTGTATTAATATATTTTTTTGCATTTAAAAAAAAAAACAAGTCGTCACCCTACCATATGTCAATAGCTATGATTTCAAATCAGACCCTCCCTCACATTACTAATTAAAATATCCAAACATGTCCACATTCATGTTTAACTATATATTCACAGTTAAATAATTTTACATTGGTTTTCGTATTGTCACTCTGTTTCTAAATTTGTGATAACATTCTCTCCCTATTCTCTCCCATGTCCACATTCTATAGATACATATGTCACTAAAAATATTTCATCAATATATATTTATATTTGATAACCACTTGCAAGACAAGCCATAAATAATTTTAAATTAGTTTTTGCACTCTTGTTTGGTTTTTAAATTTGTGATGACATGTCCCACATTTATTTTTTTTCATGTTGTCAAGTGTTATTCACATCCCATATGTTTTTCCATCTTATCACCCGATATTCACATGTGAACCATGAACTCACAATATGCATAATTTCTGCAAGGTTTATGTAATGATTTCTTTCCATTTTGTCTAACCCACATTAGGGGACACCTATTAACACTTCCCTAGGGTAGCACATGTGAACAATGGAACTTACAATTTTCATCAATCTCATAACATTAGCATATCACTTGAGATTTCAATAAGCCAAGAATATAGCAAAATATGAGGCTTTGATTCTATGTTTACATGTCACACGTACTTTAAATTTATTAAATCCATACAATATTACAAATATTTTCAAAATTTCATCAATCAAATCACAGGTACTTATTTAGTTAAGGAAGAGAACTTATTTCTATATCGATAGCTTTTCCACAGTTTAATTGTCTATTTCACTGACTTTTATATTGGAAACATTCTTAGAAACAATAATCGCTGACAAGATTTATCAGAGTCTTCTCAAGATTTACCGCATACACTCTGTAATAAAGCCGAACACAAAGATAGTAATAGAACACAGAAAATATTAAAAACATACTATATTATTATTGCACACATTATTCATTTGGGACTATTAAAAATTTATAGGACTTTTGATTCCTATAATAAGGGATTTCCAAATCCCTACAAACTCTCAAGTATTAACCTTCAATCTCCTAATAACTTACACGTACAATAATAATATACCAATAATAATATTATCGTAAGTATTACTTTACGATAACTAAACTCACACATTTTATATTTACTTCTCGGTAAATATCTAAACTCACACAATAATAATGTTACTAGATATTAATCTGTAACATTCACCCCCTTAACATTATTATTCCTAGTCACACCCCCTTAATCTGAACATGAAGATAACATCATCGTATACTGCATCTGAATTTATTACTGTGTGATTTTTTCAAGGATCACAAACTTGAAAAATGGTTTTTCCATGGCTAACCAAAAACTAATGATGGTTTTCCCATGGCTTACCAACAACCAATGATGGTTTATCCCATGGCTAACCACCAACCAAGTGGTTTTGCTGGTTTACCACAAACCATGTCATATATGCAAGTACATATTTAATTTCCATCATTTTCTAACTTAAAGGGATTACAAAAAAAAAAAATTTTTACTCAAACATGAATTGCACTATGTTCTTATTTAGCTACCACACAAAGCAAAAAAGTAAACACATTGCACACAACTAAAATAAAAGTCACCACATCATTGGTGCAACCCCATCATTGGTAACTGACAAGAGGTCATTGAAAGACCTCTGACCTCTTGTGTCTCCATCCTCTATTTGATAAAGCTGTTTCACTCAGTGGAAGTGTTGATGAAGCTTAGGTGCATGATTTTGTCGAGGATAAATCCCCCCATAACGCTGACACTTTTGATATTTGACTCAAGTCGTCAAGATTGCTAAAAAATGTGTCTTTATACAAACAATTGATTTTGATTTGACATATTTTGACTCATTTTTAACTTTGATAATTTTTGAAAATGATGAGCAAAATTTTTGACTCTAGACTCTGTACTGACTTTATTTAATAAAAGATAGAAATACATATTATTGACACAACAATGACTATAAACGAAATTAAATTTGTAATAACAATTTAATTACAAATCTATTTATTTAAAACTATAGAAAAAACCTTTGACAATTTATTGAAAATCCAATTACATATTGGATTTATATAAAACTAAAACAAAACCTATTAAGACTCAATAATAAAATGACTAAACACTTAAAAAATAAATAAACTTGATGCCAATGACACCAATAAAAAACTTTATATGACTCACCTTAACCTCATGCCATGAAACTAAAACTGATATAAAAAACAATATTTCTAAATTAGGTATGACTCACTAGTATGACGACTTACTCAAAAGAAATGCAAGGGCGACTGAGATGAAGGCAGTTGTATGGAGATTCATAGGTTGAGGCGACCATTATGGCACAAAAGACATCTCCAAATCTCTCAATGGATTGAGACATGCAATGATTCTTTGGTGCGTCTATGCAGTGAGTAATGGCAAGAATGGAGATGCACAGGTCAAAATAGATCTGTTCGATTGCATGAAGCATTGAGTGGTTGTTGAAATTATTTTTCATCATTGATAGAATTGAATGCATTGACTGATTCACAACTTTGAAGCAAAAAATTGAGGCATATATCTACGTAGTCAAATAGATGCATAGAGAGACCATGGTGGGAGGAGGACCAAATCTGCATTATAGTTTATTGCATAAGCTGAGTCATACCATGATTTCAATGGTGAGAAAAATATATTTTCGCAGGTCTATTGCATTGGCGATGAAAACGCTCACTATCCAATCATGTAGACGTCTGAAAAATTCTTTGAATATGTCACTGAAGGGGCTAAGTAAAATGTCCAAATTCTAACGCAGAAGGTTACCCTTAATTCAAGTACGTTAAAAAATTGCCAGATTACAGAATTGACAGATATGTATGGGGAGGTGAGCAGATCGTAGTATTATAAGCACAATTCACAGGAATTTATTTGATCACCATTGATGCCATCAGGTAGTGGAGAGTTAACAAGGTTGTACACTATTTGGAATATATAATCTTTAAGGATCTACTGATTTTAATTATCTCATAGCATTAATCAGATATGCACAAATATCACTCTCAAGGCAAACCTTATATGCTTACGAAATAACTCTTCAAAAGACTCTCATTTTGAATATCCCTCAAGACTCCATAACCAGGACAAACTTAATGCTACTTTGATATCACATGATAGGGTTTATCAGAGTCTTCTCAAGATCTACCTCATATACTCTGTAACAAAGCTGAACACAAAGACAGTAATAGAACACATGAAATATTAAAAACACACTATATTATTATTGCACACAGTATTCATCCGAGATATTACAAATATATAGGACTTCTGATTCCTATAATAAGGGATTTCCAAATCCCTACAAACTCTCAAGTATTAACCTCCAATCTCCTAATAACCTACCCATACAACAATAACATACCAATAATAATATAACAGTAAGTATTACTTTACGATAATTAAACTCACACATTTTATATTTACCTCTCGATAAATATCTAAAATCACACAATAATAATGTTAATAGATATTAATCTGTAACAATAGCCATGTTGATGCTATGGTTAGTTATTACTTCAATTATTCCTATTGACATCACAAGTGATCATGCCTTATTTACTATTAATATATTACAACAAATGACTATTTTGTTCCTAGTATTAGATGTGATTTAGGTATTCTCCATTAACAATGATATAGATATTCCAAAGTCATAGACCAACATTTACAATTTTTTAATCAAATGAGACTATCCCTAAATGCTTTACTAGAAATGAGAATAAAACATTGTGAAGAGACCTTATTCAGAATGTTATATTTGGTGGCACTCTTATCAAGAGGTCCTTCGACAATCATCTACTTAGATGCCTTGAGATATAAGAAGCTAAACTTTCCTTACAAGAGATTCGTGAAAGAGAATGTGGAAGCCATTTATGTATAAAAGTGATATCATAAAAATTAACATGAATGGGTTACAATTGACCTTCCATGGATCAAGAATGTAAATAATATGTAAAATTTTAAGAGAAATTCCAATGACATAGTAACTTGACACATTCACCATTTCAAGAGTTAGATCCTATTGTATCATATTTGGAACATAGAAACAATGAATATTACTTATAGTCATATTATAATTTTCAAAGATGTTAAGGGGTTCCAAAATATGAAAGAAAAACCAAAGGAAGAAACATAAAATGTGTATTTTGAATTAGAAGAGGGATAATTTGTGTTTGAATACGAAGTAATAGAAGAGGATGAACCATAATAGGAAGGATCTTAGACTCCAATCTTAAGATTAAATTAGAAGGAAAAAAGAAAGGTATGGTACCCTTGATTTCCATTCTGCATATGTTTTATTAATGTTATATGTTTTTGATTAAGATCCTAAGTCTGTGATGGAGTTCATAAATTCAAAAGGAAATAAATTCTATAAGAAGGCCATGGTTGAAGAAATGGAGTTCTTGGATAAAAATATGTGAATTACTTACTAGTATAAAGTTTGTTGGTTGCAAATAAAGGTTCAAGAATAAGCACAATGCATAAGGGAAAATGGAGAAGTATAAAGTTCTCTTGGTAGTAGAGGGATTTTTCCAAGTGGAGGGAATTGATTTTGGCAATTATTTTTCATGTTGTTAAGTTGAATTTTATGACCTTTTTTTTGCTATTATTGTTTCTTTCAATATTAAAGCAGAAAAGATGGATGTAAAGACAATATTTTTACATGGGAAGCTCGAGGAAGAGAAATGACCAAGTAGATTAAATCTCAATTGTCATCTTAGTTTGATATGAAGGATTTAGGTGCTCCAAAATTAATTTTTTCCATGGAAATTAAAAAAGAAATATTGGTTGACTCAAATGAAATATGCTGAGAAGATATTACATAGATTTAGAATGCAAGAATATAAACCTATGAGTACTCCCTTTCATATTGGTCAAAAATTATCTAAATGAACAATGTCCCTAGTCATAAAAAGAGTTTGAGGACATAACTCAAGTTCTTGTGCAAGTCTTGTTGGAAGCATCGTGTATGTTATGGTTTGTACTACACATAATATTTCTCATTGAGTGGAATTTATGAGCATATATATGTCTAATATAGGAAAGGAACATTGGAATTTTTTGATGAGGATCGTCATATATATGAGTGGTACTTCACAGTGTGCAATCTTCTACCAATAAAAACTGAGAAAGATAAAATTAGTAAACGTACAAAGTTTTTTTACTCATTTTATGATATAGATCTTGAATACCAAATATCTACAAGAAGTTATGTGTTTAACCTATTTAATAGAGTACTTAGTTGGATGAGCAAGAGGTATGCAGTAGGGCACTATCAACTATATAGAAGTTGAGTATATTACATCCACTTAGGTAAGTAAGCAAGTTGTATGGTTACATAAGTTATGTTCAAACATAAGTTTCTTACAAAAAGCAATGAGGATATATCGTGATGGTAAAAATGCAATATGTTTATCAAAGAACTCTTCTTATCATACTTAGTCAAAGCATATTGATTTATAGTACCATTTTATTAGATACATGGTTTAATAAAAGGTGTTATAAGAAACATTTTATACATGGAAAATGTTGAAACTACATAATTTTAATTTATAAAGTGTTTTTGATTCATTAATAAAGGTTATGAGTATTGAGAATTTTTCATGGCGAAGAAAATATATGAACATGAATGCCCTTAAATACTGAAATTATATATATTTGATTTTTTATGCAAAATATTGAACAAGTAAAATAATGTTTAATATATATTTTTTTACTTTTACACGTTTTTCAAAGTTATGAACAAAAGATACAACAATTTACAAAATGTATTTATGGTCTGTACTAATTATTGCTGACATAAAAAAATATTTGCATCAATTACAATGTGTACATAAAAAATTAAATTATATATAAGTTAGTGACTACGTTAGTAGGCTATGCATTGTGAATTTAAACCATACATGCGAAGAAGCGTATAGACCATAAAATTTTAAAGGTCGTACAAAACAATTTCAAAGATCATTTAAATCAATTTCAAAAGTCAATCATGCAAATTAGTTTCAAAGGTGAGGGAAATCAAATTTGAATTGGTTCGAGAATAAATATGTAAATTACCATCTTTGATATTGGTGTAGCATATAAAGAGCTGTTAAAAACTTTTGTCAGTATGTAGAGCATTCAATAAATTATTTAATGGTAATTATTCCATATATTTGAGATTTCAAAATTAAATAGCTTAAAAGTTAATGTGTAGTAATTTTTTTAGTCTGATTTGTGAGGGCTATCAGTTATTGACTAATAGACATAGTCAATATATTGTCCTTTCCAGATGTAATCACATTTTTAAGATATTGGTTTTTCTAATTGTAACCATCAAATACAAAAAATTAAAAAAATAGTTGTATAAAAAATGTTTTACGATGTAAAATCACATATCTAACATAATACAATAAACAATTTTAATACACAGATCAATGTAAAAATATAGAAACTTTCTAGTTGAGCATACCTTGCAGAATACTTCAATTCAACTTAAAATTAATTATGTTGCAATACAACTGAAATATATATGAAACTTTTTTGTGTATTTGATAATATGACTCCCAGTATAACATATGACTGCAGAAACACTATGATCTTTAAGTTCTATAGTTGCTATGACTTTGAATGCTACAAGAGTGTAGTGTTCATATGTATTTAAACTTTGAAGGCGTATAATAAAATATGAAATCACAAAATAGTATGTAAATGCTAATCTACCCAGTACTAGAAAATCTATGATTCAAAATGTTAGCGAAATACAAAAAAAAAATCTTTCCAAAAATATAAAGGAAGAGGAGAAACGTAACAAGATGGACAATTTTGTCCGTATTTAGATTGTCTCCAAAGAATATTAAAATGAATGGATGAAATTTGCAATGGGAAATTATAAACAGGGGATGATAATTTATATTTGTAAAACTTTTCTATTCGTCTTGATAAGTATGAAATTAAATTATTGTGTGTACACCAATTAACTAATAAATTGATTAATTGGTGTACAATTAAATTGTTATAATTATATACATATTAATTAGAATCATTATTATAAAATTATTAATTTCAGACAAATAAATATTTTAAAATATTCTATATATATTTCCTATTTATTATTTTTCATAATTTATTTTTATTTTTATAAATAAAAAATAAATTTAAAAATACCTCTTAGTCATTGTTGTTTAGTTGAAAGAGTTTAATTTACGAGTCCGATGTTCGCTTACTCATATTGTAAATCTACTTCATATTTACTTCGAAACATGGATTGAGAGGTCGACATTCCTAGATGCAAGTGCTCCAAGATTATACTCAATCAATATATATATATATATATATATATATATATATATATATATATATATATATATATATATAATTTTTAATTTTTTTTCAAGACAAACAATTAAAAAAATGAAAAGAAATCCAAAAAAATTAAGAGAGAGACCCCATGCTTAACTTGCACATTTGAGGCAACCGCTAGTTACTTTTGAAATGCAAGTCTAGAAGGGCTAGGAATTAGAAAAGGATGGTTTTGATGTCTGGAAACTGCATAAAAGAAACTCTAGAGAAGTAGTTCACTCATAATTTGATGTTGTCAGTGGTCTCAATCGATTTGAATGACATGATGGGTTGTTGTAATTGTAGTACATTCCTCAAAAAATATGGTTCATGGATGATAGGTGGTAGGGGTTAAATTTGACGGTCACCCTTGCCCGTCAAGAAATTTTTTTGTGACGGTTTTTAAATTAATATCACTTTGCACGTAACGTTCATTTATCATTTTTGACTTTCATAATTTTATATAGAAATTAATTAAACTTATTGTTCATGTGATGGGGAACCTTGAACAACTCTCCAGATGGATATATAGGCTAGGGGCAACTAGGCTATATAGACTCAGGACTTGGGACCCTGTATATAGATATGCGTGCCCCCCCACCCCATAGATAGATTATTAGTATGGAGGGATTGACCTGCGCTCCACATATACATAGATAGTCTCTGGCAATCGAAACTGCACTACACTACATCTGGGTTCGATTATTCTAGAGATGACTAACAACTGGTATATCACCTGGTTGCCTAGTCTAGTCATATCTATCTCTCCTCTGTTTCTCACCCTCCATCACATCAATGTCTACAGTGAAAAATATAATGCCCAATGAAGAATTCAAAAACCCCACATCCTCAATTTTCTCCAGCAGATGAAAATACAGGTCTTGAAATTAAGTAGTCAGAAACATCAATTGATAGAAATGAAACCATAAGAAAACTTACAAAGCAATACCATTCATCCACAACAATCATCGACTAAGCCTATGAATTCACTGTGGAAAATATAATGCAATAAAGGATTTAAAAACACCACATACTCAATTTTCAGCAGCAAATGTAAGTATAGTTATTCCAATTAAACAGTCCAAAACATCATCTGCCAAAGTGAAAATCTGGTGAATCTCAAAAAGTAACACCCTTCTTCCACAATAATAACAGAATAAATGTATTTGTTATACAGCTACACATGAGACACACCAGCCGGCCCGCAGTGATTTTTTTCCATTTATGTCATTTCACGATGAGGACAGAGTAGTATTAATCAAATTCTCTGCCTCTCAAGCCATCAAACATTCACAGTTTCTAGAACCAAAGAACCCAAGGACAAGTAAATTAATTTTATTGTTTAAATTACCACATCAATATTGATAGAGAGAAAATGTAATATTGAAATTATTAGTAATGTTTACAAATAATTATAAAGGTTAATTTAGTTGAATAAAGTCCATACAATAAGTCAAAAAAATGCTGAATTGTTGTTAGATAATTAATAATAAATTCAAAATAAAATCAGAAAAATCTGTAACATCAATAATTATAACATTATTTGAAAAAAATGGTTTATAAACTTTCCAGAAGTTGTTATATAAAGTTGAGAAAATACCAATGTTCAATTTAAGAATAATCTCTTTGTATTTATTATAAACTAATGAATCAATTTAAAAACAAATTCCCCAAGCTGTGTTTTGAAATAATAAGTTTTGATTCTAACATTCTTCAATATGGTTGTAATGGGTTTCTGATTGCAGGGGTACTAGACATTCATTTGAAATGGCTAAATTGGAGAAATTACATTCCAGTGATGTGCAGTTGCTTATCTTTCTTGTGTATTTCTGGTTGAGTATACCTTGTGTAGTCATCCCTCCAAGCCATTGGATGATTATTTTTATTCACGAGGAAACAAAACATTGGCACATGATATGTGTGGAGATGGAAAAGAATTCAGATGTATTAATAGGTCTTTGTGCACTTGTTTCAATCCAAGTCCATATGTGAATATCAGTGTGAGTACAGAGGGTCCCCTTGCAGATGAGCAGAACATCATAGTGACTGTGAGTGGAGTGAAACATCCAACAACCCATGACTGGGTTGCCCTTATTTCCCCTTCCACTGCAGAGTAAGAATCATGTTTTTGTTTTTCCTTTCACCGCTGAGATTGTTTAAGTATTTACAGTGCCATTGATCTATTTTTGATTAAAAAAAGAATCAATTATTTTTAATTGTTTTTTTTCATCTATTATAACTTAGTCATAAGATGGATCCATTCAGCTGATAAGCAACAAGCACAAATAGGACCTTTGAACACAAGTAATGGTCTTTAAAAAACTTAAGAACAAATTATAGTTAACAGTATGAAATTCATAGCCATAGTCATAATTTTGTAAATATATTCAATGCCATAGTCACAATTTTGCAAATATATTTAATACTTGACTATTTCAACTCAATCTTTCATATGGTAGATCTATGAATGCACTAAAAATCCTACAACATACTCTTTGAGACCATCAACAGAAAATCAAGATATTCTAAATGTTATTTGAGAGAAGATTCTTGGTGAAGTAAACTCAAAATACATGTTGGAAATATGATATGAGGATAACCTTAGCTATAGAATACAACTCTAGAATGGATTTGCCTTTTGCACTAATTCCATCTTTACAAAAAAATTTAATGTATATCTTCAAAAAATTCAAATGTATATCTTCAAAAAAATCAAACGTATATCCACCAATTTTGACTTGAAAAAACACTATTAAAAAAGTAGTGTAAGCAAAAAATTGAGTGTTCATTGGCTCATATGAAATACAATACCATTATAAATATGTTCACATAGAACATTCTAAGATATTTTAAATCCTTCTTTGTTTGACATCTTTCCAAATTTCATAAACCCTGTCCCAGTCCACCATTGATATATCAAGACCTATCAATGAAACTCGCATCAAGGCATCCAATGTATCCAATGAGAGTTTTGTTCTCCGTATATCTTTTATTATATTTTGTCTTGAAAATCCTCTCTCACATGCTGATGTACTTTTCATGATGGTAAGTATTGCTTGCCATAGTCTTGTCATATTTGGAAAGCTTGTATGTGAATTTATAACACAAAAACCCCTCCAAGGTTCCTTCATGTGGAATCCTTCACAACTAAAGCGAAGAGTATCAACAAAATTATAAAAATCTTTTAAACAACCTTCAAAATCAAAGAAAGCTTTTTCTCCCTCACATAAAGTATGTTGCAAGTGTTCAAAATTTTTAAGAAGCCACCACTTTGAATTTTCTTCTCTAGTATGTGCATTCTCTGAATAATGACAAGCGCTGAACAACATTATAGAATTGAAAAATGAAAGATCTGGGAATCTTTCATTTAAACAATCTATAAGTTTTTGAACATATTCTTTAGCAAGTTTTTTGCAGCTCTCTAATGAACCATCAATGTAAGGCTTCATTCTTTGTTTTGGTGGATCAACATAATCATCACACACATTTGAAATTGCCACAAATTGTAATTCATGCCTATGAATGTGTCCATCTTGATCAATTATCTCTAAATAACTATATTTAGAGCTCTCTAAAAATTTAGACAAGTAACTTGTACCTTTGCAAAAGTGTTGGACCTTAGAAACCACCTGCTTAAAGTTTGTATAGTAGAATCTATGGCTGCCCCTAAAGATGTGACATCCACATTCTCTTCTTGAAATTTTTTATTCAACTTGTTTAGTTCACACAATATATCTGCAAGCATATGCAAGAAAAATTGTAATGAGAAGATCTTAGCCTTATCATACTATGAGTCTCTCTTCTCACTTTTCCATAAAGTCAACAATGCAAACATCAACACAATAAGTCTTTCAATAACTTGTCCTCTTGAGAGCCATCTAACTCCATGAATTTGAAGAGCTTGAAGTGTTTCAAGTTGCATGAGTTCTTGAAGAGAAATAAGTTCATTATGTCTTTTAGTAGAATTTGGGACCCAAGAATATACCTTATTTGCCAAATTTTCAACAAACATCAACTCAAGAAAAAATTTAGCAGCATCTGATGCAGCTAAAGCCTCACAATGAGCAATGCAATGAATACTCATAAGATTGTGTACATCTTTTTTTAAAAGAGTAACGAATCCATTTTCACTCCCCACCATTGATGAAGCACCATCTGTAGAAACTGCTATCAATCTTTTATTTGAAAGACCCCTTTCTTTCATCAAAACACATATTACCTCATAGATTGTTTTCCCTTTTCCATCACACACATTTATGAACTTTAGAAATTGTGAAATAGGTGGCCCCAACCCTTTTGAGTCTAGAAAAGTAGCATAAACCACAAGGTGTTTATCTAAGCTTCAATCTGTACTTTCATCCAACATCAAAGAGAACAATGGACTATCTAGCATTTTTGCACTTTGTTTCTCTTCAAGATACTTAGATATGGAAAAAAGAAAATTATTTGCAGCCATATGATTTATAGTCCTTACTTTTCGGCATGTTTGGTGTTTCTAAATACATTTCAAGAGAGCAAAGGGACTCATATTTTGAGAGAGGCAAGTCTTCTTGCACAACCCAATAAACTAATTTCATAGCTGTGATGATTTTTTCCTTATTAGTATCATCAATGTTTGCAATGTGTTCTGGAATTGATTTTGCTTTCCCTTTATTTCCACATATCCATTTTGCTTGTGAAAGTTTATGGATTTTTGAATTTGCATGAGTAACTATTGCATCATGTTGCAAAGTAGTACAACCAGTTCTAGTGCCCCATGGTCCCATAGATTTGTGTGCTTCACAATATATGCATTTCATAACTGTTTTCCGTTCATGCATTGCACATCTTAACCACTTAAATTTAACTTTCCATTCATCTCTAAACACTCTTTTTACTCTAGGCCTTTTTTAGTTTTTTGTTGAAGCTTCCCCCTCTTCAAATTCTTCACCATACTCATCATTACACCCTAATATATTAAAGTCTTCATTTAAATCACAATTGTGATCCTCTTGCAATGAAGCTCTTGATGTTCTAGACCATGGGAAAAACTTTCTAATTGAAGATTGATTTTTTTGTACTTTGAGACATTTTAAATTATATACCACCTGTACAAACCAAATAACAAAATTAATAAGATATAAATATTAAATGTAATTATATAAAATTAAATGTAAATTTTATTTAATACAATAAAGCCCTAATGATTATAGTTAAAATTATTTATTTCAGAATATAAATAATTTTCAAATGTCATTTTTTAATATTGTATAGATGATGATTATTTGTTTTAAATTCATTTATACATATTAATAAAATATTGTTAATTTTATTAATATTAATTAAATTTTATATTACAATTTTAGTTTTTTTATTTTATTAATATTAATTAAATATTTGGGTTATAATTTTGGTTTAAATTCATTTATACATATTAATGAAATATTGTTGATTTCATTAATATTAATTATATTTGTATTATAATTTCAATTTATGATTTTGTTAATATTAATTGAATATTTTTCATTTTATACATATTAATGAAATATCGTTAATTATTCTCGATTATTAATAATTATCAATTTATATTTATTAATAGAATATAATGATTCTTAATTAATTTATACATATTAATAAAATATTATTAATTATTATTATGGTTTTTAATTAAATTAAAAATTACTATAATTTCATTATATATTTTCATTATCATGATTTTTGGATTGAAAGTTTCCATTTTATTAATTATAAAAATAAATACATTTAAAAGCTATTAAAAATAAATACACCTAGAACTTAGAAGCTATTATATTAAAATCTAAAATGTAACAAAACAAACCTCTAAAGTTTATAGCAAAAGCCATTTCCACACCCATCCATAATAAGTGTACACTTTCTTCAGATTTTTCAAAATTATATATAACTGGGTTAATATAAAGCAAATGCATAGCAAGGTGGAATTTGTTCACTTTGAATTATAACCAAAATATTTGTAATTATTGAAGAATGGGCAAACAAAATGCATTTAAAACAAAAAATGTAGAGTAGCACAAGGTGCAACCCTACTAATTTTGTTGTTCAGAGTGGCCAACAGGGGTTAACACGCTGAAGATAGTGTTGGGGAATTTAGAGAGCTAGATTAACATAATAGGACAAAGACAATGATGAATCGTGGTGATCTTGGTCAGTGATACACTGATAGTGGTTTTGCAAAACTCAATGTGATCTTTCATTAACATTTAAAATAGATATACAATATTTAAAAATGTAATTTCACATACCTCCAAGGCTCCAAGGTCCCCCCAATTTACACCAGCAGCAACCCCGGGAATCTGCCCTCAAATTTCTCAGTGACTAGAGTCAATCTCCTCGCCCAGGTCCCTGTTGTTGTTGATGATGGAAAATTGACAGAAAAAGCCAATGCAAAAACTCAAATACGTACTAGGATACTTTTGCGGTGCTACCTTATTCTGTCTGAGTGCCGCGGCCCATATATTCTCAGTGAGCCGCTCAATATTTAACCCAGGGGTCAAATTCTCACACATAGGCTGCAGGGTCAATATTTCTCAATATTTCATTAATACCAGGGGTCATATTCTCACACGCAGGCTGCACGTTGTAGGTTGCAACAACATCACACTGGGGATTTGGGGGAAATTGGAATTTGAAAATTGGAATGAGCAATACCATGGTCCATCAGATTCACGATTCACCAAATTACCAACCCTCTTCAACCACCACGGCAATTCATCAATGTTGAGCCCTGTTAATGAATTAAAATTTAGAAGATTTAACATTTTTAGACTACGGTATATGGTGCCGGTGAAGATTTAAAATATTTAACGTATTATGGTGCCAAACTGCCAGTTACCACTTGCCACTGCCGATGCAACGTGCTCTTCTAATAAATTTAGAAGATTTAATTATTAATGTTATGGGATTAGGGATTCAGAGTCTAACTTGGGAGTCGGGAGCCCGAAGGCTAGAGCTGCGGAGCATATAAGCTTATCCTTTTATAAAACTAGAACGGGTGTTTTTTAAATGTGAACGTCAAAATGACATTCTTTTAAAAAAATCCCCGTCCTTCATTACGGTTAAAAAAAAAAATTGGAAATATTTTACAGTTAAAATGGTAAAAAACGTTTAACGTTTAAACGGGGGTCAAATTTAACCCCTTTTACGTGGTGCGATTAATTCGGGTCACTGTTGATTTGCTGTTCAATGAATTCCGGTCACAGTTGACCGACGGTCCAATGAATTTGGTGTTTCTGATTTATATGTGGAGTGTAAGACTCATTCAAAATATGTGGTGCCGCACAGAGGGGAAGAGGCGTGTCAGACTCATTTCAAAATATGTGGTGCAACGAATTTGTCACTTTAACGTGGCAGACTAAACGTTTCCAGTTAATGCAGTTATGATGGCATGGACAGACAAAGTCGCCTGAATTTAGGGATCATGATGAATTTCGTGGCATAAACAGAGAAGTGCTGTGTTCCCTAGATTGAATAGTCTGTAGGACCATCGATTATATGGATTGCTTCAACTGTTTAAAGATATTTATGATTCGAAGTATTTTTCACAAAGTTGCTTTATCATTTATTGAATTAGGTTAGAATCTCTTTTAATTTTTTTCTTCAAATATATTTATCATGTGATCAATTTTTAAATTTTTAATATATTTAGTTCGTATGTTTGTATATAGATGATGCTCAAGAATAAAATGTTCTTTTATTTTAATTGTTCTTATAGTACAAAAAACATAAACCTTCTCATCTACCTGTTCTGCTCTTTTAGAGTTGTCCCCCTGCCTATCTCAAATCGGAGTTTATAAGAGCTAGTTTCTAATTGAGTAATGAGGATATTTTCCCTCCAACTAATTTCAACCCTTATATATGCTTTTTCATTATGCTCGTAAGTCGAGTTAAACATTGAAACATAGTGTTGACTTTTCTTGCTTGTCCCCTTCCTCCACATTACCATTTTGAATTTTTTATTCACATAAATTTTTATCTTTGTTACAATTTAGGTATACAGTGAGGATAATATCCCATTTATTCATCCACTTATGACACTGTTTCATCTAAGTGTTCTTCCTCCTATGCAACTCTTATTCTCTTGCTATCTTAGGCCATTTGTCGGTCTTCCTACTTTCTATATTTTTTAAGTAACATAATAGTCTGGTCATAGTGGTTGACTCTAAAGGAAAAGTGCATATTTCGGCAAGAAGATTTCATATGGGACTGAGTCCTTAATTTTGAAATTGTTTGTGATTAGATGATTTTGAATCTTTTCTATTTTCCTCCATTTCAAACTCGTTGTTCCACTAGCCACATCTCATAACAATATAATACTACTGATGTGATAAGTAACTCGAATAAGAACTAGTGGTCTTCTAATCCCATAACTCGACATTCCTGCATCAATTTTCAAGTGTATAAAAATCTTTTTAGCCACCTTGTATTCTTTTCATCCTACAAGTATCTCATCTAAGCTTGGTGTGAAAGTCAAGGCCAAGATACTTGTATTCTGACAACACTTCAAAAGACCCTTATGTATACTAAAATTCGAGGTGTTGTTCCTTCATTTTTACTGAGAAAATCATAATTTTGATTTTCTTGATGTTTACCTACATCATTATTTCTTTACAAAAAAGATCTAGAGCTCGAAGATGGTATCTTAAAGCTTAGATTGTCTCTACTATTAGAATAGGTCACCAGTGTAAACCAAAATTTTCACCACGTAATTGACTAAGTAGAACCCCTCCCCTTCAGATTTATTTATCCAATCCTTTATCTTATCAATGTAAAGCCCAAATAAAGTCAAGGATAGAGGAAGCATTGTTTGATGCCTATATCACTACTGAAACATTCAGACAATCCTACATGCATTTTGATTTTAGTCTTGACTTGCTCATATAATATGTGAACTACTGCTCTGTAGTGTGTTCGGACCTCTAGCTCCTTCATTCTGATGTATAATTTTCTCCTTAGTACTATGTCAAATTCCTTTTTTATTTATGCTTTCAAATATTGCAATCGATTTAAATGACATGGTGGGTTGTTGTAAATGTTCTACCTTCCCCCAATAAATAATAAATACAGGTCAAGAATGATCAATGGGGCCATGAATTTGGGTCAAAAATTTGATTGTTGTTGGCAAATATTAATATTTTACATGGTAAACAAATTATTTGTGGGAGTTTAGATATACTGATAGTCCAAGTTGGTATATTATCTTTTCATATGTCTTATTGCTTTGCATGTCTAGACATGTGACAACACGTTACAAAAATAGGGAAATTTTTTTAACATGAGTTGCGAGTTGTGAGATTCTAATTCTTGAATCTTTTATACTTGTTTCCTTTACATTCTTTATAAATTATTTTACTTCTCATTTCTATGTTGTGTTCTTTCAAAAATAAAATAAAATAGTTAATTTAAAATTTGTTATAGTGCAGTCTTCATTGAAAGTAAAAAGAGGCATTGTAAGACTATCAGTGTCAATGTCAGGGTATGTGTTTGATATTAATGTGACATCTCATGGTGATAGTTTCCTGTGTGGACATCAATAACGAAAAGATAAAGAAAATAAGTACCATAAAGTGGGACTTGCAACATTATCATTACCATGAACAAGTGTATGCTTGTGTATATAAAAAAATGGTTCTCTTTGATAAGCTTAAGACTTTGCTTACTATTGATAAAACCCTATAGGCCCCGAGTGACAACATTGGTATGTATGGTATATACAATCCATCAGTTGGACAACATCATTGCTAATATAGCCAATATATCATTTTAATAATAAATGTGTAACAACAACATAATAAAATAAGATTGTATATATTTTTAAGATTTTGTTTTTTGAACTATTGGTTTATGGGTTTACCATGTTTAAATAAATGAATTTTGACATTTTGAGTATAATATATATATTCATCTTCACGGAGAGAAGATAAAATTATTAAAATATCTTATATATCTTCACTTAATATTATATATTGAGTGAGTTACAATTAACATATCAATTACACATATACTCACACTGATATTATATTACAATCTAATATCACTCGATGATGTATTAATAATAAAATACTTAACAATTTTTTTGTAGTCTTGATTTTAAGAGGAAAAATATTTGTAGCAGACGCTGCTAAAGAATCAACAATTATATTTTTTTTCTCTAGGAATATACTAAAGGCCTCAAATAATTCTATTAACTCTCAAGATTTGTGTTTATATTTATTTAAATATAAAATATTATAATGAAATTAGTTTCTTAGCTAATTGACTAGTTATGGTTCTCCAATCATTCATAATTATCTGACATCATGTTTCAAATAAAATTGCAAGCCAAAAATTAGAACTTCATATTCAACAAGATTGTTAGTATAGGGAAACTGTAAACAATAAAGAACAAGATATTGCTCAGCCCACTTGGTCAAGCAGTAAAATAATTGTACCAGACCCATGTTTGAAATGAAGACCATCAAAGTGTAAAGTCCAAAATCCAATTGAATGAAGCATGTTATCTTCATTGTTTCCATTGAGTTTGGTAGTAAGGGTATAAATACCTATGTTAGAAGAGATGGAATTTACCCTTTTATTTTGTTACATCTCGATTCCTCGCTAAGCCAACTTACTTGATTCCACATTTCTTTTTTTCATGTTGTCAAGTGTTATTCACATCCCATATGTTTTTCCATGTTATCACCCAAAATTCACATGAGAACCATGAACTCACATTATACATAACTTCTACAAGGTTTACGAAATGATTTATTTCTATTTTATCTAACCGATATTAAGGGACACCTATTAACACTTCCCTAGGGTGTCATATGTGAACAATGAAACTTACAGTTTTTTTCAATCTTATAACATTAGTATATCGCTTGAGATTTCAATATGCCAACAATATAACAAAATATGAGGCTTTGATTCTAGATTTACATGCCACATGTGATTTAAATATTAAATCCATACAATATTACAATAATTCCCAAATTTTTATCAATCAAGTCATAGGTACTTACCCAGCTAAAAAGAGAACTTATTTCCATATCGATAGTTTTTCCACAGTTTGATTATTTGCTTCACTGATTTTTATATTGGAAACATTCTTGGAAACAACAATAGCCATGTTGATGCTATGGTTAATGTTACTTCAATTATTCCTGTTGACATCACAGGGGATCATGCCTTATTTACTATTAATATATTACAACAAATGACTATTTTGTTCCCAGTATTATATGTGATTTAGGTATTTTCCATTACCAATGAGATAGATATTCCAGAGTCATATACCAACATTTACAAATTTTTATCAAATGAGACTATCCCTAAATGTTTTACTAGAAATGAGAATAAAACATTGTGAAGAGACATTATTCAAAATGTTATAACTGGTGGCACTCTTATCAAGAGGTCCTTCGACAACCATCTACTTAGATGCCTTGGGATATAAGAAACTAAGCTTTCCTTACAAGATATTCGTGAAAGAGAACGTGAAAGCCATTTATGTATAAAAATGATGTCATAAAAATTAACATGAATGGGTTACAATTGACCTTCCATGGATCAAGAATGTAAATACTATGTAAAATTTTAAGAGAAATTCCAATGACATAACAACTTGACACATTCACCATTTTAAGAGTTAGATCCTATTGTATCATCTTTGGAACATAGAAACAAAGAATATTACTTATAGTCAGAATATAATCTTCAAAGAGGTTAAGGGGGTTCCAAAGTATGAAGAAAAACCAAAGGAAGAACTAGAAAATGTGTATTTTGAATTAGAAGATGGATAATTTGTGTTTGAATACGAAGAAGATGGACCATAATAGGAAGGATCTTAGAATCCAATCTTAAGATAAAATTAGAAGGAATAAAGAAAGGTATAGTACCCTTGATTTCCATTCTGCATATATTTTATTAATGTTAGATGTTATTGATTAAGATCCTAAGTCTGTGATGGAGTTCATTGATTCAAAGGGAAATAAATTCTATAAGAACCATGGTTGAAGAAATGGAGTTCTTGGATAAAAATATGTGAATTACCTACTAGTATAAAGTTTGTTGGTTGCAAATAGAGGTTCAAGAATAAGCACAATGCATAAGGGAAAATGGAGAAGTATAAAGTTCTCTTGGTAGTAGAGGGATTTTTCCAAGTGGAGGGAATTGATTTTGTGATTGTTTTTCATGTTGTTAAATTGAATTTTACGATTTTTTTTTGCTATTATTGTTTCTTTCAATATTAAAGTAGAAAATAAGGATGCAAATAGAACATTTTTACATGGGAAGCTCGAGGAAGAGAAATGGTCAAGTAGATTAAATCTCAATTGTAATCATAGTTTGATATGAAGGATTTAGGTGCTCCAAAATTAATTTTTTCCATGGAAATTAAAAAAGAAATATTGGTTGACTCAAATGAAATATGTTGAGAAGATATTACATAGATTTACAATGCAAGAATATAAACCTATGAGTACTCCCTTTCATATTGGTCAAAAATTATCTAAATGAACAATGTCCCTAGTCATAAAAAGAGTTTGAAGACATAACTCAAGTTCTTGTGCAAGTCTTGTTGGAAGCCTCGTGTATGTTATGATTTGTACTAAACCTAATATTTATCATGGAGTGGAATTTATGAGCATATATATGTCCAATATAGGAAAGGAACATTGGAATTTTTTGATGAGGATCGTCATATATATGAGTGGTACTTCACAGTGTGCAATCTTCTACCAATAAAAACCTAGAAAGAATAAATTAGTAAACATACAAAGTTTTTTTACTCATACTGTGCTATAGATCTTGACTACCAAATATCTAGAAGAGGTTATGTGTTTAACCTATTTACTGGACTACTCAGTTGGATGAGCAAGAGGTATGCATTAGGGCAATACAAACTATATAGAAGTTGAGAATATTGCATCAACTTAGGTAAATAAGCACGTTGTATGGTTACATAAGTTATGTTCAAACATAAGTTTCTTACAAAAAGCAATGAGAATATATTGTGATGGTCAAAATGCAATATGTTTATCAAAGAAATCCTCTTATCATAGTTAGTCAAAGCATATTGATTTATAGTACCATTTTATTAGATACATGGTTTAATAAAAGGTATTGTAAGAAACATTTTATATATGGAAATTGTTGAAACCTACATAATTTTAATTTATAAAATGTTTTTGATTCATCGATAAAGGTTATGAGTATTGAGAATTTTTCATGTCGGAGAAAATATATAAGCATGGATACCCGTAGATACTAAAATTATGTATATTTGATTCCTTATGCAAAGTATTGAACAAGTAGAATAATGGTTAATATATATTTTTTACCTTACATATTTTTCAAAGTTATGAACAAAAAATACAATAATTTACAAAATGTATTTATGATCTGTAATAATTATTGCTGACATAAAAATATATTTGCATCAATTATGCTGTGTACACAAAAAATTAAATTATATATTAATTAGTGACTATGTTAGTAGGCTATGCATTATGAATTTAAACCATACATGCCAAGAAGCTTATAGACCATAAAATTTTAAAGGTCATACAAAACAATTTCAAAGATCATTTAAAAAGATCATTTAAATCAATTTCAATATTCAATCATGCAAATCAGTTTCAAAGGTCATGGAAATCAAATTTGAATTGGTTCGAGAATAAATATGTAAATTACCATCTTTGATATTCGTGTATCATATAAACAGCTATTAAATTTTTTTGTCGGTATGTAAAGCATTCAATACATTATTTAATGGTAATTATTCCATATAGTTTTCAAAATTAAATAGCTTAAAAGTTAAAAAATATAAGACAATTCTTAGAATGTGTAGTAATTTTTTTAGTCTGATTTGTGAGGGCTATCAGTTATTGACTAATAGACATAGTCAACATATTGTCTTTTCCAGATGTAATCACATTTTTAAGATATTGGTCTTTCCAATTGTAACCATCAAATACAAAAATCTAAGAAAATAGTTGCATAAAAAATGTTTTACGATGTAAAATTACATATCTAACATAATACAATAAACAATTTCAATACACAGATCAATGTAAAAATATAGAAACTTTCTAGTTGAGCATATTTTGGAAAATACCTCATTCAACTTAAAATTAATTATGTTGCAATACAACTGAAATACATATGAAACTTTTTTTTGTGTTACAACATATGACTGTAAAGACACTATGATCTTTAAGTTCTATAGTTGCTATTACGTCGAATGCTACAAGAGTGTAGTGCTCAGATGTATTTAAACTTTGAAGGTGTATAATAAAATATGAAATCACAAAATAATATGTAAATGATAATCTTCCCAGTACTACGATTCAAAATGTTAGCAAAATAAAAAAAAATCTTGCCAAAAATATAAAGGAAGAGGAGAAACGTAACAAGATGGATAATTTTGTCCATATTTAAATTGTCTCCAAAGAATATTAAGATGAATGGATGAAATTTGCAATGGGAAATTATAAACAGGGGATGATAATTTATATTTGTAAAACTTTTCTATTCATCTTGATAAGTAAGAAATAAAATTATTGTGTGTACACCAATTAACTAATAAATTGATTAATTGGTGTACAATTAAATTATTATAATTATATACATATTAATTAGAATAATTATTAATCTCAGAGCAATAAATATTTTAAAATATTTTGATATATATATTTTATTTATTATTTTTTATAATTTTTTTAAATTTTTATAAATAATAAATAAATTCAAAAATACTTTTAGTCGTCACTGTTTCGTTGAAAGAATTTAGTTTACGAATCGGATATTCACTTGCTCATATTATAGATCTGCTACATGTTTATTTCAAAATATAAATTAAGAAATCGACATTCATAAATGCAAATGCTCCAAAATTAAACTATATATATATAAATAAATTTTAATTTCTTTTTTTAAGACAAACAATTAAAAAAAAAAGAAAAGAAATCCAAAAAATTAAGAGAGACCCCATCCTTAACTTGCACATTTGAGGCACCTGCTAGTTACTTTTGAAATGCAAGTGTAGAAGGGCTAGGAATTAGAAAAGGATGATTTTGATGTGTGATTGCATTCACAGAATTTTCAACTACATCCCAATGTCTAGAAACTGCAGAAAAGAAACTTTAGAGAAGTGGTTCGCTCATAATTTGATGCTGTCAGCAGTGTCAATCGATTTGAATGACATGGTGGGTTGTCGTAATTGTAGAACATTCCTCAAAAAATATGGTTCATGGATGACAGGTGGTGTGATTAATTCGGGTCACTGTTGATTGCGGTGCAATGAATTATGACGAGATGCATTACATGAACAGTCAAAGTCGCTTGAATTCAACGATCATGATGGAATTTCGTGGCATGAACACAGAAGTGCTGTGTTCATCAGATTGAATAGTCTGTAAGATAATATCGATTATTTTAATTACTCAAAGATATTTAGGATTCGAGATATTTTTAGTCTTTGTTTTACAAGAAATTATAAGAATTGATTGAAAAAATCATTTTTATTCATTTGATCAATAAAATGTAAGTTTTTTTTAATGCATTCTTAAGTTTAAAATCAAATATTAAAAAATATTCCACACATGTTCTCATGAATATTTTATTTACATTTTTAAAATCATATAACAAAAAAACAAATGTCTATGAATTTATATATCATCATCATTTCCACGCATTTATATATCATCATTATTTTTTCTAAAAATATCGCACCTTTTTTCATTTTTGTTTTTAATTTAATTGACATTTTTTTTTTTGATGTTCTCTTAATAATTTTTTTTCCAATTTTAAAAATAATAATTTCAAAATATGTGTATATGCATTTATGATTAAAAAACAAGTGTACATCTATTTCCCTATAAAATTGGCATTTAACCAATAACTCTTATAATTTATAAGAACAATATTCTCTTTAATTTAATGTAAAAATGATACATAATTTCTTTTAAACAATAAACAATAAATAAAATAAACACTCCATTTTCAACTCAAAATAACCCGTATAGAACTCCACGTGCTTCTAGAATGGCCGAAATCTCCGTATGCACTTATTTTTTTTGCTTGTCATTTCGTTACAATTTTTAAATGTCAATTTGGTTTGCATGAATTTCTGATTTCGCCCCGCTTCGTCACCCTAGAATTGGTATTTTTGGTAGGCCAAAAGCAGAAGGGGCAATTTTTTTATTTTTGTTGCCATTAGTGGTCTGACAAAACGGTTTCATTATAAGTTAATGTATTTTTAAGTATCTTTAATTGATAAAGAGGAAATGGTTGATTAATTTTATATTCAACTCAAATATTAATTTTGGGAATGTTATCACTCTTTAAATTTTTTAATAGAAAAATATAATTAACATACATGAATTGAAAAATGAATTTCTTAATTTCATATTTTTCATGTTTTTAAAAAGGTTTCACTGCGATTTTCATTATTTATTTGAAAAAACATTGTACTTTCATTTTTATCATTATTCAAGATAATTCACTTTTATTTTTATTTTTTTAATTTTCATAATTACAATTTTTTTTAATTAAATGTGTTTTAAGTCATTTCAATATGACTTATATAAATAATCATTAATTTATACAAATTAAACGTGGTTGCGTGGTTGCATAAGCGAATATTACATCTAAAATTATTTATTCAAATATTACAATATCAAGCTTGAACATGTGTAGACTAATATGAAATAATTAATGCAAGAAGCATATTCCTATAAATTTAATTCCCCTGTTTATTTTTATTGCTCCTTACCTAGTATTTACAGTTACAATAATTTTACATTGCAAATTCATAAACAAAGTGAACCATAATTTTTTTTCACTATTAAATTGTTGAGGCAGGGACTAGCTGCTACGTGGCCCTTGTTTAGAATGTTGCTCCACCATTTATTTAGTTAGTTTAGTATCTCCCCCAATTTTTTAATTTTTTTCCCTCAAAAATATCTACCATGCAACCAACTCTTAAATTTTCAATATATTTAGCTCATATGTTTGTATATAGAAGACACTTAAAGATGAAGTGTTCCTCTGTTTTAACTGCCCCTATAGTAAAATAAACATAAACCTTCTCATCTCCCTGCTCTTTAGGAGTTGTCCACTTGCCTATCTCAGATCAGAGTCTATGAGAGCTAGTTTTTTAATTGAGTAATGAGGATATTTTCCCTCCAACTAATTTCAACTCCTATATATGCTTTTTCATCATGCTCGTAAGTCGAGTTAAACATTGAAATATAGTGTTATCTTTTTTTGCTTGTCCCCTTCCTCCACATTAGCATTATGAATTTTTTATTCACATAATTTTTTTTCTTTGTTACAATTTGGACATATAGTTATGATAATATCCCATTTATTCATCCACTCGTGGTACTGTTTCATCCAAGTGTTCTTCCTCCTATGTAGTTCTACTTTTCTTGCTACCCTAGGCCATTTGTCGGTCTTCGTGCTTTCTATCTTTTTAAAGTAACATAATAGCCTGGTCATAGTGGTTGACTCTAAATGAAAAGTACGTATTTCGGCAAGAAGATTTCATATGGGGCTGAGTTCTTAATTCTGAAATTGTTTGTGATTAGACGATTTTGAATCTTTTCTATTGGCCTCCATTTCAAACTCGTTGTTCCACTAGCCACACCTCACAACCATATAATACAAATGATGTGATAAGTAACCCGAATAAGAATCTAGTGGTCTTCTGATCCCATAACTCAACATTCCTGCATCAATTTTTAGGTGTATAAAAATATTTTTAGCCACCTTGTATTCTTTTCATCGTACAAGTATCTCATCTGAGCTTGGTGTGAAAGTCGAGGCCGAGATACTTGTACTCTGACACCTCTTCAAAAGACCCTTATGTATACTAAAATTCGAGGTGTTGTTTCTTTGTTTTTACTGAGAAAATCATAATTTTGATTTTCTTGATGTTTACCTACATCATTACTTCTTTACAAAAAAGCTCTAGAGCTTGGAGATGGTCTATTAAATTTTAGATTGTCTCTACCATTAGAATAGGTCCCCAGTGTAAACCAAAATTTTCACCACATAATTAACCAAGTGAAACCCCTTCCCTTCGGATTTATTTATCCAATCCTCTATCTTATCAATGTAAATCCCAAACAAAGTCAAGGATAGAGGAAGCATTATTTGATGCATATATCACTCTCGAAACATTTAGACAATCCTACATGCATTTTGATTTTAGACTTGACTTGCTCATATAATATGTGAAATACCACCCTGTAGTGTGTTGGGACCTCTAGCTCCTCCATTCTGGTCTATAATTTTCTCCTTAATACTATATCAAATTCCTTTTTTATTTATGCTTTCAACTATCGTAATCAATTTGAATGACTTGGCTGGTTGTCGTAAATGTTGTACCTCCCCCAATAAATACAGGTCATAAATGATCAGTGGCGGGATGAATTTGGGTCACAAATTTGATTTTATTGGCAAATATTAATATTTTACATGGCAAACGAATTATATGTGGGAGTTTAGATATATTGATAGTCCAAGTTGGCATATTATCTTTTCATATGTCTTATTGCTTTGCATGTCTAGACATGTGACAACACGTTACAAAAATAGGAAATTTTTTAAAACGTGAATTGCAAGTTGTGCGATTCTAATTCTTGAATATTTTATGCTTGTTTCCCTTACATTCTTTATAAATTATGTTACCTCTTATTTCTATGGTGCGTTCTTTCTTAAAAAAAATAATCAGTTAATTTAAAATTTGTGATAGTGCAGTCTTCAATGAAAGTAAAAAGAGGCACTGTAAGACTGTCAGTGTCAATGTTAGGGTATGTGTTTGATATTAATGTGACATCTCATGGTGATAGTTTCCTGTGTGGACATCAATAACAAAAAGATAAAGAAAATAAGTACCATAAAGTGGGACTTGCAACATTATCATTACCATGAGCAAGTGTATGCTTGTGTAGATAAAAAAAATGGTTCTCTTTGATAAGCTTAAGACTTTGCTTACTATGGAAAAAACCCTAAAGGCCCTGAGTGACAACATTGGTATGTATGGTATATACAATCCATCAGTTGGACAACATCATTGCTAACATAGGTAATATATCATTTTAATAATAAATGTGTAACACCAACATTATAAAATAAGATTATACATATTTTTAGGATTTTATTTTTTGAACTATTGGTTTATGGGTTCATTATGTTTAAATAAATGAATTTTGACATTTTGAGTACTATATATATACTCATCTTCAAGGAGAGAAGATGAAATTATTAAAATATCTTAAGTATCTTCATTCAATATTATATATTGAGTGAGTTATAATTAACATACCAATTACACACACTCACACTAATATTATATTACAATCTAATATCACTCGATGACGTATTAATAATAAAATACCTAATAATTTTTTTGTAGTCTAGATTTTAAGAGGAAAAATATTTGCAACAGAAGCTGCTAAAGAATAACCAATTTTATTTTTCTCTCTCTCTCTCTCTCTCTCTCTCTCTATATATATATATATATATATATATATATATATATATATATATAAAGGCCTCAAATAATTATATTAACTCTCAAGATTTGTGTTTATATTTATTTAAATATAAAATATTACAATGAAATCAGTTTCTTAGCTAATTGACCAGTTATGATTATCCAATCATTCATAATTCTCTGACATCATGTTTCAAATAAAATTGCAAGCCAAGAATTAGAACTTCATATTCAACAAGATTGTTAGTATAGGGAAATTGTAAATAATAATAACAAGATATTGTTGAACCCACTTGGTCAAGCAATAAAATACCTGCACCAGACCCATGTTTGAAATGAGGACCATCAAAGTGTAAATTCCAAAATCCAATTGAATGAAGCATGTTATCTTCATCATTCTCATTGAGTTTGGTAGTAAGGGTATAAATACCTATGTTAGAAGAGATGAAATTTACCCTTTCATTTTCTTACATCTCAATTCTTCGCTAAGCAAACTTACTTGATTATCCATAGATATTTATAATTAACAATTAGATTTGGTTATTTTTAACTAAACTTTGAGTATATATTGTTATTGGATAGTTGGACATTGCTTGGGTTATATGAGTACATTGTTATGAGTTGACTATAGTGTATATTTTCACATTATGATTTGTTATTTTAGATATATTTTATGATGTATGTATATCATGCTGTTATGGTCTAACTATCTGCTTATTATGAGATTGATACATGAGAACTCATCGCTCAAAGCATGATAGAGGGAGAGCATCATCAGAGAGGGTGAAGTAGATGGAGTTGTTGGGGGATGACAGAGAAACTGACTAGAACCCAGTACACACCACAATAGCTAGCACATGTTAGATCTATAATAAAATAGTTAGCATACTATGTTTTGATGTCGTTTGAATTAGATAGTTAAACATGGTTTCTAGCATAGTTTAAATAGTTATTTGAAATTCATCTTGCATGACTTGCATATATGTCCATTAATGTTTTGTAATTTTTATAATTAAAGTAAATTTAAACTTATTGATAAATGAAATTATCATTAGGTCCTTATGAAAGTTGAAATGCTAATTTAATTAGTGAAATTATTAATTATTATAATTAAAGATAAATGAGTAAAATATGATAATTTATATATTAAGAGGAAAATAAAAGAAAAGAAAAGAAAAAAATAATTAATGAAGAGAAATAGAAAGGTTTAATTTAGGAAAAATAAAAACAAAGAAATTCATAAAAATAATTAAAAAAATAAAGAAAAAAGAAAAAGAAAAAAGAAAAATCTTAAAAACAAAAACTACACCCCTTTTCATGAATAGAATAAGAAATAACTTAGGGGAGAGAAAAAGGGCACAACATACAAAGAAGAGGAATTTTGGAAGGAGACAAAAGAAAGAGAAATTGGAGCAGAAGGAAATTAGAAAGATTGAAAAAATTACTTTCGAGCATGAAAATCAGGTAGGTGATGCCTTAAAATTTTGTTATGATATTCTTGAAAATTGAAAATATATATTTATCAACTGTATAAACATATGTATCTATTTTGAAAATATGGAAACTATATATATGCCTATGGGGCGATGCAAGTTTAGAATTAAAATGGTAATAAGAAAAATGCCCTGTATATGATTAAGATGAATATTCTACACTATACGTATGATGTAGGTATATAATTGAATCATTGCAATCTATATTCTGGTAGAAATCACCCAAGTATATATAGTTTCCATAGGCATCTTAATGCACAACAATAATGTATAAAGTAGATAAAATGTAAATCCTGGCATTTAAGTCACTATATTTATTATGTGCACATCTAAGAAGATTCAAACAATGAACATATAATGAATCAAACTTCCACTTAGGAAAGTGAAATGACTTAACATGGAAATCTACTCATAGTTTTGGTGGATAGGAAATAACCAAAACCATCAACTTATGCTAATCTTCACGTAATGATTTGCTTGTTATTTGACTCCTGATAAATATTGAATTTGCCATGGACAATGTAGAATCAAATATTATTAAATAATCAATTTAATTATTTAATGTTTATATACATACAAAATTACTTATGTGGCACTTCACACGGAAATAATGATCTAAATAATATTGTATACAACAGTATGTGTAGGGTGATATATATATATATATATATATATATATATATATATATATATATATATATATATATATATATATATATATATATGCCTGAGGAATAGGTGGCATAGCATTAGCAGAAAAAATAAATCCCAACACAGAAAGTGACAGATGTGAATACAAACTTTATGATTACATTTGAAAATGGTGATCTGCTTAATTAAGTTGATCTAAGTATAAATAATTAATATCATTCTGAAACAAAGAGCAATATAATCAAGTCGATGCCTTATGTCCAAATTTACATACCTTAAATAAACTGTTGGCTAGTATAAAGGAGTTAGTCAGAAATTGGCGCTCGGGTCTAAATATTAATGATTAACATTGATTAAGTTATTAGATCAGTAAGTAAACATTAAGTAAGGGGTTAATTTTCAACTACATTGATTGATATTAAGCTTGTTCCCTTTTGTAAGCAAGTCAAATGGTAGAATATACTCGAAAACACTTGTAGTTTTTAGGCATATATAATTTTTGAATATTGAAATTAAAATTGAATTACATGAAAAACAAAGAGTGTTTGAATACATATTATATTAAGTATATGAAACAAATATTAGAGATCAACTACTAACATTACTTAACCATAAATTCTGAGTATATATGCGGAGCATAATAAGATTTCAAATAGCCTTGACAATGATAATTAGTTATTGATAGGCCAAAAATATTATATCTCAGAATTTGGTCATCATGATATTCTATCTAATGATTATTAGAACCTTTGATTATAGATGACAGTTGGCATTATATATAATGGTATACATTTAGAGGTTTTATGTATGGTATATATATATTATGGAAATATTGAAATGTTTAGTAATAAGTTGTCAATAAGTCATATTGACCAAGAATCTTACTGAGAATCGTAAAAGACTATATATATATATATTTAAACCATATCTCTATATATTGTTGAGTATATTTATATAGAAAATAGACCTATCTGAGGATTTAGGTGTCATTATAAGAGTATAACATACATGGGTGTTTGAGGATGTATACCTCAAAGTTGTTGATTAATATAAAACAAATGGTCATAGGACTATGAGAGTAGAGGAGTTATGTCAACATAAATATAGATTCCTAACCAATCATAAAAATGTAAGGTCATGTTCAAACAAAGCTTAATATGGGGCTTTTGATTATCGAGGGATAACTAGTTGTTGGACATAAGTTTATATTTTAATTGATTTATAGCTATTTTATTATGATTGATTGTGGTATTAGTAGTTGTGTTTAAGAACACTAGACTATGATAATATGGGTTATCATAGGGTATAATATATTTGGAAACTATTTATAGTAATTAGAAACTGTAGTTACATGTATATTTTACCCAGATGGTTAAAACTGTAGTTATTATTTCTATTATGAGAGATAATAATGTGAGATTCAATCATATGTTTGATGGAATAAATGTATACATTTTTATTATTCCTATGCTTAGCATGTTATGTAAAATGATTGTTAGTAGGATGTAATATGTATGAATCTATTGGTTATATTATGTTAACTAAATATTGTATTGCTAATACTGAGTAAGTAGTGAGATGGACTTCACTAACTTACTATTATCACAATGCTAGATGAAGGCAATCTGATCAAGTAGTGTGTACAAATTTGACTGATCCTTAGATCATTATTATTGTTGAAAACTTTGACCAAAATAATATTTAATGAGATATTGTCATTTTATGAGTATGATTTATATATTTGTGTGATATCTTAAATAAAACAGGTTTCTATACTACAAATGTTTAGTTTTAGAAATCATGTAACACACGGATACTAGCTTGTCTCTCTAAATTCCCATGCCATCACTATCTACTCATCTATAAAGGGAGGACAATTCCCTGATGGGATTAGTTTGGGGGATCATTGGTCCATGGTTAGTGTTGAAATTGTTTTGGATGATGCTCTCCCTCCCCACAACAGTACTAATTTTGAGACGACACTTGAGATTGACACATATACTAGAGTTCAAGAAACTATGCTTAGGGAAGACATGTATCTTATATATGTACATTGTATTGTTATTTATTATTAAAATATTATCTTGATGAGTTATAATTACTTATTTAGTGTATATTGATAGCAGTGTTTGTAGGCATGTATTAACCATGGCTGGTTAATTATAATTACTTTCTATATTTATATTATTGATCTATTTATTATGATGATAATGATCAGTGATGTATGATGTACTATACTTCAACTACAATTATCACATTTAAATTATTTTATATGATCACTGATTAGATTATTTTGGTGCAATCTATTTATAGTATATGTGTTTAAATTTAAAAAAAATATTATGTATTTCTAGGTAGATCCCAGTGGGGATGTTACATGTGGTATCAAAGCTATGGCTCAAAATCTAGGACCTAATGAGTCTACTAACATTTTCACATCCTTCTATTTTTAGAGAGGGTCTATTGAATGTCAATGATAGTAACTTTCCATTTGATCCTAATTGATTTGTTGTTGAGCAATCAGTAAAGATGGATCAGATTCTTGCAGCTATGAATGAGATTAGGAACCAGATTTTAGCTTTGGAGTAGGTGGTTTATGGCCATGAAGAGGAATAAAATTAAGATATACCTAAAGAGAATCCCATTGAATAGGAAAATACTCAAGATGCAAGAGCTCAAGTAGCTATAGAGTTGGCTAGAGACATGAAGAAGGTGAACCCACTTAAGTTCAATGTAACTATTCTAGGTGATGGAGCTGAAGCATAGTTGAATAATATATATAAGTATTTTGAGATTCAAAACTACTTCAAGGTCATAATAGTAGTATGGGGAGCATAGCAGTTGGTTGGTGAGGCAACTATGTGGTGGGAAAAGAAGAGGTTAAAAATAAATCTTAACCCGACCACTATTAGTTGGGATCAGCTTATGACTTTGTTCAGGTCACGGTGGCTTCCATAAATTTATTTTGATCAAAAGCTCATAGATTTATAGAATTTAAAGCAGAGAGACTTATCAGTGAATGAGTACTGAAAGTAGTTCATCAAAATTTTGAATTACGTACCTCAATACCAAGGAGATGAGAGGTTCAAGATCAAAAAGTTTATCATGGGATTGAGACCTTAGATCGGTGGAGAGGTGGATGTGCATGGACCTTCTACTATGGACCAAATCTTTGAGAAAGTGGTCAAATAGGAACAAAAGTTGAAGTCTCTTTCACAGGCCAAGGACAAGCTCAAGAAAAAGTTTATAAATTCTAAATCCCCATTCAAAAAGAAGAATTGGAAATAGAGGAGTGGAGACTCCAGGAAGTAGTTCAAAAATTAGAATGCCAAATTTAACAGCAGTTTAGGCAATAAGAAACTGGGCAATAGTTCCAAAAGTAGTTTCAAGGGAAATTAATAGACTGTCAGGAAAGGACCACCTAGAGGTTGTTCCTTTTGCAAAGATGATCATTATTCTCGTGACTACACTCAGGAAAAGTCAAATAGCAAGGGTCCTATTCCTTAGTAGGGAAGTTTACAACAATGTATTCATGTAGCAATTGATAATTGATAAGTCAAATTTCAAGCATTATCCCTAGAGCTATCAGGTACTTTGTTTGACCCTCTAATTTCTATTTTCATATATACATGGGATATAAAATATTTTATAGCTTCTAAAATGCTTAGTAAGTTAACTAGAAGAGTTGGAGTAATGGAAAATGCATAGTCAGTATAATATGAGAATGAATCAAAAGTCATGGTTGATAAGTGTTTAGTTGAAACAAAGATTAGATTACCACATATACTAGAGTTGAGGAAACTATGCTCTGGGGATCCATGTATCTTGCATATTTATATTGTATTATATTTATTATTGAAACATTATCTTGATGAGTTGTAATTAATTATTTATTTTATATTGACAATAATGGCTATAGGCATTTATCAGTCGTGGCTGATTAATTGTAATTACTTTTTATATTTATATTATTGATGTATTTTTTATGATGATAGTGATATGTGATGTATGATGTAGTATAATTCAATTATAGTTATCACACTTAAAGTATTTTATATGATCACTGATTAGATTCTCATGGTGTAATATATTTATAGTATATGTGTTTAAATTTAAAAAAATATGTATTTCTAGGTAGATTCAGTGGGGTTGTTACATATGGTATTAGATCCATGTTTCGATCCTAGGACCTATGTGTTATGGGCCCACCATGCTTCTACTACATATAAATCCACTACTATTATGAATTCAGGTAACCTAAAGAACCATCTCTTGAAGATTACCCATTTCTTAGAGATTCTCATGATGTGTTTTTGGAAGAATTTCCAAGATTGCCTCTTAAACGTGAGTTCAATTTATTTATTGATATCATATCTAGTTTAGAACCACATTATAAGCCACCATACAAGATGAAAACCACTAAGTTGGTTGAATTTAAGGTTCAACTTCAATAATTATTGTCTAAGAGGTTGATCAGGCCAAGTGTGTCACCATGGGGTGCACTAGTTATCTTTGTCAAGAAGAAGGATGGTATTCTTTGACTTTACATTTACTATAGAATGTTGAACAAGGTAACTATCAAAAATAGGTATACGTTACCTCGTATAGATGATTTTTTTGATAAAATGTGGGGAACAATAGTCTTTTCTAATATTGATCTTAGAGTAGGATACCATCAACTGAGGATAAGGGATGAAGATATTCTAAAGACAACATTCAAAACTTAATATAGGCACTATGAGTTCATAGTGTTACCATTTGGATCGACAAATGCTTTGGCAACATTCATGAATATCATGAAAAGTGTGTTCAGAGATTATCTTGATCACGTTGTTTTGGTTTTTATGGATGACATTCTTATATACTCTAAGAATGAAGAGGAACATCTTTAGCATCTGGAACTAGTTCTGTAATAGTTGAAAACACAAGCTATATGGAAAGTTGTCTAAGTGTGTATTTTTTTAGAAGAGACTCCAATATTTAGGACACATTATCTCTATAGATGATATCTCAATAGATTCAGGAAAGATAAGAGCCATTATGGAATGGTCAGCACCAAAGAATATGTACGAGGTAAGAAGTTTTATGGGATTAGCAGTCTATTATAGAAAGTTCATTCCAAAATTTTCAAAGATAGTTAATCCAATTACTTCTTTGCAACATAAGAATTGATGTTTTGTCTAGTCAGAGAAGTGCAAAGTAGATTTTTAGAAATTAAAAAGAAGGGTTACATCAACACCAGTGTTAAGAGTTCTTGACCCCAATGGTTAATTTTTAGTGATCATAAATGCATCAAGGGATGGACTAGGAGGAGTCCTTATGCAAGATAGTGCAGTGGTGGATTATGAATCAAGAAAGATTAAACCTTATGAGGTGAATTATGCCCTTTATGACTTGGAACTTGAAGCAATTGTGCATGCTTTGCAAGTTTGGTGACATTACTTGTTGGAAGAAACTTTTGAACTCAAGATGGATAACTTGGGACTTAAGTACATCTTTGCCCAACCGAATTTAAATGATCATTAGAGACATTGGCAAGAGTTTTTTATTTATTATGATTTTGATATCAACTATATCAAAGGTAATAAAATAGAGTAATCGATGCCCTAAGTGTATAAGGTACATAACAATTGTGGCTACTATCAGGAGTACTTTTAGGGATCGAGTAAATAAATTTTTACTAGATGAATTATATAATTAGGTTAGAAAATCATTGTCTGAGAATTCTCAAAATCCTTGGTATAAAGGATTCAAATTAGAGAGTGATGGTCTTTTACATTATAGTGGAAGGATGTATGTGCCAGATCGAGAAAATCTACAGAGCATAATGCAAGAGTAGACTAAAAGAGTTCTAGATTTTTGATAACTTTGAATTTAACTTGGGTACACAACTAAATTGTAGCACATCATATCACCAAGAAACTGATGGATAGACTAAGAGATTTAATTAGGTGTTAGAAGATCTTATTCATATGTATTGCATGGATCAATAGTAAAAGTGGAAAGATTATCTTCTTTGGTTGAGTTTGCTTATAGTAACTCATCCAATTAGCTTTGAAGATGACATAATTTGAGGCATTGTATAGAAGAAGGTTTAGGACATCAATTAGTTAGGATAGGTTAGAGGACAGGGTAGTCTTTGGACTTGAGATGCTTTAAAAAATGGAAGAGTAAGTTAGATTGATCAAGCACAGATTGGCCAATACCAATGATAGGAAGAAGAGTTATGCTGATATGAAGAGGATAAATAGATAATTTTTAGTAGGTGATAAAATGTTCTTGTGGGTTAAGTCGTAGAAGAGATTGATTAAATTCTAGAAGTCAGGGAAACTATCACTGAGATATGTGGGATCCTTCAAGGCATCAAAAGTGGTCAATCCTATAGTGTATATGATTTCATTATCACCATCCATAACTTTATTACATAATGCCTTCAATGTTTATTATCTTAAAAAGTATATAGCTCATCCTATGCATGTATTAGATTGGAATGCTTTGCAGGTTCTAGATCCCAGGGTTGTCATGGTAGAACCAATCATGATAATTGACACTTGCAAACTTTATTTGCATAATAGAGAGATGTCACAGTGCAAGGTCTAAAGGGACTAATACTCTGAGGATAGTGCTACTTAGGAGAACTATGATGAGTTCTATAGATGATTTTCATATTTATTTGCTTGACTAGATACTATTAACTATGTTATTTTTTTTGCTGAATAATATTTTTAATTAAGAACTTATGTTTAAATAAGAGTCATCTGGGATGACGACTAGCTTTAGGGAGGATGGATATTACATACTTATTCATCACTAAGAAATATTACTTTATTATCCATGGATATTTATAGTTAATAATTTAATTTGATTATTTTTAACTAAATATTGAGATATATGCTTTTATGGGACAATTGGATATTGCTTAGGTTACATGAATACATTGCTATGAGTTAGATATAGTGTATCTTTTTATGTTATGATCATGTTAATTTGTTATTTCAGATAATTTTTTATGATGTATGTATACCATATTATTATGGTCTAACTACCTTTTTATTGTGAGGTTGATGCAGGAGAACTCATCCCTCAGAGCATGACAGGGGGAGAACATCATCAGAAAGGGTGACATAGATGGAGTTATTGGGGCACGATAGAGAAACTGGATAGAACCCTTTACACACCATAATAGATAGCATATATTAGATGAATAATAAAATGGTTAGCATAATGTGTTTTGATATCATTTGCATTATATAGTTAAATATGGTGGCTAGCATAGTTTAAATGGTTATTTAGAATTCATCTTATGTGACTTGCATGTATGTCCAATAATGTTTTATGATTTTTATAATTAAAATAAATTTAGAATTATTGATTAATGAAATTATCATTAGGTCCTTATGACAGTTGAGATGTTAATTTAATTAGCAAAATTATTAATTATTGTAATTAGAGATAAATAAGTAAAATATGATAATTTATATTTTAAGACAAAAAAATAAGAAAAGAAAATAAAAAACAATAATTAATGAAGAGAAATAGAAATGTTTAATTTAGGACAAACAAAAATAAATAAATTCATAAAATAAAAATAAAGAAAAAACAAAAAAAAGAGGAAAAATCTTAAAAACAAAAACTACGCCCCTTTTCATGAATAGAATAAGAAAGAACTTAGGGAAGAGAAAAAAGGGCACAACATATAGAGAAGAGACATTTTTTAAGGAGATAGAAGAAAGAGAAATTAGAGTACAAGGAAATTGGGAAGATTGATAAAATTACTTTTGAGCATGAAAATCAAGGAGGCGATGCCTTTAAATTTTATTATTATATGATTAAAAATTGAATATATATATTTAGAAACTATATAAACATGTGTATCTATTTTTAAAATATGAAAACCATATATATGCATATGGGGCAATGCAAATTTAGAATTAAACTAATAATAAGCAAAATGACTTGTATATGATTAAGATGAATATTTTTCACTATAAATATGACACATGTATGTAATTGAATCACTGCATTCTATATTTTGATAGAAATCGCCAAGTATTTATAGTTTCTAAAGGCATCTTAATATGCAACAATAGTGTATACACTAGATAAAATATAAACCTTGCCATTTAAGTCATTATATTTATTCTATGCACATTTAAGAAGATGCAAATAATGAATATATAATGAATCAAACTTCCACTTAGGAAAGTGCAATGACTTAGAATGGAAATCTACTCACAATTTTGGTGGATAGGAAATAACCAAAGCCAACAACTTATACTAATCTTCATTCAATGATCTGATTTCTATTTGACTCTTGATAAATATTGAATTTGCCATGGTCAGTGTAGAATCAAATATTATTAAATAATCAGTTTAATTATTTAATGTTTATACACATACATAATTACTTGTGTGGTGCTTCACAAGAAAATAATGATCTAAATAATATTATATAAAGCAATATGTGTAGGGTGAAATATATATATATATAATTTTATGCCCAAGGAATAGGCGGCGTAGTATTAGCAGTAAAAATAAAACCCAACACAGGAAGTGATAGATGTGAATACAAACTTTATGATTATATTTGAAAATGATCTACTTAATTAAGTTTATCTAGGTATAAATAATTAATATCATTATGAAACAATGAACAATATAATCAAGTTGATGCCTTATGTCCAAATTTACATACCTTAAATAAATTGTTGGCTTGTATAAAGTAGTTGGTTAGAAATTGGCACTCGGGTCTAAAGTATATTAATGATTTCCATTGATTAAGTTATTGGATCAGTTAGTAAAAATTAAGTAATGGGTTAATTTTTAACTACACTGATTGATATTAAACTTGTTCCCTTCTATAAACAAGTGGAATGCCAGAATATACTCAAAAACACTTGTAGTTTTTAGGCAAATAAATTTTTTGAACATCTTATATTTTAATAAAATTAAACCTAAATTATGTGCAAAATGAAGAGAGTCTAAGTATTTATTATATTAAGTATATGCAACAAATATTAGATATCAATGACTAGCATTACTTAACCATAAATTCTGAGTATATATGCAGAGCATAATAAGATTTCAAATAGCCTTAACTATGATAATTAGTTATTGATAGGCTAGAAATATTATATCTCAGAATTTGGTCATCATGATATTCTATCTAATGATTATTGGAACCTTTGATTATAGATGACATTCGGTATTATATATAATGGTATACATTTGGAGGTTTTATGTATAGTATATATATTATCAAAATATCAAAATGTTTAGTGATAAGTTGTTAGTAAGTCATATTGACTAAGAATCTGACTGAGAATCGTAAAAGACTATAGACATATTTAAACTATATCTATATATATTATTATGTATATTTATATAGGAAATATACCTATCTGAGGATTTAGGTGTCATTATAGGAATATAAAATATATGGGTGTATCGGGATGTATACCTCTAAGTTGTTGACAAATATAAAACAATTGGTGATAGGAATCTGAGAGTAGAGGAACTATGTCAACATAAATATAGACTCCTAACCAAGCATAAAAATGCAAGGTCATATTCAAACAAATCATAATATGGGACTTTTGATTATTGAGGGATAACTAGTTGTTGGGTAGAATTTTAAGTTTCCATTGATTTATAACTACTTTATTATGATTGATTGTGGTATTAGTAGTTGTGCTTAAGAACACTAGACTATGATAATATGAGTTATCATAAAGTGTAGTATATTTGGAAACTACTTATATTAATTAGAAACTACAGTTACATATATATTTTACTCGGATAGTATAAATTGTAGTTATTATTTCTATTATGGGATAAATAATGATGTGAGATTCATTCATATATTTGATGGAATAAATGTATATTTTTTGATTATTCTTATGCTTAACATGTTATGTGAAATTATTGCTAGTAGGAAGTAATATGTTTGAATCTATTGGTTATTTTATGTTAACTAAATCTTGCATTGATGATATTGAGTAAGTAGTGAGATGGATTTCACTAGATTACTATTATCACAATGTTAAATGAGGGTAATTTGATCAAATGGTGTGTATGAATTTGACTAATCCTTATATCATTATTATTGTTAAATTTTTTGGCCAAAGTAATGTTTAGTGAGATATTATCCTTTTATGAGTGTGATTTACATGTTTGTCTAATATTTTAAGTAGAACGAGTTTCTATGATACACAACATATTTAGTTTTAGAAATCATACAACACACAGGTACTAACTTGTCTATATGAATTCCCATGCCATCATTATCTACTCATCCGTAAAGGTAGGACCATTCCCTAATGAGATTAGTAAAGGGGATTGTTGGTCTATGGTTGGTGCAAAAAATCACTCAAATGATGCTCTTCCTCCCCACAATAGTACTAATTTTGAGATGACACTTGAGATTACCATAGTTACTAGAGTTTGAGGAACTATACTCCAGAGAACCATGTATTTTATATATGTATAATTTATTGTATTTATCATTGAAACATTATCTTGACGAGTTGTAATTACTTATTTAATGTACATTGACAACAGTGGATATAGGCATGTATCACTCGTGGCTAGTTAATTATAATTACTTTATATATTTTTATTATTGATGTATTTCTTATGATGATAGTGATCAATGATGTATGATGTAGTATACTTCAATTAAAATCATCACACTTAGAGTATTTTGTATGATCACTGATTAGATTATCGTGGTGTGATTTATTTTTAGTATATGTGTTTAAATTTAAAAAAAAATTAACATATTTCTAGGTAGATCCTAATGGGGATATTACATGTTTCATGTATTATATTTAATAATCATGTGTTTCATCTTAGGCTTATTTTCTACTCGAATTTTATTATCTACTCCTCTCCAAGATAATAGTAATCATATAAAATGGCATTTTATGTAATGTGTCACTCAAGACTACCCTATCCTTATCTTAGACCTATACCTATCTTGGGGCCTCAGGTAGATCCCAAAGGGGATGTTACATGTATTATATTTAATAATCATGTGTTTCATCTTAGTCTTGTTTTCTACTCAAATTTTATTATCTACTCCTCTCCAAGATAATAGTAATCATATAAAATAGAATTTTATGCAATGTGTCACTCAAGACCACCCTATCCTTATCATAACCCTATACCTATCTTAGGGCCTCTTTTGATCATTTTCCAACTTTTATGCACACCTAGCCCCTACCCAGGCATAAAAAATCCTTATTGAGCCATCACCTAGGCATACTTATTCCTTTTGCACATGTGCTAGCCATTTGGACAATAATGTAACTCCTTTAGTCTATAACACAGTGCACTATTGGCAAAGGGGGTAACACTATTGAACCTCAGCTTATTTCACCCCTAACATATATATTTCCACTCTTTAAAGCATCTTAGGGTCGGCCTAGACTCATTTCATGTCTTGAAAAGCATCAGAACACTATATAAAGACTACTATCATTCATTTATCCCTTAGATGACGATTCTCATCAACAAGCTTAGAAATAGTTGTGAAATTAAGGTTATTGGTCCCTATTTACCTTTATTTTTACATACATCCATCTACAGTAGCCCATAGCTCAGTTTTAATCAGATTTATAGTTCAAGTCACACTCAAAGCATTCAAATTAAGATTCATGCTCAATCATACTAACATCATTCTCACTTACACCAACACTTATATTAGGAGAACTACATCAGGCTTGATCCTTTTTCAAGGTATTGGTATGTAGGTAATGATCAACATATAGGGTGTTGAGGTCACATCTAGTCTACCCTATTAATATCACTCTTCTTGCACTTGTGTTCATCAAAACCCTAACAAGCATAGAGGCTTATGGTTTTATAGTGAAAAAAGTCAAAAGAAAGCATAGTCGACGATCTAGATCTCTATCATGTAGGTAGAGGCTTCCCATAGTAGAGTGAAGGTATACCACAATTTTCTCTACTTAATATATATAGGGTTAATAATGCAACATAGAGGGTCATTAGTGCAGTGCAATATTGGCAAAAAGGGTTGTGTTACTATCCAAATAAGGGTTTGACACATGTTCACTACTAACGACACTATAACTTCTTCAACATCACTTTTCATCTTATCACTTGTCTATTTTAATCATATTTTATAGCTAAGTACACCCTTTTTAATTCATTTCTATTTATAATCTAAGAAAATAAATCATTATTGTACAAATTGGTGGTTGCTGATACTGTAATATTTTATTTCTTGATTTATAGACTCGGTTCTTATATCTACTAAGGGTTTTACATTAAATCCTAAAATAGTTAAATCATATGGTGAACCCAACTTACTTTGAACATATTTGTCAAAACCCTAGTGTATCATTAGGGTTTTCCCTTCTTATTTTTAGATATTTCTCAATACTCAGTTTCATCATGATCATCATGATGGAAGACATTTTATACTTTTTGGTACAAATCCTTGTGGTTTGTCTTGCATATTTATTACCTAACATTTTTATAAGGATGCACATGGATGTCACTCCTCTCATGGATCATGTTATAAGTCAACTTATTTTATACATTGGTCCATCTCATCTTGATCTACCCTTTTATGGAGAGCAGTTTTGCATGGCCAATCTTGAGTTACCTCCAATTACTAATCAATGGTAGAGAACCTAGATGATTCATTTTATTCCTCCTCCACCTATAACCACTGACTACCTTCACTCACATCATACCTCTACTACTCACCCTCAGTAAATAGTAGATCCCATGAATCAAGTTGTTACTAGACAAAAGTGGGTGCCTCCTTAACCTATATAGAAACAACATAATCCCATTATCCCTCCTCTCCCCAACACAATACAATAGGACCTAGGGATCAACACAAAGAATATCATATTGTTGATTAGTTAAGAAATACACCAGCCAAGATTTCTATAATAAATTATTGAAACATGCAACCATCTTCAAAGATATTCTTTTTCAAACACTTAATCACACATATTTGCTTTACGATACAGAGTTAACTTATTTTGCATTTATCGTGAACACTATAAAGGACATTGAGGATGTTATATATTTTACCAATGAGGATTTGCCTTCATAAATAGTTATCAATTAGAATATACCATTCTTCATTTAGGCATAAATTGAAACCACCACTATTAAATGAGTTCTAATTGATAGTTGTTCTAGTCTAAACATTTGTAACCTCACATTTTTACAGACTATGGGGGTTGATATAATATCCATTCAAAAGACATATAAGAAAATTCAATTTTTTGATGACATTCCTCGATAGGCATTGGGTTATATTAATTTGGATATTAAAATCGAGCCAAAAACCCAATCCAAATAGTTTGAGGTGATGACTAATCATTTGCATTACAATTTATTACTTGGGAGACCTTAGATACATGTTATGGAGGCAATATCCTTTACCTTGAACAAATGTGTCAAGTTTTTTCATGATGGATACTTATACACTTGTCCAACTGATAACCAACCATTTAGATATTTTAGATTCATTAACACTACTACCTCGAGTATTATTGAGATGGAACACCTCATGTTCTCATAGATTCCCTGCCTCATCTCATTCCTATAGAACAAATACATACATATGAGTTTTTGGAATCTAGCACCACTATTATTTTACCTATTCCAAATCCTCCTACAATAGAATATTTTTCACTCATGATGGATAATGATCCTCCTACATCATAGTTACCCCTGCCCATGACATAAATGAGATTCTCACAACACAATTACCACTACTTGTTAACTTAGAGAAAATATACATCAAAAACTCAGATATAGATTCCCAGACCACCATAGAGGATGATACAACACCCATGAACATTGATGATTATTTATGTGGTTTGATCTTCACACTATTAGACCTTGGAGAGCACAAAGATGATTCCAAGGCACTTATACCTTTCTGTACATAGGCATCACCAACAGTGCACAATACCCCAGATACAGGCTTGGATACTCACTTGTAGTTAAAGGCATATTCTTTGATACACTCTGTATATAAGGTTACATCTATGGATATTGATATAATTATATATATTGAGGCAAGAAGTATGTAGGACAAACCATAACTAATTTTATAGATACTACTTAACTGAGGATTGATGACATTACCCATGATTTTCCATAGATCTATTATCATATTATCATATCAGGATGATAGATCCTTTTGTCATTTTCATAGGATTATAAGACATGATATAGATACATGATTAGCATTACAATAGAAATTGAATAAACTCAAAGATCAGGGAACTATCTAGATTACACAACCTCTAACTCCACTAGTATAGGCACCATGACAGACTCTTCACTGAAATTAACGTTTGAGGAATGATCCATTGACTATCTAGGTTTTTATCAAGGACCAATACATTCCTAATATCACTATAGATGAGGATTCTGATCCTAACACTTTTACTTTAGCATTTTTAGATCACACAAGGCATTAGGAGATGTAGCTACAATATGATATACATTGTTAGGATTCCTTAGGACATATCACACTACCAATTGCATATGGCCATAAAGTGGTCAACACACTAATTTTTATCATGAGCATAGACACCCACATATAGGTTACACTTGGTAGTACATGATTACAGATAATGGATGCCATAATTGATCAAAGATACAAAAGTTTGACTTTAATTAATGAAGGATACATAGCTCACCTTTTAGATGATGGCCTAGATGAAAATAATAGATTTCATACAAACATCCAGTAGTCCAATGTGGTCTACCCTGGGAATACGTAGGAGTCTTCCTACATAGTAGAGTATCATGATTTTTGAATGCATAGAATCTAGACTAATACCAAGGATACGGCTATAATTATGTAGACGTATTGGTACGATGATTTATTTTAGTTTGGGTAGATTTAGTATCCATCATTGGATGACCTAACGTCAGATCTACCATTTGACTATCCACATCCTATGGATTTGCTCTTAGTTAATTAATTTCACTACATTTCATTTGTACATAATCCTTTTCACTTATAGTATTAATAGTACATAGTTTCATTTATCTTATTTCTTGTATATAGTTTCATTTTCATGTTGTTTATACATAGTTTATACCTAGAAAATATAAAAACAATATAATACGTTCAAAAATACAAAAACATTCAAATATTAATCAGAAAATAAATTTTTTAGATTGTATGCATTTTTGTGTTTACATTCCTTCTATTTTACAATTACTACATATGCTATCTATGTTAGTGTAGTCATTTTTATCATACTTACATGCTTCACTTGTTCCCTTCGAGTGTTCATAAATTATTACATGACCTAAGTCCTCCACCTAGATTTAGATTAACTATTATTCACCCATTGGGAGTACATACAAATATATGTAAATTCATCATTGATATATTAGACATTGGGGGTATCATACTAGACAACTTATGATTTGATAGGTTATATTTTTTTATACTCCATATCACAGATTTAGCATTGATTATAACTTGATATTGATCATCTTATACTACACTAATTTTTTTCCAACTACTACTACTAGAGACTTAGTTTATGTACATATTTACTCTTATACATATTTGTACCACATTTTTATGCTTACTTTCATTTCTATCTTTACTAGTTTAGATTTGATTGTGTCTCTTTGATTTTACATCTACTCAAGGGCATTTGAATATGCCATTGTCCCTTTCATTGTGTGTATGATTTGGAAATGTAACCATGTCCTTGTGTGGGCCTCTTGATTATTTATGTGGACATTTGAACATGTCATTCCATTTTCCTCTAATCCAAACTCACGTGCTCTTTCCGTATGTGGACATTTGAACATATCCTTGCATGTACTTCTTTATCAGACTTAATGACATGTGCCCATTTGCTTTTTATTGTGGCCCCTTGGCCTACTTTGCATGCCTCATGATCTTGCATATATGATTTCATGCATGCATCATGGCCATGAAACTTGTCTCTTTCTTGTTGCTTTCACAACCAATTTGCGATGCCATAAGGGACCTCATACATCTCCCCTTCCACTTTGGCTGCCTTGATGGACATCATGCACCACCCCCAGGTAGTTTTCCTCATATTATATCTAAATTTGTTATTCATATACATGATTACATTGTTATATCCATGTTTACAACCTTGCCAATGCTATATCTAACATACATCATATTGCCAACTTATGCCTGAACTCATTTACATTTTGATGTCATATATACACATTAAATTGGTTTATCACACATATATCAAATATTTTTCCTCTAACACACATGCTGCATAGTTTTGATTTTAATTATAATTATTGCAAATTTTCAACAAATCCCCTCAAAAGAGGGGGAATTCACAAGGGTTTTTCACAGAGATCAATCCATCCTAGTGAACTTAGAACATAGTTTTTAGCATGAAAACACATATTGCAGAGCTCAGACTCTAGAAAATATAGTGAAATACAATCACACACATATCAGTCTTAGTTTTGCCCATAAACAACACTTTTAGACAATATAATATACTACCAGAAGCATAGTGAACTATAGTCAACCCACTATGCTATTGTCTAGTATCCTCCAAAATATATTTTTTAGAATTGTCAGAAAGGTACAACATGTATAATTTAGATTTACATAGTCTCAGTTACATATTATCATATATGCTTAATATATATTCAATTTTTACATAGAATTACACAAGTTTTCTCATATTGGGGGCAACATGCACAACATGATCACTCTATTTTTAGTTTCAAATATACACAAGCACATATTATTAGGACTCAATCTAGAATCCATATGCACATATATTAGAATTAGGGTCACGTGCACAACACATTATTTCTATATGCTGAATTTTGCACTAGTTCTATTTGATGGAATACCAAATCCATTTCATTCTTCATGTTATTTAATTTAGACAACATATGCACTAGGTTTACACCAGATTGATGCCTCATTCCATCTATAGTTGTCATTATCGAGTGTCCTAGAGCCATTTTACATCCTTGAGTGCTCGAGTGGCCCATAAGCCATTTTACATATCAATTTTTTTTGAGTGGCCCAAAGCCATATTATATAATTTTGTGACATCATGCAGTTTTAGTTTCAAATGCATCTACTACACATGGGTAGGCAAAGATGGAGTCATAGCCTACTTGAATTCTTGAACCACCTACATGAGAGGGTTGGATAATTCTTTAGTCCAATACAAGTTATTCATAGATCATGATCCACCGAATAGGGGTGGGAAATAATGGATTCAAGGCCAAATTGAGTTTTTGAGCCACCCACACATGGGGATTAGGAAAACCATCAGCCCAATCCAAGATATTCACCATTTGATCATTATCTACACACACACTCACCAATATTTCACTAGGTTTTTACATTAGTTTGTGTACCCAGTGAGGTGTATTTATTCTTTTCCTCTATCTCACATATCTTTACTCAGTTTTGTTTTTTCTTTTGATATTTATTAAGGATTAATTCTTATATGTTTTATTTGTAGGACACATAATGGAGCACAATTTATAGACTCAGACCTAGATTCATGGGCTTCACCTCATAAGTAAGTCTAGGTACATTTTTATTTCATTTATCCTAGTCATTTCACTTTGTTACATTTATGGAATAAAGGGGGGGAATGTAGTTATATAAAATTTCATTTTATGAAATGAGTGTAAATTGAGACCACCCTATCCTTATCTTAGCCCTATACCTATCTTAGGGCCTCTTTTCATTAATTTATAACTTCTATGCACATTTAGCCCTTGCCCAAACATATCAAAAGCCACATTGAGACATCACCTAGGCATTCATATTCCTTTTTCACACATACCAACCACCTTTATAGTAAGATGGAACATTTGGTCTATAACGTAAGGCATTATTTGCAAAGGAGCAATGTTATTGACCCTTAACTTCTTTCACCCCTAACATATACCTTTCTACTCCCTGAAACATATTAGGGTTAGCATATACTCATTCCATGTCTTGACAAGCATCATAACACTATATAAAAAAACTTTCATTCATTTATCCATTATATGACAATTTTCATGAATAAGTTCAAAAATGGTTGTGTAAATTAAGGTTATTGATCCCTATTTACCCCTATTTCTACATACATACATCTATATCAGCCTAGAGCTCAATTTTACTCATATTTATAGTTTTAGGTCACACTTAAATCATTCAAATTGACATTCGTACTTAGGCATACTAGCATCACTCTCACTTTCACTAACACTTAGATTAGGAGAACTATATTGGGATTGATCCCCTTTTAAGGTATTTTTATATAAGAAACACTCAACACATGGGGTATTGAGCTCATGTCTAACTACCCTACTAACACCACTCTTATTACACTTGCATTATTCAAAACCCTATCAATCATGGAGGTTTAGGGTTTCATAGTGAAATTAGTCAAAACAAAACATAGATGAAAATATAGATATCGACCATGCATGCACATGTTTCCTAGAATAGAGTGAAGGTCTACCCTAGTTTTCATTGCTTCATCTACACAAGGTCAATAACATAGCATAGAGGGTCATTAGTGTAGTGGGTTATTGGTAAAGAGGGTCATGTTATTGTTCGAAGAAGGTTTTGACACTTATTCACTACTGACGACACTTTTCCCTCATTATGAATCACTTTATAGCTTGCCACTTCTCTTTTTGAGTCATATTTTCTAGCTAAGTACACTATTTTCAATTCATTATTATTTATAGGCTAAGTAAACAAATCGTTATTGCATAAATTAGTGGTTAATTATATTTTAGTATTTTATTCCCTGATTTATATACTCAACTCTTTTATCTACTTAGGGTTTTACATTAAATCCCAAAATAACTAAATTAATAACCACATATGAGAATAAATCAGTATCCATGTAACCATTGAGTATTTTAGACCAAATTCTAGTTAATCACAGTCAATATACCTCTAGGATATCGAATGCCTAAATGCCAAAAAATAGACCCTGGGTTTGAATGCTAATTGAATGTGGGCATTTAATAATTCTCCAACTATTCTGACTTTAGAATTTTCTAATTGGACAATGATCCTATTAGACTTGATTGGTATCCAACCTTGTTTTTGAAAACTTAGTGCATGCATGTCATTGGTTGAGGATCTTGAATCAACTAAACTATTGTGCAAGTTATAAAAAAATTATAACAATAAGGAGAAAGGGAGAAAATTATACCTTTTTAAATGAATAATTACATTTGTGTGCATTATCTTTCATTTTTTGAAATGGATTTCTCAGTTAGTTAACTTAGTAATAAATCATGTTGTTCTATAATTTGATCCACCTCATGCAATGTGATATTTACCTTTATTTTCTTCATGTATTCAATTATGTTATAACCTCCTTTATTAGATGTTGTGAAATAATTTTTTGAGGGGCAAAGTTCATTTATTGTTTGTGAGGAAGGATCATTGTTTGATGTTAAATCAAGTGAAGATTCAATATGTCTTGGTGGTGTGGAAGTAGTGAGAGGTTGTTTATGATATGTTCTACTTTCTAACACATAGTTAACTATTTGATATTTTTGAAAATAGTGAACTACATCAGTAATCTCTTCTCATTCATTGTCCTCTTGATTGGGAAAATGGTATGTTTCAAAAATCATGGAAATGCTAGGAGGATTAGATGTGTTGGGAGTTTACAAAGTATTGGTCATGTTATGATGGTTTGGAACCACTTCATACCATTCCATCTCCTTTTTTAATATTTCAAAGGCATTATAGAATTTAGTAAAATATAATTATTCATGTTAAGTTGTATTATGGAGTCTGTATGTAATAAAAAATGCATCATGTCTATAAATCAATTTTAACTCAAAGAAGATAGATCATACCATACACTTTCGATTGGGGATACATTCGATAATCAGGAACATGACCAATATAAGAATCCGCTAGACCCAATTAGGGGATCTCTTACCACAATACACAATGTTAGGGAGGGTTATAAAGCCTCTAGTTAGGAACAATCATGCAATAACCTTAAATAGATCCTATGTTTGATATCTCACTAAAATAATAAGTAAAACAAATAAATCTAATCTAGTGCTCACCAAATCTTGTGGCATAAATACAGAGAGTAGTAAACAAACAAACATGCATAGGAGAATCTCAATTAAGCTATGTATGAGTAAGACCCTAATATATGGAAAGAGAAGAGTAATATTACTCGAAGCTAATACTTATGCCACTTCTATCTATTAAAGAGAGGAACAAAGTTAGAGAATATTTACTTGAATGATGAACCCATCAAGAATCAATCTCTCCCTTGGCCAAAGAGGATTCACAAGAGGTTGTTGTGGTTTATAAGGATCACTAAGAAAGGCTAAAGCATCCAAGAATTCTTCACAAGACTAGATTCTATAAGAATAAAACCTAAGGTAAGACTCTTCGAGTAGAATGGTGGAAGAGTAGATTGTAAAGAAGTGCAGGAGAATAATAACTCTTTTTCATTATGTAAATAATGACAACATGATCTTGTATATATAGGCATATTTAACCCTAAGCCCTTTTGAAAGTTTTGGTTGATAGGGTTGACCTAGTAAAATTAAGAAAAAAAATTCACTAGGTCATAGGCTAGGTCAGCCAAGAGCTGACCTAGACCCTAAATGAATTCACCCAAAACTATACATGGTTGACCCAGTCGATCAAATACAAAAGATTATAAAAAAGAGCTTAAGGTGAGGAAAAGAGGGACATAAGGTCATAAATGACTAAAGGAGTATGAAAAAGAGGAGTAATAGCTAAGGGAATGGTTTTAGGATCTAGTTAGATTGGTAATAAGTGGAAATAAGGGACAATAATCCTATGAAACACCAATGGTATACCCACCCCTTTCTTCGTACACCCCTTAGGGCATGCACTCAAATAGATTGAGTCTCAATGGGTTCTTGTAAGATGTAAAGCATCAATATTTGATACAAATTTAAAATATTATGTGTATACATATGCCCCATTTGAAGCTCATTGCTTGTTACTAAGGTACAACAGGGGATGGTGCTTCAAAAAAGAACATAGTAACACACAACACTAAGGCTTAAAAAAACTTGTAATATTTTAAAGAAAAAATAATTGAAAGTAAATGACTAAAATGGAAATAACTAAAAAGTAAATGTGATGTGTATTTTGACTTACCTTTGTCACTGGGTGATTGCTTACTGTGTTTGTAGTTTTGATTTTTGAGGGCACAAAGACTACTTTTGACAAACCCAAGAATATAAATCTAAAAAGCAAAAAAAAAAAATGTAGGAAATCTAAGATAATTGGTGCTATGTGGACATGATGTACTTGGGAATTTGGCAAGCTGGGGTGATAAGTGCTATGTTAAACCAAATGACCAAGTCAAAATTTAGAGTAAATAATGTAACCAAAAAGCCAAAGTTACTACATACCAAAAAACTCAAACAAGTAAACCTTAAGTAAGAAAACAAAACTCACCAAGTCAAACCAATGCTACATGTTAAAAAGGATGGTAATCAAACATCAAAGTGAAAGCAATAACAATCATTACTTAAACAAGGATGGGCAAGCAAAATAAATGGTAAGACAACATTGATGAGTGAGAAGTAACAATCCTTACTCAATTATCGATGGAAAAAGGTGCATGAAAGGAAAAAAAACATTGATGAGTGAGAAGTAACAAGCCAACCTCACTCAACAATGGAAAAAGTGCATGAAAATAGAAATAGACTCAGGTACTCAAAAAAAAGGTAGGAGAACAATGAAAAATGGTAACAAGAAAGCAAAATAAGACAAGGAATGTAAATCTATGGTGTAAAGAAAGTAATCCATAGTTACTCAAACATGTTATTTTGCTCTAAGGATAGATAAAACTGAAATAAAGTAGTGGTAGCATGTTTTTAAGATGTGAAGAAAAAGGAAGTATAGAAGAAGGGGAAATAGATTTAGAATCACACATGCCTATCAAGGGGAGAAATGAAATGGGTGGAGGGGAGAATGAAGGAAAAAACAAGGTAGAGGAACTCTTTATCAAAGTCAAGACACTCAAATTAGGTTTGTCAAAACAAGAGGACTTTTGACCTAAAGGACTCTAAAGAACTTCTCTTAGCCACACAAGTCTTAGGTCAACAAATGAAGTATATAGATCATCCCATGAAGGTTATATGCATGAAAATTAAAATGGACCTACCTTATCACAATGTGTTCCCTATTCCTCAGGACCCCTTACAGAGTCATTGGTCTACTATGAAGATCAGGTACTTGCATGAGAAAGTAGGTAGCACCATAGAGTTTGTTGAATTCTACTATTCTATTCTACTAGCCTATCATACCCCAATGGACCTTGGCTCTATTATGAGGCTAAATTTGGAGTTTTAGCTTCAATTAGAGATAAAATATGTGCTTTTAATCACATATTTTAGTGTGATGTTTGAATTTTGAGATCTGTATGTTGCCTTTTGTATATCATTATCTTTTGTTTCAAATGATTTATCTTTTTAACTTTTTTGATGGATTTTTTCCTATTCCTCCTCCATACCAATTTGGAAAACCAAACATGGGTGCTAAAGATGGCTTTCATTTGAATCCTTGGGACTTAGTTCCTAAGAGAGATAAATTTTGAGAGCATGGTGTCTTAGAGTCTTGTAAATCTAGGTGAAATAAAAGTGTTATCTTGACTTTGACTTTGTTTTATCCAATGAGGAGTAAAAGGAAAGGAAATCAAGAGGAATGATGCATGGAACAAATTTGAATTATTTCAAATCACATAAAATGTGACAAAAGGTGAAAAAGGGATTTAATGATAGTAAAGTGTGATTCTTTATCATAAGAATGAGGGAAATAGAGGAAAAAATGCTAGCATAGATTGTTTGTGCAAATTCCATCTATCAAAAGAAGCAAAAGCTAAAGCTAAGAATAAGGATCAAATATTTGTAACTATTTGCAAAACACATTCAATAAAAAATAATGACAAGATGATAATTTTATGAGGAAGTCCAGGTCCTATCCATGGTCTTACACTACAAATCATAAAAGAGAAACCCATGAGTGTGCCCAAAAAAACATAGAAAAATAAATGAGATAAGCAAAAGATGGTATTTGTGAGGAAGGTCAGGTCCTATCCATGGTATTAAATTATAACTCATAAAATAAAAACCCAAGGGATGTCAAAAAGTGAGTAAAAAGAGTGCTAAAATTAAGAAGACTATGGTACATCATGAGGAAGACCGGGTCTTATCCATGGTTTTAAAATGTAACTCATGAGAGAAAAGGGGAAACCAAAAGACCAAATAATAAGGACTAAAGGTTTGTGAAAGTAGAGAACTATTGTAGAGAGTGAGACCCATATAAGTAACCTAAAAAAAGTGTTAGATAGATAACATATAAAAAGTATGAAAAGAAGGGAAGGATTAGGCAAAATACTTCTTGAGGAATTGTGCGTTGGTGGGCTCTTTGAAAACATGGCCTTCATTGGTTTGAAGGTGATAGGTACATGGACCAAGAATATCTTTGACTAACAGCGACCCCACCATTTTTGGGCATATTTATTTTCTTTGTCATGAGTGTAGTCTAATTTAAGGACAATATCATCGACATTAAATGTGCAAATTTTAACACATTTGTTATGTTGTTTGGAAATATGAGCCTTGTATTGGCAATTATATTGTAAAGAAGAAAGATGATGTTCATCAATGAAATCAAGGGAATGAAGGTGAGATTCATGTAATTATTCATCAAGTATGATACCATGAAGATAGATACAAAGAGAGGGAAGCTCAACTTCCAATGGAAGGACTGACTCAGAACTTAAACTAAAGAGAATAGTGTTGCCCCAGTGGGAGTACGTATGCTAGTCTGATAGGCCCATATATTAGGATAGAGATGAAGGTGTTAGTCCATGTGGGTTTCATGAATTATCTGTTGAAGGATTTTCTTGAGAATTTTATTAGTGGCCTAAACTTAGCCATTCCATTTTGGATGATAAGGTATGGAAAATTTGTGATTGATTTTGAATTTAGCATAAAGTTGTTTGACATGCTTATTTTTTAAATTAACACCATTGTATGAAATGATAGTATAGGTAACACCAAAGTGGAAAATTATTTGGTTAAGAATGAATTTGGTGATGGTGTTACTAGTGACATTAATAAGGGGCATGGCTTTAACCCATTTGGTAAAATATTTGGTAGCTGTGATGATAAAACATGCCCATCTTGAGAGCAAGGTAATTTGCTGATGAGATCTAATCCCCACATGGAGAATGGCCAGGGAGATTCAAATTTTTGAAGCTCGACTGAAGGTGAATGGATTAGATCATTATGAAGCTATAAAAGGGTACACTTTTTAATGAATTCAATAGCATCCTTTTTGAGAGTAGGCCAAAAATGTCTCGTATATAGGCATTTTTACGGGCCGTAGCATGTACATTATAGTGGCCACCACAAATTCCCCCATGTGCCTCTTCAAGAAGAGGAGGAACCTCATCTTGCATAACACAACATAGCAAGGTACCTTCAACATTGCCATGATAAATGATGTTGTATAAAAATAAATACTCAAAATCCTATTTATGGATACAGGTCTTTTCACGAGAATCTAAATTAGGAGGATAAGTTTGGTGTCCTAAGAATTGAATGATGTCTTTATACCATGAGCTTTATCAAATGGTGAAAACCTCGATGTGGTAGATAAGAAAATATTGTGGTTGATTAGAGGATGGAGATTTTATTATTTATATAAGAAAAATAGGATAAAAAAGAACTTGATGGGGATGAAAGAGAGAGGCTGAAGAAGCAAGAGAATCAACAATGGAATTTTGATATCAAGGGATAGGCTCAATAGTGAAAAAATGAAATCTTTAGTGAGAGTGGTTACGATTTGATGATAAGAAATGAGATTCTTAATTTTGCATTGGTAATCACCATTGACTTGGCAGTAAATAAGTTGAAAATCACCTAAAGCATGTAGGTATTGGATGTCTGAATCGAGAGCAACTCTCATGCCTATGATTAGAGCTTCATACTTTACCATGTTATTAGTGACATCGAATGTTAAGTAAATAGCTAAAGGAATAATTTTTCTAAGAGGACTTGTAAGAATGAAACCTATCCCAGTTCCTTAAATGCATTTAACACCATCAAAGTGAAGGGTCTAAGTATCCTCGTGCAAGTCGACATTAATTTTAGGAAGCTCATTGATAACTAATTTTAGTTTAGTAGTATTGAGAGGAATAATAGATTCATCAAGATTATTGGTTTCAAGATTAGAAACAAATTTATGAAAGTAATATTTAAGTGAATTAGCTTTATTAAGACCTTCAATATAGAGGATATTGTCATTTAGGAGACTATCTTGAAGGTGATTGGTAGCTGGCACAGGATCTATGATAAGTTGATCAGTTATGCTTTATCCTTTAACAAATTTTTGAGTTATGATGCAGAGATACAATTACATAAAAAGATCCATCCATTTTCCAAATCTATCTATGAGAAGAAAATATTTGGAGAAGAAGTGACGAAGGAGGTTATAGTGAATAATGACATAAGTGGTCTGGTATAGCATATAATGTCAAAGCTTTTTAGCTATGAAATAAATGGTGAGGCAATCACATTCAACTTTGGTATAACATTTCTCATAATCTATGAGGCTTTAACTAATGTAATAAATGGCATTATCTCTTCCAGTATCATCTTATTGTGAAAACATTACCCCAATTAATATCAGTGTGGAAGAAGTATACAAGATCAAGGGTCAATCATTGGAAGGAGGATGAAGTGTAGGTAGGTGATGTAATGACTATTTCATGTTATCAAAAGTTTTTTGACAAGGGTCCATCCATTATAAAGCATTACCTTTATTAAGAAGATAATTGATGGAGTGGATGCAATAAGCCATTTTAGCAATGAATTCTCTAATTTCCCCAATTTTGCCTAAGTAAGTATGAATGTCCAAAATGGAATGAAGAATGGGCATGTTGATGATAACACTAATCTTAGTCGAGTCAAATTGATACCATAAAGAGAGACTAGGAATCCTAAATTTTTTTTAGATGTGACACCAAGGACACATTTTTAAGGATTGAGGCTAACTTGATATTTAAGAAGATAGTCAAAGATGATGGCAATATCGAAGAGATGAGTCTTACGAATCTTGGATTTAGTAATGAGATCATCCACATAGGTTTCAAAAATTTTGTGGATAAGATCATGAAATATGTGAGTCATTACTCATTGATAAGTGGTTCCATTATTTTTGAGACTGAAAGGCATTTTGACATAGAATAGGTGCCCCATTCCATGGTGAAAGTGGTCTTATTTTGGTCCTTGGGGGCAATGTGAATTTGATTGTAGCATGAGAATCCATCCATAAGAGATAATATTTCATAACCAACTGTGGAATCAATAATGGAATATATCAAAGTTAAAGGGATGTTATCTTTGGGACAAGTGAGATTAAGATTGCAGAAATCAATACATATATGAATGACCATAGTGACCTTTTTCTGAATCGGAATAATGTTAGAAACCCATTTATAATAGTCCACTAGTGTGATAAATTTAGCATCAAGTAATTTGATGATCTCCTTGTGATATAAAGTAGAAACCTTGGGTGGAAATTTCCTTTATTTTTGATGCATAGTCCTCCATACAATGCTTACGAGCCTTCATTACCTAAATATGCCTTCACTTGCAATGACTTATCCTTGATTATTATAAATGGAATTTTTTTTTTGGTTATTTGAGGTAGAAGATTTGGAAACTTGTCATTTTTGAGAAGTAATGGTGTAATCTTGATGAGAAAGGTGGATCATAACTTCATGATTAAATGAACCACCACGAATATAAGAGATAACAAATTTAGTGAGACCTCTACAAAATTCATGGGAATGATCAATGTTAGCATGAAACCAACAAAATTAATTAGGGTCATACCACTTAGGAGGATTTTTAGGATATGTGAAAGGTTTATAGGGTGGTAAAATTTATTTCATTTACTACACCAAGAATGGTGTGTGAGAAGATGAAGGAATGTCAACTTTGGCAACTCCTGGTTTTGTTGGTAGAGTATTACCAATGATAACATTAGTAGATGTTTAAAAATATCCTTTAAAAAGTTTAGGATTAGGTTTGAATTGCTTCATGAGAAAGTCTTGACATTTAGCTTGATCAAGAGCTTAATTAAGTGTTTGGGGAGCAAAATTTCAAATCTTATATTGAAGAGAAGGAGTCAATGGAGTTATAAAGAGTTTGAACGAGTTATCTTCAGTCATGTTATGGTCAGCTTTATGGGCCAATGATTTCCATCATTTGATAAAGTCATGAGCTGATTCAGTGGGAGATTACTTAGCATTGATGAAGTGGCTAAGACAATTTTCAAGAAGATCATTGTGTTGATACTCTTTAACTAAAGGAATGACCAAATCTTCAAGTTACCAAATGGAGTGTTATGGGAGTTGGTTTTACCATTTTAATGCATCATCGGTAAATTTTTTTACTAAGAGTTTAGTCATGGCAAAGGTATTAGTTTGGATCCACTCTTTGTAAAGGTTACCAAAGGCTTTGAGAAATGATGCAAGGTCTTTAATTCCATCATACTTGATAGTTAGAGATATGTTACCAATATCAATGGACACAATGAATGGAGCTAAAGGCTCATATTAAATAGTTTAAAAAATATTATTATTCATTATGGGTTGAGGAATAACATTTCCCAAGGCATTTCTAAGAGGTGGAGGAATATAATTGGGATTTGATTGAGGATGGATAGTTGAAGGTTGATTATCCATATTAATCAAATAATGTTGGACTTGCATCATTTGAGAGGTGTTAAAAGTTTGCATTATGTTCATTTATTGTATGACTTGTGCAAGAAGTTGAGTTGTATCAATGGGTGGGTTGGTGTTGGTAGGAACACTCCCCGAATTGGTATTATGGGGAGGGTTATTAGAAGATGGATTATTGTTGGGATTATTTAAACTTGTGTCAATTGCTCCCACATAGTTTGAAGGTTTTGAAGATGAGAAGTGACTTGATAGGTATATAAAGGGTCAGACCCATCAAATTTATCTTGAGGTGTGATTTGTACCATGTGACAAGCTACATATGAAGGAGGGGAAAAGGTTCCCCAAGAGTGATGGTACTCTTGGGAAGAAAAGAGAGGGAAAAATGAATATCTCATATAGCATCTAAATGGATTCATGTTGTCCAAGAAGATTTTGATAGGGGACTTCATGATGATTTGAGAGAAATGAACAAAATGCTAAGGAGGAGAAATAAAGAACTGAGTCAGATAAATAGGGAAAGTAGGAAGAGTACAAATTTGACTAGGTCAACCTAGTATAATAAATAGGGTCTAAAAGTTGAAAAAATAGGGATACAGGGTCGACCTAATTATATAACCTAGGTGACAAATAGGTAGAAAAAGATATATAGTCGATAGGGTTGACCTAAATCTATATTTAGGGAAGCAGTAAAGAGTATTGTGTCGATTGGGTCAACCTAGTACTACAGGGAGGGAAAATAGTAGTTTGTAAGAGACTATGTTGAGCAGAATGATTGTGTACTGAAACATAATTTTTTTTACAATTACTTTTGAAAGTAAGAAGTTAAAGGAAACACACAATCAATGAGGTCAATGAGGTTGATCCAATTGAGGCACACAACTTAAAACCTTGCACCAATGTTGGATAATACAAGTTTTTGTAATATAACATACAATTGAGTAAAGAGCAAGCAATCAACTTGGAAAGCAAATGCTAACTACATGGTCATCCTGAATGCTATTAGATTATTAGAGTATGATTTTAGATGTGATAGGGAGTTGGTTGTAAGCAAGGAACTAGAAAGTAATCTATAGATGGTTTTAAGATGTTTAGGCTAGAAGGGATATGTGTTGGCAATAATACTGGCTTGGTATTGGGTCTACCCCCTCACTTCACATAATTCAATGATAAGGGTGTTGGTACTTAGGAAATATATACCATTAAACATGTGTTTATACTTGGCCAAAAAACTATGTTGACTTCTCCCTTGGTGATAAAATCTAAGTAGGTAGGCCTTGGGTAGATAATTGTTTAAATGCATTTTGAGATTATGTGATTTGGTAGTATGTTCATAAAAGAGAAAAATAGTGAAACTAAATGGTATATTGAAACCACTTAATTAGACTATGTGATCTATTCTAAGCATGCAAGCAATAAGAAATGAAAGTGTGAGCTAATTACTAACATGTAAGTGTTAATTCCAAATTCAAAACACAATATAATACCAGTTTAGATGATAGTGTATGTTGAGATTACATAACAGATTCGAAAAGGTTGCTACTATACTACTAAAGCAAGGGTCTAAAAAGAACTACATCTACAATGTTGACCTAGTTTTCTAAACAGAAGAGAAAATACATAACTAGGTCAACAAAGTGTACCTAGTTTTTTGTACAGTGGTAGTTTTAAAGACTATAAATTGTGAAAAATAAAATTATAATGAATAATAGAAATAATAGAGAAAGAGAGAAAGGAGCCTTGGTGGGTTGGAAGATGTAGAGAAAAATGAGGTTGTTGTTGAAGTACCCTAATTTATACTTTCAAATTCTTCCAACTAGGTCAATTGGGTTAACCTAATTTTAGCATTCTATTTACTATAACCTATAAAGTATACTATGTCAATATGGTCGACCTAGTATGTTTTCTAGAAGTCTATAAAGTATACCATGTTGACAGGGTTTACCTAGTATGTTTTTTGGAAGTCTAAAAAGTGTACTATATCAACATAGTCAACCTAATAGTCTATTTGAAAGTATAAAAAGTGTAATGTGTCAACAGAGTCAACCTAATAACCTATAACTAATGAAAAACCTACATAAATAGAATAAATTTGTATCGATACACTGTGTGTTGAAACTATACATAGAAGTTAGAACTATACTAACATTGTCAATCTAGTATCACAAATATAGAGAAATAAAATGAAAAAATAATAAAAAACATGACATAAAACTTGTAAGAGTTAGATTCACATTGGGTTCAGTAGAATTTATGAAATCATAAATGCATCATGTCTATAAATCAATCTTAACTCAAAGAAGATAAATCATACCATTCACTTTCGATTGGGGATACATTTGATAATTGGGATCATGATCAATATGGGGATCCACTAGACACAACTAGGGGATATCTTACCACAATACATGATGGTAGGGAGAGTTCCAAAGCCTCCAGTCATGCATAATCATGTAATAACCTTGAATAGATCCTATGTTTAATATCTTACTAAACTAATAACAAGTAAAGCAAACAAATCTAATCTAGTGCTCACCAAATCTTATGGCACAAATACGGGGGTTAGTAAACAAAAAAACATGCATAGGAGAGTATAAATTAAGCTATGTATGAGTAAGACCTTAATACATGGAGATCAAAGAGTAATATTATTTAAAGCCAATACTTATGCTACTTCTATCTACTAAAGAGAGGAGCAAAGTTAGAGAATACTTACTTGAATGATGAACCTGTCGATACTCAATATTTCTCTTGGCCAGAGGGGCTTTGTAATAGGTTGTTGTGGTTTGTAAGGATCACTAAGAAATCCAAAAAAATCAAGACTTCCCCACAAGACTATATTTTCCAAGTGGAAACCCTAAGCTAAGACTCCTCAAGTACAATGTTGGAAGAGTAGATTGTAAATAAGTGCAAGTGAATAATAACTCTTGTTCATAGTTTAAATATTGACAAAATGATCTTGTATATATAGTTGGATTTAACCCTAAGCCCTTATGAAAGTTTTGGCTTATAGGGTCGACCTAGTCAACCTAGTATAATTAAAGACAAGTTTTCACTAGTTCGTGGGCTGGTCGGCCAAGAGCTGACCTAAACCCTAAATGAATTTCATCAAAAACTATATAGGGTCGACCCAATCGACCTAGTACAAAATAATATCAAAAGGAGCTTAAGGTGAGGAATAAAGGGACACAAGGTGATAAATGATTGGAAGATTATGTAAAAGAGGAGTAATATCTTAGGGAATGATTTTAGGAGCTAGTTGGATTTGTAATAAGTGGCAATAAGGGACAACAATCCTACAAAGCACCAATGGTATACCTACCCCTTTCTCGATGCACCCCTTAGGGCATGCACTTAGAGAGATTGAGTCTCGATGGGTTCCTATAAGATGTAAAGCATCAATATTTGATAAAAGTTGAAAATATTATGTGTATAGAGAGTCTATACTACTTAGGCAAAGCTAACTCACAAATGTTAATCTCATGTAGTTTATTCAATGATAGCTCAATATTTTTATTTGGATATTTGAATAGTCAGTTATGCCTTTGGTATGTGAACTTATGGTTGATTTTTCACCCACCAATGTTTCCAAATTATTTCTGGAGATTAATAAAATCATTCTTAAGCTTTTGGATCATTATTTATACAACATCTAACTCATTTTTTTTGAACTTTATGGTATAGTTTGAGTGTTGTTAATAGAGGGGATCAAAGCATATCTCTATATTTTTGTAACAATATTATTAAAGAAAACCAAATTTTTGTTTGGAGATTTATGTCTCAATGGTTTTAGATTCATGAACATCATTGGATTCAATGTAGGGACATATTTTTCTTGGCATTTGGAATCTATTTAATACTGGAGAATTTGAATTGTTGTTTGGTATGGTTACAAGGATATGTCCTTGAGGTTCATCCATTTTTTAACTTGGATGGCCTTGGAATAAGTTATTTCCATGTATAATATGTATAGTTATTTGTAAATGAATACTAGATGCTTGGGATGTACATTTTTCATGTACATCTCTAGTTTGAAATGTGCATAAGGTTTGTACAATATTGTTACATGAATATACATATTATGTATCCTTGCATTAAAAATTTTAATTGGATCATTGGGTTATCTTGTTGTGATGGAAAATTATTGATACAATATGCTAGGGTCAAAAACTTCTCCAAAATTTGCTATCAAGGTGTCATTAAATTAGGTCCAATTGGTGATTAATTTTTTATGTTGATTCAAGGACCAAGCATATGCAATATCTTGAAAATTAAATGGAAATATTATACATTAAAAATCTTTGTGTGATATATGTAAGAGTCTCATGGAATATTTTAATGATGTTATGTGATATTATATGGTACATCCTCCATTGGGTGTGAATAAAGGAATATACTTCTTAGAATTTTTATGAAAATTATGGACATCCACAAAAAAATTAATGGTAGATCATGCTAACTATGCCATGTGTTTGAATAGGTTAAGATTGTAATTATTTGGTGAACTTGGATGGATGTGTTAGGTTCTATGTATCTATTTACCATATCTAGATCTACATCATACTTCTAATGGTTAGAGAAAGCATAATCTAAATTCTCAATTTGACCTAGTTATCATTGCGGGGATCTCCAAATGTATTGACCAAAATTGATATGAGACATAATATTCATCAAAATAATTGGTTCCCTCCTTATAGTTTAATCTAACATGCTTATTTGTGTTTATGACATAATTTAATATACTAATGGGATAAATCCATTTCATTTTAGGGTCATAAAATTAACCTAGGGCATGAGTTTCAGGTATGAAATTTTATAGATAACTAGGTGGTGGAAACAATGGTTCAAATAATGTGGTTAGAAACCTATCTCAAAAATTTCCTTATAGGTATGTTTTCAAACTAACAATGGATTTTCGTAATGATGCTATACTATAATAGTCAATTTTGACAAAATAAACATATATATATATATATATATATATATATATATATATATATATATATATATATATATAGAGAGAGAGAGAGAGAGAGAGAGAGAGAGAGAGAGAGAGAGAGAGATTAGATTTTTAAATTATTTATTAAATTTAACCAATATTCATTCAATTCTAGTTATTACTCAGATCTAAATGGATATGGTAAAGATTTTGAGGGAAATATATTACATACAAACTTATATGACATTCACTTCATATATTTTGACTTTAGTTACGTAGATAGTCAAAAATTAGACAATCATACATCTTTATCAAAAGTATGTAATTTATAGAACATAGATAAATAAATATCTTTAATGTCTCAATTCTATTAATCTATACAATCTCATCTTATTCATATAGATTTCGTAAACCCACATGCAACATCATCTAGATCCTCATCTAGATTATTTTCCCCTATACCACCTAGGATATAGATCATTTGTATTAGAGTAGTTGATAATCTTACATGTCCCATTGAAAATGGTCAAAGTATATAAATATTGAAATTTCACCATGTTATCCCTTAGACTACCTAACATGCCATATCAATAAAGTTTAGATGGTGAAATATAACGAAGCACAAGATGATGGCCATGTGATGATCAAGTATGACATAAAAAAGTCTCTTCAAGAAAAAAGACATTTATGTTCATCTAATTTTGTAAAATACATGAATGGGTGGTTCCATCAGCTCACACATTAGGTAATGAGTTTTTTGTCAAGTCCCCCTATATTTCAAGTAAATATAGACATTCCTATGTTTGATGGAAAAATAAAATTAGATGTAGTTTACAATTGGCTAGATCAATTAGAGTCATATTTTTATATAAATGACATTTATAATGAAGAAAAGATCAATATTTCACTTTTGAAAGTTTCTTCACCCATCAAGAAGTTGTGATAAGTGCACACTCTATGGGAGAAAGACTAGACCAAATATGAGTGTGAGACAACCTAGGATAAATTCTTGTAAGATTTCAAGGATGAATAATATCATGAATATTTTTATGATAATCTCTAAATTCAATGATCACAACTATGGCAAGGACATGAACAAACATTCCAATCCTACACCAATTCTTTCCATGATCTCTACACAAAATTTGGCTTCTTCAGGTCTAACTAGTATAGAGTCTTCAAGTACCATAATGGCCTACTTTCATTCATTTCATATAGAATAAATATAATTTAGGTCAAGAGGATGGGAAAATCTTATTGCTATGCAAAAACCATTGAAGAGGAGTCAATGTTAAAAGGAAAATGTGAAACAACTTTCATGGCAAAAAATACACTACCTTTAGACAAGAACAAATTTTCCAAGTCAAATAAATGGTATGACAAACACAAAACAAGTAGTCACTTCAACATAGAGTGTCATGTGTAGAAAATCCTTTATTGTTGCTAATCACTCCCTCATCAACCCTCATCATCTCTAGTCACTCTATCATCATATCTCATTTTCATTGATCATCCATAAACATTCCCTCATCAAACCTCATCAACCCTAATCATACCTAATCACTCTATCATCATCCCTCATCATCCCTAGTCATACTCTCATCATCCTTTACAATCCTTGATAACTTCCTCATTAACCATCATCATTTTTTATCATCCCTAGTCAATAATTCATCTTATTTCATTGTCCCTCATCATCTCTAATCACTCTCTCATCAACTCTCATCATCCCTAATCACCCCATCCTCATCTATCCTCATCCATCCTCATCTATCATTGTCCCTAACCATTCCCACATTGTCCCTCATCATACCTGATCACTCCATCATCCCTAGTCACTCCCTCATCGAGTAGAGTGTGTTCTAATATAGTGGTCAGTATATATTTTTTTTCAGATTGAACAATATCTTTTTCAAATGAATTTTGAATGGTGTTTCTATTCCTTTTGTTTTGATTGGAGTGTACTAGGGTGATTATTCTCATTCATGTCTAGTATATTAGATAGGGTCATGATGGATTAATCTAGGGAGATTATTGAATGATTTACATGATGAAAATAAGATAATATCCTATTTACAATTGCATGGAAAAAATTCATTTTGAATGATGAGGGATGATGAAAAATGATGATAGATAAAAAATTACCTCTTTGCACTTGCTTCATATGAGGTGAAATCCTTCTTCTAGACACAGTTATTTCCAAATCATTGAGAGAAAGGGCCAAAACATTTTGTATCTTCTCATGTTTGTGAGTTATTCTCAAAGAATATGTGGGTCATGATTATAAATTATTAGCATTTGTGCCACTGACTTTGTTATGGCATGTTTTCTCCTTGCATTGGAATCTTTGCACTTGTGTAGGAATTATGATAAGAAAGTAGAGAGGAGGTTGAACTAAACTACCAATGCTTGCATCATTCCTCTATGGTGTGGTTTCCATAATGTATGTTTAGTTTTTATCATTTAGGTTTCATTTTTAGGGTTTTAGGTTTAGGGTTAAAAGTTTATATTTTAAAGTTTGGTGTTGATTGTTTGGGTTTTGACATTTAGGTTTTAAGGTTTAGGGTTTATCTAGTTTTCGTATTTAGGGTCTATGGTTTTGGATTTGAGGTTTTATGGTTATGGGTTTATGGTTTAGGGTTTAAATTTAAAGGTTTAGGGTTTAGTTCTTAGGGTTCCAAGATTAGGGTTTAGTGTTAAAAGTTTAGGGGTTAAGGTTTAGGGTTTCAGTATTAGTGTTTAGGGTTTAAGGTTCATGATTTTGAATTTTGTTTTTAAGGTTTAGTGTTTAATATTAAGGGTATAGGGTCAAGATTTTATGGTTAGTGTTTAGTATTTAGGATTTTAGGCTTATGGTTTGGGCTTTAGGGTTAAGGACTTAAAGTTTAGGTTTTAGGGCTTAGGGTTTAGGGTATAAAGTCTAAGGTTTAAGTTTATATGTTTAGGGTCTAGGTTTTGGGGTTTAGGTATTATCGTTTTTCATTTAGAAATAATGTACTAGGGTTAAGTGTTCAAGGTTTATGATGTTTAGGATTTGGTTTAGGGTTCAACATTTAAGGTTTATGGTGTTTAGGGTTTGGGGTTTGGGTTTTAGGGTTAATGGTTTAGGTGTAAATGGAGTGTACTAGGGTGATTAGCTGAATTTGTGTCTGGTAGTAGTGAATTTATTGTGAATATGAGAATATGTCATGTATGAGTGACAACATACCTACATGTAGTAATAGGTATGGGGTAGATGTAATGTATGAATGACTATATCATTATTATATGTATGTTATAGATTAAATGCTATAGGCTAGCCATTTATGCATATTGATAGACCCATTGATTAAAAAACCCACAAATAATTTAGGAAATCATATTGAATCCACTTTAAATCTTTTTACACGAATGTCCCTAGTTACTCCTTTCTCTATATAGGTTAGAATGACCCCTATCCTTTCAAGATATGGCTTAGCCAATGCCCCCTCTCCTTTCTTTATATAGGTGATAACTCAAGATTATTTTTTATGGATAGAGGTTCAGGATTTATAAATTTAAGGTTTAAGGTTTATGGTTGATGGTTAAAGATTAATAGTTTAGGGTTTAGTGTATATGGATTAATGTTCAGGGTTCAAGTTTCAGTGTTATGGCTTAAGGATTAAGATTTAAGGCTTATTATTTATATTTTATTATTAAAGGTTTGGGATTTATGGTTTATGGCTCAAAGGACCAAGAGTTTAGCTTTTAGGGTTTAGGGCTTGGTGTTTGGGGTGAGGGTTTTAGGTTTATTTTTTCACACTTAGAGTTTAGGGTGCAAGGTTTAGGGTTTTGGTTTTGGGGGTTTGGTTGAGAGTTTGGGGTTTGGAACTTAGTATTTAGTATTTAAGGTTTAGGATTTAGTGTTTTGGGATTAGGTATTAGGGTTTAAGATTTAGGGTTTAGTGTTTATGGTTTAGAGTTTATGATTTAGGGTTTGGGATTTTAGGTTTAAGGTTTAGGGATTTAGTTTCAGTGTTTAAGGTTTTGGGTTTTGGGTTTAGAATTTTTGGTTTAAGAGTTAATGTTTAAGGTTTAATGGCTTATGATTTTAAGTTTAGGGTTTAGGGTTAATGGATTAAATTTAGTTTTTAGGGTTTAAGATTTAGGATTTTAGGTTTATGGATTGGGGTTTAGGGTTAAGGTCTTACATTTAGGTTTTTGGTTTTAGGGTTTAGGGTATAAAGTATAGAGCTTAATGTTTCAAGTTTATATGTTTAGGGTATATAGTTTAGGGGTTATGGATTATTATTTTTGGTTTAGGGATAATTTATTAGGGTTAAGGGTTCATGGTTTAGGGATTAGGGTTTAGGGTTTAGGTGTATTATTTAGTGTTCATGGTTCAGGGTTTATGGCTTAGGGTTTAGGTTTCAATGTTTAGGGTTTAAGGTTTAGTGTTTAAGATTAGGGGTTTGGGGTTAATGTTTTAGGTGGAAATGGAGTGCACTAGGGTTATTAGCTATATTTGTTTCCAATATGAGTGACCATATCAAAACCATAGAAGATGTCATGTATGAGTGATCAAATACCTACATGTAGTACCATGTATGTGGTATATGTAATGTATGAATGACTGTATCATCAATATATATATGTTATAGGTTGCATACTAAAAGTTATTAATTTATGCATATTGATAGACCCATTAATTAAATTTCATTTTCTAAGTTGAGAACAAGGTTTTTAAGAAGATTCCAAGGCAAAGATAACAAAATCTAAGTATAGTACATCTCCAACCTTGTTGATTTAGTATAAACCTCTTATGAAGGTCTAATGTTATTATGTAAACACTATAGAATACTTACAAGTAAAGTGATTCAAAGAATTTGATGGTTAAGCCAAGTCAATATCCTTCCAAGTAAACAAATTAGGCCATCTAGACCTAAAGAGTAGAGTTTTCATTGAATTCTAATTCTTAAGAAAGCAATAAAGGAAATTGGTTTCTTATCCTCAAATATAGTCTCCAAACATCTTAATAAATCTTTATAAGAATCATTTGATGAGATTATATTAATAACACCTTTTAAATACCAAACACACATATACACAATATTTTAATAGTGCTTAGGACTTAGTCAACCTTTTGGGCACTTTGGTGATCTAATTGGTATTTTGAGCTTGTGTAAAGATAGCTATGAGTCTTGTATCATTATATTGATATTTTCATTGAGGTTTTAAATTTAATGAGTCCACAAAACAAGGTATTTGTAGACCTCTTTGTATCAAGTCCTTAATAGGTATAATTTGGCCTAATAGGCCTATAAAGGGTAGAGTTGTTATCATCTAAGTTTTGTGTTGAAGTTCTTCATGCACTAAGATGCTTGAATCATATAATTGGTGAAACTCTCATAGTATTGTTCAAAAAAGTGAGGATGTATAATTGAGTGCTTTAGGAATCAAAGATGGATTTTTATTGAAGGTAGATTAATATTTTGGGATGGATTACCCTATTTTAAGTCATTAAAAGTTTATTTTGATCTGAATACAGAGGGTAAGAAGTCAAGAGATAATACTAAAGAATAAGGTCATTAGTCTTTCAATACCATTACTCATAAGACATTTTGTGATAGACTAAGAGATAGTTTATGGTTAAGAAGAGACCTAATTACAAGCAAGTTTCTAGAGGACCTTGAAGTAGACTAGGTTGAGTAAGTGGACCACTTAATTTGACACCAGTAGGGAATAGTAAATATCTAGATATGGATTATGTATTTAGGTAGGGCATACTCTTTGAGATCAAGCTATGGCTTGGTTATTTAATTAGGTAGAGCATACTCAAGTAGATAAATTAGATAAGGATACTTAAGTAGGTAAAACAAACATGTAATCGTTAATGGTATAGATATATTAAATACATAACATGATTTGTAACCTCATTTCTCATTATATATTTTAACCCTAAAATTATAAAAACTAAGTATTGACTGAAATGGAATTTGAAAAACTAACCTCTAAATGGTAACTCCAACTCTATAATTGATTTTAGAAGATGTTGAGTGGCCCTAATTTGTTATATTTAGTAAAATAAATTTAAAAATGTAATATAAAATTTAATGTAAACTTATAATTAAAATTTATTTTACTAGATATATCCTTGCAAAAAAAAAACCACTAATTACAAAAAAAATACATGTCTTTGAAATGGGCGTACACCCTATGCAAAGGGCGTACACCCTTTGCAAAAGATGTGAATCATTTACAGTCCAAAGGGTGTAAACCCTTTCTAAAGGGTGTATGCCTTTTGGAAAGGGCATGCATCCTTTGAACTATAAAGGGTGTAATTTCTTTGTAAAGGGCATGAGCCCTTTGGACTGCAAAGGGTGTATGCCTTTTAGGGTCGAAACTAACCATTTCTTGATTCTGTATTGGTTTAAAAAAAAATGTACACCCTTTACAAAATATGCTTTGTATTTTTCATTATGTAATGTTTTTTTGCCCCCAAATTTGTGTGTCTACCCATCAATAGATACTGGATTCCTTGAGTAATTCCACACTCAACCCATGATGCATGAACTCTCGAGAAGACTGCATGACACTTGTAGCCAAGTTTTAACAAAATTTAGATGATTTATTATTAAGAATAAGTGATCCACATGCATCTATAAAAACCCATTCATCAACCTTGAGTGCCTTGATCACTTTAAAAACACCATCCATTTCCATGTGTAGTCTCTCACATCATGTACACCACATATAGAGCCAATGAACATTTTATGCCAACCCTTACAACTTTTTACCACCAAGTAGCTTCGTGTATCATGCCCTTTTTGTGTAGTGCCTAAATCCATGCGATAGAGAGTGAAGGACAACCACACATACCCCACCTAAAAGGCACATAGTGCATAAGTTTAAAAGGCTTAGCCACTATGGGGTTGGGGGGAAACATCCCCTTTCACATGAAAACACCCCTTATGTTAAATCTTGACTTAGTGGAATATCCCATTTTCGGATGTTTAATATTGACTTATGTTGCTAATGCTTTGTATAACACATTATTATACACAATGTAATCACCACATTTTCCACCTTTGTGAAAAATAAAAAAAATGCATAATTCATGCCATCCAGACCTATGCGTAATTTCCAAATATACATGCAACTATTTGACACTTCTAGGGTCAATACACAACATAACACTTGTAAACAAATTACACATATATAGGTTATAAATATAATGGTTAGAAGATGAAGAGTCACCTATTGAAGGATAAAGATTCAAATTCGATGATGGCTTCTCATCCTTCATAACATGTAATTTATTTATATATATCTATAACTTTAGTTAAGCAAATACTAAGAAAGTAGATAGTCATACATATTTATCAAGAGTATGTCATGTACATAACTCATAGATAAATAAATAAATTTATTGTTATTGTTTTATTACTTTATCTAATCTCATATTATTTAATATATCTTACACACATGGTCACAACATCGTCTAGATCCTCATCTAGAGTGTTTTCGCCTAGAACACCTAGGATCTAAATAATTTAAAAAATATATATTGTTATAGTTTTATTACTTTATCTAATCTCATCTTATTTAATATACCTTACATGCATTCTCATAACATCATCTAGACCCTCGTATAGAGTGTTGTGCCCTAGAACACCTAGGATTTAAATAATGTTTCCATACATAGATATTTTTTAGTGTCTTGTGTGATGATATTATTCTAATTTCAAGTGTTGATGATGACATAGAACAGCTAGAGCAAGTGCTATTTTATATAAATGCTCAGTGTGGAAAAGTCACTCTTGTTATTTAGCATCAATAGATTTTGAAAACCTTGATCCATTAATATTTATGTATTGTGAGACTTGGTTGCTTACTACAAAGTTTAAGAAAGTAGAGTTTGTTGCAAGAGAATTTTTGGTCATCATGGGTTTCAACCTTGTGATGAGTACACCATTTATCTAAGTAACCAAATATTTGAAATTTATCTTTTAATACCTATTCAAACTAAATAGTGTGTCTTAAAGATTGGGATTGCTTCATTAAGTAAACATTCCATGGATCATGTCTTCAGGACACAACCCTTCATAAACTTAATAATGTAGTTAGGTTCATAACATACTCCCGCTAGTTCAAAATTGAAACTATCCACCATATCCCTCATGGGAGTAGGATTTAAAGATTATGTTCCCTACATGAGGTTGAGACACAAAAGTACTCTATTTTTTGTCACTCAATTAATTCAAGGATACATATGGTAGATTTGTTTCGAACACAAGGTTAAGACATAAAAGTATTCTCTTTTTTGTCACTCAATTAAGCCAAGGACATGTATGGTAGATTTGTATGTTTCCAACATGAGATGTTACAATACCAAGAGATAAGAATTTCTCCACTTATTAAAGGAAACTTAATTATTTTAAATTCGAAGGAAATATAACAATTACTGTTGTGGATTCCATGTTTCCATTATAATCCAAATATTTTAAAATAGTGAAATGTTATTTTTTAATGTAAAATAATGAAATATTTACTCAAATGGCATTTGAAAAAAGAATGTTTTATTTTTTTTTAAAAAATGCTATTTTTATTGGAAAACAAAGACAAAATTCATTGTATAATGATAAAACAAATTATGTGTTTAGGAAACAAACTTTTACGAATCAATATTACAGACTTGATGCAAAGTGATCCTCAATACAAATTTCCATATTCTTCAAAAATTTGCATTGTAATTTAAAATACCATAGTAGTTGTTTCTCATATGTACATATTTTAAATATCCTCAATTTATTCTCAATGTAAATATTTTATTTCAAATCCTTTTTGGGAGATCCAAGACTAAGGCAACTACTATGGCATGTGTTGAACTTGTGAGGTGTGAAAAAACATGTTGAGGGAACCTTAAAGACCCAACACTAAGTTTAAAGAGTAGAGTAAACAATGCTCATTCCACTTCTACCTCCAAATACATTAGTCATTTTCAATCCCTATTGTATTAAACTATGTGTGAGAGATCTGAAAGGCAATAACAAACTAATGTGTGGCCTCAGAGGTGATATTAGGGTTGGGGATAAATAAAATGGGTAGGCACAAATGGGCACTAGAAAAATTTGACCTCCCCTTGTCTATTCTATATAATGCCTCTCCCAATCCCTTAAGACTCTCTCATGTTGAAATAATTCACCTCTTTATGTGTCGATGGATATCCATTCCAAATAGTTATCCATTCTAAATGGATATTCAAACCTAACTCAAATTTTTGGATATGTATCATTACTAGACAAATATATATTTCCTTTGACATGCAAATGTGTTTGAAGTACATTTTTAAATTACAACTTTTTGGCCTCTCAACTTCTTGTACTCACCCATTGGCTTGTATAGAATATTGAAGAACACCAAAATACTTCATGGCTTAATGTAAATTTGTTTCATAGATATTTAGACATGCATAAATTTTATGGATCTCACTAGTGTGATATAGAATTAAATGTTCCTTATTTTATCATACTAATTAGAATTTATTAAACACATCATGGTAGTGTTTGAGAGGATAGTGTTGTGCAAATATCACCTCAATGAACTTGGTTTATGTTCAACATGTTTGAATTCATTATCTTTCTTCACTCTAAAACACTTCCACTAGTTGAGCTTTGGATTGGGAATATTTAAAGTTAGGAAAGGTCATGGTCATCTCTTGTCATCCATTTTTTTCACTATTGATTTTGAAAGTAAATAGTCATATTCCTCCTTCAATCTATAAATATGGTTTTTATAAAGTCATTAGAGATTATTTTATGAGAACACAATTCTCCAACACATCCATAACGTAAAACTTGGTTTTTATAATCCATCTGTGTGTGAATTGAGTTGATGAATCAGGTTTTTTAGTTTGAGTTTCATTCAATTTCTAGTAAATAAATTACATCATTTAGCTAAATAGTTGAATCATTCTCTTAGTATTTATTTTGAACATTTATTGCATATGTCTTGTCTCTATGATTTCAACATTAAAGTAGGATGTTTTTGCTTGTTGAGTGGATTAGGAAGCTAGATTAAGCAATCAATTCACAACATAAGAGAGATCAAAATGCACATTATAGGTTATGCCAATTATGCTACAAATAGTAATTTAGATTGGGGGAAAAGTAAACAACATAAGAGAGATCAAAATCAATCAATAAACACCACAATTAAAAACAAAAATAGATCTTTTTTCATTATTTGAGATAAAAACCATTGTTGTGGATTCCAAGTTTACTTGAGATAAAATAGTGAAATGCTATTGTTGAATATTTAGGAATTTTTTTTGTAAGAGTCAATATTGTAGACTTGATGCAAACAAACCCTCAATACAAAATTCCATAATCTTCAAAACTTTGCATTATTACCTATAGTCATATGGTTGCTTTTAGAACATATTTGCTCTAAAATCATGGTAACCATACCATATTAACTATTTTTGTCCTCAATTTATTCTCAATGTAAATATTTTCTTTTAAATGTGCATACATTTTATCATGAAAAAAATATTAGTCATGAAAAATAAAGCATATGCACACAGCTGTAGCAGCATATCATATTACATAGAGAAAAGTAATAAAAACATGACTCCATGAAAGAATCTTCTAGAAAAAAAATACTTCAACTATGAATAAACCACATATGTAACTTGTGCCCATCATTAAGTTTAATGAATTAGAATTTAAAAACCATGAAATGATTCACATAAAACCATTAAAAGAGACAGGCAGACACCTGTTCAACTCTATTACTATGGTGAGTCAACTTGGATTATAATTATTTGTTAGGAATGTAAACAAACACCAAAATAATGAATTTGTGGAGGCACAAACATTGCTGGTCACTGATAACAAAATATGAGGTAAAATATTATTGCCACTCTAATAGTTATTACTAAAAGACACCCAAATAATCTAGATTATTATTGAAAATCATTTTTAGACATTTCACGAAACAAACTAATAAATACATATAAATACCTATGGATATAAAACTTATAAACAAAACATTTTGAATTGTTATGATTTTCTCTTCATGTTATAAATATAGAGATGATAATGTCATCCATGAATTTGAAACATTTAGCACTCCATCTTTTGATAAAATACAAAACCCAGATCACAAGTGAAAACCCAACTACATATCCAAACCCCATTCCAACAACCCACCAAATATTCTCTTCCCACCCATCATTTTCCTTCCCATTATCTGTAGAACTATGTTGATTCTTTGAACATGATACATTGATTTGTAAACCACATAATCTTGAATTATTTTAGAATGATGAAGCATCAAATGTCATTAATTGTCCTCCTTGTGGTATCATTCTAGATAGATTATTGTGTGAAAAATCTAAGTAACTCAAGGATATGAGACTCTATAGTTGATTTGGAAAAATTCTATAGAATTTATTTCTTGAAATATCAAGTGATTCTAAATCAACCAGGTTGCCCATGGACTTTGGGATTTCACCACTGAGATGATTTATTAAAATATTGAAAATCTTCAAACCTTTGGGGACTCCAATGTCACGAGGAATCTCACCTCACAAATTGTTATTTGATAAATAAAAAAACTTAAATAGGGTTAAATATCTATCATACTCCAAATCCTCAGCTTTATTTTTTATTATCATCTTATCTAAATAATAGTAGGAATATTCACCATAAAAATCTTTGGATGCTTCACTTTGTCGATATTCAAAAAAATTTGCACTCTCAAATTGGTTAACCATTGGAGTTAACATTACAAAATTGTTGGGAATGACTCCTAAAAAAATATTATTTGATATGTCCAGGATTTGAAGCTTTTTCAAATATGCTACTTGTGAAGGTGTTTCACCTTCAAACTTATTAGATCTGAGCACTAAAATCTGTAGGCTACCAAAAAAATCTATTTCCTTTGGTATGTTTACTTACATATGGTTGGTACCCAAATCTATAATTTCTTGAGAGTTAGTGCCATTTAAAAGGGAAAATGGAATATGCCCTTTTAGCTCATTTCCACCTAATTTTAGTGTTTGAAGCTGAAGCATAATCCAAAAAATGTATGGTATCTCCCCTTCCAAATCATTTTCTTGGAGATTCAACATAAATATTCTTGAGTAGTTCTTAAAACTTATTGGAATTTTCTAGTCAAGTTTATTACATGATAAGTCAAGAAATTCCAAACATCCCCCTTCACAAATAGAATAGGGAATGACACTGGTAAGATTATTCCTTACCAATGAACATTATTGAAATCCACCTCCATGGTCATTGATATCTACTAGAATGAAGCCATCAAATTGATTCTCTAATAGGTCCAATAATCTTACATTAGGACCTAAAAGGGGAGCATTCCCTTCAAATATATTATTATGTAGGTCAACTGTATGAAATCTAGGCTTGAGATCAGATAAAAGACCCCTAAATTGGTTATGAGAGATATTTAGGTAATAAATGGTTGTAACATCCCATAACCAATATGGTATATTTCCACTAAGAGAGTTGTTTGACAAGTCTAACCAATATATGGAATATTGAGTTGAAATGAAGACCAAAAAATATCCATTCATATTACAAGCACTCAAATCTAATACTATGAGCTAGAATCTAGGAATCCAATCAACATTGAAATTCATAGACAAAATATTATTTGAAAGGCCCAAGAAAAAAATATCGATGAAATTATCTAGAAGAGAGAGAATGAGAAAGTGTCACCAATTTTATTGTACCTGAGATCAAGATTAGTGAGCTTTAAAAGATTATGCAAGGATACAAATATGGTGCCCGTCAATGAGTTATTCTTCAAGATGAGAAGAACCAAAGATGACAGGTTGCCCAAGGTAGGTGTAATGCTTTCATTTAGATGATTCAAGCTGAGGTCAAGTCCCAAAAACTTTGAAAGACTCCTTAAAGAGGAGGGAATGGTGCCTTCCAAATTGTTACCAAAAAGATCAAGATATATCAAAGGAAGATGCCTTCCTTGTAAAGTGTCTAGTCCAAATGGGGGAATCTTCCCCTTTAACGAGTTCCTTAAAATCCACAACACTTATAGACTTAAGATATTTGTAATGGAGAGAGGAAAATTACCTTCAATATTATTGTACCTGAGGTCTAAAAAACTTAATGAGGATAGGTTTCCAATAGAATCTAGAATCACTCCTCCAAAATCAAAGTCGTAAGACAAGGTGATGCTTTTCAATAGTGGAAGAGTGAACAGGTTGGAAAGAATTACACATGAAATCCCACAAGTAGACATGTCAATTGTTGTGAGATTGGTGAGGGAGTAAATATCATCATCCCAACAATCATCTACCATCCATGTATTCAGATTCACCCATTTTAGTTGAAGGTGCTCCCACCTTATCAGATTCCTTATCCCCTTATGACCCAAAAGATCGGCATACAAACCATGATGATTCCAAGAAAGGTCAAAAAATTACAAGATAGATAGGTTATCAATCTCCCTGGTTATTTTAGAAGTAAAATAATTTTGGAAAGGTTGAGGAATTGAAAGCTAGACAAGTTACCAATGTCCCTCAATATTTTAAAAGTAAATTCATAATCTACCAAGTTTAGATGCTTCAATATTTTGAGATATCCAATTTGTGGAGGAATGGTAGGATAAGAGAAGACATTATGCCTGAGGTTTAAGTGTTCCAAATGATGCAGTTGAAATATCCCCCCCACCAATATTGTTCCACTTTTTGGATACATCTGCTAAAATGCCCAAGGATTGTGGGGAGATATCCAAGGTAATGACATGGGTAGTAAATGGGTGGCAGCCCACTCATTTTGACACACAACAGTTAAACCCCCTCTAATATTCTAATGTGTTTGGTGATTCAGAGATGTTGAAGCCTTGTTTGAAGTCTAGGAGGGAACTTATTTTGTTGGGTGGACATGCATAGACTGAGCAGGTAGTGATGGGCATCAACAACATAACTGCCCAAATAATTCCCTTCATATTTTTTGTTTCCTAGACAAAGGCAAAGGCTTCCAAAGGCAAAGGCTATCTCTCTTAATATGTAAAGATAGTTCCTCCTCACAACACTACAATTTCAAAGGCAAAGGCTTCCTTAAAGTATGAATAACTCTCCCACTCAAACACATTTATAATATATAAACATTAATTAATCATTTTTTATTTTAAAAAAATCAATCCAAAGTGAACTTAGTGAATGAAAAGGAACACATTTACAACTTTAATGATAACATAATTTTTTAAAAGAAAATCATTTGTTTAAAAATACATTTTTAAGTGGGATACGTCTCTTGGTGCCTTTTGGAATTGTTGTGCATCTTAGATTTGTTTCTATTATTTTTAAAAAAATATTCAATTAAAAAATTAATTCTATATTTTTTGATAAAAAATAAAAAATTCTATATATTAGTTGTTAGGTTTGATCCATAATAATATATACTAATAGATTATTTATAGTCTATTTTTAATATTTCAAGAGGTGTGATTCTACTAGGTCTAAAAATTGATGACCTATAGTTTATTTTTAATGTTTCATAATGTATATTAATTTTTTTTTTAACAATTTGTAAATATTTAAAACAAAGAAATTTGTAAGTCGTACAAAAATTTAATACTTTTTATTTAATATATATAAATATAAGATAGATAAATATTGGTTATTTAAATAAATATTAAATATTTATTAAAAACATTGATTGTAAATTATTTGAAGATGTAAAAATTTTGATTTTCTTTTTTTTTAATTAACAAGCATAATTAATTTGAAATTTTTCACTTAAATTCCATAATGGAAGTGGCTTCCTCACTTTAATGCCACAAAGGAAGTGGCTCTCCTACTAACATAATGGTTGATTAGCTATGGGATGAGTATCTATATACTTATTTTGCCCCTTTACTTCTCTTCCATTGTAGTTTCATACTAAATAAATAAAGTAACAACACTCTAACATATAATTAAATAGATGTAGGGCCAAAAATTACTTTCAAACATCTAATTTTTATAGATAGAAAAATAATTACAGGAATTATTTGATTTTAACATATATAAGTTCAATTAAAAAAAAGAAAAGTTAAAGAAATGCCTTTTTAAGGTATGCGATATTGGTCATCCTACCTAGGTTTGTGGTGTAACTACTTCTAGTGTGTAGAATATGTTTCCTAGGTCTACAAGATAGCTTATATCATATGAAGGTCTATAGGGAAACTTATAGTATATAAGGCCATATCATACTCTTAGTATGTAGGAGTCGAAGCCTAGGTCTACGGGATATCTTATAGCATATGAGACCACTTTGTACTCCCAATATATAAGATGACTTTCTTAGGTGTGCATGGTATCTTATAACCTATGAGACCACCTCATACTAGGCCTTACGTAGATCTAACTCAAGGTATCTTATACTATGTGAGACCACCTAATACTCCCAATATGTAGGATGTATAACCTAGACATGTAGGGTAGGTTATAATATTTGAGAGGCACCTAATTGTGCTTCAAATATCAAGTGTACATAACTTACCATTTCTATGGTTTGAACTTGTGACCTCATTTTCAAGAGAAAAAGTTTGTCCCCATTAGACCAATTTAGGTATACAATTAAAAAATTGCTTCAAAATAAGTTTGAGAATATTTAGTTATTGTGAGTATTTTTAATTCAAATTTTAAGTAGATAGAGATAATGATGCACTATCTATGTAAATTTATCAAGTGTGAGTGTTTAGGTTTTGAGTGAGTGTGAGGGGTTTTTTATGGTCCCCTAGGTGATGTTTGAGTCCAAGTGAAAAGTCATAAAGTATGTGTTGATAATCCTTTGTCATTTTCCTACCAAAATGGGTAATTTGAATTTTTGAATCTTGTGAGTCTAAGAGTAATGTGAATGAGTTACATAAAATTCAATGGATATAGGAGGTTTGATAACGGTTATATAATGTTTAATATGAGTGTAGGTATGTGTGGCAAGGTGGTGGAGAGTCATTATTTCCATGTAAGCCTAAACAAAGGCAATTTCAAGAACCGTTAGAATGACCTACCTTGGAGTTGGCCTATTGGAGGTAGTTACCAAGAGAGTAAAGTCTAAAATGCATAAAATTAGGCATGTATAGGAATAAAGTGAGTACTATAGGATGTTCAAAAGGGAGGGAGAGAAATGGAGCAAGAGGATAAGATTTAGTAGTGTCCATGAAGGACAATGGTATGAGAATGGACTGTGTTTTGTATATACTTATCATAGTTCAATAATAATGAGTTATTATGTGTGGTTAAATTCTTAATTAAAATGTATTTAATGTTTTTTGAGTAGAATAATAGTATAAAATACCTTGAGGCCATTGGGAAGTTATTTTCTTCTATGGTGCAGGTTTGAGTGAAGGTTGGTGTAGTGACAGTCAAAGGCAGTGAGGATTCATCAATATTAAAGATTATTTGTATAAAAATGGACCTTTTGGTGAGTCCTAAAGGTGTATTATGCTCATGAGAATAATAAATTATCAATTATTGTCCTTAAGAGTGTACTACATCATTTTGGGAGATTCTCTAATCTGAACATTCTTGGACAGACTGAACAACTAGGTAGGTTGGATGTTTTGTATTACTTAGAAGTCTTGTGAAAATTCAAGATCAATTTGTAAATGTGTAGGAGGTTAGGATTATTATATTTCATTCATCATTGTTGAGATAATATTGATTGGAGACTTAATAATTCATTTAAAATATGATAACCTATAACTTTGTCCATTAAAGAGTAATCTTGCTAATGCTCAATTGTTAATGTCAAATGCATGTTATAAGGTTAAAGGTTGATCAAGTATTTGGTCCTTAGATGTATTATAATATTTATAGACAGTATATTTTTAGTGAGTTTATTCACTTTGGAGGCTCTAATTCCCATTAGAAATGTAAAAGTCAAGAGGAACCTGTACACAATTCTATAAGAGTGTATAAAATCATATAAAATGTTATGGGAGATGTCTATAATGTAAAGAATTTTTTTAGAAGGTGTAACAAGGTTATAAAAACCTCAAACAAGTCTCAAAATTGATTGAAGTGTTTTCAAAATCAAATTATCTAATTACATAAGCCTAGGCAAGCTAGGACTAGGGTTTTGAAAGACAAATGTGTTTACCTGATGTTTACACTCTCCAAATTTCCCTAAAATTTATAATATGAGATAACTTTAGGTTTTTTTATAATATTTGAAAATTTTGGAACCATACCCTGCCATATTGCATGGTATTCTAGACTGAGTCTTCAAACCAGGCCTAATATACCTAATTAGTAAGAAAGGGAGTTGTACTTCCATGAAGAGTTAAAGCCTAAATGTTTGTGTGAGGCAAAAAAGGGATAAAGGGTATTTGGAAATATGTTTAGTTTGTTATGAAACCCTGTCAAGTTTTCAAACCAAGGAGATTTGTATGTTAGGAGGGCTATAAGAAAGCTAAGCTTAAATAAAGGAGTGGATATTTGAATAATTTTACTTGGATATGGTTTTGTTTAGAGGATTGAAGGGAGTTATAAATGGCCAGGGTAGTGGTCATAAAATCCTTGATGAAGACCAAAACCTTGAATCATGTTTTATACCTTTGTTTCCTAAGAGTCAATGTGAGAAGATAATCAAGATTGATGCAAGATAAAGAGTAAATACATGATAGTGATGTATTAGGGAATGATGTTGATGCTAATGAGGGGAGAATGCAAAGATGGATGAAGTAGTGATAATTTTTAAAAAGAGATAGGGCAATTAAGAGTATGAAATGAGGATTAGGAACCAATTGAAATACCAAGAATGGATCAAAAGTGAAAAAGAGAAGAAAAAGACCTATCTAAAACAAGCATATCAGAGATTGTAATTGCATGAGTAAGTGCATGTTGTCATCTACATCATGTTTATGAGTTTTTTCTCTGCATTAGATAATATGTAGAGTATAAATTTCAAATACTTAGAGAATAATAATAATAGCATAGTCAACAAGTTATTGGTCAATTGGTGAAGTTGTGTCACTCATAAATAGCCCCAAGGGATCAATTCTTGACAAGTGCAAAGATTCCACACCATAAAGAATGAGGAGGTCCGTTTTGACTCTGTAATTTTTTTGGTAGAATGGATACCCTTCAATACTTTGACCTATCCAAATAAGGTCAATTATTTGTGTACCCAATACCAATGGATGCAAAAACCTCCAAAATATAAAAATGTTAATCCTTATATCAAATAATAGAAATAAAATTCTACCATTTATAACCAAGGATTATACTAGTGAAGCACTGGAAGTTAGTTTCAAATTCAATGCCTTGTCAACTCATTGGAAAGAGTTGTGTGAACACTTGACACCTAATCTAAAAGAAATGAATCTTAGACCTATTTTATAAAAAATTTAAACCAATAGAAACCAAATTTTACAAAATTCCTTTCATTTAAGGATATTGAGTAAATTGAATTTTAAATTGGTAAAGGGATTCTCCAATTGTGAAATTCCTGAAACTTTTGAAGGCTATTATCCTTAATAGTGAAGCATTGTCCTATTTAGTGATTGTGGGTGTCCATGAACTCATTAAATCTATAAAACATCTATGATATGGGAAATGCACAAAGGGTATTCATCATTTTATCATTTATTATTTTCAATTTTCAATTCATATTATTTACAATGGACTTCCTTGCTTAAAGGACTTGCATGCTTACAATAATGGAAAAGTTTCCTTCATCAACATGATAATGACCTAGGAGATTAGTCAATAATTACATTAATTTTTTTGAAGAGAACATAAATTTTTTTTTTAATTTTATTTCTAGGTTGATTATAAAAACAAAAAAATATGATAAACTAGGTAGAGAAGCTTCATGGAAAATAACTATCTTTACAAACCTAATTTACGTAAAATGACTTGGAAATTTTGGTAGTAAATTAAAATTATATATTTATGGCATAATGTTGGATAAATATATTGTTTTTTATTTCAAGTCAATCAATACATAATTATTTTAAAAAAAGAGAGCAACTGAAACATTTTTTATTCTTTTAGGTCAATTAAAAAATAAATACATATAATAGAATTATTGCTTGCACAAAAGAGATAGAAGTTACATGGAAAAAACTCAAAATAAGAATGAATTATTGTATCTTTAATTGTTCCATAATTTCAAAAGTCCACCTTACCCAATTTGACTTAGAAGTATGACACATTCAAATCAAATTATACATTCATGTCAAAATGGTTGGATAAATTTATTGCATTATGTTGAAAGGATATTTAAATCAAAAGGGATTAAATTTTATAATCATGTGAGTGTATTTTAAAAAATTAAACTATAAAATTGGGTATAAATTTTCTCAAGATCATATGAGATGAAAGGGGAAAATTTGGGAGGACACTTGAAAATTTTGAAGAATAATAGGAAACATATATTTAGTCTTTCATGTTTCCTTTTTAAAATATGAGTTGAGTTAGATTTTTAAGGGAAATGTTAAGTGGATAATTGCTATAAATAATTTACTTGAAGCTGAAGGATAAGGTCAACTGTTAATTCTAATCATTGAATTGTAAGGTGAACTAATGAAATGAGTTTGGTGAAATTTGAATTTTTATATTATGGCATTCGGTAAAAATGGCTAAAATTATTTTGATATAAAACATAATAAGTTTTTTAACTATAATGACTTATCAAACTCTCATCTCTCTATCCAACTATGTGATCATCATCCATGCCACTACCCATTTATTGCATTATAGAAGTTGCCAATGTGGCTTGTATCTATCTTGGACATCATTGCCAAAAAGGTATTTTTCTCTATGATCAATAGTACAGTGTATTTTTCCCATACATTTGAATATAACTATTTTGGCATTAAAATTTTGGACTTTTAATTTAAAACGCTTAGAAAAATACAATAATCCTACAAAAGTAGGTTATAATGGAAGATAATGAAATGAAAATCGTTGAAGTAAAAAAGACAAAATAGAAATAATTGGGGTTATGTAGCTATAAATGACCAAAATAATTAGTTATATTTGTATTGAAAAATATAAAGTTGGAAAAAAATTAGGGAGGATATCCAAAGAGAAAGATATAATGCAATCACTATTGAAGCTTTTTAAATCAGATTTATTCTTAAATTATGGTAGTTAATATGTGTCAATTACTTTATATACAAAACACCAAATTTAATGTTATTTTCATTAAGTTATAAAACTCCATTCTTTCTCTTTTGATCATGATTACAACATGTCTACTTCATTTAACACAAATTATAATGAACAACACACAATGAATTTACCTTATTTGTGTTGATTTTAGTTATATATTAATTGTTTTGTCACTGTGTTTCAAAATAATGTAATATGTTTAGAATTTTCAGAAAATAATAAATGTTTTGTGAGTGAGAAAGAACCCTTTCAGTCCATGTTTTTAGTTTAGAACAATATTTTTTATTACAAACCCAAAGCGTAATAAACTAAGAAAGTCACAAAAAGTGATGATAGAGTGGGTTTTCCATCAAATGACAAAGTGTGTTTTATACTAAAACATTTTATAAAAAATAATACAAACTAAAAAATTGTGTTGTTTGGTATTAGAAAATAATCATATAAAACACATATGTGAAAGTGTTATTTAAAAATATGGGATGTGTTAACTAATTTTTTAGATACATTGTTGAAGAAAAGAAGGTGTTGTAAGAAACAATTGATACTTTAGAAATATTTAGCATACTACATAATTTCAATTTATAAAAGGGTGTTGATTCATTGCCAAAGGATATAAGTACCAAGAATTTTTCTCTGTGTATAAAATTTATGGTCACAGATGCCCTTAGCTAATGAATGTATGTTGATATGCCCCCTTATGTAAAGTATTCAACAAATGGGAGTATGTTTGATATGTGTTGCATACCTTTCATATTTTTTCATCCCATGTGTGCGTGTGTTTAATATAACTTAAATAGTTACACTAATCAATGTTCTTCAATTATAAAATATAGTGGTGGAATGTAATGTATGAGTTGTTGAAAATTAATGGCCAACCTAATATATTGGGTCCTTATTGGTGTATTTAACCCATGATGTACAACACATAACTTTATACCCATGGAATTTATGGGTTATTTCTTAGCTATGGTTTTGTATCCATTATATTTTAATAACAAATAGATGGTTTCCTATTGATGTACTTCTGAATAATCACACATGCATTATGGTTAAAAGGACCATTTCAAATAATCTGGACTTATGCCCTCCAAACTCCATCGGAGATAATTTTAAACCGATAATATTTTTCATATTTTAAAAATAAAATAGACTAGGATTATTATAGTGATTTGGATCTATTACCCATATATTATATTTTAGAGAATTTTGAATTAGAATTTTTTTAATAATGTATAGTTATTTTTTATAGTTTTGTTTAGAATTGGACTAGTAATAAATAGTCACCTTAAGAATTTTGTTTTAGGACATTATTGTATTATAAATGGTTGAGTTAATGCAATAAGGAAGAATGTTTTCATACTAAATTTTTTCTAAAATGTTTTACCCATATGAAAATATCATGTATTGTGTGTGGGTCATTTTTACTTTCTATCATAGGTTAATATTTTGTTAGCATTTATTCTCTTACATGAGTTTATTGGTTTGTTTATCTTGATATTATCTGGAAAAAAATTACATATAAATTTACATTCCAAACCCCATTTTCCTAAAAAATTAAGTGCATATTAATGCACTTTCAATTCCAACCCATCATGGGAGTTTTCAATTTTTTATTTGCACTTGAAGTTTGAGACCTTGTTAATTAAAGTTTGGGTAAATTTTGTCTTATGTGCCAGAAATAGACATTGTGGTGTATGTAACCTTTACCTACATAAATTGTTTTACCATGAACTTTCAAGTGTGTGTAGTTAAATAAATTTTATATCCTTAACATTATAATCATCATTCAGTTATTCAAAAATGACTTATGAATTGGTTTCCACCCTTACCACTTGAGATCACATGCAAATGTTGTACTAAGACCATCAAGTAATGCTAAGTAATATACTACATTGAACTTGTTTATGTATTCCCACAATATTTTTAAAATTTATCATTTATTGATTATTTATCTCTTGCAATAACCTATCAAATTTCAATCTCTCTGACTGCACACCTTAAAGGGTGCATTAGGAATGGGGTGGGTAGACTAACGATGCTTTACAAGAGACATTGTTGATTATTTATCATTCATACATTTGTTCTTACTTCCCCAAATTCAATCCCCTAAGTTATCTCCTTCTATATTACATCTTCTAACTAATCAAGACCTATATTTTCATATTACATCATCCCAACTCAATTTAATTATAATTGTATCCAAGCCATCCCAACTACATCGATCATATTAATGTAGTTCTGAAGGTTATGACACATGCTACATAACTAATTCAACCTTGGATGTTGTTCAAGGTTAGTCAACCCTCTTTGAACTAAATCAATCTTGACCAATAACATTGGCTAAATATTTTGGAGGGATTAGGGTCATCCATCACTATAAATACAAGTCACCATTTCAATCCAATAGAGAAGAACATTCATTTTTAATTATTATTACTCACACTTCTAGCCTAATTTTACATTTGTAAGAGTTATTAATTATATCTTCTCTTGGAGGGAAAATCCTATCTTGTGGAATCTTGGATGCAATAGGAGTTATTTTAGCTTATAAATTGATTTAACCATTAAGATCCTTATAACCATAATAATCTCTTACAAAAAACCATTGTCCAAGGAAGAGATTAAGGCTCGACACGTCTTATTAAAGGTAAGTATGTTATAACTCTAGTTTTTTCCTTTTGTTAGATAGAAGTTGCATAAGTGATTGGTTAATGAATGTATGTCTCCTGTTTAAATTCTCTCTATACTTAAACTTAGTGTGGCTATAAGATTATTCAAACTTTATATTTATACACCTTAGGTAGCCTATGCCCTAATTTTTTGACCATAACTCCATACTTATTTTGATATATTTCTAACCATCCCCTTACATTTTTTTATTACGATATTTGATTATTGTCTAATTACATACCTAATTAGGGTTATTATATTGTGCTGATTTTCTAGAGGCTTTGGAACCCTTTCTCTTGACATTATTTTGTAGGTGCTCCTTTTGATAGGTTTAGTCAATCCATTGGTCATATGCCAATACATTAAGTAGCATTGGGTTCTTTTGATTAACCTTATCCAAGTCTAGATCTTTAATAGATAGGATAGTTTCACATTGATCTTAATTCATGGTATACATTCTAGTGAACCAAACATGAAGCTAAACATTGCTTTCACCTCTACAAAAAATTATATTAAATAGTTCGATTCAATTTTGTTTCATTTCTCTTTCATCGAACTATATTGAATAGATCGATATAGTTCAATCAAAATTTTCACCTACAAGAAATTATATTAAATAAATGGACATAGTTTCATCATTGCATATTTTTCCATTGAAGTGTTTTGGATATCTTGCATAATTCTATTTCCATATCTAATTTTTATTATAAAACCTCTCTACCAATTAACTGTATTGATCTGCTCGATAAGGTTTCATATTAAAATTTTTGCTTGTGCATTTCAATATCCACCAATAAATTACATCAATCAACATTGATACAGTTTTGTATTCATAGTTTTTATTTCTATTTATATTAAACCATATCGGCCTACATGATATAATTCTATAATTACATTTTTATATTTAAACCTAACATCGTTAAAATAATATCAAACAATTCAATTTATACTTATTATTTAAATCACTTTAATAAACTATATCGACTAGTTCGGTCTAGTATTATACCTCTTTTTGAAAATCTATCTTATACAAACTGTATTGATCTAGCTTGATACAGTTTTGTATCATTTATACAACTAAATTAGCCAACACCTATATAGTTTTATTTATTTCATTTTCAAGCCTAAATAAATAAATTAAATTTTCCTTTCAAAATCTAATCACACATTTCATTTCAAGTTGTTTGCCTATTTATTTAAATCTATTGAATGCTTTAAATTGGTTTTTAATATTGATTTTCAAACTTTATTTTCTATTTTTTTGGATTTCCCTAAAAACTATGTTTTAACTATTTTCAAACTACTTAACTTTTGTCATGAAGGGTTATGTGGTGTTTTATTTACAATCTTTGTCTATTTTTTATAGACATCGTGGCATGAGGGCCTTGCCCCAATATTCATAGCCATAATACAGAGCTAAAAATAGACTTTAGTTTCCACTTACCTCATGATATATTAGAAACACATAGGATTCCCTTTTTATTGAACTTAAGAAGCCATCCATCTATCTAATTTTTTAGTGCACTGGTTAGCGATTATCATCAAAAAGTTGCTCTTAGCTTACCCTTGAAATTAGGCTTAGTGGTATATGGAAATGATACTTCTTCCATATTCAGTGCTCTAAAATATTACGCTAACATTATTCAATGGACAAGTCAGTATCTTGGAGAGCCTACAAATCATCCAAATCCTTTAGTACATCAACCAAATCTTCTTTTTAGAAAAATAGTTAGAAAACTAATTAGAATTCAATTTTCCACTTGTTATATTTTGTATTACATACTGCATCAGCCAAAATTGATATAGTTCTATGTTATTTTGTAACTACATTAGTCAACTTCGATATAGTTACCTATGTTTTCAGACTACATCGACCATATTAGTATAATATTTTGTGTTTGTATGTTTCATCAACTAGATCAATATATTCTCTTGTGTTGCATTCTTGACTATATCAAATAGCTTGACATAGTTTATTCCCTACAAATTTTCCCTCTACATGTGAAACTATATCGAACAACTCGATACAATTCAGTTCTAACCTATTTTTCTTAGGATTTTATCTTATAAACTGGATTGAACATATCGATTTAGTCTATTTATTACTATATCCATCATTTTCCCTTATGATTATATCAAATTGTGTGATATAATTCACTTATTTAATATTCCCAAATAAGATTGTATCAACCAGGTTGATATAGTCTATATTTTGATTACACTTTTGTAATAGTATCAAACTACATGATATAGTTAGTTTATTTTAGCCATCATTTGCACTACCTTTCTGATTATATTGTATCATTTAATCAATACCATTTCATATTGAGTACCAATTGCATTGTCATGGTATATAATATTTGTTTGTTGTATATTACTCATTTTTTTATTTACCTTTTGACATCCCATCAACATCATGAAGTCATCTATTAGGAGTTTCCTTGATAGCCTCAACTGACTAAGATTTTACAAGGGTTTCTTTTTTCTACGTACCTTGTCGACCACTAAAGATAACACTTCATGGTGAAAATAATCTCAAAATATATCTATATCTATTGAATGTAACATGGTCCAAGTCACTCAAAATGATGATCTAAATAATTCAAACACCTCTAGAAACTTTGATGATATTACCATTTAGATCCCTGATCATAATGGTACTTTATCTAAACTTCCTTACTATATAGTTGGAACAATATATATTAATCTTGGGCATTCATGCATTCTACTAACAACATTAGGAATCCTCCCCCTAACCCTTCCAATCAAAATCCACCTATTGATACAACTCAACTACTTACACAAATGGTTCAAAAAATGAATGTCATGTAAACAACTAATAACTCCCAAATACTCCAAATGCAAAATCATATCTTGTAAATGGATAGCCAACCTCTAGTTATCATGTATTATCAAAATTAGAATTATGTGTCCCCTCCTCTTAGAAATGCCAATGGGAATATTATACCTCAACCTCTCAACCTCCTATGCACAACAAAATGTTACAACATCTTCAAAATGAACCTTTAACACCCTTCATTGTGTCCATAGGCATTATAAATATTTCTCTACTAATCACATATGATGAGAATAAAGATATTGCTATTTTCCTCAAATATTTTGGTATCTCTATAAATAATGGGTCCAAGCTAACACCTTATGCACTATTAAAATTCTTGTCAAAACCTTCATGGGAGATGTGTTAGAATGGTATAATAAATTCCCTATACATTCTATTTTACAACTAGAAGATTTATTCAATGCTCTAGTCAAGTAATTTTAACATAATGATCCTCCTAGAAATAGCCTTAGCCATTTCATCAATGTTAAGAAATTTCCTATTAAATATTCTCATATTTTTATTAAATGATGGAATTATTTATCACATAAAGTAGATCATAATATGAGTCATAATAATATTTTCAATTCATTATTTCTCTTAAATCCACTCTTTAATAAAAAGTTAGGATCTTTTCTCGCCAAACCTTAGAAGAGGCCTTTGATCAAGAAAAAAGACAAGATGGTCCAGTTTGAACCTTTTCATAATCTCATTAATGAATCTTTCCAAACCTCAACTAATGCAATAGCCACTACCAACTCTCAACCAAAATATCTTCAAACCAAAATGGGAGTCCCCAAATAAAATATTCAAACTCCCTCCCACCAACCCTTTAGTGTTTTGGAAATGAGGAAGTTGTTATCTCCATTAGAAACTTTCATTCATACCACTATTGCTCCTCTATCATGGTACAACCCTAACAATTTTTTTTGGTTTCATGCCAACATTAGATGCTCACATGAGACATGTCGTGCTCTTCCAAAATTTTTGGTTCATCTCATATTAGGATAATCTTTCGATCATGATGTTATGATTAAGGTTAACCATAATAAATATCTTAAATTTATTAAAATTGAACCTTTTCCAAATATATAAATAAAAAATATCAAAAATCCTCTTTGGATTCTAATACACAACTTTCCAACAAAAATGTGTGTACTATTGATGCCAATTATGATCAATATTACACTAATTATCAATATGTGAATGAAATAAAGGTTAATTAATGTCGTAAAGTTTCTCACAAAGATCCTTCACCAAGCCTAAGAGTCCCTCTACTGAGGAATAACTTCTTAAATATACTACAACCAATCCTACTACTTGTTCATAATAACCCACTAGTGATGAGCCACCTCCACAATCGAAGCCTCAAACTAGTTCTTCAATGCCTTAAAATAATATTATTTCTAATCAACCTAAGCCTCGTACTAATTCTTCTTCTAAACCTCATTGGAATTTTCTAGTCTAACTTAACTCTATGCGTTGAACAATTCAACTTATGGAAATAGTAATAACTTCTCCTTATCATCAAAATTTTATTGTGTAAAAAATGCAAGATATCAAATAACCCCCATATAATTATTTATATATACCTACTCCAATCTCTGATGGTCCCCCACATATAGAGGTTCATGCTATTGTAACTATTATTCCATTTTCTTTGTCTATAAAACCTTCCATAGAATTTCCAAAGGAAGATATGATTTTTGATGGAATTATTTTTTGAGCTGAGAATCCATCCTTATTCATTGATATTAGAATCAATAATACCTTAATAAGAAATATCTTGGTAGATGAAGGCTCAAGCATTAATGTTACTTCCTTTTGGTTTCTCTAAAAAATTAGATACTCCAAATAAAACCTTAAGAAAACTCACCTCACTTGCCATGGATTTGATAAAACCAATCAAGAGCCTCATGATTATATTTGGATTCCCCTCACAATTTGAATCAAAATTATTTGTACAAAGCTTATGGTTTTAGATCTTCTGCTTTCATACAACATGCTCTTAGTTCATCCATGGACTCATCATATGTGAGATATAGTATTTTTTGCTATCTAATACATCAAATTTATCCATATTATCAAATTTTATAAGAATGATATGAATCTAAACCCTTAGAGTATCCACCTTCAAAATACCAAATCTAAATATTTTAGTCCGATTGCGGGTCATACTAATAGGACACCTCTTCCTAAGTTTGTCAATATGCATCTGATCTCCATGTCACTCTTATGGTTTTATGATGATGAACCTAATGTATTTTAAAATATAAAATGCTATTAAATTAACTCCTTATATCTTTAAATGTATCCCTCCTTCCCTCCTTTCATATGATAGGGCTATTCCTCTAATAGATGGTATTAATGAAAGTCCTTACCCATGTAATGCCCATGAAGCTTCTTATATAGAAGATGATTTTACTTCCAATGAATATAGAGTAGATATTTTTTTTCATGATCCTATTATCATGTCTCTAATAATTTTTAGCAACATATGTATTTCCACCTTAAACATCCCTAGTGACATAGATCAACTTGTGTCTTATGCATGTGCTATTTCTCCATCTTATGATGATGCCTATGTCATGGCTCAAACTTAATCATGATACATGGATGTAATGAATTATCAAAAGACCTTAGCCAAAATGCATGATTTTAACTATGATGTCCATGTTATTCATATATCATTTGACTATTCTAATCTTGATTCAAAACTAGAAGGTTATGCCCCTCCTTCTAACCCACCATTGAAAGATACTCCATGGGTTGTTCGATAAATATGTAATTTTCCCACATCTAATGATATCACCTAGCTCGATACCATTTAGATAGTGAAGTATTATCCTAACATTATCTACTAACCTAATATTATTCCCTCTATCTCTGTGAATTTAGATTGTATCATCCAAATTATTATATTTTAACATTTAAAATAAAACTATATGGACCATACATCATCAAATACCGATACATTACCCTCAGGCTCACCATCCACATAAGATTACATCAGTCAGTCTGATACAATCAAAACTATTACATTCATTGATAATTATATTGAACACACTAATACAATTTAGACTAGTCCTTGTATCCTAAACTGTATTGACTAGGTAGATACCATACACTCAAATTCTTTACCTTCTACTTCACCTCCTACATTTACCTTAGATTTTAAAAATATTTTTTTGAGATAAATACATTATAATATGATATCAATAGTAACTATATACTTGATCTCGAAGTGGATGTTGAATATTATGGACCTTTACCCATGCTTATTAATAATGAATCCATCTTATAATTATTTTATACTAGAGAGCCTTAACTTCTTCACCAACACCACAAGTTTGTTAATTTTTAGAAAAAGGTTCCTTGCTTCAATAAATTTATTACTAATATTGATCTTGTAACACATCCTGCTTCAAAACTTCCTCTAATTCCATATCACATTCAAGATGGAAAAGCCATGCTTATTGAGGAAACTGTTACAATCAATTATGGCACCACTGCATGTCCTAGACATATCCTTTTTTCTATGTAACTTCATCCTATAAAACATGATAATTTTAGTCTTTTATTTGAAAAACATTGTGACACATTTGCTTGGTCATAAAAATATAGGCTTGATATGGACCCTAATATCATTGTCTATAATATCATCACTTATCCTAACATAAAATTAGTACATAAAAAACAACAAAAATTTACTTTTGATATTTCTACCCTATATCATAAGGAAATCATCAAGCTTCTAGATGCTAAATTCATCAACTTGTTAATTACTCAGAATGGTGTCCAACATTGTCCCTATTTACAAGAAAGTCACTATGGTTTTTTGGATTTGTATTTACTTTCATAATTTCAACTTAGCATATCCTAAACATAATTTTACTTTACCATTAATTGATGTTATTATTGAATCTATGAACGAATATGAGATGTTATCTCTCATGGATAATTTTTCATGATATAATTATATCCATATCACTCCCAAATATCAACATAAAATTACTATCACCACTAAATGGGGAACCTATTTTTAGATTAAAATACCTTTTTGTTTTAAAAATGTTAGCACTACATACCAATGTGTAATGACCCATATTTTCATGATCTCATCCATAAGATCATTAAAAATTATGTGGATGATCTTATAGATAAATCCAAACATCTTGAAAATAATCTTCATGATTTGGCTAATATATTTAATTGACTCATTAAATATAAAATTAGACTCAATCCTTACAAATGTGTTTTCAGTGTCACATACATAAAACTCTTAGGATTTCTTGTCTCCCTACAAGGGATTGATGTCAATCCAACTAAAATAAAAGCTATTGTTAACATGTCTATTCCTCACTTTATTTTGGACATTCATACATGTCTTGGGAAACTTGGGGAAATATGTTGATTTGTCCCCAAAATGGCTTATCATATTAATTCAGTAAATTCCATCCTTAAGAAAGGTATTAATCTAAAATGGATTGATGCATGTTAAAAATATTTTGATAACATTAAGGAATCATTAATTAATCCTCTTAGACTTTGAACACGTTCTAGTGATCGACCCCTCATCTTGTATACTTCATCTACTCCCATATCAGTTGAGGCAAGGCATGCTCAACAAGATGAAATATAACAAGAATATGATATATATTACATAATTCATGATTTGATAGATTATGAAACCTATTACATGAAATTAGAACATGATTGTCTCACCATTTATTTGAGAGCTAAAAAACTTTGACACTACATGATTTATCAAATAAACTATGTTATCATCCATTATGATCCCCTTCACCATTTTTTATCCAAATAATTTTTACCCAAAGATAGAATAATGTAATTTTACTTAATAATTATTATACCAAAATTATTCAAAGGCCAAGTGATCATTTATCCACTTACTACCGCACCTACACCAACTACTAATCACCTTTATGATACTCTTCTTGGAGAACAAATCTTTTACATCGAAGGTTTTAATCAATTTATTTCTCTTAAAGATTATTTTCATAATTTTACCATAGATCTCGAGGCATAATCCTTTGAATATCCCATAATCAAAATAAAAATTGGTACATAAAAGTAATAAAAATTTTCCCCTGAGATTTATACCCTATGTCAGAAGGAAATTATCAAGATTCTACATGTTAAATTTATCAACTTGTTGATTACTTGGAATGGGTGTCCAACATTGTCTCCATTCACAAGAAAGTCATTATGGTTATTTAGATTTCTATTGACTTTCATAATCTCAACTTAGCATGTCTTAAACACAATTTTCATTTAACATCAATTGATGTTATTGTTGAATCTATGGATGACTACAAGATGTTATCTCTCATGGATGGTTTCTTAGGATATAATTAGATCCACATCGCTCCCAAATATCAACATAAAAATACTATCACCACTAAATGGGGAACCTATTGTTACATTAAAATGCCTTTTGGTCTAAAAATGTTAGCTCTACATACCAATGTGCAATGACCCATATTTTAATGATGTCATCCATAAGGTCATCAAAACCTATGTGGATGATCTTATATCTAAATACAATCATCTTGAAAATCATCTTCATGATTTGGTTATTATCTTTAATAAACTCATCAAATATAAAGTTAGACTAAATCCTTACAAATGTATTTTTGGTGTCACTTCTAGAAAACTCTTAGGATTTATTTTATACCTAGAAGGGATTGATTTCAATCCCAATAAAATAAAATATATTGTTAACATGCCTATTCCTTGATTTATTTTGGACATTCATACCTATCTTAGGAAACTTTGGTCAATTTGTTGATTCATCCCCAAAAAGTCTTATCATATTATTTCAATAAATTCCATCCTTAAAAAAGGTATTGCTATCTAATGGAATAATGCATGTCAAAAATGTTTTGATAAAATAAAGGACTAATTACTTCATCCTCCTACACTTTGAACACCTTCAAATGATCGACCCCTTATCTTGTATACTTCATCTACCCCCATATCAATTGAGGTAATGTTTTCTCAATAAGATGAAACATAATAAGAATATGATATATATTACATAAGTCATGCCTTAATAGATTATGAAACCCATTAAATTAAAGTAGAACATGATTATCTCACCATTTATTTCATGGCTAAAAAAATCTGACACTACATGATTTAACAAATAACCTATGTAACCTAGGTTATCATCCATTCTGATCCCCTTCTCCATTTTTCTCCAAATCATTCTTACCCGAAGATAAAATTGAAAAATGGATGGCACTCTTAATGGAATTTGACTTAATAATTATTCAAAGGCCAAGTGATCATTGGTCAAATTGCTACCACACCTCCAATAGTTACTAATCACCTTTAGGATATTCTTCTTAACTAATAAATATTTTACATTGAAGGTTTTAATCAAGTTATTTATCTTAAAGATTATTTTCATAATTTCACCATAGATCTCAAGGAACAATCCTTTTAATATACCATAATTTTCACCTCTAAACCCAAACCTAAAGTCATCATCAAGTAAAATTTTAGTGGCATATATTAAGAAAACTTGGAGGTCACTAGGTGAATCAGTTTCACAATGGTGGAAAATCAGGTTGAAATTCATATAATAGCATAAGAAAATTAAGAGGTGGCACACGGTGAATGAAATACCATGAATGAACACTCGACTGCATACTTCAAGCATCAAACTATATAATGAATATTTATGAATACATAATGGAGTCATTTGACTGCATAATGCAGTTGTCCAATGATATTATGCAGCCATTCAATTACACCACATAGTCATCTGACTACATCCTACAGTTATTTGAATATGCCTTGTAGTCATCTAATTGTGCCTTGTAATAATTTGACTACATACTAAAGTTATCTAACTATATGACATAGTCATCTGCTTATATAGCACATACATTTAGCATCATAGCCTAAAGAGATAGAGGCCAATTCTCAAAAACTACCAACATCTGACTTTTAGAAGATGCATGAGATATTTATTTGTTATATGGATCATAGTTGATGATGTGTTAGATATTATCTTGAAAATTAATGTTTTTTTTTAATTAATTTAGTTACACTGTATGTATTATATATGTTTTTGAAATATGAGTGCTGATTTTTAATTTGATTTATAGTAAAAAATGTTTTTATGACTAGGTTTTTGGGAAAATAAATTAATTTGACTGAAAGGAAAATGGATAACTGTTAAAGTTATTAAGGGACTAGACATCCATCTACCTTTCCTATCATTGTGCCAGTGTCATACATACTATTGGTAAAGAAATCAATTAAGCCAATAAAAAAAACATAATTGAGCATATGAAGTACCATTCAATGCAAGACTATTTGATGTGTAATTGAGTTATGAATTAAATAGAGAAAATATTTTTCAGTAAAAAATATAAATTTATCACAACTAAATTTAATTCAACTATATTTGAAATACATACAAACTAAAACTCAAGTAGCTCGAACAACCCTTTTTCAACATGTGCTTCATCACTACATTTGTATGTATTGTCTCAGTGGCTTTTTTAATATCTTCTTTGGTTGTTGTATTAGTGAATCCTCTTCTTTTAATAAGAGAACTTCAAATTGAAATCACTCTTTCATATGGAAACTTGTCCACTCTATAACTTGAAACATACAAACTCAAACATGTATCAACATTTTTATCTAATTTGTTCTAAAGTTTGGATTTGACAAAAGATAGTGCACTAAATACCCTTTCATCTTCCACCAAACCCATAATTATTGTTTATAACTATTCATATAACTAAAAATATTCGCTAATTCTTTCTTGTAAAACACTATTGGGATATTGTTTCTTCATTGGCCTTGTAATAACACCTATTTCTATTGGTTCATTTAAGGTTAGATATTGTTCAACCATTGTAATTTCAAAACTCATTGACTATTTTTTTAGTAAATCCTTTTGTAAAATACCCTCAACTTCAACTTTGTTAATTTATATAGACTTACTAAAATTATTAACTAGATTACCCATGTATTTGATAAATAAATTACTTGTTATTTCTTTACCCTATAGATTATTCCAAAATATAGGATTTACCATTCCCATGGCTTCAAACAACTCATCCTTTTGAAATCAATATCGAATTTCAGTAGTTAAGCTTTTTGAAATGTTACTCAATTTCATTCAAGTCTCCTCTATGACATTATCATATAGAACCCGTGATATAGGTACTTATTCAATTTTTGCTCCAACCACATGAGTTAGTCTTTAGAAAATGTGTAGTGGTATCTCCTTTATGTTAATGACAATACAAAGATGGTCATTAATATTCAATTTCTAGTTTTTAGGGTCCTTAATTTATGTTAAAATTTACCAACTATCAAATATTGGTCCCTTAAAATTTGAGTAGTATAATATATCAAGAGATTGACAAACATGTTTCCTCAACCGTATGAAGTTAACAATATATATGGATCTCTCTTGTGCATGTGTCATCAAACAAGCATTTATTTCAATGTGGGTAGAATACTACATGATGTTAGTAGGGTTTTAAAATTTATCAGATGGTACAATAAATCTTTTATCTTATCAAAATTCATCCTATATTTAAACATAAAACCTATCAATGATTGGTATTATTCAAATATTATACATGCCAGCTCATACATGGAAATCCATCTTGTATCAACATCTTTTAATAGTTTTTACCATTACTCACTCCAATCATAGATTTTCTGAAACTCTAAAAACCTTTTTGGACTACTTGACATGTACACATGCAAGTCATAGATAAGCTCCTCCACTTTTGTGACATTTTGAAATGTGCTAAATTTTTTATAAGCAAGAATCATTATATGTGTCATGTAGTGGAATGGATTCATATATGGGCCAACTGTTATTTTTAAGCAAACACATAAACTAGTTTTATTCCCTTAAATTATTGATGCCCCATCACACCGACACACACTAACTTGGTACCTATATCATAATAATTCATCCCAACAATATCTACCAAATTAGAAATAATGAATTTGGAAAGGTTCTCAACATTACAGTTTTCCTTCATTTTACTTACAAATAATAGGTGAGGTTTCCTTGAATGGTTCTCAAATGTATAAACATGCATGCAAACCCATAATGTGTTGTCAACTATTGTTATCTCATCAATAGATAGTGAGATAAACAATCGTTACTTTTACTTTTTCCTTCAAATTCTCCTTTTCAATTATCGCAAGGCATTTTTACATCTCACAATCACTACTATCTAACCAATGTGATTAAAGAATGTTATGCAATATAATATACTGAAATAAAATCTTATAATCTGAAAAATTAGAGATTGATCTGTCTCTTTTCAAAATGTGATATAAAGTGGAAAAATGTATTTTTTTGGCAAGTAGATTGACCTGACCAAGTTTTCCAAATTGAGCTATGATTATTCCTCCTTTTTGAGTAAGGTGTTGTTGATGATTTTGATGATTTTCATCCTCTTTTGCATAACATTCATGCATACATTCTTTTACATTTTCCCATCTCAATATTTTTTGATTTGTCCATCTTTGTCTTTCACCAACTCATATATTTTGCCATAATGTTTCTCAATTTTCTAGCTTGAGTTACATTTTGAGTTCCTTTCAAAGTTTCTAACTGCATATTATATGTTTACATTTTGTTGATGCTTTAGTACTATTTTCATACTATACAAGTTCATTAAATGGGTATTTAGTTGCCCAATCAAACTTAAACAAAATTTTAATTATCCATGTACTTCTCTTCTTTCGCACATATTTTTAGTGCTTTTTAAAACTGAAGATTATGTTGGCTGAGTAGAAATCTCATCTTATATTGGGTACTCATTAACAACATCCATGATGATGCCCTCTAGTGTCCTTTTCCTTAAATTTTTAGAGGGCATTTCATACTGGGGATATTTTCCAGTGGAGGCATATCTCCAAAAGGGTTATCAATGGGTTTTGCTTGAAAAATGGGTATAGATATGGTAATTATTATTAAAAATTGATCCTTAATATGAAAGTGTAAATAATTAATAATACAGTAAGTCTTATAATATTTAGTACATTGATTTGGAATTTTATATTTAGGGACATCTTCTAGTGGAAGCATATCTTTAAAACTATTATCATTGGGTTCTACATGCAAACTGATTGTAGACTAATTATTTAAAAAGATTGTAACAAAAGTGAAAATAAATAATAGAATAGTAAATCAAATAATATTTAGTACCTTTGTCTAGTATTTTATACCCAAGTACATCTTCTAATGGAGGCATATCTTCAAAACTATTATCATTGGGTTCTGCCTATAAAATGGTTCTAGACTAATTATTAATAAAGATTATAACAAAAGTCTAAATAAATAAAAAAATAGTAAACCAAATAATATTTATTACTTCTATCTAGTATTTTATACACAAGTATGTCTTCCAATGGAAGCATATTTTTGATCATATTATCATTGGAATATGCATGCAAAATGGTTGTAGACATTAATTATTATTGAACCTTAATAGTAATGAATAAATAATAATAGTTTATAAATTAATATTTATACTTGTGTTTACCTTATAGATAAAATAAGATAATAGGTTGTTCTATTTTTTAAATTTCTCTAATACCTTAACATTCTTAGCATTAACCATCAAATCAAAATTGCACACAAATTATAGTCACCCAATTACTGCACATAGACACTCGAATATTGGTTATAGTCACCTAACTACTTCACATAGTTACCTAACTATTCCATCTAGTCACCCAAATACTAGTTTCAATCGCTTGATTATTGGTTTTAATCACCCAATTGCTCCATACAATTACCTGATTGCTTCATGTAATCACTTGACTACTATACACAGTCATCTGACTGCTAGTTTTAGTCACTTGATAGCTACCTATAGTCACCTAACAGTTGATCTCAATCATTTGACACCTATTTATTATCATCCAACACCTTTTTGTTGTCATTCATCACCTTCTTGATGTTATTTTTCACCTGGTTACTATCACATCGATTATTGGTTATAGAAGCATGATAGTGGATATTGATGCATGAAATAGTTTGTAATTGAGGAGTGAATACCATATATATAGTGGTGAATTCCCCTGGATTGGATTTATTAGTATTCATGATATACATTTATAAGGATAATTTTATTTTAAAAATTAGGTGAGTTGATCATTAAATATAAATTATACCCTAACATTTATGCAATCCTGCACTATCGACTATCCCATAAAATTGCTGAATGTTGACTTCAAAAAATGGAATATTCATGAATTATTGAAGATTCACCACTAAAAAAAATCTCTAGTCATCATAGAATAGAAAATTGAGGTTAGAATTGACTTACATGGAGACACTTGGACCCTTCACTTTGATGGAGCCAAATTCCTTCAAAGAGTTGGGGCATGTTGCATCTTAATTGACCCTCATGGTAAAACCATCCCTATAGCTTTTTAATTAAAATTCAAAGTCACTAATAACATGGTTGAATATGAAGTTATCATCTTAGGCATGCAAGTAGCCATCAACTTAGATATCCCATACTTATTTGCTTTATGAGATTCACAACTCATATGTCATCAAGTTAGTGGTGATTATCAATTCCAAAGTGAAAATCTCATCATATACCATAAACTTGCTTCCATGATAGCTAAATAATTCACATATTTCACTATTGAATCAATCTCACAATAAAAAAAGGCCAATGCTAATTCTCTTGCTTCAATAGTGCTTCATAATTCATAATTTCTCATCCACATGATAAAATCACCTTCTACCTTACAATCCAAATATGATTCTCTTATTTTCCTTATTGAGGTTGTCACTACTTGACAAATCACATGGTAGAAATATATCATATAATTTATTGAACATCATAGATATCCTCTAGAGGCTAAATCTCATGAAAAGAATCAAATTTAAAAATAAGCTTGCAAATATGTCCTTCAATAAGATACTGTTAATGTAGGTTATTATTCCATTTAATGGTTTTTCACTAAAAATGTTTAATTAGCTTGCTTAAGTGTATTTTTAGGTCATTGTGAAAGATAATCTCATATTCATGAGGATGTGAGGACATGTTTATCTTTCACCTATATAATATACCTTCTTAAAGCTTTTATGGATAACACGGCTAATACAATTTATTGATTGTGAAGATGGGCTTCTTCCTTTGAGTTATTTTTTATTTATTTCACTACTACAAATAGGTAATTTATTCATGCATTTTACTCTATCCAAATTGATCCTTGATTTGGTCCCACTCTGATACGGTATTAAATATTTTATAGTATTCGAATGTCATTGTTCTTATTGTAAAATCTTGAGTTTCATCTTGCATGTCATATATTTAGCATTCGTTGACCTAGCATATTGAAGATTCACCCTTTCTCAACTTTTTCTCTTCTTCTAGAGTCCTTTATTGATCCAAATTTAGAAAAATATTAAGAGAAATGTGTCTCCCACTGGTCATATTTCATTTGGTAGGTTTTCATGCATAATGGCTAACAACATCAAATTCATAAGGTGCCAAAATCCTAATAGTAGCTATAAACATGACCTAGTTTTGTGATAGTTGATTTTGGCCATTTTAAAGAGTTTCAAGGAATTTTTTTGGATTTCACACAAATCCATATTATTTGGGGTCTTCAAGGGAAAATTATTTATGGATTTTTATGGGTTTTTGGAGATTCTAAGTGGGTATTTGGTGGATTTTAGAGACGTATACCAGATCTAGGATTTTCAAACTTAGAAGACATTACAAACTTATTTACACTTATCAAAACTCTTGACTGCTCTTGTAGTCCTCATATTTGATATCTACATGAGGTCCTCTTACTCCTAATGCCTCAAATATTGATGTGCTAAGGTTTCATATCTTTTTTACACCTATCAAAACTTCCATGTGTAATGATAGTTCACTTTTCCAATGCCAAATGTATCAATTACATCAAAAACCCAAAACCTCAACATTGGAGTTCTGAGCTACATCAATAGCCCAAAATTTTGATATCATCATTTTTTACTGCACTCATAGTCAAATTTTTAATGTCAAGAATCTTAACTACATCTACAATCCAATGTTTCTCATGTCAGAACTATCAACTGCATTTACAGTCAAAAGTTCTGCTTGCTAATCACATATTAGTGTAAAGTGACATCATCAAGAGGGAACACTCATCCTATCCCTTGGCCCCTAGTTACATGTGATTTTATCCCTTGGTCACAACCAACCTAAGGGGGCTTAAATTTTCCTCATAACGTGGGTCCAAATTTTTACACAACTATAAAAGAATTATGTAAAGTGGAGAATTATTTCTATGAGAAAGAAACATTCAAACTCGATAGCTCCTTTTCAGGTGCCATTTTTTTAAAGTGAAAATTTTCAAGCTCTATATATTGGTAATATTTTTTCACCTTGTAAAATTGAACCTCGATAGATTTAGGGGTATTATACATCCTTGTATTTCTAACACTATTCAATTTAGCACATGCTTACCTACTATAATAGATCAGTCTCAAGTTTTGCTTCTTACTCCATTCAACTATCATGAGTGGAAATTTAAAATTCAAATACTCTTGAAGAGTAAAGGATTACACCTGATCACTATGAGTATAAAAATTGTACTGACACTAGATTGAGAGAAGGTGAAGTGGTACAATAAAAGTGACAAAGCCTATAGTCTGTTGTGCTTATCGATGTCTTCTATCTTGCTATTTCATATTGAATCTACAACTACTCCTAATCAAGTGTGGACTACACTAGAAACAATTTTTTGGAAAGTATGAGTTGGAGAATGATCTCATCAATTCAAGTGAAAGAAAATTTAATAATATGCAGGACTTCCTCAAAAAGTTTGAATCACTTAGTTTGTAGTTGAAAATATGCAATATTAACAAAAAAGGATGATCAATTGATTCTTTCCATCCTTATCAAATTAGGATCCATCTATTCTATCTTCATTTATACCTTCCTCTCTACCAAAAATTACCTTGGAGATACATGTACCATGCCATCCTTGGATGATTTTTCTACAAACTATTGAGAATTATCATTGATGTCAAAGGTGCATCTTGCATGCAGTTGATGTCATTGAGAGATTAAGTCTAGTTGGAAGTATTTTGATATGACAAGGGGCATTATTGAGAGTGTTTTCATTGAAGGATGTTAAATTATGTTGTCATGAAATATATTTAAGGCAAAATGGATAATTTTAAAGAAATTAATGTGTTATGGTTGCATAAAGGTACATGTCATTGATGTCAAAGTTGCATAGGAGGCCTAGTCATGAGCCTAGTCATGACATAACGAGGTATGTGCATAAAAATTAATGAACATAGGTATGTGAAGGATGTATGGAAATTTTTGATCATTTATGTGATTCATTATAAAACCCATGAGATTTTTAGGATTAACTTATAGGGGTAGGACCTTCAGATTAAACCTACACCTAGACCTCTCTTAGACCCTGCTTGACCTAATGAGGTATGAAGATCAATATTCAAGTTAAGTTTAAATATATGAAAATGGATATGGGTAATATATATTTTTTTAATCATGTTCACAAAATTTTAGGCCATGGTTTGAAGGAAATCACATGAAACACTATTTTAGGCTTCACAAGTTCATAGAATGAGGTCTCAAGACCTCAGAAGCACTTTTAAACATTTTTCGGCATGTGTAACCACTACATGAGAATTTAAGATATTATGGAGAGATGGGGAAGGGTCATAGATAATATCTCTATGCATTAGTTTTATATTTAAAGGGTAATCCTTTATGAACAATCGTCAACATTGAAACCTGTGTTAAACCTCCCTAAAACCCTAATAAAGACCTATTATGGAAAATATTGTTAAAAATAGCCTAGAATGGTATAAAATTCATAGATAAGCTATTATAACATGTATTAAACTCTCCTAGGTACCACTAGGTGGTGGTGGTAAGTTAGATGAGAGGGAAAATGTGCATATACATGCTTATTTGTCAAGAAGTTGTTGTAGCTTTCAAAAGTTGCATTGGTCAAGGAAAGCAAATGAATATGAGAAGAAGCTAGAGAATTATAATAATTGTCCATGATGGTTTACATATAGGTTAAAAACTTAAAATATTCTAAACCAATCTTCCAAGTTAGCAAGTTGTAAACATACCTAATGGTGTGAATAGTGCAAAAACCTACGCAGAAATGAGAAGATGGATTTGAGGGTTTGAGAATGTTAAATTGATGAAACAAAGTGAATTAAGATTTTATTTACGAATATTAAGTAATTATAATTATTTTAATATGTTTTATAGGTTATTAAATATGGTGAAATTTTTTCTCACAAGTTGACCTATTTGGTTCAGATAAGTCAGTGTGATATTAGGTCTAGAAATTGGTCTGGAAGATCAATATTTGCCATTAGACCATAAAATATTTATATCTAAGGATGGTATATTGATATAATATGAAAATATACATAAATAAAGAGTCATGTAAAGTGTCTACATAGGTTTTGGAGGTCTAAGTCATAATGACTGGTCTTTAAGATAAATTGGTAGTTCTGAGTAAGTTGTAGAGATGTTCTTGAGTCTTTATCTCCTGAGTGAAAGTTTTAAATAAGTTGGTGATGACCTTGAGGTCATGAATAACCTATATAATTTTTTTTTTCATAATTTAATAGCTTAAGGGTATTTTAATCCTCATTTTGTAAGACAGACTTTTGAGGTATACAAGGCTAATAGGACAATTTGTCCTAAAAGAGGTTTCATGGTATGAATGAAAGATAAATTTATAACCAAGAATGGATGAGGTTAGTAGATGTCAGTTTTAATTTTTTTATAAGGCCATCTTGGATCCAATAGACTCAAAATTTGATTCTAAGAAGATAGACGTAATGTAATTAGGTCTCCATGAGGCCTAAAAGAGAAATGAGGCCTAATTGAGTATTGTAAACCAAAAGGAGACCAAAGTTCATTTGAGTCATGCTCATAAAATGTTATAAGATATATTAATTTCTAAACTAATAGGTTTAATATGTATGGCTGACTAAGTGGTGTGTAACCATGAGTATAATATACATACAATGTAGTTTACGCCTATTTACAAGTAAGCAATAGAAGGGAATGAAATCTTGCTTGGAGAGTAGAAGGAGGTCTTGAAATGAGACCATAACAATAACAAAATGGTGTGATAAGGTGTATGAGTTGGTTCTGAGTCACTTAGGGAGTTTGTGCTTCCTTGTAAGTAGGTGTTTTCTAAAGCCTAATCAAGTAGGTGTTTAAATTAATTAGGGTCGGTGCTCCAAGTTCAGTTAGTACTCAACATAATTTGATATATTTTTATTATAAGATAGTAGTCCATTTTAAGGGATCACAATGGGTTTTATTCACCTTGAGGCTTTCCCACTCATATATGTGTTTTATGTGTTATGCTTTTATTTCATGCTCACGTGATTGGTTCTTTATGCATTGATATATCATTGTATCACTTTGATGGTTCAAGGAATGTTAAATTGAATGTGAAAGAAAGTTTTAAAAATTGATTCACCCCCCACCCCCATCTCAATTATTGTGATTTCAATAAATGGTATTATAGCTTGGTCCTTTAAATTAGTCCTTATAGCTGAAAGGAGATACTATAAGCACAAACATGTCTAGTCATCAAACACAAAGAGGTTTCTCAACCAATAAGGATCCTATCTTTAGTGGGAGTAACTATGAATTTTCAAGAATTGGAATTAATACCTATCTAATGTCATTAAGCTATGATATATGGTAATCTATTGTTGATGGATTCAATCCACCTTCTACACTACTAAGTGATGTAGTAGGTAAGAAGGTAAGTGAGAATAAATCTAAGGCAATGAATGCCATCCTGTGTGGTCTTTGAGAAGAAAAATTTGTTAAGGTCATGCATTGTGATATATCTAAAGGGATTTGGGAAAATTTGTAGACCATATATGAAGGAGACACCAAAGTTAAGTTGGAAAAGTTGTAGAGTCACTGAAGGCAGTTTAAAAGTATGACAATGAAGGAGGATGAAAACATTGCATCTTATCTATTGAGAGTAGATGAAGTGGTAAATGTCATTAGAGGTCTAGGAGAGAATTTAGAAGAATCAACAATAGTAAAAAAGGTACTAATATCCCTAACTTCTAAGTTTGATTCAAAAGTGTCTATAGTAGAAGAGATCAAAGACCTTAACACACTTTAGATGGATGAGATTCATGACATATTGACTGTTTATGAAATGAGACTAAGTGATGGAAGGCCTTATAATAAAGAAATTATATTTAAAGCTAGGAAGACATTACAAGGTAAGAAGGTCAAGGATGATGTTGATATAGACATTGATGATGATAAGATAGAAGCCATGCTTGTCAAAAAACTAAGAAAAGGATTAGGTAAGTATAAGGGTAAGTTGCCATTCAAATGCTTCAACTATGGCAATATTAGTCACCTTGCCTCTAAATATCCTAACAAAGATAATACTAAGAATGATTGAGAACATGATAATCATCATACTGATAATAAGAAGGTTTATAATCCTGATAAGAGCAAAAAGGGTTTTAGGAAGTATGAATTTAAAAAAGGACCATTCAAGAATAAGAGAAGTTTCTATATCAAAGAAAACAATATCTCATCTTATGTAAGTGACACTAGTACATCTGATAGTGATGATAATAGTAATGACCATAATAGCAATGAAACCTTATTCATGGATATTAAAATAGACAATTAGGGTTGCTCAAAAGGGAAAATCCTTATGGATGATGAAGAATCATATGAAAAAGAAGCTAAAGTGAATCTTGAGTTAGAATTGGTAAGTGCTCTAGAGGATTTGAAGTTATAAATAAGGAATAATCATAAACTAAGATCATTGGTCAAGAATTATGAGGATCAAATCAATCTATTTGAAGAGAGACTAAGAAACAACACCAATGACCATGAATATATCATCAAATATTTGGAAACTTAGATTGAATTTATCACTGAAAGTCACAAGACCAAAGAGGAAAAATGCATCATGTTTGGAGTTGAAATGGAGTCCTTGAAGGTATAATTTGACTAGGCAATATTCAAGTTGAAGACACATTAGAAATTTGAAAAGAGTACTAAAGTTCTTGGTGATATTTTGAGTATTCAAAGGTCTCCACATGACAAGATAGGTCTTTGGTTCTAAGAATACCAAAAGGAGAACAAGGAGAGTCTAACCTCAAAGACCTATGCATAAGATCTTAAATTTGAGACTCAAGTTGATCATCTACAAGTTAAGAAGAATTTGAATCCTTCAAAAGATAAAAAAGATAGAGGTGTATCATTCAAAATCAAATATCCAAGTAGAGGTAATCAATATGGACATAGAGCTATGGATTGTAAACACTATTCAAGAATCAATTCATCATGAAATAATAGGGTGAATGTCCATTACAATAGTAGAAGCAGAATGCTATGCTGTAATTATGATCATAGATGATATATTGTAAGGGATTATAAGATAAGGAATATGAGGAAAGTAAATCAAAATAAAAGGGTACACAGTCATACCATTGAGAAGTGGATCAAAAATTTAGACCCTATGTATAAGGTGAAGGAGGAGTAGAAGACTAAAAATGAAGAATTTATGCTATATCAGATTTATTTTCACATGCAAGATGAAGGCATGAAATGGTATATAGATAGTGGTTGATCAATCCATATGACAAGTGACAAGATAAATTTCATCTCATTGAAGCATAATTCTAAAATAATAGTGAGATTTGGAGACAACACAACTATCAATATAGTTGGAAAAGGTATCTTAAGTTTGGATAATGGGAAGACCAAGATAAAAAATGCATTGTATATGGAAGGCTTGAAACATAACCTACTTAGTGTAAGTCAAATGTGTAACCAATGATAAACACTAATATTTCATGATAAAGGGTGTGAGATATGAAGAGCCAAGTTAAGAAGGCTAATTACCAATGCTAAGAGAATTGAGAACAATCTATATGTATTAAATGAGATCAAGAAGGAGAGATGCTTTATGATCAAGATGGATGAAAGTTGGCTATGAAACATAAGGTTAAGCAACCTAAAATTTGATAATATATTCAAGATAATCACTAATAATTATGTGAATAACATGCCTATGATTACCAAACCAACAAACATACTTTGCAAGGTATGTCAACATGATAAGCAAACTAAAAAAAGGTTCAAGCTCAAGGACTACTCTACTACCAGACCTTTGGATTTAATACAAATTTATCTCTATGGGCCTACAAGAATCCAAAGTATTCAATGAGATAGATACTTCATGATACTCATAGATGAATACACAAGAATGACTTTGGTAGCATTATTGAAAGAAAAATTAGAAGCTCTTGACAAGTTCAAGGCATTCAAAGCCCTTGCTGAGAATTACAAGAATGGAAGATCAAGTGCTTAAGATCTGACAGAGGAGGATAGTTTTGGCCTAATGAGTTTGATGACTTCTATGAGGTCCATGGGAGAAGGAGGTAGTTATCAGTAGTTAGGACATGTTAGTAGAATGGGGTAGTGGAAAGAAAGAATATGACAGTCTAAGAGATGGTAAAAACTATGTTAAATAAGTCTAGATTATCTAATGGATATTGTGTTGTGTTGTGGAGCCTATTTATAAATTACAATGTATTTTAAATACTCTACATTTAGAATTTTCTATATACTCTATATGTATTCTCATCGAGGTTTAGACTCCCTTTAATGAGAAATCATTTTGGGTCGACTTTGCCCATGGTTTTGATACCCATTATTTTGTAATACCAATTTGTTGATGTATTATATATAGATGTATATTTCATAGGTAATATATCATGAGAACAAGGGTTTGAGAAGGAAGAAAAAAGTGTGTGAATTTAGGAGGGTTCATTGAGTGCAAATCTAAACAATATTTGTGCATTGTAATTATGAGAAGACTTATTTGAGAGTGGATTTTACTCTCATGGCTTGGAATAAAATGTGAGCACGTGTTTCTTAGTGGATGTAGCCTACATTGGGTGAACCACATAAAATCTGGTCTTTTTGTTTTGCTTTTTATTTTTGTTCTTTATACATCTCTATTTATATTTATTATTGTGATTCTATGAAATTATTTTGCACCAATTTTTGTATTTATTCTTAACTAGTATCATAGGTTTAGGCTGTATTTGCTAAAGTGTTGAATCGTAGGAAGGGTTATTAGTTCAAGTGGAAGCTATGGATGATGATCATAGATCAAAGGTTGAAAATTTAAATAGATAGAACTTTGGTCTATGGAAGATGCAGATGGAAGATTACCTCTATTAAAACAACCTCCATGCTCCACTAGGAAGAAAAGTAAAGCAACTAGGGAGTATGCTAGATGAGGCTTGGAAGCTACTTGATAGGAAAGCACTTAGGGCCATCATGTTATGCCTTACATCTTTGGTCATGTTTAATATATCATAGGAGAAGACCACATAAGGTCTCATGAATGCATTAGGGAAGTTATATGAGAAACCTTATGCTTTTAATAAAATATTTTTAATGAAAAAGTTGTTTAATATGAAGATGTCTAAAAATGGTTTAGTTATTGATCATCTGAATGAATTCAATATGGTTGTGAGTATCTTGAATTTTATAAAAAATGATTTTGATGATGAAGTTAGGGATTTACTTATTTTTTTCTCCTTACTAGAGAGTTGTAATAGCCTGGTAATGGTTGTGAGCAACTCGGTCTCTAATAATGCCAAATTTTAAAGTTAGAGGATGTTATAGGAGTAATCCTTAGCAAGGAAATATGAAGGAAAATATCTAGGGAGACTTCTACTTTAGGTGATGCTTTGGTGGTGTAGAGTAGAGGGAGACAAAATTTTAGAGGAAAAGGAATGCATAGAAAGTTAAACAGTCTTGGAAGGTCAAAATCAAGGGCCAAGATGGTATGTTGGCACTATGGAAAGACTGGCATGCGAAGAAGGATTGTTGGTCTCTTCAAAATAAGAAAAAAAATTAGGAAGACACCAAATAAGTGATTATGGAAATAGGTAATGTTTTTTAGGATGCATTAATTCTCTCCATTGAAAATATTACTGAGTCTTAGGTTTTAGATTCAGGGGCTTCTTTTCATGCTAAACTATATAGGCATTATTTTTTTGATTATGTTTAAGGGGATTTTAGACATGTTCACCTTGGTGATGATGAGACTTGTAGCATAGTAGGAAAAGGAAGTGTTCAGATCAAGATGTATAATGGGAACACTTGGCTACTGAAGGATGTTAGACATGTGCCTAAGTTGAGATGGAATTTGGTATCTAAAGGAAAGCTAGGCAGTGAAGGTTGTATGGTGACATTTAAAATAGATTATTGGAAGGTGACCAAGGGTGCTCTTGTGGTATCAAGAGGTAAAACATTTGGTACCCTATATTTATCAAGTAGTGCTAATTATTTTAATTTAGTTATTGCAAATACAGATGTAACTTTGTGACACAACAGGCTTAGTCACATGAGCCAAAGGGGCATGAAAAATTTGAAAGATTAGTTGCCTAGATTGAAAGGATCTAATTTATATTTCTATGAATACTGTGTAAAAAAAATATAAAAGGGTAAAATTTCTCAAGGTTAGACCTATAAGGAGAATATGTTGGAGCTAGTTCATTCAGATGTATGGGGCCCAACTCAGGTATCTACTATTGGTGGATCATCTTATTTTGTCACTTTTATTGATGATGTAACTAGGAAAGTTTGGGTGTATATAATTAGGAGAAAATTTGATGTGTTTGATATGTTTAAAATATGGAAAGCCTTGGTCGAGAATGAAACAGGTCTCAAGTTAAGATGTCTCAAGTCAGATAATGAAGGGGAATATTGCATCAATGAATTTTTTGATTACTATTCAAGGAATGGAATTCATAGATAGAGGATGGTTCCAAGAACTCCAAAATAGAATGAAGTGTCAAAAATAATGAACAAGACTATCATGGAACATGATAAGAGCATGAGGTTACATATAGGACTACCTCTTCAATTATGGATAGAACCAGTAAACACAGTTGTATATCTGATAAATAGAGGTCATTCATCTACTTTGGATGGAGGCATACCTAAGGAAGCTTGGTTTGGTAAGAAGGTTTATTATCCATTTCTTAGAATATTTGGCTGTGAATTCTTCATTCATATTGATAAGGATGATAGGACCAATTTAGATGCTAAGTCTGAAAATGCACCTTTATTGGTTATGGTGAGGATGACTTTGGTTTTTGAACTTGGAGTCTTAAGGATAAGAAAATATTTAGGTTAAGGGATGTTCTCTTTAGTGAAAAATTTATGTATAAATAATAGTTGTAGGATAAAAAAGAAGATTCTAGAAAAGAGTACACAGTACTAGAGGACATTACAGATGATATAGTGTCCAAGCAACCAGTTCAGGCACCTAGTCCACAAAAACCCCAAACTCTTCTGGTGAGAAGGTATTCTAGGGTAAGAAGGGAACCTAAATGTTTTTATCCATCTCTTAATTATTTATTACTCATTTAAAATGGAGAGCTAGAGTGATTTGAAGAAGCAATGTAGGTAGATTCTAGGAAGAAGTGGGAACAAGCAATGGATGAGGAGCATCAGTCTCTCATGGAAAATCATACTTGGGATTTGGTAAACCCACTTGAAGGTAAGAGAGTGTTGAACAACAACTGGGTGTATAGAGTTAAATAAGATGATGGAGGCAAGAAAAGTTACAAGGCCCAGTTGGTGGTAAAGTGGTTTACACAAAAGAAGGAAATTGATTTTGATGAGTTTTTTTCCCCAATGGTAAAGATGACTTCTATTAGGACTGTTCTTTGGATAGTCACAAAAAAAGACTTACACTTAGAGCAGCTGGATGTGAAGACTGAATTCCTTCATGGTAATTTAGAGGAGGACTTGTAATGGAGCAACCATATGGATATGAGGTCACATGAAAGAAGAACATGGTGTGCAAACTGAAGAAGAGCTTGTATGGCCTAAAACAAGCTCCACAATAGTGGTACAATAAATTTGATAGTTTTATGATGGAGTAGGGATACTCCAAGTGTCATTCAGACTATTGCATATATATCAAGAAGGTTGATGATGGTAATTACATTATCCTATGTCTGTATATGGATGACATGTTGGTTGTAGGTAAAAATATGTAGGAAATAAAGGTACTCAAGGAAAAAATTATTAATTCTTTTGCTATGAAGGATTTGTGAGTAGCAAAACAAATATTTGGTATGAGAATAACTCGAGATAGGAAGGAATGAAAGCTAAATTTATCCCAAGAAGAGTACATTGAAAATGTTTTGGAAAGCTTTAGTATGGAGTATGGTAAACGAGTTGGGACTCCTTTGGCAGGCCATTTCAAGTTATCAAAGGAGAAATGTCCCAAGACAAAGGAGGAGAAAATATAGATGTCACATGTTACCTACCCATCAATTGTTGGTAGCTTGGTGTATGCCATGGTGTGCATTAGGCTAGATATTACCCATGTAGTGGGAGTAGTAAGTAGGTATATGAGTGATCCAGGTAGAGAACATTGGAAGACAGTGAAGTGGATCCTTCAATATTTAAGAGGGACCATGGGGACAAATTTAAACTATGGTGGATTGGACACCACTTTGTGTGGTTATGTATATTTAGACATGGCTAGATATTTAGATAGTAAGAGGAGTATAATAGGATATGTATTTACTATAGGTGACACAATGGTGAGCTATATTTCATAACTATAAAAACTTGTGGCTTTGTCAACCATAGAGGCTGAGTATGTTACTACCTCAAAAGCAAGCAACAAAATTATTTGGTTAAAATAGTTTCTTGATGAATTGGGGCATAAGCAGGAGGAAGAGAAGCTATATAATGATAGTCAGAGTATTACACATCTAGCAAAGAACTCCAGTTTCCACTCTAGGATGAAGCATATATAGTTAAGGTACCATTTCATCAGGACATCTTTGGATGAAGAAAAGTTAAAGTTGGAGAAGATTCATACCAGTTAGAATCTTGTAGACATGATGACTAAGGTGGTCACAAGGGAGAAGCTGAAGCTATGTTCAATTTTGGTTTCCCTTCAAAAATGATAGTAAAGGGTTGAAAATCCTTCTCAAAGGAAATCAATCTCCAAGTGGGATATTGTTGTGATGTGGATCCTATTTCTAAATTACAATGTATTTAAAATACTATACATTTAAAATGTATTGTACACTCTAATGATCCCCTTTAATGGGAAACCATTTTAGGTTGACTTTGCCCATGGTTTGGTACCCATTATTTTGTAATACTGATTTATTGATGTATTATGTAGAGATATATATTTCATAGGTAATACATCATGATAATAAGGGTTTGAGAAGGAAGAACAGAGTAGTGAATTCAGGTGTGAATTCAGGAGGGTTTGTTGAGCATAACTCTGAACAATATTTTTGCATTGTAATTGTGAGAAGATTGATTTGACAGTGGATGTTAATTTTGTGGCTTGTAATAAAATCTGAGCAAGTGTTTCTTATTGGATGTAGCCCAAATTAGGTGAACCACGTTAAATCTAGTCTTCTTATTATTCATTTTATTTCTATTATTTATGCATCTCTATTTATATTTATTATTGTGATTCTATGAAATTATTTCGCATCAATTTCTATATTTATTCCTAACATATTGGAGAGATGAAGTGAGCACTATAGTATACATTTTGAATAGAGGATAGATAAGGAATAATGGTAATAAGACCCCTCATGAACTATGGAAAGGTAGACCTGCTAATGTGGAACATTTTAAAGTGTTTGGGAGCAAATGTTTCATCAAAAGAGATGAGTAATATTTAGGTAAGTTTGATTCCAGGTTTGATGAAGGTATATTCTTGGGATACTCATCAGTGAGCTCATCCTATAGATTTTATAACAAGAGGCTATAAAAGATAGTGTAAAGTACTAATGTGAAGATTTATGAGTCAAGAAAATCACACTCATAGTCAAAATATACATGAGAGGATTTGGACTTCAATAATTAAGAGGAAACAATAGAGGTTGATAAGGAAGAAGAAGTTGAGGAAAGGCAAGACTCAAAAGGCCCCTCAAGATAGATTCAAAAAGATAATCTTGAATAAAAATAACTGGTAACAAAGATGTAGGTATGCAAAGAAGGAGAAGATTAGTAAGTAGCCTAAATCAAGAGAATGTTTCTCTATTGTCTACGATTGAATCTAAGAACCTTATAAAAACTAGCAAAGAAAAGTTTTGGATAGGTAATATGAATGAGGAGTTAGCCCAAATAGATAAGAATGAGACTTGGGAACTAGTTCCTGGGCCTACAGATAATAATGTCATTGGAATAAAATGGGTGTTTAGAAACAATTTGAATGAAGATGGTGAAGTCACTAGGAATAAGGCTAGATTGGTATGCAAGGGATATAGACAAGTTGAAGGGGTAGAATTTGAGAAGACATTTTCATCAGTGGCAATATTATAAGCCATCATATTATTTATAGCATATGCAAGATTCAAAGGGTTCAATGTGTACCAGATGGATGTCAAATCTACCTTTTTGAATGGAAACTTGGATGAAGAGGTATACATAGAGAAACTTGATGGTTTTTCACTATTAGGTTATAAAGACTATGTTTTCACATTGAAAAAGGCTCTTTATGGTATAAAGCAATCTCTTAGGGCTTGGTATGCCAAATTAGATAGGTATCTATTGGACCAAGTATTCAAAAGAGGAGTTACAAATAGCAATCTATACATAAATATAGATGATAACCATCAGTTGATTATAGTTGCCTATGTGGATGACATCATCTTTGGTGGAAAGAATGAGAACATGACTAAGGCCTTTGTAGAGGTGATGAAGGAGTTTGATATGTCCATGCTGAGAGAACCATCATTCTTTCTTGGATTTCAAATCCTTCAATTTTAAAAATGTATATTCATTTCACAAGCCAAGTACATAAGAGAGATGTTGAAGAATTTTGAGATGGAAGATTTCAAGGTAGTTAGTAAACCTATGATCATAGGGTGTAATTTGAGCAAGGAAGATGAGTCTCCAAAGTTCAACTGGAAATCATATAGGTTAATGATTAGGAATTTTGTATACACCACTGCCTTTAGACTTGACATCATCCAAGTAGTAGGTCTTGTGGGAAGGTTTCAAGTAGATCCAAAGTAAAATCATCTACAAGTAGTCAAAATGTTACTCAGGTATCTCAAGGGGACTATGGAGTTTGGGTTATGGTATCTAAGGAGAAAGGATTTCATTTTGATAGCCTATATAGATGCAGACTGGGGATGAATTCTATATGATAGGAAGATTACCAGTGGAGGAGCTTTCCTCTTAGGTGGGTGATTAGTTTCATGGATAAGAAAGAAGCAACCATCAGTAGCATTATCCACTTATGAATTTGAGTACATGTAGTAGCTTCATATTTCACTCAGGTCTTATGGATTATATAGATCTTAAAAGAGTACAAGGTGGAGTATGATAATCCTAGACCTATCTATTATGACAATACAAGTGATATAAGCATTTTAAAGAACCCTATCATTCACTCAAGGACTAAGCACATTCCTAGAAAGTATAATTTCCTAAGAGAGTAGGTAAGTGAATAAAGCGTCAAAATTGAAAATGTTTCTACACAAGATCATATTGTAGACATTTTGACCAAGCCACTTCCAAAGGCAACATTTGAACACCTAAGATAGGATTTGGGTATCATTTCAACTCCTAAAAGTCACTAAGGAAGTCAAGTGCTTAGGGGGAGATAATCAGGTGGTTCATTATCTAAAATTATAGGCGAGTAGTGCTGAGAAGGTATAGATAGAGATAGGGGAAGTATGTTTGTATAGTGCTTCATAAACTGATAATACTGTATGTTGAGTGTTTTGGTTATAAAAGGTGTGATCCAAGAAGTTACAAACATCACTTTGTAATTTATGTCAAAGGGGGAGAAAGTTAAGAATGAGGGAGAAGTTTCTTGTTGAATTTTTTGAGAGTGGTTACCATCAATGATAAAGGGAGAGATTTTTGAGTATAGTCATTGATGTCAAAGGTGCATCTTGCTGAAGGTTAATGTCATTGAGAGAGTAAGCCTAGTTGGTATTATGTTGATTTGACAAGGGGCATTGTTGAGAGTGTTTTCATTGAAAGATGTTTTCATGAAAGAGAATTTGAAGACAAAATAGAGAATTTTAAAATAGCTAATGCCTTATGGTTACATGAAAGTATAGGTTATTGATGTCAAAGTTGTATAGGAAGCCTAGTCATGACACGATGAGGTATGTGCATAAAAATGAATGAACACAGACATGTGAAGGATGTATGACACTCTTTGATCATATATGTGAGGCATTAGATAACCCATGAGAGTTTTAGGGTGAACTTATAGGGGTAGGACCTTCAGACTAAACCTACACCTAAACCTCTCTTAGACCCTACTTGACCTAATGAGATATGAAGATCATTATTCAAAGTAAGTTTTTATATATGAGCATGGAAAAAGCTAAGATATTTTATTTTAAGAATGTTCACAAATTTTGAGGCCATGGTTTGAAGGAAATTGCATATAACACTATTTTAGGCCTTCTCAAGTTCATAGAATGAGGTCTCAATACTTGAAAATCACTTTTAGACATTCATTGGCACATGTAACCTCTACATGAGAACCTTAGATATTAAAAAAATATAGGTAAGGGTCTTAGATAGTATCTAAAGGAATTGGTTTTGGATTGAAGGGGCAACCCTTTATGAACAATCGTTAATACCAAAACCTATGTTAAACCTCCTTAAAACCCTAATAAGGACCCAATGTGGAAGATCTTGTTAAAAATAAAAAAAATACTGGTCTCAAATGCATAGAAACACTATTGGAGAATGTAATAAACTCTCCTAGATACCTTCAGGTGGTGGTGGTTAGTCAGATGAGAGAGAAAATGTCCAGATACAAGCTTATTTGTCAAGAAGTTATTATATCTCTCAAAAGTTGCATTGGTCAAGGAAAGCAAATGAATAGGAGATAAAGATAGAGAATCATACTAATTTTACATGATGCTTTTTGGATAGGTCACAACCTTAAAATATGCTAAACCATCTTCCAAGTTAGCTAGTTGTAGACAGACCTAATGCTAGGAATAGTGCAAAACTTAGGTAGAAATCAAAAGATGGATTTGAGGATTTTATCATGTTAGATTGATGAAAAAAAGTGCATTGAGTTTTTATTTATGAATTTAAAGTCATGTTAATTCTTGGAATAATTTTTTTAGGTCAGTGAATATGGTGAAAAAGTTGCTCACAAGTTGACCTTTCTAGTTCAGATAAGATAGTGTGAAATTAGGTTAAAAAATTGGTCTATAAGATCTATATTTTCCATTAGACCATATGATATTTATATCTAAGTATGGTCTAGTGATCTCATAGGGCCATACACATTCATCAAGAGTCATGGAAAGTGTCTACATTGGTGTTGCAGTTCTAAGTCATCATGACTGGTCTTTAAGGGAAATTGGTAGTTCTAAGTGAGTAAGTTGTAGAGATGTTCTTGAGTCTTTATATCCTAAGTGAAAGTGTTCCAATAATTTTGTGATGGCCTTGAGTTCATGAATAACCTATATACATGGTTTTTTTTCCATAATTCAATAGCTTAAGGGTGTTTTAAGCCTCATTTTACAAGACATACTTTTGAAGTACACAGGCCTAACAAGATAGTTTGTCCTAAAAGAGGTTTCATGCTATGAATGAAAGATACAGGTCTAACCAAGCATGGATGAGGTTATTAGTGGTCATATTATAAGTTATTTAATGGTTTTTAGTTTTTGGAGAAGGCCATATGGGTCCAATATAATCAAACTTTGATGCTAAGAAGATAGACCTAATGCAATTAGGTCTCCATGAGGCCTAAAAGAGAAATGAGGCTTAATTGAGTGTTTCAGACCAAAAGGGGTCCAAAATTTTAATCATGCTCATAAATTATTCTAAGATATATTATATGGCTGACCTAAGAGGTTGAATATGTATGGTTGACTAAGTGGTGTGTAACCATTAGTATAGTATATATAAAAGGTAGTTTAGGCCTATTTACAAGTAGGCAATAAAAGTGAATGAAATATTGATTGGATCACAAAAATAGGTCTTGAAATGAGACCATAATAGCATAAAAAATGTGTGATTAGGTGGTTGAGTTGGTTCTAAATCACTTAGGGAGTTGGCGCTTCCTTACAAGTAGGTGTTTGTTAAAGCTTAGTCAAGTGGTTGATTGATTTCATTGGGGTTGGTGCTCTAAGTTGAGTTGGTGATCAATAGAATTTGATATTTTGTATTATAGAACAATATTCCATTTTCATGAATCATAGTGGGTTTTCTTCCCCTTGAGGGTTTTCCACTCATATATGTGTTCTGTGTGTTATGTTTTTGTTTCATGCTCATGTGATTGGTTCTTTATACATTGTTATATCATTGTATTGCTTTGATGGTTCAAGGAATGTTAAAGTACATTTGAAAAAAAGTTTTAAACGTTGATTCACCCCCCCTCTCAATGATTGTGATTAAAATATTAAATTTAATTGGGAGCAATATAATCTTATTCAAATGAGTACACTAAAGTCCTTCAAATTCAATGCTTTGATTGTGAGTCATGAAAAATAGAAGGCTTATAGTAGTAAAGAGAATAAACAAAACAAGAAGGAACTAGAGAAAAAAGGGTCATAAATATAATGCTAAGTCCAAAGCATCAAAAGAGTCCTCATATTTAGATGGGAAACCTAAATAATAATGAATCACATGCGCCTAATGTAAGAAACATGGGCATGATGAAACCAAGTGCATGAAGAAGCATATTGAGCAACTAAATAAGATGATTGATAAGCATAATATCAATGTCATTGATTCATTTAATTAGAGGCACAAGAGTCTTCTAAGGCCAAATGCAATAGAAAGGGAAAAGATAAGGGCAAAGCACTTGTAGTTACATCCCAACCTTCCACATGGGTGATTGATTATGGTGACTTGTGTTGACCAAATTTGACCCTACAAGTCAAATTGGGACCCCTATAGATAAAAAATTGATCTTTAGGTGTTTTTATGGGTCTAATATTTTTTCATGTGGTGTATTATAGGTATTTTTATGTAATTTAATTCCTTGTTAGCCTTAGTCATTGTATGATTAGTTTATATATCATTTTGAGTCACTTAATAGCCATTTAGGGTCATAGATACAAGTGACATAATTTTAAAGGTGCCAAGTGTCTTAGTATTATTTCAAATGACCAAGAAGTTAGATTACCTATCAATAATGTCAATTCCATCTAAAACTTATAGGTTATCTAACTGAAAATCAAGAAATCAATTGAAAAAGGAAGAGTTTGGCACTTATATGGCCCATGAGGGAGTGTGACACGTGGGATAAGGTTTTGAGATGACTGTTTAGCTTCTTAAAACTCATTTCCATCCTTAAAATACTTTGGAAGTGCCAAATTTGAGGTAAAACCATTCGGATCCTTCTTCGCCTTTCTAGACACATAGAAATGGTCAACATGTTTGTGCTTGGTATGACTAGTTGGAGAAGTTATAGGTTAAACACATTTGGGAGGTGAAATTAAACTTATAGGATCCATTTTCATAACAAGATTTTGAATATTGGTCAACTATGATTTACGAACCATCTCTAACAAGTTGATTATATTTTTCTGCTGACTATTTCTTGCACCCTCTAGGTTTTGCTCTTGTATGGATATTTTCATACAATATAGTTTCTAATATTTTTTTAAAATGATGTTGAATATTTCCCATCATATTTCCCATCTTGGTTTTATGTTTCAAGTTGTTTGGATAAGTCAAGTATCTCAAAGTTGTAAGAGAAGACATCATTTTATGTTGCAGGCAAATTTCGATCATTTTCAAAATATTCATGCTTTGATGGTGACTTCAAAAGGTTTTGATAGGTTAATTATCATGTTTATAATTTACTATTGGTCCCCTTTACCTTTAAATCTCTTTCTCCAAGAAATGTTCCATGGTACTGCAGTAATAAGCATCATATAGTCAGTTTTTTTAATGACTATCATACATAGTTAGCTAGGTGAGCTGTGAAAATCTCTAAAACACATGCATGGATAATTAATTATGGTATAAAGGTGTTTATAATGATATTAAAACATGAAAAATTTGGTTAAGACCCAAGTGACACCATATAGAGCATGAAAGGACAAGTTTTAATATGCACTTAGTCTTCCACCATTAATGCACATGTACAGGTGCTCTCATGGAGAAATTAATGTTAAAAGGAGATATTGACACTTAATTTAGACCATTTTAAGTGTGAAGAGTGAATTTAGAGATATTGAGATAAGCCTATAACTCATGAGAGGTCAAAAATAATACACACTGCCTAAACTCACATTTGTTGCCTGTACATGAAAATGACCATCTACAGGTTGTGTTAACAGAGAATTAAGAATGCTTGATGGAGGAAATTGGAAATAATGGAATATTAATGAAGTCATAGGTTTGAATAAAAGCTAATGGTAGACATGTTTTGGATGATATAGTAACAAACAGGCCTAGAAAATTATATTTTTAAGGATGACTGAGTTTAGGAATCTTTTCCCTAAAAGCACAAAATAGAGGTCTGGACCATTTTTTTCAAGGGTATACAACAAGGTTAAAAATTATTTTTATGAATCATTCTATAACCTCTACATATGAGAGGGAATATGAAAATTTTGGAAGGCAAATGATTAGTGTAAACTGATTGTTGGGGGCCTCAAAGTTGCTATTTGAATACTAATTTTCTCCATTGACATCTACAAGATTGGAATTTTTGAGTGACTTCGTATTCTAAGTTGGTAGTTTAAACCATGAAAATATGGTTGAGTGGTTCCAAGTAGTTTAAAGTATCATTTTAAGGAGATTTTAAACTATGTTTTGGATCCTATGCACCTATAAGTTTCTCTTGCCTAAGAGATTGACCTACAATTGATTACAAAGTATCACAATCCAAAGTATGATATTAATCATGGAAACACATAAATTGGTCTATGAAAATGATTAAAAATATATTAGGAGATTAAAATGTGACATGAAACTTATTCCAAAGTAATATTCATCTATAGGGTCTTATTCATTCCTACATAATTGACTGTGTTTGATTGAGAGAGGTAGTGAGCATAAAGGAAAATGTTCTTAGTGTTGGTATAGCCCAAAATGAAAGAAATAGGTAAAAATAATTTAAAAAATAATTTAATATTCAATAAATGTCTTTAAACATTGTCCTCAATCTCAAACATGCAGGATCACCTATATGTATGGTGCCAAAGAACAAGACACAATCAGAGGTCACATTCATCTTGACCAGTCAAAGTATGAAGAGTATGTGGGAGGTTCAAGTGATGGACATAATTATAACATATTAATAATGATGTTCATGAAATGAATAGTCTTATACCATATTAAAAACAAGTAGAGAGAGGACCCCATGATGTAACACACAACCTATACCCCAAACCCTGCACACAGTCCCTTTTCTAGGAGTCTGTCTTGGAGACATAAGGAGTTATGGGGTCTATTGATGATAAAAAGGGCTCAAAATTAGTACAAATAATATTTATGAATTTAATAATCCCATAAAACATTAATTTTTTTTGATAAAATACGGTAAGTACCCTCTGTTTTGTTTCAAATAGAGGGTACTTCCTAAGAGCACAAACCCTACAATTTTGAGAAAGGGAATGATCAAGTCAGTTAAAGGGATAATGAGACATTGAATAAGGTGTAAGTAGATGTGGTAGGTGTGGAAAAACATGTAAAACCTTATATATAATTCATAAACTCAATAAGGTGACCTAGACCACAAGGGTATACAAATAGGCATGTTAGGCAAGGTTCAAGCCTAGTGCCCAAATGAGAGGTCATCTTAAATTCTAACATGAGATAAGAATTATAATGGAATAAGGAATGTTTATGAGATAATTTAAGATGTGTATAATATTATATAATTAAAATAAGTCATAATTAAGGCCACTTTTGGTTTTGGACCAACTTAGGCCTGTAGGAAATGGAGAAAAGAGTTCGAGTAGACAAAGTTGGAAGCTCATATCTACTTGGATGATTTGCATGGAGAATAAATGGGATAGGAAGAGTTATATAGGTTCATAAACAAACATTTTGTGGCATTGAGTTGATATTTAAATTTTGCATATTTATGAACGAAGATTAAGAGGGTAAAATAGGCCTAAACTCACTAAAACCCTTGCTAGTAACCAGTTTGAGAAGATGGAGTAGTTAATGCATCTAAATAGAATAGTTTTTCAATAATGATGATTGGATGATGTAGGGGAATATATCAAGCTACTCCCCATCCTTTTGGACTATAAATAATTGTATGGATGGATTACAAAACAAGGTTTTCTTGACATTTTTTTGGTTTTTACAGGTTCTAGAAGGATTATGAAGATGTCAATCATATGGGAGGGAAGATTTAAACTTAAGATAGATCATAATGATAATTTATTGCTTCATAAAAACTCTTAGGTTCCTTAACTAGAGCTCTTAACTTAGCCAATTAGAACTGGCATAGTGAACATGATAGTGAGAAGGGTGAAAAATTTCAAGTAAGCTACTTTAAAGGTGTACTTGATGCCTCTAAGGTCATATATGGTCATGAAACATGTAATTCACCAAATTTTATGTATTTTTATTGAAAAATAATGTCTTTTTGGAAGCAAAGTGTGCAAGGTGTGTGAAAGAGGAGTTTCTTTGACTGTAGTCAGTGATATCTCACTTTCATAGGAATCTAGATGATTAGGAATATAACCAATGCATGGAAGAACATGTATACAATCCCTCCCTCTCATTCCAATCATGATATCTATCCCTAGTTAGTTTTGAGACATTCCAATAGGGGTGAATGATGAAGGTAGTTTTCTAGGCTAGCAAAAAGAATTTCATGCCACATTTCAAGAGTTTCATGCCTTGGAGGGCCACTTGTCCTATAAAAAATTGCATGATCAATTTCAAATTCTCTTATCATGTACATGTAACTAATTTTATTAGCTTGACACTTTTCCTTGTGACCTTTGGACTTCTTTCTTCTCTTCTCTCTTTCAAGTTCTATAAGAACTAGCCATTTTGGATATTGTAAATATGCTCCACCTGAGTATGGAGAAGCCTTGATCATTTACATACCATGGATCAATAAAGAGTACTAATTTTTACCTCTTCTATGATTATTCATAGTATGTTCACTTGAATTATTGATATTTATTAGTGATGACTAGTGTTCCCTTAGCATTGTGTCAGGATCCTACTCCTTAAGAGTATACTTGATTACATTTGTATCAGCAACTAAACATGGAATTAAACCAGAAGTAATATGTAACTAGAATTCAGAAACAACACAAAATATGAGAGACAATACAATCTTGTATTAACACTCTTCCAGAAGGAAATATAATGAAAAAATCACACTCTTCCCACACCTCTTGGGCGTACAGTAATTCTCCCTCAAGGTTTCTCTCTCTCAATCAATTACAAACACAACTCAACACTGAGTTGTTCCCTCCACCAATAAGTTACAATCAACTCAACCGTTGTTTCCTACTTCCAGTCCACCAAGTACTCAAAGCACTCCAAGTAGATCTCCTTGATCTTACTCCTTGTTATGTTGTAGATCTCCTTGATCTTGCTACCCCACATATCTCCTTTAACCTTGCACACACACACACCTGCAGATCAACTGACCTTACTTACAATGTAGATCTCCTTGATCTTGCACAACCTGCAGATCAACCTGGTCTTGCACACTTGTAGACCCTCTAGATCTTACACACCTTGGAAGAACCCTTGTCCTTGCCTTTGCAAGTCCTTGTAATCCTTCACACTTTATAATACAGCCCCATGGGTCTCTTAAATAGATCCCATACAAAAAATAATTAGACTTCCCAATTACAATAATTAGAAATGTAGACTTAAGACTAAAATTAGTCTTTTACATGCAAACTGACTGTCTATCTAAAATTAGACTAGTTCTGGAAGCGCATGCAAATGCACGCACACACAGGTTGTCGACATCGGTTCTTATCTGACTGATGTCGACTGACCCTAACCGATGTCAGTTGCTCTACACACTAAATATGACCGACATTGGTTGGCCTGATCGACGTTAGTTGCTCTACAACTTAGCAACCTCCTCTATTTGCATCAGTAAAGCTTTTAGCTCCATAACCTAACAATCTCCCACTTGGAGATAAATAGTTGCACCTGTACCTATACCTATACATCATCTAATTTTGTTTCTTGGCTTGTATCCCTCTTCAAGTTCAATCTTGAAGACCAACAGAAGTTGAATGAAGATTCAACTTCTCCTTTGTTCTTGACTTTGTTAACATACCTGCAGGGTTCCTATTCGTATGGATCCATTCCAACTTCAACTCACCATCCTCCAATATTTGTCTAATGAAGTGGTACCTAAGCTGTATATACCTGGTTCTTGAATGAAAGGCTTAATCCTTTGCAAAATGAATTGCTCTTTGACTATCACTGTACAATCTGCAACTCTCTTGCTCCTTTCCTAACTCTTCCATGAACCGAGTCATCCATATCATTTCCTTGCTACCCACTGTGACTGCAACAACCTTCTGTAACTCTAAAATCTAGCTAACCGTCGTTCCACCAATAGTGAACACATATCCTGTGGTGCTTCTCCTATCATCCAAGTAACCTACCATATTCGAAACTACATACCCATGTAGAGAAGTGCTTGACCCTACATAGCATGAATACCTGCTGCTAGTCCCTCTCAGATACCTGAGAATCCACAAACTGCTTTCCAATGCTCTTTTCTTAGATTGGCCATAAACTTGTTGAAAACTCCCACTACTTGGGTAATATCAGGTCTAGTACACATGTACTCAACCTCATCATGTGATTTAGGACACTGTTCTGTGAACTATCCAACCATAGGTGTGCTAACCAATTCTGCATCCTACATATTGAACCTCTCCACTACCTTATTCACATAATCCTCTGGAGACAAAATCAACTTGTGACTTTCCCTGTCTCTAGAAATACTCATGCCAAGGATTTTCTTTGCTCCTCCTAAATCCTTCCTGGCACACCTCTGAGCTACTTTTACCTTTAGCTCAGCAAATCCCTGCATGTGTGACCCTACAACAAGCATATACACTACATACAGTAATAGGATAATGTCACGACCATTATCCAACCTGGTAAAATAAACACAATATTCACATTGACATTGATTAAAGCCATGCTTTGTCATAAACTTGTCAAACCTATACCACTGTCCTGGAGCTTGCTCAAGACCATATAACCTGGCCTTCTGTCCCATGTGTCCATTCTCTCCTTTCTTTAACCTGGGAATCCATTCATCTTTCAGTGCTTTCATCCTAGCTGGCAACTCTACCAAATCTCCCATTTGGTTCTTTCCCAAGGAATCAATTTCCTCATTCATGCCATGCTCCCATTGTTTCTTGGATTCTACCTGCATTGCCTCTTCAAAACTTCCTAGTTTTCCACCATCAATGAGAAATAAGTAATATAAAGAAGGGGAATAAAGAATTTGAGGCTTACTTACCCTTTCAGTCCTCCTCATGGGCGTTTGAGACTCCTTGACAGCTTGCTGTCTGCCCAAAATCTGTTCTGACAGTGACCGATCTTGGTCACCTCTTGCCGACCTTGGTCTGCACCCAACCGATGTCAATTCCACTTGATCACCGATGCTGATTCCCTAACCGACATCAGTGTCCACCTGGTCATCGATGTTGGTTCCCTAACTGACGTTGGTATCCACCTGCTTAACACCACTGACTCTAGTTTGCACATGACCGACATCGATACCTGCTTGATCAATGTCAGTTCTCACTTGACCGATGTCAATAACTGTGTTTTCTTATGAGTGATGATTTTTACCTACGAGCTCACTTTGGATCATAACCTTGTCCAAACTATCTTGCTCAAAATTATTTAGCCCCTTGAGCTGATCTCTGTCCATCATCTTCTCCTTGAAAACCAAGGCTTTCCTATTCTTGTCAAAAACATCAGATTTCCTCTTTATGCAATAAACCAAATCCTTTCTTGTAGCATCAGAAACATAACACTTTGATCCTCCAATAGAAGCTCCTTGAGTTGGTCTCCACACACCTGTGTGAACAAGCTCCAACCTGTGCTTCTTTTTTGTTGACCCAGTTGTGAGAAACCTCACTTTCACCTGTTTCCCAAAGATACCATGCTTATAGAAATCTTGATCTATGCTTTTCAATTCTGAACTCTTACCATTTGACTTAAAAACATCCATTCCCTTTTCACTCATGTGACCAAGCCTAGAGAGCCACATCTTCGCATCTACATCTGAAGTAGATAAACTAAAAGGAGAATCAGTAATACAAGTAGATAGATAAAGAGTACCTACTTTCTTACCTCTTGCTAAAATAACTACACCCTTGGAAAATTTCCAAGATTTCACTGTGAGAGTTACTGTGCATCCCTCATCACCCAACTTTTCTACAGAAATCAAATTCCACTTTAGGACTGGGACATGCATGACCTCCTTCAACACCCATGTGTTGCCCGTCTACAATTTCAGCTGCATTTTCCCTTTGCCAACCATTTGACAAGGCTTACCATCCCCTAAATAAATCTTTCCAAAGTCTCCATGGACATAATCATGGAAAAATTCTCTATTTGGGGTTGCATGGAAAGAGGCACCAAAATCTAAAACCCAAGATTCCACTTTATCCAAGGAACATACAAGAGCATCTTGTGCAACAATACCTGCAACATCTACTTCTTCATTTCCTTCATGTTGATCTTCTTTCAACCAACAGTCTTTCTTTACATGTCCTTTCTTTCCACAATTCTAGCAGATTATACTGCCATACCTAGATTTGGATCCACTACCTATCTTTGACCTTGATTTCCCTTGCTTGCCCTTCTCTCTTTGCCATCCCCTACTTTTAACACTTAAAGCATTACTTGATGTCTCACCTGTGCTTTTCCTACGAATTTCTTCATTCAAGATTACACTAACAACATCATCAACTTTCAGGATATTTGAAGCAGACGCAGTATTACTTACTGCCATTACCAAGCTATCCCAACTTTCTGGTAAAGAGCATAAGATTAAGAGAGCCTTAATTTCATCATCAAAAACTATTTTGATTGAATTTAACTGGTTTACCAAACCATGGAAATCACTAAGATGACTATATACCGATCCACCTTCCAGCATTTGCAAATTAAATAATTGCTTCATAAGAAATACCTTATTCGAAGCTGAGGGTTTTTCATATAAATTTGCCAAAGATTCCATTAACTCTACCGTTGTCCTTGCCTAAGATAAGTTAGAAACCACAGAAGCTGCCAAGGTCAGCCTTATAGCTCCTAGAGCCTTTCTGTCAAGAAACTTCCATTCTTCATCTTGCATACATGTGGGCTTACTCCCACCCAATGATAAGTACAGATCTTTCAGATATAAATAATCCTCTATCTGCATCTTCCATAATTGATAATTCTTGCCATTGAATTTCTCCATTCTTAGTATACTTTCTTCTGCCATTGCTATACTCCCACTCAAATAGAAACCCCTGTGAGTGACCTGTAATCAATAAACACTTAACACACTCTGAAACTAAGGTGTTAGTGAACCAAGCTCTGAACCAAGCTCTGATAAACCCTATAGCTCTGATGAACCTGCAGCTCTGATACCAGTTGTCAGGATCCTACGCCATAAGAGTATACTTGATTACCTTTGTATAAGCAACTAAACACGGAATTAAACCAGAAGTAATATGTAACTAGAATTTAGAAACAACACAGAATATGAGAGACAATAGAATCTTGTATTAACACTCTTCCAGAAGGAAATACAATGAAGAAATCACACTCTTCCCACACCACTTAGGCGTACAATAATTCTCCCTCAAGAGTTCTCTCTCTCTCTCAATTACAAACACAACTCAACACTGAGTTGTTCCCTCCACCAGTAGGTGAAAATCAACTCAATCATTGTTGCCTAATTCCAGTCCACCAAGTACTCAAAGTACTCCAAGTAGATCTCCTTGATCTTTCTCCTTGTTGTGTTGTAGATCTCCTTGATCTTGCTACCCCATAGATCTCCTTTGACCTTGCACACACACACCTACAAATCAACTGACCTTACTTGCCATGTAGATCTCCTTGATCTTGCACAACCTACAGATCAACCTGGTCTTACACACTTGCAGACATCTAGATCTTATACACCTTAGAAGAACCCTTGTCCTTGCCTTTGCAAGTCCTTCTAATCCTTCATACTTTACAATACAGCCCCATGGGTCTCTTAAATAGATCCCATACAAATAATAATTAGACTTCCCAATTACAATAATTAGAAACACAGACTCAAGACTAAAATTAGTCTTTTACATGCAAACTGACTGTCCATCTAAAATTAGACCAGTTCTAGAAGCGCATGCAAATGCACGCACACACAGGTTACCGACGTTGGTTCTTGTCTGACCGATGTCAGCCAACCCCTAACCGATGTCAGTTGCTCTGCACACTGAATATGATTGATGTTGGTTGGCCTGACTGATGTCGGTTGCTCTGCAACTCAGCAACCTCCTCCGTTTGCATCAATGAAGCTTTTAGCTCCACAACCTAACACATTGTTGTCTCATTCTCTCACCTATTTGTATCTTGAAAGCTTCTTCTTGTAGGGCATGTGAAGTGTTTAGTGAAGTGTCAAGGTTAAGTAAGTTAATATATTCAAATAGTGCCATCCTAAGCCTCTTGTCTAGTCCTCCTAGCCTAAACATTAATCACAACCTCATAATGAAACATTAATGTGAGAAGATTCAGATTATATAAGTATATGACTAGTTAGTCTCTTGGTCTCATGTGTGACATGCAGCTGGTTGGTAGTCATCAATAAATTTGGTGTATCATCACCTTTAGGATAGTTTACTTTTAGTTTTCTCTCCATGTTCATTTCAAGCATAGGTATAGTAGTGATCCAAAAGTGGTACATCAAGGGATTTATCCCTATCTATAGATTCACCTCATTCCTAGGTTACCCACATCCTATAGGTGTTTTAATTGTGCCACTTTGATGCAGAGAGCTAAGGCATATCCTCAAAGGGTGAAAATCCAAGTTAAAACAACTTGTACCATCTTAGAACCTCTTTTCATCCTTGGAGCCATGTTATATGCCTTCCATATTGTTGGGTGGTGATACTTCTATAGAATTAAGTGGAAGAGGATATGTTGAAGTGAATTATGGAACATTTTAGGATGTTTTGTGTTTTCCCTCATTATCCACCAATATATTATCTATTTATTAGATCAATCACATCAGTTTAGGTAAGAGAGTTATGTTCACACCTAATTTAGTGGTTATTAGGAAGTGTCAGTGACTCCATAGTTGCATTTTGGAAAACAAATCACAAGTCAGAATTGTATACTTTCTCATATTTTGTGCTTTATCAACCCTTTACTGATCTACTCACTCATTCATATGGGGTGAGTAAATTATGGCATGAGCAATTCAGCCATCTCAACTATCACTACCTAGAGCAACTTAGTCATCATGACATGGTTTTAGGGTTGACACACATTCATTTTTATAATGGTATTTAACAATGTTGCATACCTTGCAATCATGTTGAGGAGAAGTTTGACAAAGGTAAATCATGGAGAGCTACACAAATATTAGAGAGAGTTTACAATGACATTACTAGTCCATTTCCAACTCCTTCATTCAGTAGGAATAATACATGCTTATTTTCATTGATGACTTTTTGAGGTATAGTCGGGTGTAATTTATTAAGAATAAAGATAAGGTCTTTGATAATTTTAAATCCTTCAAGGTTTTTGTATAAAAATAGTTAGGTAAATCCATCAAGATTTTATGCATTGATAATGGTGGTATGTTAGTAACCATTTTGAGCAATTCTGCACTTTAGAGGGGATTAAACCATGCTGTACATTTTCATATATTACTTAATAAAATGGTGTTGTAGAGAAAAAAAAAAGTCTTTAAAGGTAATGGCCATTTATATGCTACATTCCAAGTCTCTTGTACCTTAGTATTGGGCTGAGACCATCAATTATGCTTGTTATATCTAGAACTAAGTTCCTCAGAAAGCATTGAAGGGAGTCACTCCTTTTGAATCTTGGAGTGGTAAAAAACCCAAAATGAAAAACTTATAATTAATTGGATCTCTTGCTATAGCCCAAATTCTTATGAATAAACATAAGGCAATGGAACATCAAAGTTAGCCTTGTATCTTCATTGGATATCCTGAGGGTGTTAAGGGATATAGGCTTCTCCATCCCACCACTCATGAGTTGTTTATTGAGAGAAGTGTTAATTTTCAAGAGATTCATTTGGATTACACACTTGATACCTCTCCCTCTTCCTTGGATTCATTTGTATTTAATGACATTTATGATGATTTAGATCCACTTAAGCAGTTTCCTGATGATCCAAATTTTTAGTCTAGTTTTTATGATGAGAGTAGTGATGAGGAGTCACCTAATCCTTATCATAGAATATATTTAGAGGATGAAGAATCTCATTTTGACTCTCTAAGCACTGGTCCTATTTTTTCTAGATAGACAATGTAAAGAGTTGGTCATTATGTTGGAGATCAATCATACACTAGGTGAACTTGTTCACAATTTCAAAATGCCCAAATACATTCAATTTATCTACTTCTAATCCATAATTGTTTTAGGAGGCATCAATCACTCATGAGTGGGATACTATTATGGAAGAGGAGTATGATTCCTTATTAAGGAATAAAAATTGGGATTTATTCCCTATTCTTTAGGGAAGAAAAAATTTTCTATGTAGATTAATCTATCAAACAAAATTTGTAGCAGATGGACCATAGACAAGTTAAAATCACGTTTGGTAGCAAAAGGTTTTTCTCAGGTACCTAGCATTGACTATATTGATATGTTCACCTTGGTTTCCAAAATGAATGCAATTTGAATCATTCTTACCAATATTGTAGCACATCATTTGGATGTTCATCAAATGGATGTGAAGAGTGTTTTCTTCATGGTGACCTTAAAGAGGAAATATACATGGAGAAACCACAAGGATTTATGAAAGATTCTTCCTTAGTTTTCAAACTTTATAAATGTATCCATGGATTCAAAAAATCTTCTCAAGCTTGGTATGCCAAGATGTACTCATTTATTCTTTCAATTGAGTTCATGAGATGCCATTCTAATCCAAATATCTACATCTTCTGGTAGGATTATTCACTATTGATTTTGGTTCTCTATGTATATGATCTATTGATCATAGAGAGATCCTCATCCAAAATCATAGTAGTTAAAACTAATTTGTATGATAGTTTATTAATGACTAACTTGGGTTTGTTGCATAAATTCTTTGGGATTTAAATTTCTCAGTTTGACTATGGGATTGCTATTACACAGTCCAAATATGTTCTTGATTCACTTGTGTAGTTTAACATGGATAATTGAAGCCATCTCTAACTCCATTTATATTTGATGTGAATCTTGAGGTTGATTGTCCATCTCTTTTGGTTTATGCTACCTTGTATCAACAACTTTCTAGCAGTCTCATCTACCTTATGAACACTAGACCTAGCATTTCATATATAGTGGGCATGGTCTCTAAATTTATGTAAGAACCACATGAAATGCATTAGAAATAAGCTAAGTGGATTCTCCACTACATTCAAAGTAATCATAGTTTTGGGATTCACTATGGAACATGCATTGATGTTGACTTGATTGGTTATTCATATTTAGATTGGACTGGTGATATTTAGAATAGTAAATCTACTTTAGGCTATAATTTATCACTTGGTTCAAAACCAATTAGTTGGTCATGTAATAATCAGAATGCTCTTGCATTATCTTCTATAGAGGCATAATACAAAGGATTTTTTGAATGTTTCCAAAGAGGCTATTTGGATTTAGTGGATTCTCACCGAGTTTAGTATCCAATTTCAATGACCAACAATCATATTCTATGACAACCAAATCACAAGCCAAATCTACAAAAATTTGGTCCTCCATTAGGAAACCAAGCATATTGATATTAACATGCATTTAATTCACGATATTATCCATGAGTAAGTCACTAATATCTTCTACATCTAGATGATAGATCAAATTTTTGATATATTCACTAAACCCTTCACTAAGATAAAGTATCTTCATTTGCAAGTTCTTCTTTGGGTTTAGGAAGCTTCAACATTCTCCTCTAGGGGGTAGTTCTATGTACTTGGGTACCTCATTTGGCATTTATTCTAGGACCTAATTACACTACCCACTTAAGTTACACTTAAGGAGGTGTTAGTTTACCTACACATGTTTTGTTATCTTGCTTAGGTGTCTTTTTAGGTCATTATGAAAGATAATCCCATATTCATGAGGATGTGAGGACATGTTTATCTTTCACCTATATAATATACCTTCCTAAATATTTTATGGATAATTTTACTAATACAATTTATTGATTATGAAGACAAGCTTCTTCCTTTGATTTTTTTTCTATTTCATTACTATAAATAAGTATTTTTTTCATGTATTCAATTCTATCCAGACTGATCCTTGATTATGATCTACTCCTATAGATACCCTATATCATCATAATGCAAAAGGTACCTTTATCCATTATTTTACTCAAGATGGCATTCCTTCTCTCCTTTAAAAACCACATGGGGGCATTTGTGGTGGTCACTGTAGCAGGACACACCACAGCCTATAAATGCCTATGCATGGAATACTTTTGGCCCACTCTTGAAAAGATGCCATAATTTTTAGTAAAAAGTGTAATATTTTTTAATTTCATGATGATCTTACTCACTCTCCTCTGGATAAGCTTCAAACCTTAGAATCTCCTTGGCCATTCTCTATGTGGGGATTCAATCTCATTAGAAAATTACCTAGATCTCAAGAAGGCCATGTATTCATCATTACAACCACATAATATCTTATTATGTGGGTTAAATCCATGCCCCTCATAAAAGTTAATAGCATATATATATATATATATATATATATATATATATATATATATATATATATATATATATATATATATATATATATTCACTCTCAATCCAATTATACATCATTTTGGTATCCCTCACACCCTCATTTTTGATAATTATAGGAATTTCAAAAATAAAGACATGAAACAATTATGTGCAAAATTTAAAATCACGCACAAATTTTCTACACCTTATCATCCTTAGTGAAATGTTGAAGTTGAATCCACTAATAAAATAATTAATAATATTTTTAAAAATACTATTCATTATTCTTGTTCTCATTGAAATCTCAAGCTTTATCGCACACCTTGGGATTATTGCACTGGTATTCATACCCCAATTAGAGCATCTCCTTTTTTTCGTCTACAATTCTAAAGTTATCTTACCATTAGAAGTGGATTTATCGGGATCTTGAATATTTATCTAAATGGATTCATTTTAGATGAAGAGATTTGGGAAGCTCATCTTTATGCATTATATTTTCTTGATGATCAATGTTTGGGTGATTCAAAACATAACTATTGATACAAATATCATATAGCCAAACAATATAACAAAAAATTAAAATTTTGTACTATCAATGTTGGAGACTTAGTATGTAAATTAGATTATACCCATTAAAAATAAGGAAAGTGTGCCCAAAAATGGTGGGTTCCTTAGTAAAATATATTCTTGGACCTAGTAATTATAGATTACAAACCAACGTAGGGCATATCTTCAAAGAACTAACCAATGCTTAGTTTTTGAAAAAATATTTTCTTAGTTTTTATTTTTCTATTTCATTTCTCATGTGTTTTACCTGCATATACTATGGAACTAACATATTTTATAGGTTTTACTTCAAAAAATCTAGTGCAACATACCACTAACTTTAGTTCTTTACACACCTTAGGGTCATTTACGCATCAACCTTAGTTCTTATCTTGGATCCTTCAGTCTTATGTCTTTTTACATCACTTGATTTTTTAGTTTGTGGGTTATAATTGTAATATCATAATAAGACTTGACCTCTCCTCATAAAAATCCATATTATCATTTAAATAAAGTTTCTTTCAAGCTTTTAGTTCCTTTGTTATCACTTTATGTACCTTTTTGGTTTCATTTATTACACTTTTTGGCTTTCCAATTTTTCAGTTACAATGTAAGTCCTTAGATAGGACCATGCCTTCCTCGTAAATGCTCATTTCTTCATTTTTTTTGCTCTTAACCCTAGTTAGGTGTCTTCCTCAAAAGATAAGGCAATGATTGAGAGTAGTGTTTTCCTACACTTAGAATCAACTATATTATTTTATGGTAAAACTTTAAAAATCTATCTTCATGTTTTACATCACATATACCATTTCTTATTATGATGATTCATACCTACTTATAATTTTAACATATATATACAATTTTTTATGATTTGGGGTAACCAATCATTCTATTCTCATCATTACCTATATTCCACTATGCCCATGTGGCATACCTAGGTTAGTTTTCAAGTATGCACTATTTTATACCATGAAAGTCTAGGAATCTTAAGACATCATGATCATTTGGTTCTCTCCCTTACCTACCAAGTGTAAGATAATTTGTGATAATCATTCTTAGCACCCATGTTTGGTATTCTAAATCCATATGGATGAGGAATAGAAAAAGCTAAAAGAGTTAAAAGCTATATCATACAACAGAAGGCAATGATTAAAAGGCAAAAACATTTTTAAAAGTTAGATCATATCAAAAGACGTGATATTTATTTGGGACATCTCTTATTTTATCCAAAGCTCAAAATCCATAGTTGGCCTCATATTAGAGATGAGGTCCATTTAGGTGTGGTAGGCCAATAGACTGGGGTAAGAGGTCTCATTATCATATTATCATATAGTGCCACCTACGTTCTCACATAAGTACCCAATATTCATAGTAGATCAATAGATCTATAATATGTATTAAAGAATAGGTAACATGTTATGGGAAGGTAGGTTCATTTTAATTTGCATGCATACTAGTCTTCATGGGATGATATTTATACTTCACTACTTATCCCAAATTTGCATGGTTCGATCAATCTCTCTAAGTTCATTAATGTCAAAACTATCTTAATCTTACCAACTTGATGTGAGTGTTTTTATTCTAGTAAATATTATTTTCTCACCTTGGCACCACCCTCTTTCCCTCACTACCCATTTCATTTCCCCCCTTGATAGGCAAGTTTTTTCTACATCTTTTCCCAATTTCTATATTTCGTATTCTCCATCTCTTTTCAACATGTCCAGAATATGACATTTTTAGTTTATCCATCATTAGAATAAAAGATGTCTTAAAATTGTTGTGAGATGATATACTAGTTATTAATGTAGCTTTCTCAGATATTCCTTAGTTATGTTTGGGACCTTGAGTTTTCTATTCACCTTTTTGTGGAACATTTTATCCCATTTATCCTATTTTTCCATCTTTGATTTAGTATGGATTATTACTTATACTTCATCAATGTTTATTACATTATTTTGTTCCATAAATCCCTAATTTTGATATGGATTGTTACTTTTCTTACTTTAGATACATTTTGAGTTTTTCAATCATTAGTAACTTAGGGTTTTTTATTACCTAATTCTACCTCATTGTTCTTATGTTTCTTAGTATTTTGGTTCTAACATAGCCTTTATCATCATGGATTACCAATTTCCCATGTGAATTAATCTATTTTTTTATTTTTCCATTTATTTTGGCCTTCCTGCAATTGTTTGCTTTTGATCTCTAGCCTTGTTTCCCTAAGGTTTATCCAATGCAGTTATTGTGCCCCCACAATCAAGACTATAAATACAATATGTGATCATTCAATGATAAAGTTAGGTCAATGTATGTATATGGTACTTACATTTATTTCATTTATTAGCATCTATTTAAATCTTTGATTTTCAAGTTAGCTCAGTTAATGCATTAATATATTCTTTCCCAAACCACCATCTCATGTTATACCTTGGTGACACATAAAGAGATTTAGGTAGGGCATATGTATACACACAATACTTTTAAACTTTATCATTTATTGACACTTTATCCCTTATAGTAACCTATCAGGTTTCAATCTCTTTGAGTGAATGAATTAAAGGGTGTACCGAGAATGGGTCGGCAGACCTATGGTGCTTTGTGAGAGACATTTTTTATTATTTATCATCCCTTTATCTATTCCATCTTCCTCATATTTGATCCAATAAGCTATCTCCTTCCATATTACATCCTCTAACTATTCAAGACTTATTTTTTCCTACTATGTTCACCTGAATCAACATAGTTCTAACATTTATCCAGCCCATCCTATCTACATCGATCATGTCAATGCAATTCTAAAGGTTTTGGTTCATGATTTTTAACTAAGTCAGCCTTGATCAATGTAGTTTAAAGTTAGTCAACCCTCTTTAAACTAAATTGATCATGACTGATAGTGTTGGCTAAATCTCTATGAGGGATTAGGGTCACTTATCACTATACATAAAAGTCACCATTTCAATCCAATAGAGATAAACATTCATTTTCAATTGATATTGTTCACACTTCTACCCTAATTTTGTATTTGGAGGAGTTGTTGCTCAAATGCTATCTTGGAGGGAAAATCTTGTCTTGTGGAATCTTGGATGCAATAGGAGTCATTTTAGCCTATATTTTGATTCAAAAATTGATATCCTTACAAGAAAAATAATATTTTTAAAAGTACCATTGGCCAAGGGAGAGATTCAGGTTTGACTTGTCTTTTTCAAGGTAAGTATGTTCTAACCCTTGATTTTTCCTTTTGATATATAGAAGTTCCATAATTACTTGGTTAAAGAATGTATATCTCCTTGTTTGAATTATCTCTATACTTAAAATTAGTGTGGCTATAGGATTATTAAAATTTTATATACCTTAGATAGCATAGGCCCCCATTTTTTAACCATGGATCCTTACCCATTTTGATATATTTTTAACCATCCCCTTACTTACATTGTTTGATTTTGATATTTGATTACTTTCTAATTACATACCTAATTCGGGATATTGTATTGTATCGATTGCCTAAAGGATTTGTAACCCTTTCTCTTGGCATTGTGTTGTAGGTGTCCCCCTTGTTAGGTTTAAAAAATCCATTGGTTATAAATCTATATATTAAGTAACACTGGGTTCCTTTGGTTAACCTTCTCTGAGTCTAGATCTTTAATAGATATGATAGTTTTAGGTTGATCCTAATCCATTGCATATAATTTCCACCCCCCAATATTTTTATTATAAATTTTATTTCATTATTATTCAGACCATACGAGATGTATGGATAATTTAATTTTTTGAAGTCATGATTGAAAGATACAATAATTTTTAAAATATATTTCTGGGCCATACTAATTCTAAGAGACATAAAAATATCTTTGCATTAATTGAATTGCTTACACAAACACAAAATTATATACAATTTAATGATTACATTAGAAGGCTATGTATTGTGAATTTCATCCATACATGATAAGAAGCTTATAGACCATAAAAATTTAAAGGTCATACAAAAAAATTGAAGGTCATTTAAATTAATTTCAAAAGTCAGTCATGCAAATCAATTTCAAAGGTCATGGAAATCAATTTTGAATTGTTTTGAGATTAAATATGCCAATTACCATATTTGATATTGTTGTAGCATATAAGGAGCTATTTCAAACTTTCATTGGTATGTAGAGCATTTCAATAGGTTATCTAATGGAAATTATTCCAAACATTTGAGATTTTATAATTAAATAGATTAAAAGTTGAAAAAAAAATAGAAGATAACTCTTTGAATGCCTAGTAACTCCTCTAGTCTAACTCATGAGGGTGATCAGTCATTGATTAATAGACATAGTTAATATAGTCCTTATAAGTTGTGGTCTCACTTTTAAGATATTATCCCTCCCAATTGTATCCATCAATTATAAAAAATAAAATAAATACTTTCATAAAAGTTATTTTACCATGTAAAATTGCACATCTAACATAACATAATAAACAATTTCAATGCCTAGATCACTGCAAAAATATAGAAAGGTTCTAGTTGAACATACCCTATAGAATACCTTAATTTGGATTAAAATTAATTATGTTGCAATACAACTAAAATACATATGATTTTTTTTTGTGTATTTGGTAATAAGGCTCCTAGTAAGGTATATGACTATAGAAACACTATATCCCTAAGTTTAATAGTTGATATGACATCAAATGCTACAAGAGTGTAGTGTTCGAATGTATTTAAAATATGATGGTGTAAAATAAAATATGAAATCATAAAAAATATGAAAATGCTAATTAACCTTGTACTACTAAAATCTAAGAACCAAAATATCATCAAAATATAAAACAAATTCTTACCAATAATATGATGTAAAAGTATAAACGCAACAAAATGGACAATTTTGTCTGTATTTGGATTGTCTCCAAAGAAAATTAATATGGATGGATGATATTTGCAATGGGTAATCATAAGTAGAAGATGATAATTTGTATTTGTAGTTCTTAATATTTGCATTAATGGATATGAAATTAAACTATTATGAGTATACCAATTAACCAATAAATTGATTGATTATTGTAAAATTAAATTTTTATAACTGTCTAAACATTAACTATAATATTTATTGAATCAACTCTTAAGGATCATTAATCTTTGATCAATAAACACCTTAGGATAATGAATGTGTACTTCCTACTTGTTACCCTTATTTTGAAATTTTATTGAATGTGTTTCCTTCCATAAATGATAACTAAATTCAAAAATATAATTTTTTTGATTGATTATTTTTTAAATGTATGTTTAGGAAAGTTTAAACCCATTTGAAGTGCTAGGAAGGTTAAATTTGATTACTAATTGCATTCACGAGCTTTTCAACCACAACCCAAAGTCTTGGAAATGTAGAAAATATAGAGAAATTATTCGTTGATAATTTTCCAACACTTGATGTTGTTAAGCATCTCAATCAGAATATTGTAAATGTAATGCCTTCCCCAAAAAAATAAATATTTGGCATGGGCAACCACTCATTTATTGGATTTTAGATATTTTAATAGTCTAGGCTACAATATTCGCTTTTCATATGTCTTATTGCTTGGCCTATTCAGAGACGTGATGACACATTACAAAAAGGGAATTTTTTTAACGTGAGTTATAAGTTGTGAGATTCCAATTCCTGAATCTCCTATGCTTGTTTCCCATATGTTATTTATAAATTATTTTACCACTCTTTAATATGTTACATTTTTCATAAAAAAAAATTATTAATTAATTTAAAAATCATGATAGCACAAGTTTCAATGAAAATAAAAAAAGGTTATGTAAGATTGTCAGTATCTATCCCATTTTATGTGTTTGATATTGATGTAACATATCACTCCCATTTTATGTGTTCGTTACTGATGTAACATATCATGATGATACCTTCCTATGTGGACAATATTTTTAAAAATTTAAAGAAAACAGTGACATAAAGTCGTATTTAAAACATTATCATTATTATGAGCAAGTGTATACTTTTTTGTGTAGATAAAAAGATCAAGTCTCTCTTATCAGCTCAAGTCTTTACATACTATGGATAAAAACCTAAAGACCCCAGTGAAAACATTGGTACATATGTGTTGCACTTCATAGTATGCAATCTTATATGAAGTAAAACCTAGAAAGAATAAAATACTAAACGTAAAAGGTTTGTTAATGCTTAGTATGTTAGAGATATTGACTACCAAATATCTACAAGTGGTTATGTGTTTAACATATTTGGTGGAGTATTCAATTGGATGATCAAGAGGCAAGTGGCAGGTACAATATTTACTATGTAGAATTTGAATACATTGTAGCTACTCAGTTAAATAAGAAAGTTGTATGGGTACATAAGTTATGTTCAAACATCAGTTTCTTAAAAAAAGTTGTGAGAGCAAAATGTGATTGTCAAAGTGAATTTTTTTAAAGTAAAGTTTTCATCTTTTCATACTTTGTTAAAGGATATTGATTTATAGTATCATTTTATTAGATATATGGTTGAAGAAAATAAGGTGTTGTAGAAAATGTTGAAACTTACATAGTTTCACTTTATAAGATGTTGTTGGGAAAGTACATAAAGTTGGGGGACAAAAAGGGGCTTACCTGTGGACATGTTTTTCCTAAAAATTGAAAAATCTCAACTCCTGTAAATTATTTGAGATGGCTACACTCAAAATTTGAAGATGGTATAAGAATATGAATTATAACATTTTGAGTTTAGTTTCCAAAACACTATTTTTTTTTCAAATTGTTAAGTATAAGTAGATTAAACAACTAAAATTTAAATAAGAACTCTTATTTTTTTTAAGAAAAAAGAGTAGATAGTCATTCGTATGACATAATATTTTTATAGCAAAGATTAGTATTTTTTGAAACTCTTTTGTGAAAATTTAGATAAAATCATCTAATTTGTGATGTATATTTTATTATAAAATATTAATGAATATATATTTTTATTAATTTTAAAAATAAATAGATCCTGAAAACTGACAAAAAATGGATAGATGGTCGTACAACCTCCATAATTACCTCAAAATATGTTTTTTTATAATGTGTATAAAATATACCTAGTTTGTGACCATATATTTTTTTTCACATTTGGATCAATAAAAACAAAAATACTTAAACATAAATAGGCATGTATATTTGTAGCATGTAGTGGCCTAAACAATCCATAGTTAGAAATTAGCATAGATATAAACCTTAAAATAGTCCAAAAATTAAAAAAATCATAATTTTGGAAAGAGGAGAGTGTTCTTATCATCGTGGTAATAATTTTGTGAATTGGCTCATTGAAATTCATAGTGTATTTGGTGATGGAAGTTGAATTTCCTAATTTTCTATCAAAGATCTTGGATTCAGCTATGTGTTGACAGGTCCAAGCCTTTGGCTAGGGAATCCAAGCCATTTATGAGCCAAAAGGCTTTGTTTTTTAATTCAAGCATAACATAGTATGTACGTGATTTAATGCATATGCATTATGTTAACATTGCATACAAAAAAAAGATATATTTATACGTTTTTATGTTTGTGGTTATATCTATTCACATTCATAATTATATATATTTTATTTTAAAGTGGAGTGTAACAATATATACACTATCAAAAAAAGAACATAATTGATATAGTGATGAAATTTTTGTGTGATTTCACCCATGAACATAATTTTCACTTATATAAAATATGATTTATGGTTCAATCATGCCCAATTTCATTAAAAAATGAGTAAAAGAGTCAATTTCTTCAATGGTGGAGGCAATTAGGGCCAATTAGGACCCCTTGCATGTAATTATGACTATATGATGTGATTTAGGGCTAAATTAGCAAATTTGTACTAACATATATAGCGAATGAGTGAATTGGTTAATTAGTGATGCTATTTGAGTGAAATTGAGCCTCATGAACCTAAATATGAATATGAAGGATGTAGTTTGGGGCTTTCAACCCTAGTATCATAATAAAATAAACCAAATAGTCCATTGGCTCAATTTAACTACAATCGAGGGAAATTTGAGTACCTTCAATCTAATTGTGATTTTTGCCTTAATTGGCTCTAATTTCATCAGATAATGAAGACAATAATTGTGTGTTCAATGACATATGCAAGTTTGACATTTATAGGATGTGGTTGGAGGTTTTATAAACTCTAATGTCATCATGCAATGACTGAAATAGTTGATTGGTTTAACTGTGGAAGCAATTAGCATCAATATGATCCCCTTGAACCTGATTGCAACTATAAAATGTGATTTGAGGCTAAATTGGCTTTAATTTCATCATAGATTGAGCTAATTAGTCAAATAATGCAATTAATGATAGGAATATGTAAAAATTAAGCCACATTCAAATGTAGTTTGAATTATAGATAATGTGATTTTGAGTGAAATTGACCCTAATGTCATCATATAATGAACCAAATAGTTGATTCATTCAATCAAGGAAGAAATTGAGTCCAATTTGAGCCCCTTCAACCTGATTAAAAAAGTATGACATGATTTAGGGCTAAATTAGCTTTAATTTTATCATGAATTAATCTAATTACTCAATAGGTGTAAGTACAAACATGGTTTGGGCCAAATTGAGTCATGATGACCTAAATTATGGGTTATGGTTTAGGGTTTAGGTTTTTTGGTTTTAAATAGTTGATGCAAGTTAGATGAAATTAAACCTCATGAATCTAATTTTGGCTATATAAGATGTAATTTGGGGGTCAATCGACCCAAATGTCATAAAAAAATTAAAGAAAATAGTCCATCAATTAAATCACAAAGGAAATATCATTAATTTGAGCCATGATTCAACCTAAATACAAGAGGAGGACATCATTTAAGGATAAATTGGTCATGAATTGATCCAATTAGTTAATTGTTACAATTAGAGACATGATTTGGGTCAAATTGAGCCCCATGAACCTAGATTATGGCTCAATCGATTGTATAGGATGCAACATATGGCTTAGATGACCCTTTAATTGTATCATAAATGTAAATACTAAGGTAATTAGGGCAAATATGAACCCATTGAACCTAAATTCAAGTATAGGATATGATTTAGAGCTATAAATTAGCTCATATTTCTTCACATATCAAATTGATTAGTCGATTGTTACAATCAATGACGTAAAGTGGATAAAATTCAAACCTATGAACCTTGTTTTGACTATATAAGATCTAATTTGGGGGTCAATCAACCCCACTATCATAAAACCCTAAACCAAATAGTCTACCTATTCAATCACAAAAGAAATTGGGGTTAATTTGAGCCCTTTCAACCTAACAACAAGAGCAAGACATGATTTAGGGCTAAATTAGCTCCAATTATATCATGAATTGATGCAATTAATCAATTGGTGTAATTAAAAATGTGATTTAGGCCATATTAAGCCCCATAAACCTAAATTATAACTCAGGGTTTAGAGTTTAGGGTTTATGATTATAGTTAGTTGATGTAATTTAGACATAATTAAACATGAAAACCTAGTTTTGACTATATAAGATGTAATTTGGGGTCAATTGACCTCGATATTGTAAAAAAATAAAAAAATAGTCCACCAATTAAATCACAAAGGAAATTAGGGGCAATTTTAACCCCTTCAACATAACTAGATAAGAACATGATGTGATTTAGGGCTAAATTAGTCATGAATGGATCTAATTAGTTAATTAGTGTAATTAGAGATGTGATTTAGGGATAAATTAGTCATGAATCAATCCCCTTAGTCAATTGGTGTAATTAAAGATGTGATTGGGCCAAATTGAACCCTATGAACCTAAATTATGGCTCAATTGATTGTATAGAAAGTAACATATAGTTGAATCAACCCTATAATTTTATAAAAAATGTAAATACAAAGTTAATTGTATAGGATTGCATGATATAATAGTACTACATATTTTACCAATGAGATGTGGTGAGTTGGTAAAATGGTTTGGTTTTTTCAACCCTCACTTAGGTTTAAATATTACTATGGTATATGAGGTTAGACGTTGCCATCAATGGTATTCTCAGGTTGATTATGGCCATCCTTGGTATTCTCAAGTTGGTTTTGGCCATTGTTGGTATTTTCAACCTAGTTATGGCCATTGTTGGTATATCTAATACATGTGATAGATGATCACTTGGGGATTTAGGCCCCTGATTATGTCGAAAACCAGTTTGTAGCTCTGGTCAAAATTAAATAAAAAAGAAAAAAGTTTTAAAAATGATACTACATAGTTTGGATTGCATTACATAATCATATAACATAATATTGCATCATACAATATAATCATATATAATAACAATCAGGGATTGTTTAGTGGTGAATCTTCATTAATTCATGAATATTCTATTTTTTGAATTTGGCATTTGGCAATTTTGTAGGGTAGTCGATAGTATGGGATTGCTTAAATTTTAAGGTCTAATTAAATTTAAGTTTTGGCTTGCTTACTTTTAAAAATAAATATTCTCTTATAATGTATGTCATTGGCACCAAGAAAGCCAATTTAGGGGCTTTTACCACTATATATAATATATTAAACTTTCTACAACTAGCAGGTGGGTGACTATAACTAGGTGTTAGATGATAATAATCCAGTGTCAGACAACACTAACCTAGTGTTGGGTGATAATAACCAAGTGTAGAATGATAGTGGATAAGTGTCAAATAATAGCTATCAAGTATTAGGTAATAATAATAAAGTGTCAAATGACATCAGTCAAGTATCATATGACAAAAAACACATGTCAGATGATAGCAAATAGGTGTCTAATGATAACAAATAGGTGTTAAGTGAACATAATAAGCTATCAAGTGACTGAAACTTATCATCATTTGTCTACAATGTTGATTTGATGGCTTATGTTAATATTTTTAAGGCATAACAATCCCAAAACCTAAATATTACTACATATTTAGATTCCTCTCAAAAAGTTATGTAATTTTAGAAAAAAATATCATAATCTGAATCTGTATGCAAAAATTACAGCCTTAAGAAGCCAATAATTTAGTATTGGACTTATAGATAGATGAATGCATGATGTAGTTAGGTGACTACATCATGTAGTTGCATGACTATATGATTGTATTCATGCAATTGTATGATGCAGTTGCTTGACTACATCATGCAATCATTTGTCTACAAGTCCAATGCTGACTCATCAACTTCTTGAGGTCATTAATTTTGCATATAAAATTAGATTGTGATGATTTATTTTTTCAAATTACATAAATTTTTAGGAGGAATCTGAATATGTAATAATATTTATGTTTAGGGAAGGTTTTTATGTATAAAACCTTGATTATCCATGTTCTAACACTTGATTTACCTGCACAAGTAATCACCTAAATCCATGGATGACTGCATCTTGTAGTCACTCAATTAAATCATGGATTTAGTCAATTACATTAGGTAATCACCTAACTACATGATGCAGTCAGGTAACTGCATGCTATAATTATCTGACTACATGATACAATCAGGTGATTGTATATAGATAGATGACTACATGCAATTAGATGAATACATCATGTAGTGAGATGTTGTTCCTACTCAAATTATATTCACCATGTGCTACCTCATAATTCACCTACACTAATATATGCCTTCTAACCGAATTTGCCACCATCACAAAATTGATTCACCTAATGAACTCCAATTTTTTTAATATAGACCACTAATTTTTTTCTTGCTAACATATGATATATGAATATATAGATATAATATATATACATATATGTGCTATAATTGATTTGTGTTATTGACACAATATACAAAAATTCTTTGTCCAATGTTTAGTTTTAGAGTGTTTCAATAATTCTGATCCCACCTAAATTCTCTACATCATTTTGCACTGTGTACGACAAAGATAAAAGGAATCAAATTATTATTTGTATATTATTGGGTGACATTTATCATTCAAGGAAGAGGAAGTAGTTAAATAATATAATACTAAATCAGCTAAATCATATAATACCAAAGTAATTACAAGAGTTAAAATAAAAAAAGATACAAATTCAAATGTTTCATTCAAGACAAGGTACAAACACTATCCCTAATGAACCAAATTTCATAGATACTGATGAAATTTAAAATGATGAATTGAATATTGATGATGAAGTTTTACCTAATAATCCAAATTATGTTGTAATCCCAAATTCAAATGTTAAAGTTTTTTATTTTGTTGACGATGAAACTATGCATGATTAGTTACCCCCTAAAAATGAAGAAAATTCCATAGAAACACATAATGATGAAATTAACAATGAATTAAATGCCATGAAAACACTAAAAAATGAAATTAACAATGAAGAAACTAGTAGTAAACATAATGATTTTGAAACACCCTCTCAACAAACTCAACCATTAATAGCACCCTCCAAGGATTATGTGTAGAAAAGACAAGTACTTAATTAAATTTTATGAAAATATTTTAAAACTAATGCATAACAAAATGTCTGACCGTTATTCAAGAAGACTAGATAAAAAATTTGGGATAATATATTTGGTATGATAGTAAAATATTTCAATTGTTTGTTTCATTGATGAAACTAATTAAGACGAGACCTATAATGTACACCCTCGGACTAAGAACATCTAACATGGATGATGAAAACAACAAAATTGTTAAAAATATACATGATGTATATCATGTTGTAGGCTCAAAATAATGTAAAAAATATTCTAATGCTACCTGACATATAATTACAACTTATGCAATAAGTGGTCAAACATGAAATAAATGATTGATTTCAAAAACTAGCTGGGTACTAAACATAAATAAAAAAACATTAATGCAAATAATTGGAAGATGCCATATATGTAATGATTCCAACACCATTGAGATATAGGGATTATATGGTATACTTCCATGAAAGGACAAGGATATATATGATGCTTTCAATGATTTACTTGCACAATTTTGGAAGCATCCAAAAAAATTCTTGGATGTGATCCAAAAACAATTATAATATAAGTTCTTGGAAAAATATCCATGAATTTATATTAGTCAAATATATTTTGATATGGCCAAACCATTTTATGTAAAATTAAATCACACATGCACCATTTGTTGTTGTAGGAAATTTGTTGAATTTTCAATGCACTATGATGTTTTCACCATAGACATTGTACTTTGCATACTAACAAAATTTTAAAAAGTGTGGCATAGAAGATCCTCCAAAATCAACCAAGTAATTTATTCTAATCATTTTTTTGAAAGACCAGATGGACAAGTCTTTTATAACAAAGCATGATTGGATGGAAATTGAAGCATTTAAGGTAGATTGCCAAAATTAGGAGAATACAAGTGAAATTAGACAATAATTAGTTGGTTTAAGAAAATAAAAATTTATGACTTATAAATTAAAATATGGAAAAGAATATAAAATGTGTGAGATTGTTATAAAGTAGATACATGCTTTAGAATTTATGGTCAAATTTAGGGAGGGAATTATTTGAGTATGCAAGGCACACAGAGGGCTAGATGGTTGGATGAATATTTCAAGCTAAGAAATGACACATACCACTTGTTTATATTATTTTAGTAGTCAAATTTGATAATAAATACACATTCAAACCATAAATGGAAGTTTAATCACAATATTACAACTCCATACAGGTTGTCATATTCATGCATACAACTGATAGTATAAAGCAAGATAAAAAATATTAAGGGAGTATTATTTATATGTTAGTAATGACTAATCACATTATATAGAGTACACGAAAGGTTTTTTTGAGATGTTAAATAGATATTTTAATGATATTAACATTACTTTCAATCAACATTACATTTGGTTAGACAATTTCACATTGCAACTTAAGAATTCACAAATGTTTTATTAGTTGAGAAAGATGCATGTTACCACTAGCATATAACATATTTGGAGTTTAATTTAGGATAGCGATGGACAAGGGGATCATGATGGTGTTATATCATGTGTTAAAAGAGTCATTAAAAGATAGGAGTTGAATTTTGAATATGGTGTTATTTTGACTGATGTAACAACCATTGTTGAATGGTGTAATTAGAAAATGGGCCATGGTGATCAAGAGAATTCTATTGTTCATATATATTTATAGTTGATGTACAAAGAAAACTTGGTAATTATGAGGATAGTATTAATATAATGAGATCAAGTGAGTTCCATTCATCTCATATCTTAAAAGCATGTTCTTAGACTATTCATACAAGATATTTGACATGTTTATATTTTGCATGCATGGACTCTATTTGGAATGAGTGCAAGTCACAAAAGTGGGTGAATGAATGGATATTTAAACATATAATTATAATCGATATATATCAGATTAAACCAATATTAAAAATTAAAAATATGATATCATCACATGTATCTAATCTAGTGTAACCAGGTAGAAGATTAATCATTATGTACTATTTATTCTCATTATCTATCTTGACAACATCATTGATTTTTTTTCTATGATACAAGGCATGTTTTAATAGTTATTATTGAAAATGAAAATTAAGAGGTAATAAAATAATACTTATGTTAGTGTGTAGAGGAAAATAAAAAATTCACTTCCCCAGTCATAGATGGAGAAAACATTAACTATCCCATTGGGTCTATGGTAGTCACTAGAACTTGGTTTAAACAATATCCTATAAAAATTCAGATGGATGGTTGTTTAAAGACTTTAAAATACATAGGAAGATACTAAATTATTCTAATTTGGTTCATGAGAAAAATATTTAATTGATCAAATATCATGGGAGGCCATTAAACATGAATCTATAGAAGGTTTGTGAGTCAGACCATGATTCTATTCTTGCTACTATCAAGATTAGAATAGATCTTAGTGGTTCATTGGATTGAAATGACTAGTTATCTTGTCTTGTCAAATGTAGATGTATTTAATTTTACCAAATTTTATTAGTTTTTTAGGTAGTACATATAAATTTCATTTTTAATTAAATAATAATAATTTTTTTGTAAGTCAGTGGTGCCAAATAATATTCCACTTTCACATGATTGACACTATTAGTAAATAGTTTCATATTCTTGAAGCTAAGAGAAGCTTAACATAAGTAATCAATTATTACATAAAGGGAATTATTGAGGCACAAATAGGTAGTGGATCTGTTGGATAGGCATGATGGGATGCCAATAACTTGGTCTTGGATGTTATTCGCCACCTTGAACATGTTGGAAATGTGAGTTTTGAGCCACGTTAGGGTTGGAATTTTCCAATTGCAAATTCAAATTTGATAACATTTGTTTTTAATGTTTCCAAGCTCTAGAATAGTAGTGAAAACATGAAATCAAGTGGATATTAAGGTCATGGTCATGGGATCACATGTAATTTTCCTTTCTAGATATGTTTGAAGTGATGAAATTTCACTTGGAGTTCCTAGAGGTGGAAATGTCATTTGGAGGACAAGAAATTTTCTCTTCTCTACAAACAAGTTACATTTCAGGAACCATTACTATAATGTGTGCCATGGATTTGTATCAAAGGTTACACAAATATGATTTAGGTTAAAATTAGAGGGGTTAAACATGCACATGATGGTTCTTTTTGTTCATCTAAATGACTTACAGTTTTTATTTTATGCAATCTAAAGCTAGTCTAAAAAACTAATTTTTTATTTTATTGAGAAAGATGTTCTTGAGGATAGAATGGGTGGTAGATATCTTGATCAGGTGTGATGGGATGTCAATATCCTAGTCTTGGATGTTATCTACCACCCAAAATGTGTCATCAGTTCTAGTTTCAAACCACCAAGCACCAGAGGTGGAGTTATCCAATTGTCACTTTAACTTTGATAACATTTATTAACAATGTTTCTACGCTTTGAACAATAGTGAAAACATGCTTCTGATAGATTTAAACATCAATTTCATGGGATCACATGTAATTTATTATATATATGTGCTAAAGTGATGGATTTGCATCTATAGGTCTTGACAGCATAAATTTCATTTGGAATTGAAGAACTTATCTCTTCACTATAAAAATGTTGCATTTTAGGACCCATTACTGCAACTTGTGCCACGCATTGGTTTTGAAGGTTATGTCAATGTGATATAGAGATAAATTAGAGATATTTTAAAATAATTTGAGTGTTATTTCAGTTCATCCAAATGACTTATAATTTTTATTTTATGCATGCCTAAAGTTAGGCTAAAAAATTACATTTTTCTTTTATTGGGAAGGGTGTTCTTGAGACTAGAATGGGTGGTGGGTCTCTCGACTAGGCATGATGGGAGGTAAATAAATTATTATTATATTTTTTACACCTCATATGTGTTGTCAATGCCTTTTTAAATCCAAATATCATTAGAGGTAGAGTTCTCTAGCTGCATCTTCAACTTTAACAACATTTGTTGTTAGTGTTTCCATGCTCCTAAACAATAGTGAAAACACACATTCAGGTGGATTTTAAGGCTGTGATCATGGGATAACCTATAATTTTAATATTTATATGTGTTTTAAGTGATATAAAATCACTTTGAGGTCTTGAAATTATAAATTTCAATTAGAGGACAAAAACTTCTCTTCACTGCAAAAAACTTGAATTTTAGGACCCATTACTATAGTGTGTACCATGAATTCATATCCAATGTTCCATATAATTGATTTAGGGTAAACATATATGGATTATAAATGAATTCAAATTTTCTCAAATTTCTTACAAATAATTTATGGTTTCTATTTTATGCACACCTAAAGTTAGGCTAAAAAATATATTTTTCTTGTATTGGGAAGAACATTCTTGAGGATAGAATGTGTGGTGGGTCTCTTGACCGATCATGATGGGATGCCAAGAACCTGGTCATAGATGTTATTTTTCATCTTAAATGTTTTTTTAATTACAATTTTGATTTTCAAAGCACCATAGGTGTATTTCTCTAACTACCACTTCAACTTTGACAACATTTATTATCAATATTTTCGCACTCTTGAACTCTAGTTAAAACATAATTACAGTTGAATTTAGACATCAAGGTCATGGGAGAACATTTAGTTTTCCTATCCATATGTGATTAAAGTTATTTATTTTCACTTGGAGGTCCTGTAAGCATAAATTCCAATTAGATCTCAAGAACTTGTCTCTTCACTGTAAAAAAGTTACATTTTAGTACCTGTTACTACAACTTGTGCCACAAATTGGTATTAAATTATCCATCAATGTGCTCTAGATTGAAATTATATGGATTAAATATGAATTAAAAGGTTATTTAATTTCATACAAAATACTTACATTTTCTATTTTACACAGGCTTGAAGTTAGGTTAAAAACTACATTTTTATTGTATTGGGAAGGACATTCTTGAGGTCAGAATGGATGGTGGGTCTCTCAACCGAGCATGATGGGAGGATAATAAATTATTATAATATGTTATCCAACACCCCATATGGGTTTAAATTTTTATTTTCTAACTATGAAGCATCAAAAGTGTAGTTATACAACTTTTGCTTCAACTTTGATAGCATTTGTTGTCAGTGTTTCCGCACTCCTAAACACTAGAGTGGATATATGATGAGAAGAGAAGAAATGGCCAAACTAAATGTAGTGGATAGGGATATATAATAAATTATGAAGTGAAAAAAAAGAGATATAACCACCAAAATATTCCAAGGCCTCAGGAGACATGAGAATTACAATCTTGCACTACTTCAAAGGGACAAAGTGTTAGTGTAGGTGTTTTCCCACCTAGTGGTTTTACCTACACATCTTTTCAGCTTACTTAGGTTAGTTAATTAAGTCATTAGGGTTCATTTAAATTTAAGTGGGTTCTAATTATGAATTAAGGTTTTACCTTTTTGGTGACCTAATTTCACCCTATATTTACTTTCTTCTTCTTCTATGTTGGTTAATGCAAACATTTACTTTATGGAATTTTATTATTTTAGGAGCTCTCATTCTGCCCCTAAAAGAATTTGACATTACTACATGCTCACTATTTAGAGATCTTGGCAAACTTTAACACAAATAAGAGTATCTAAAAGAAGGGTAGTAAGTTTATGGAGAAGGGGATAACACAATATCACTTCATGATTACATGGGTGAATGAAAGCTGACTCTCAGAAGAATACAACCTTTCAATAAAGGTAAAATCATAAAAAAATACTGTAAAACATCTCCAAATAGAGAACATACCAAAGGAGTAGGTGGAACATAACCACTTCATCAAACTTAAACAAGTAAAATGTATAAGGGCATTCAAAGAAGGTATGTGATTTAAATTTTAAAGGATATGTAGTTTAAGCCCTAGGTTTTTAAAGGGTCTGAGTATAGTAAATCATGGAATATATAATTAATAAATACAACCATTTATTTTTAAAAGAATTGACATGATCTAATACTTATAATAATAATGAATGACATAAATAATTACTTAGCTAAAAATTAACTAAGATGAAGGATTTGAAAGCTAAAGAATGGTATAGGAGTTATTTTGAGTGTCGTAAATAGGATCCAGGTGTCATGAAACCTCCTAAATAATAACACCATAAATTAAATATTATCTTTGTGGAACTAGTGTCTACTTTTGGTGCTAGTTTTCTCTTTTAGAATTTGTTACAATGATTTCTGTGTTTTGTAGATCAGGTCCTAATCTAGTTTTGGTCCAAATTTTAGGTTTGTGTGATCATTAATTTTCCTTGCATCTTAGTTTTCCTTAGAAAACCCTATGTTTGTATAGTTTCAAGCTCTTAAATGAAGACCACCATAAAAAAAAGTTAGTTGGGTAGGTTGGACATCCTCAACACCTTGTTGTGTTGAGAGTTGCCTACATACCAATACCTTGAGAGGGGATCAGGCCCAATGTTATTCTCTCACCTAAGTGATTGGGGCAAGTGCAAGTGAATGAAAGTGTGAGTGTTTAATTGAGTGATTTTAATGAGGCTTGAGACTTGAAATATATGTATTCTAATCTTGGGATGATTGTAAATGACTATATGCAGAAGTAGGGTTGAATAGGGATTAATAACCTTGATTGTGCACTAATTGTTTTGAGTTTACTTGTGTGTTTTGCATCTAATTTACATATAGTGAATAAAGGCCTAAAATTCATATATATATATATATATTGATCTAGTGTTTGTGTGGGGCTTGATATAGGTCTAGGCTGACCCTAGGTGTCTATAGAATCATGCTAAAAAGATGGAAAAGGATAATGATGTTGAAATGGGACACTTATGTGGTGTTAATTTTTAGCTAGTAAAAAATAAGGTGATAGGGGAATAGATGCCTAAGTGTCTAATACTAATTTTTATATGTCTAAGGATGCAAAAAACCTACATAAAATTTGGATAAGTGTCTAAATAGGGCCTAAGATAGGTCTAGGAGTAAGCTAAGGATGGGTGGTCTCAATTGACATTTTATATGACTTCATTTTCCCCTTTTAGTCTAGAAATGTAGAAAATTTAAATGACTAGGATAAAGGAAAAGAAATATACTTACCTAAGAGGTGAATCCCATGAATCTAGATCTGAGTATGTAAAGCACATTCCATTGCATGTCTTGTAAATGAAATATGCATATAAAAGTCCTTACTTAAGAGATATCACAAGCAAATATAAAAATGAGTAAAGAGTTAATAAAGAGGAAAGGAATGAATACACCTCATTAGATACATAAACCAATGTATAAACCTAGTGATATCCTATATGTGTGTTTCTAGTGATCAATCAGTGAATAACTTAGACTGAGCTGAATGGATTACTCAACTCCCAAGTGTGGGTGGCTCACAAACTCCAAATGGCCTTAACTCCATATTTTCCCACCCTTGTTTAGCAGATCATGACCTATGAATAGCTTAGATTGGATTGATGTCTTATCCAACCCTTTTATGTAGGTGGCTCAAAAACTCAAGTAGATTATGACTCCATCGTTACCTACCCATGTGTAGTAGATGCATTTGTAACTGAATTATGCAATGTAACTAAATCTATTTGACTGTATTTAAAGTGTATGTTATGGATCTAAAACCACTCAAAAAAACTTGAATTAAAAACGTCTTAGGGGCATCTCAGGCACTCAAATATGTATCTCAAAGACTAGTCAATAATGCCAACCATTACAAATGGAGTATGGCATAAAATCTAATAAAAACTAGTGAAAATGGTGTCTAGATTAAGAACATAGAGAATGACATTGATTTTTCCATTCCATTTGATCAATTGGTGCAAAAGTGAGCATACAAAAATAATGTGTCACACACATGCCCCCAAATCTTATATATGTGCATATGGATTCTAGATTGAGTTGTATTAATCTATATCTAAATATATGAAACTAGAATGGGAGTGATGACATCATGCATGATGACCCCAATATGAGGAAATCGGTATGATTTTATGTAAAACTAATGGAAAACTGATAATCTGTATTTAAATTTGTGCAAACCTAGACTATACCTATTGTACTTTTATATCAGATTTATATTCTCCTATTTTTAGGTCCACTAGATAGTATAGCCATACCTTACACAATACCATTGTGTCACTAGTGTCTAATTTTGGTGTTAGTGTCCTCTATGTTTTCTATCTACCAAACTAAACCTAATCTATGTCTGACTAATTTTCACTATGTTTTCCTGATTCTAAGCTTTGTATTCTATGCTTGTGTGCTAAAAACTATACTTTGAGTACATTCATATGGATTGATCTCTATGATAAATCTATTTGAATACCCACTCTTTTTATGGGATTTGTTTTACTTATGCAATAATTATCCTCAAAATAAAATCTTTGCATGATGTGTGTTAGACTTAACATATATGATATCTACATAATAAACCAATATAATGTGTATACATGACATCGGAATGTAAGATAATATAAACATAAGCTGGTAATGTATGATATATGTTAGATATAACATTCACAAGGATGTCAATATAGATATAACAATGTAATCATGTGTATGGACAACAAATATGAGTAACAAACTAAGTAACTACCTAGAGGATGGGGCATGATGCTCATCAAGGCACCCAAGGAAGAAGGGGAGGTGCATGAGGTCCTTCATGGCATTTAAAATTAGAGTGTTTAACAAGTAAGATATAAGTATCATGGCCATGATGCATACATGAAATCATACATACAACACACATGAGGCACACAAAGTAGGCCAAGGGGACATAATACAAGGGACATGAGCATGTGTCACTAAATCTGAGAAATTGAGACATACAAGGACATGTTAAAATGTCCACATACATAATCAAGGAGGCACACACACGGACATGGGTACATGCATACATACAATGAAAGGAAGTGACATAGATTTGTATAACAATGGCATATTCAAATACCCTTGAATAGATGTAAAAGCATAGAGACATAATCAAGTCTAAACTAATAAATATAGAAATTAAAGTATGCATGAACATGTGGTATAAATATGTATAATAACAAAGATGTATATAAATAGAATCTATAGTAGTATTAGTTGGCGAATAATCTATCTAGTGTAAGATGATCAATATCAATATATAAACTGTTGGGTTTATAATCCAATTAGTCTTATTGTTTAGTTTTATTTTAGTTTATTTGTATGGGTTAGTTATACCCATTATTTGGTTTTCTTGAACCAACTCCTGTAAACTTCTTTTAAAAGCTTTCCTATGTACAAAAATAAAAAATAATTTTTAATATTTAATATTTTCCTACCTTATTTCCTCCTATTTCATGATCCAATAGTGGTATCAGAGCCATGAAAATGAAAGGAGAGAGAGAGAGAGAGTATGGAGAATATTTGTGCATAATAAATATGTTGAATATATTTTTCAACTATATTTGTTGAGAAGGCATATAGAAAACTAGATTATGTATTCAAAAATAGCATCAAATGTTTTGTATAGCACCTATCACAGCCATGGAGAATTGAAGAAAAAATTATTGAATATTAACTAGAGCCACACAATAAAGGAGAGGACACAATATCAAATAGAGATATAAATATTTCTCTTTGAGATTTTTTTGTAAGATTTCTGATGATGAAGATCACTTATTAAAAAGGAGAATTAAGGAAATTATTCCAAATAAATTGTAGAATAAGTATATAGTGATTGCAAAAGTATGTTGTGAATTGTGTATGGTGTATGTCATGTGGATTGTATATGGGCTGAGTATGTTGTGAATTATGTACAAATTCAACCTCCAAAATTTCAAAGAATGAACCAATGAAACATGTGATAAATGTTGCCCCCAAACAATCTATTTGGAAAAGCCTAGTGGATTGAAGTTGTTGGTCCATGATTGTCCAACACTAGACCACCACCACATATTATTTTCTCTCTCATCATCATCCAATGAAAACTATAAAGAGAGTTAATCTTGTAATAAAACCACATTGATATGTAATAAGTTGACGGCCTTCCTGCATTATATTTAAAGACTTTACACTAATATTGGTGCAATGCAGTTCTTTTTTATGGGCCCCACTAGCTACTAGCTAGGTACATTTCATTTTTTGAGAGCAAATTAAAAGAAAAATGCAATTTTTACATTCATGAATTTTATTAAGTGAATTAATTTCACATGCATGAATTTGTTTTTATTTGACAAACACATTTAGAAAGCTCTAGGGTTCAAATCTCTTCCAACTAACTTTTGGGGTCAAATCAATGATATAAGATGTATTTTTTTGACAAAGTCTAAAAATCCCTGTATTCTTGTAAATGAAAGCTATTTTTGAAGGTAAAGACAAAACTTCAAATAACATTCCCTTTTTCTTGACTTGTACTTTTAGCAACATGGCTAAAATTATGAGTCTTATTTATGACAATGGTAAATTATCACCTAAAAACTACAAAGAATGGAGTAGAAACATGGAAAAAAACCTCATATTTAATGATTTGTGGGACATCACTAAGAAAGAGAACACACCACAAATTGAAGCTGCAAAACTAGTTGAATATCAAAAATGTGATAAGCATGCACTCACCTTATTGAAATCATCTTGCACTAAATAAATTATCATTCATATTGAGGTAGTTAAAATTGGTGCATGGAAAGCATGGAAAAAATTAAAATATTTATATGAAAAACAACCTGCATATAAAAAGATTGATCTTCTTACGTATCTTTTGAATAATAAACTAGCAGATAATGAAGATGTCTTTGAATATCGTTCTCACATGAAAACATTGAAACAAAAATACTGCATAATTGGTGGTAAAATTGATGATGACATGTTGATTTCCATCACAGTGAATTGTCTTAATTCTAGATACACAATTTTTGTTGAAATACTACAACCTAGTGAAAAACTTAGTGGTACCACATTTGACACCATTTTTGAGTTATTGACTCAACATGAGATACAATTTGCAAAGAAGAAAAGTACACCTATTAAAGAGGCTCAATGTATAAAGAACAAGTCCCAACACAAAGATCATTGCCATGTATAGAATTTTTTTTAAAAGCATTATCTAAAAGACTCTCATAGACATTCTCCACATCATTCTCAATGATATGCACATTATTCTTGATGATATCCATAACATTCACATCAATACTCTCCAAGGTCTTCTAAATATAGACACCATCATAAGCACTCTTCTCACTCCTGTAGTTCCTCCAATGATTTAGCTTCTTCTGGATCTCTCAGACATAGGAAATAGCCTGCATGTTTCAAATGTGGTAGCATATATGTGTCCTTCCTGATGATCCCATTCTATACATAAAACAAAATTTGAGGCAAATTATGTGGATCATTCTAGCAACCAATATTTTGGTTACTCTAGTTATTTTGATTATTTTGATACTTCCTCTGATTAAGAGGTGTCTTATATGGATGAAGTTTATGGTCCTAATGGACCTAACACCATATTTTGAGTGCTTAGTGATTCATTCATCTTGTGCAAGATACTAAGATCAAGAATGGGATTTTGTGTTGTAGTAGCAGTTTTTTGGCTTGTGTTATTTCTTTTAGTTCCAATTTTGTATTTACATACCTGATATTCATGTCATAGAGTAGATAGGATTGTTTGATTTTATTTCTCTCAATGCACAAATTCTCACCTCTTGCCTAATAGGGGGAGAGGATATTAAATTTATTGTTCTTCGATCAGTCATCGATGATAATATGAGTTGATAGGGGTTGCTAGCACCTTTAGTGATAGTAAATGTCATCAATATTTATTGGACATTAGGGAGATGTGCCATACACAATATGGGTTTGTCACTTGGATGGGTTCCTATGTGGGACCTTATATGGATCGATGTAGTTGGACATGCTTGATTATGTTCCACTACAATTTGATATGATGATCACTAAGGATGAGAATATTTTTATCATGTTCATTAGCCACTTTTTTTACAACTCATAGGGGCAGGCTCATTTATGGATTGGCATCAATTTTTTGGTCAATGCTAGAGGTACAATACACAAGTTGCAGTTATGACAAAGATCCTTTGATGACTTCAGAGTTATTACTCCAGATATTTCATACCCCTTTGGATCAAGGGGGAATTTGTTGGGTTTATTATATAATAAGTCTTATTATTTAGTTTGTTTGTATGGGTTAGTTATACTCGTTAGTTGTTTCTCTTGAACCAACTCCCCATAAGCTTCTTTTAAAAGCTTACATGTGTACACAAATAAAAAATAAGTTTTAATATTAAATATTTTCCTACCTTATTTCCTCTTGTTCCACAACCTAACATAAAAAATGTTAACTTTGTGATATAAAGTATATAAATATGTAACCTAGAAATTATAACTATGTATAGGATGCCGCAAATGGGTAAATGTATCAAATGAGGAACCTGTGTATGTGGCCCAAGTGGGTAGATAGTAATAAATTTAGATCTGTGTGGTGGACCTAAGTCCTATAGCAATATACAAACACTCAAAAATAAAAAGTGAAGCATATATGTATGATAAAACTGACTACACTAACATAGATAAAATACGTAGTACCTAACAAGTATAAGAAATGTAAACATGGAAATGCATACAATCTATAATTTGTATTTTTGAGTAATATTTGAATACCTTTATATTTTGAACATATTATATTTTTTTTGTGTTTTCTAAGTATATAATATATGTACAAATAATTATGAAAATGAAACTATATACAAAGAGTAAGGTAAGAGGAACTATGTACAAGTAAAGAACAACATACTAATTGATGAGTCTCACAAGAGGCTCACTATCAAGGTGTTTTATATCAAATAAAAGAAAAGCAACCACATGTGATATATAAGGAGGTATATGTGATCTATGAATTAAATATACTAAGTGATCTATAGCTAAAATAGTTTATGGTGTATGGATCTTAATCTGTGAAGTTGATTGAACTGGCCTATGGATTATGGTATGCACTATCTGAATCTTGATGGAAGAGTAAACAAGTGACCATACTACTCATGTTGTGTAGGTGTAGTAATATATTATAGAGTTGATATTTCTCATGGTGTATTATTGATAGATAGATTTGTAGACTTTGTAACAAATATATTAATCATTTACTATGATGAAATTATGTTATGATCTCTGTGATTATTTCCAAATATCTTATTAATCAGTGTTCAAACTAAAGTTGTGCTCTGATCTCTATGATTGTTGTCAAATATCTTAATCAGTAATTGAATTGAAATTGTGCTAGGATCTCTATGATTTTTACCAAATATATTAATTTTTAGTCAAACTAAAGATGTTCTTTGATCTTTGTGATTATTTCCAAACATATTAATCAATGGACAAACTAAAACTATGCTTTGATCTATATGGTTATTACCAAATATCTTAATCAGTTGTCAAACTAAAATTGGTGGTGGGATTGATTTCCATTATTTTACCATGATACTATAAGTAGTTTGATCTTTGTGAATTAGCTTCTATCTATGTTGAATTTGTGGTGCATGTGATCTCACATAATTAGGTGTCTTAGAAACCACATGCCTCTTATGATGAGTAACCAATGGTTCCTTATAAGGAACCTCCTGGGATAACTCACTCCTATAGGAGTGTGATCTAGGAGAGTGTGGAGAAGGAGATATCGATGCCCCCTATGTGAATGTTATCATGCCTTTTTCAACATAATGGTCAATATAATTTAGGAGTGCAATATGGTTATCCTAATGCCCATTGATTTTGTGATAGTTTCAATATGGTTTATTTCTTATTCTCTACAAACTATGTGTTGGATGATGTTGAGTAGGAGGAAGGGTGATCATTCCTCTGTCTAGTAATGTAAGTAATATTCATGAGGCTTTTCACTGTCTAAAAACTATATGGTGTTACTGCTGGTGTCTTATGCTCTATCCACTATAGGAGATGTTATGTAAAGTGGCGCTTTGCCTTTATTGAGTATTTTGATTGGTGGTTCTATTCCATTTTTTATTGAGGCATATTTGTATCATATTTTTATACCATATTAGATGATTGTGCCTATGAGAGACCTAAATCTAAATTTGGCTCCTAAAAATCAATGTCTAAATTTGGCTATACTAATCCCAACTCCCTCTATAGTGTGATAGCCTTGTATCATAATTTTTAAAATGATTTGGATGTCTCATATACCAATTTATCCTTGAGAAGGAAAGTGAGACCTCTAGCAAAGATGTATTGTACCTAAAAATCTATCGGTTGATAGACCAACTATTTCATGTAGGATTTAAATCTTCGAATGTAATCACTCACTATTTCTAACCCACCCTAGTGTAGTGAAGGCAACCTTTCATATGTGACTCGAAGCTCCTTATTTTTAATATAATGCATGAAAAAGACTTCTTCTAACTTATCATATGTATGTAGTGAACCACTAGGGAGTGAATGATAAAACCAATTTAATGCCTCACCCTCTAGAGTCTGTGGAAATATTTTTAAGAAGAACAAACTATGAGGGATGTGTCATGGAATTTATGTAATATTTGAGGTGCACATATGGATCTCCATGTCCATTGAACTTTGGAAATATTGGTATCTAAAACTACTTTGGTAACTTTGTAGTGAAAATTGTGTGCATGATAGGATTTCTATATATTTCATAGGAATCAAGCCAAGAGTGGTATGATTTATTTTCCAAGGTAAGTTGGTGTACTTGTTATTTTAAATCACCCACAACATGCATCAAAGATATTACCTATTTTTAAGGTATATTAGAATCATCAAGAGGTTCATTTAATTATTGAATCTTTTTATTAATTTTAGCCATTAGTACAATACATCATGGACCTTTTTTAAGGAGAGTTGGTTATCTCTCTGTAACCTTTGGATGGGTGATAGCTTGGACCTAGTGAGAGGGAATTGGGCTATCACCCTTATGGAGGTTAGGATAAGAAGTGAGTTTTATAGTAGTAAGGAGGGTTGAGGGAGATGTTTACTGCAATTATATTTTTTTAATTTGAATAAGGAGGTAGAAAAAGTGGTTAAAAATCTAGGATCACATTGGAATAAATCACTACCAATAAGAGGTTATTTTGGTATTATATTGTTAGTTTAATTTTGAGAATTAGGAGAGAAGGGAGAGGAAAGAGAATAAGATGCATCTAATCTATCCTCATCAACACTTTCATTATCATGCTCATAGTAATCATCATATCCATCATTACAACAATCATCATCATCATTATAAAGAAAATCATTATCATGTGCTAAAGTGAAATCTTGAATTTTTTTCCATTCATTCTTATAATTATGAGAAAAGGTTAAAAATTAATCAATTGGGTGAGAATCAAGATTATTCTTGGATGTCATTTTAATCTTAGAAAAAAAGAGAATGTAAACAATGAAATAAAATCACATAATAGGTAGAATGTAATCTAACATAGACATGTAAAATATTCAGCCCAATGTATGGAAAAGAATTGAAACTTTATTTGAAACCCTGAGGGCTAATATTTGGATGTATATGGACCTAGTATACGGATCTAAGGTTTTTGAGGGTTTTGTAGACAAAATTTAAAATATATTAAATCAATGAAACCCTATTAGAGGACTGATTTGGACCAATTAGTTTGTGCAGAAAATTAGAATTTTATAAAACCTAATTTAGTGCACAAGAATGTAGAAGGTAGACCTTAGGATGGAACTAGAATTTTAATCAATATTTGAAGTCAGGTTCACTAAATGATTTAAATTTTAAGAGTTATGGATTTCAATCCCTAGGTTATTAAAGGGTCTAAAAATAATAAATCAGGGGAAAAATAAGCAATAAATACAACCATTGATTTTTATAAGAATTGACTTGATTTGATGTTTCTAATAATAGAAATGAGTGACATAAATAAGTACTTAGTTATAAACTTATTGAGACAAAGGAAATGGAAGCTAAAAATTGGTATAGGAGTTATTCTGAGTGTCACAAATAGGATCCAAATGTTATAAACCCTCTTAGACAATAGTGTTGTACCTTGGACAATAGTGTTGTGGTGTTATTGTCTACTTTTGGCACTAGTTTATTATTTTATAATTTCTTTGAATTATTTGTGGGTTTTGTAGATCAGGTCTTGTTCCAACTCTAATCCAAATTTTAGTTCTATGTGATCAACACTTTTTCTTATATCTCTATTTTCCTCTAAAAACCTTATGTTTGCATGCTTGAAAGGGCTTGAAAGAACACCATGATAAAAAAAAATTAGTGGGTTAGGATAGACATCCTTAACACCTCATTATGTTGAGAGCTTCCTACATACCAATACCTTGAGAGGGGATCAAGCCCGATGTAGTTATCCCACCTAAGTCTTGGTGAAAGTGTAAGTGAATGTAAGTGTGAGTGTTGACTTGAGTTATTTGAATGAGGCTTGAGACTAAAAATATCTATACTCTAAACTTGGGATGGTTTTAGATGACTGTATATAGAAGTAGGAAAAAATAAGGATTAATAACCTTGATTGTGTGCTACTTTTTCTGAGCTTGCATGTGTGTTTTTCATATGATTTCCATCTAGTGAATAAAGAGCTAAAGTTATGTATATATAATAATCTAGTGCTTGTGTGAGGTTTGAAAAAGGTCTAGGCCAACCCTAGGTGTCTTTAGAATTGAAAATATATTCATTGGGGATTAAAAGAGGGAGAAGGATAATAATGTTGAACTAAGACACTAGTGCATGGTGCCAGGGTCTAAAGTATGGCACTAATGTCAGGGTTTGAGATTGATTTTGAGATGTCTAGAGATGCATAAAGCCTACATGAAAGCTAGATAATTGTCTAAATAGGTCTTAATATAAGTATGAATCTAAGCTAAGTATGGGTGGTCTCAAGTAACAGTGATTGCAATCAAGTGACATTTTAGATGACTATAGTATGAAAGAGATGAGTATTCCATTGTTTGTTTCAATCACAATTATAATAGAAATGTGGTATGTCTATAAATTCAATGAATACAAAATGTGAATATAAAGACCCAAATGATATCAAACAAGTGCAGCAAGGGTATCCACATTAGAATAGTGATAAATGGTGTAGCCCAATCATGAGAGGCACTTCATAGTGATATATGACTCTATCTAAAACATTATACTATTTTATCCCATATAATTTTAATCATAACACATATTGAAATATTTTAAGTTAGTTTTAATAAATTACATGAAGGAAATATTAACTATAATCATATCTAAATATGGCCATACAACCATCAAATTTAGTTTTGAAATAATAATGTGAGCTAAATTATATGCATAGAGATGATCACCACAAAATGTGAACACACACACACACACACACACACACACACACACACACACACACACACACACACACACATATATATATATATATATAAAGGCATACAAAAAAAGAACATAATAGAACATTGAGTTGATTTAACTTATTTGGGAATAATAGACTTTTATTCTTATTTTAGTTAAGGGTTTGGATTACTAAATTAGTACAAAATATAGAAATAAATACAATCTTGATTTGTGCAGCTATTTGTCTTTTTCACCTCTCTAAAAATAGCAATAAATAAGAAGAAATATAATTTAGCTAGAAAATAGACTGAGATGGCCGATACAAAGGTTGAAAATGACTGTACAGGACTAGGAAGGTGTCGTAAACCTAGATCTAGATTTCATTGGGTAAAAGGATAGAAGCACCAAAAAGTGGACACTTTGGTGTCTAGTGCTATTGTCCATTCTTGCGACTATTATCCAAACTAATCATAGGGACCTAAAATTTTTTGGGTAGTTACGTTGTGCCTGTATGAGTGTGCCTATGAAAAATTGAGCACTGTTCATTGACAAAACTTGCTATGGAGCTGATTTTGTCTTCAAACCCTAACCCTCCATCATGCTTGATAAAACAACATTTGAATCACTTGAGAATGAGGGGGGTTAGTGTGAAAGATGTAATGAATGTATAATCCACACCCCTTAAGTGGGCATGATACCTATATACCAATACTTTGAAGAGGAATCAAGCCATATGTAGTTCTCCCACCTAGTGTACTTTGTGCAATAGTGTGATGTAAATGTAAATGTCAAATTGATAGTGTTTGAGGTGGCTAAGGACTGGTATGAGGATTTGAGTAGGTTTGTAGCTATGTTGGGTGACTATGTGCAAAGAATAGGGAAGTTTTCCTTAGTGCTTTGTTTGTATTCTTTTTTTCTTTATAAGTTTGGTCACCTCCTCTATAAGTGAACTTTGAGTGGGATTTTATAGGGAAAAATTGGTCATGGGTCAGATGTGTTCATGCTAGGATGACCTAATTAAGGATAAGGACCAGATGAAAATGACTATTGGGGTTCAAAGTGAAAATAGACGGGACCACCAAAAATAGGAAACTTCTTTATGGGGTGCTATAGTCCAAATGGGGTGCTCCTATCCTACACGATCGAGACTTAGGGGAATAGGATTGGCATGGGGAATAAAATTTAGCTGAGGTGGAATGAATATTCAGAAGGTTTTGGATGACTAGAAATGAGGAAAAAGGTGTCTAGAAGGGTTACAAGAGCATACAAAAATGACCTATGGATGGGGTGTCGCAAGCCACACTCAAACTACCATTTTGTATATTTTATGTGACTACATTTTCCCTCATTTATTCTAATGATGAAGTAAAGTGAAATACTAGGATAAAGGAAAAGTAGAAAGTGTACCTGAACTTACCTACAAGATTGAAGCCCATCAAGATGTGTGATGTTGAGTGTGCATAGAGAGAGCATAGTGTAAAGCATAAATCTGCAAGAGAAAATTAGGAGTAGATCAATTCTTACTAGGCATGTTATGTCTAAAATAAGAACATACAAAGGCTAGGAAGATAAAGGAATGAATACACCTTACCAAGTATGTGAACTAATATAAAACTTGTGATGTTAAGTGATGCTAAGTGATGTTGGGTATGTGTTGCACCAAGAATAATTTCATGAATGGAGCTGAGTGCTCAATTCCCTGAGGGTGGTTCAAGAATACAAAGGTTGGCCCTTTGGCTTCATCATCACCCACTATGTAGTGAAGCTATGTGATCATGCATGTTTTAATCAATGTTTGGACTATGTGTCCAATCCCTCTGAGTAGTGGATTAAGAATACAAAGGCTAGCTAGTCTTTTAGCTCCATGATTGCCTATTAAGTGTGAACTGTGAACTGATATTGGTATGAATGTGTGTTATATGAGATGGCTCATGAATCCTATAAATGGTCTATAATCTGATAATGTGGCATGGATATTCAAATGTGTACTAAGAACTAGGCCAATCTTGACCCCTCTGAAAGGTGGAGATTAGGCTTGTATGAAAGCCACTCCAAAATTAAGAACTAGGCTTATATGAAATTCAATTTAAAATGATGCCAACCACCTATAGATGAAATAAGGAATGTAACTACTGAGAATAACTAGGTAATACAATGAACTAGAGAGAAAATAAGTCAAATGTGCCACTCACATTTCCCCCAATTAGTGGTGTCTATAACATGGATTCTGATCTAAAATTTGTACTAACTTACCAATCTAAAACTAAAAGCAAGAGCCATCATGTTGTGCATGATGCCCCTATATCTAGATAATCTGAGTAAAACTATACTAAAACTACCTAATTTGAACTAGACTATAGCTAACAAAATTGTAATTGACCTTACCTTTTTGTCTATTTTTTAAAATTCTAGGTTTTCTACTATTTGGATATGAGCACCAAAAAGTGAACACTTTATTGTAGGGTGTTGTAGTCTGAATGGGGAAATTTTGTCCTTTACTATTTATGATGATTTTTCTATGTTTGTCCATATTTTTTTGGTCTATTTAGCATGCTTTGAATTCTGATTGTTGTTCCAAGTGTTTTGAAAACTGATTTTGACTAGTAGAGGGCTCTGATCTCTATGACAAAAACCTTGTTTATTTCCCCTTCATCTTAGGGTAAAAATGAAGACCCTATAATTACTTCCCTTAGAATAAATATACCTTCAAGTGTGTTATTCTATGAAATACATGATATAGCAATGATAATCCAAAAGACATCTCAAAATATAGCAAAGTTTATATTAAAAATTGTTAGATCGATAGGGTTATGCCTAGATGGATGTAGCAATGTAATAGCATGTGCAGTATACTAAACTAAAAATAGAAATCTTATTAGTTTTCAAGGAGGGATGGAGCATGATGTACATCATGGCATCCTAAAAGGCAAGATAATGCATGATGTGTATCATGGCATTGTGAACAACTGAGAAGTAAACAAATAAATAAGCATGGAAGATAAGCACACAAAAGAGGTCAAGGGGCCAATCAAATAAGGGGCATGGGAAAATGTTATTCAAAATAAGAAAGTAAGCATACAAGGCATGTTCAAATGCCCACATACACATAAAATTGTAAAAAATCAAGATTGGTGCTAGGGCCATAAGCACATACAAGAGTACAAGCAAATGACATTGGTAAATGTCCTAAAGCACACAAAAGTAAAAAAAATATGAACTGAGAAATGCAATCACATCTAGCTACTCAAAATAAGAAAGAAAGGTATGTAAATGCTATAAATACTATCACATCTAATCGATCAAAGCAAGAAGTTGTGAAAAACATGTAGTACAAGACTAGGTAGATGCTAATAAATACACAAGTGCTATATACTAGTGAGTGTCGATAGAATAATTTATGTAAGCTAGTAAGTAATGTACATCAACATGATAACTAGAGTGTGGTATGTAGAAATGACATAACTTAGATGGTGTAGTCATGTAGAAGATGCCCCCAATAGGTAGATATGTCAATGTATGTCTTGAATGTAAAAGTAAGATTCCCCTTCAATGGGTAGAGTGAAGCAATCAAGGATCTAGTGTCACTGCACACACTCAAAGAAGATCAAGTGAAGCATGGTAATGTAGATAAATCAAAAAAAAATAGCATAAAATAATAAAATATAAGTCTAGCATGGTATTATAAATATAAAGCATGGATAATGCATATAATTGAAAAGCTTTTGGTGTTTTGAGTTATTTGAATGTTTTTATATTTTGACATGTTATATTGTTTTTGGTATTTTGAAATATTGTATTGTTTTTGGTGTTTTGAGTTGAGCTATGTATAAGTAAGCAAAAAGACACTATGTAAAAGTAATCTAAGAAATTATGCACAATAAAGACTGAGAAAAAATGATACTAACCTATGAGTCTCATAAGAGACTCCCTATCATGGTGTCCTGTATTAAGGAGAGGGATCATGCATGATCATGAAGCACAATGGAAGGGTTGAGACTATGAATTTGAAAGCTGTGTATATTGTAAGTGCTCTAAGATCTCTATAGTGGAAATTGACTATGGGGTCCCCCTATAACTTTGAGGAGTGGATGCAATTATGGGGCTCTTAGGGACCCATCTGGTAGTAGAAAAATCTCTCTAAAAATATGCTCTATGTGTAGAGGCATGAAATGTCAATGATACTACCTTGAGTGTGAATACTATAGCTAGAAACTATCTAGATTCCTAAAATTATCACTGATGTAGTGGTTTATCTAAGAGAGGCCTTTGTGGAAGTGTATGAACTCTTTGTACTGGCGAGGGAGGCCTTGTTTATGTTTGAATCTCAACTGGAGGAAGAAATATAACTAGTGGAGGAGATAAAACTAAGAGTGAGGGCTTGAATCCCATTCATGACTGATTGTACTTGATACTGGTGTATATGTATTAAAAACTCATTATATATATATATATATATATATATATATATATATATATATATATATATGGATACTTGTTTTATTTTGACTCATGCATATTATGTTATGGAATTTGCAGTATATTGGTATATTTGTTGCAAATGGTTGATTAGAAATAGTTGATTTGGGATTGATTTTGAGGTTACATATGTTTGGTAAAATGGTATTTGGGATGTGATTTGATTATTTTTGATAGGTTCAAGTTTGATGATAGATTTGATTTTGAATCATATGTGATTAAAAACTTTATTATTTTGTAATCGGTAAATTGATTTGATAAAGTGAATTAGTTTAAGATTTGTAAAATAGGACATTGGTAAGATCAAGATTTGGATAATTTGGTTTGGCTAGGGATGGTTACTTGGAACTCAGAATGTTAGTTGTTAGTACAAGGGGATGTAAGATATCACTCTATCTATATCAGCCCCATGACTATTGTATCACTATCTGAACCTTGATGACCAACTGAACAAGTGGCCATACTGATCATGTTATGTAGGAACATACCCTGTATTTGATGATGTTTGTGATGCACTAATTATAGCTATAAATGGAGACTCTGTAAGATGTAACCTCAATGGATGCAAAACTAAAATTATATGTTGTGAAGGAGGCTCATATATCTACAATTGTAGTGGATTGCTATGTGAAATAACACCTTGTGGCCTTTCCTATGATGCATATGACTGAGAAATAGATTGATATGTAACTATAAGCTATGATGGGGGCTCATCTAATCTCAATTGTAAATATTTTCTACATGAAATAGGTCCCTAAAAACTTATCTATAGTGAATATCTATCTGGCATAGTACTCTATGATGTGGGTTTATCTAATCTTAACCATAACAAGTTGCTACATGAGATATGACCCTAAAAAATCTATAGCGGTGCTTGTGACTATGCTAGATATGTATATGGAAATGCACTATGTACTCCAGGATCTAAAATGCTATATGTAGGCTCTTCTCACTATACCAATTTACAAACCCTCAAGTAGGTGGGATAGGAGATCTCCTATGAGGCTCTATCCTAAAAATTGCATTACTCTCATGATGAATAACCAATGATTCATGTGAAGGAGTGTCCTAAGATGGCTCAGTCATGGAAGAATGAGGTCTATGGATCTATGATGGAGGAGATCTTGATGACCCTAGTGTGAATGCTATGATGACATTATCTACACATCTATTAATATAGTGTCTGAGTTCATAATAATCATTATCTTTATGTCCACAAATATGATGATAGTTATAAAAAGGGTAATGTGGTTGTTTATGTTAGAGATGTGGATCTTGATGATGAGTATAAGGCAATGTGATTAACCTCCTATCTAGTATTGTTGATAATATGACATATGGGCTATCCCACTCTGAATCAAATTGTAGTGGTGCCCTATTGTTGTTCTCTATAGTGCATATTGTAGGTGGTGCTCTGGAAACTAGCTCTCTATTCTTCACTGGTTGCTTTCTTGGCTATGGGATCCTATCTTGTTTGGGACATAGTGGATTTTGTGTGCTAGGAGATGTAGATGGAGGAAATGTTTTGAAATCCAGAGTAAGCTGATCAACTAAATATAACTCAATCAATCCCAATTTATTCTCCAAGGTTAAAACAATATAACATAAGTACATAAAAAAGGAATCTATCTGATATAATATATGCTCTAGGAGGGTTTGGTGAATCCCATTAATAAATATATGTTAAACCTCTAAATTTTTTGGTTTATAGATCAAACATAACATGCAAGTATTAAATCATAAAATATAATCACTAACTGGCTCTGAAGGATTTTGATGCAATGTGGAAAGTTTCGCCAATGTAACACAAGGGCCTATGTTTGCTATCTAATATCTAAGAAATTCCTCCTCTAAGTCATCATATGTATGTAAGGAACCAATAGGGAGTAGATGAAAGAACTAATTCTATGCATTACTCACTAATGTCTATTAGAACAACTTAAGTAGAATCAAAGGACTCACATGAGATGGCAAAGCCTTCTGAAAGGCTTTAAGGTGTATGAATGGATTTTTAGTTCCATCAAATTAAGGCAATGATGGTATTTAGAAATTCTTAGGCAATGAAGCTTTGACAAATGTATTTGAAAGAGGGTTACCATGTAAGTCATTGGAATCCACCCAAGACTTATAAGCCTTGCTTTCCAAAGTAAGGAGATGTACTTGGTGTTTTAATTCACCAACTACATGCATCAAAGAAATAATCTCTTGGGATAGTATATTATTATCTTGAATTGGTTCATTTAAACATTGAATTTGATCATTTATTTTAGTCATGGGAATGCTACAGTTAGCAATTGGATCATAGAGAGGGGGTGTGCTCACTTGAACCTTTAGAGGAATGGTAACTTGGACCTTAGTAAAGGGATGTGGGCTACCATTCTCTTTGGGTGGAGAGTGAGAAACAAGTGATACTTTAGTAGGGGGTGGCTTGGGAGATTAATTGGTATCTTTAGTATTTAATGAATCACATTCTAATTGAATAGAAGATGTGATGTTATTATTGACATGTGCATCATTTGAAATAAAATCATGCATAGAAGTAGAAGGAATATATTGTAATGCATTATGTTTTAGAGGAGTGAGAGAAGAGTTATAAGCATGATATGCATTTTATTATTCACTATATGCATAATAGTCATCATTATTCCATGAATGATCACAATTTGAAGTTTTTTCATTTGAAAGAGGAGAAGTAGAAGTATCACTTTCATATTCACTCTACTTGTCATATTCATTTTCATGTTCACTATGATACTCATTATCACTGGGGAGAGGGGTAAGAGAAGATGTTAATTATTTTCTAATATGTAATAAATTGTTATGTGAAATTGGAATACTATGTGCATCTATGTTATCCTTGAATGGAGTGCATGCATTATTTTCATTTTCAAAATGAGAAGTAGGAGTAAGAGTAAGAGAGTTATTATTTAGACATTCTTTTGTCATTATTTTAGATGAAAAAGTAGAGTTAAGAACATGAGATTGATCATTTGAACTATGCATTGGAAATTTGATTCTATTTCATTTATGTTGTTGTAATTTGAACATAGAAGTAGCAAAAGAGAGGGAGAAACTAGGTTTAAATGCAAGCAAATTATCACCAATGAGAGGTTTACTTGTAATTGCATGAATAATTTGTACATTTGATGTATTTTGCATAGGATAATGAGATGAAAAATAACTTTCCCATTTATCAAAATTATTTTCTTTTGAAGAGGGATGAAAAGAGATAGGTTTGAGAGAAGAAGATGCATCTACTTTTTATTCACTATCACTTTAATATGCATCATTACAAAAATAATAATTATCTTCATTGTAAATGAAATCATTTTCTTAATTTTTGGCTAATGTGCAATTTTGCAAATTTGTCCATTCATTGTCATAATTATAAGAAAAAAATAGAAATTTATCTATAAAATGAGAGGGAAGAAGTGCCTTAGTGGTCATTTTATTGATTTCACCAAAGAGAGTATGTAAAAATACTATTAAGCAAATAAATGTAAGAATGAATACTAATATAGGTATTTTGAAAATATTTTTGACACTCCAAACAATTTGCAAAAATTCTAAAAATTTTATCTAAAAATTGTAAGGCAGGAAGGCTTGGGGTTTGAGGACCTAGTTTGGAATTCTAGGGTTTTGGGTTGGAGTTTTAGAAATTTGAAATTATTGCAATAATTTAAATTCTAAAATAAATTTGAATTAAAAAAATGTAAAAAAATTTATACAAAAATTAGAATTTTGAAATTGAATTTTTGCATAAAAATATGAAGGAAAACTCGAGGGGTACCTAGGGTTTGAGATTTTATTCGAAGTAAGTCGGGTTCACCAAATGATTTAACTTATTTAGGAATAATAGAGTTTTATTCTTATTTTAGTTAAGGGTATGGATTAATAAATTAGTATAGAATATAACAATAAATATAAACCTGATTTATGTAAGTATTTATCTTTTTCACCTTTCTAAAAATAGAAATAAATAAGAAGAAATATAATTTAGTTGGAAAATAGACTGAGATGGTTGATACAAAGGTTGAAAAAAGTTGTGTAGGACTGGGAAGGTGTCATAAACTTAAATCTAAATTTCATTGGGCAAAAGGATAGGAGTGTTGAAAAGTGGATGCTTTGGTGTTATTGTTCATTCCTACCGCTATTGTCCAAACTAATCATAGAGACCTGGGACTTTCTAGGTAGTTGTGTTGTACCTATGAAAAATCAAGCACTGGTCGTCACCAAAACTCATTATGGAGCTGATTTTGTCTTCGAACCCTAACCCTCCATCATGCTTGATAAAACAACATTTGAGTCACTTGAGAAAGAGGGGGTTTAGTGTGACATGTTTACTGAATGTGCAATCCACACCCCTTGTATGGGCATGTTGCCTACATACCAATACATTGCCATATATGCATACAAAAAATTACATCACGTAACAAAATAATATAATGTTAGGTGAATGTCATAGTCATATATGATGCCAAAAAAGTGCACATTTTCATATGGGAATATGAACAAGTACATTATCTAGGATATCCTACTCATTAAATGGACCCCCTCTCTTTGCCTTCCTCCAAGAAGACTCTTCTCAAGATGCCTTGCTCATAGATGGAGATCCCTTAGATGCCTTAGATTCCTCCAAGGTTTAAAAATAGGTCATTCTATGCTCATAGATCACTTATAACTAAACCTATTCAAATAAAAATATTATTAGAAAATCTAGATATTATACATGCAACCAAGTTCATAAATTAGTTTTAAACTAGAATAAAAAATTAAACATGCACATACTGTTAGGTTGTGGAGCTAAAAGCTTCACTAATGCAGACATGGAGGAGGTTGCTAAGTTGCTGAGTTACAGAGCGAGTTGCAGGGAAATCGACGTCGGTCTGATCAACTGACGTTAGTCATATTACAGTGCAGAAGCAATTGATGTCAGTTATTATTCAGCTGACATCGGTCAGGAAGGAACCGACATCAGTAACCTATGTGTGCATGTAGTTTGTATGCAGGTTCTAGACTGGTCTATTTTTGGACAGGCAATTTGCATGTAAATACTATTTTTGGTCTTGAGTTGCGAGTTTAATTATTGTAATTAAGAAAGTCTAATTATTATATGCATGAGATCTATATAATAGACTCATGGGCTGTATTGTAAAATTGTACTAGAGTGAGAGAGCAAAGATTAGCTCCTTCAAAAGAGAGAGAGAGAAAGAGTGCTAGATAGCCAAGAGGGCTTGTAGAAGAGAGCAGGGATTAGCTTCTCCTAGTTCCAAAGGGGTGCTGAGTGTGTATGATCAGGGAGAGTTGCAGGTTGTGCAAGTTCTGGTAGAAGATCCACCAGGGTACTGGTTGAAGAATCATAAGAACTTGGTGAGGCAAGGACAAGGGTTCTTCAGGGTGTAGAGATATCTACATGGTAAGTAAGGTCTAGTGATTTATAGGTTGTTGAAAGAGCAGGGAGATCTACTTGGAGTACAGTTGTCTACTTGGTGTACTGGCAGCATTGTTAATGATTGGTGGAGGTGAAAAACAACTCTGTGTTTGAGTTGATTATTGTGATCATAATTGAGAGAGTGAACTGTTGAAGGAGAATTACTGGTGAACTCTAGAAGTGTGGGAGCTCTAGAGGTGTGGAAAGAAGAAGTGTGGCATCTTCTTTATTATATTTTCTTCTGGCATGAGTATTAATACAATTGGGTATTGTCTCTCATATTTTGTGTTATTTCATATTTCTAGTTACTTATCATTTTGGTTAAATTCTGTGTTTAGTTGCTAATACAAAGGTAATCAAGTGTGCCCTTAGTGGGCGGTAGATCCTGACAGTTGGTATCAGAGCCAGGTTTGTTGTTCTAGATTACCTAACAAGTGGTATCAAAGCCAAGGTTGCAGGAGTAGGTGGACCAGGTTGGTATCAATCTTAATAAGTGGTATCAAAGCGTGGTTAAGTACACTAATAGGTGGTCAGAGTGTGTTAAGTGTTTTGTTGATTACAGGTCACTCTCAAGGGTTTCAGATTGAGTGGGAGTATAGCAATGGCAGAAGAAAGTAAGCTACGAATGGAGAAACCTAACGAAAATAGGTCTTCACATTCCTAATAGATCTACTCTTTGGGAGTATGATGGAAAATTTGTGTCTCATCTTCTTCTCAACTACCTATTTTATCATCAAATAATTAGAATCATCCCCTTAAAGTTTGAATTATCTTGCATTCATCCAACATCCATTTTAGATTTAGTAATCTAATAGTAACCTCTTTTCAACAACAAAAGTATCAAAAATCTCTAGCAGTTAGGTCTTCCTCATGTCTTCTAGTAATATGATGGGAAATAAATCTCTCCATCTTTTAAAAAAGTGAAAAGTGCAGATAGAGTTTCTTTGAGAATCATCAATGTCATTATTGAGAATTTATTAAAAATAAGAATATGGATAAAATTATAGTTTTTGAATGCAATATTACTACAAATTTGAACCTCTCAAAGGAATAAAATTGAGATACAACCAAAGGAAAGATAGATATGAAATTAGTCAAATGGTATTGCCTTCCCCCAAGATGGTGTAAACTAAACTTTGATGGATCTTTAAAAGGTAATCTTGGATTGGCAGAAGGTAGAGTATTAATTAGGGATTACTAAGGAGACCTACTAACTACCTATGTCACCAATCTAAGAACTCAGATGAATCATCTAGCAGAAGCTAAATTTGAATTATCAAGTATATAATTAATAAAAGAGATAAAAAAAGCTCATTTGATGATTGAAGGATGTTCTCTTAATACTATCAATTTTGTAATGAAGAAAATTCTTCTTATTTGAACGGTTAAAAATAATTTTTCAGATGCTATAATTATCCTCCATTCCTTTAAAGAGACATTGATAACCCATTTTTATAGAAATGGTGATAAGTTTTCTAACTTGTTTTCTAGCCAAAAGGTCGATAATGATATCCATAAGAAGTGGAAAGGAGTTCAGGAGTTACCTTATGAGGCTATTTGATTAATTGTAGAGGATAAAACTAGGTAAGATTCTTCAAGCCTTGATGATGTTTTAAATAATGTTTATAAGGGGATTTATTCCCACAAGCAATATTTATGATTTGGTAATCATCAATAGTCATACAATGGTTTATTTTAGTACCATGTTAAAATATTATCTTGATGTTACTAACTCCATATCCCCTACCACACTCTTTTAACACATTGAACATGGTAATCATTGGCACTTATTATGATTTGGCTGAATTTAAAAATATTTTGAAAATTAAGGGCCTCAATATAATACCCAAGGATGTGAATATAAAATTCATTTTGAGAAATCATATGGATGTGAGCCATGACATATGAAAATTATTCATTGTTTTATATGTGATATTATGTGGCCTTAATGAATTTTTGGGGAACCTTGAGGAGTTTCTAGTCAGTATTATACCTTAGAAAATAAGGGTTAACAAAGGCAAATAAACTAGCAAGAGTTTTGTAAATTTTTACATCATTAAAGACATGAGAGGAAATGGTGTATATTGGAATACATGGCACCAAAAATAGATATAAAACATGTCACTATTTCATGTATTTTAAAATTGGCCATGTTGAACATATTCATTGACAAGATCATGGGTTAAAACCATCACATTTATTTTTAATTTTCAAAGGTATGGAATCCAAAGAAGTTTTCTATAATAATCCTCTATGTAGACACTTAAAATCAAACACTTCATGTTGAATATAATTATTTATTCTATTAAAGCATTTTATCTTATCAAATTCTCAACACATTATACTAGTTAATTAAGAGAAATTAATTAGCTAATCTTATTCTTTAAATGAGGTTACATATAATGTACATATTAAAAATATATAAAAATAAACATTCCTATTTATCTTCATCATCTAATTAACTTGCCAATTTAATATTCAAATCACATGGCAAGGCCCATCTTATTACAAATATTACATCTTACAAAGCTTACATCTTCTTATACAAGCCTATCCTCTTATTACATGCCCTATTTTCTTCATCATGAAGATGTAGGAGACAATTTGGACCCTTGATCCTCATCTCAAGATGTATTTTTCACATCCATTTTAAAAGTTTATAAATTGGAGGTTCTTTGGCCAATTTGGAAAAGCTTCTTCACCCTAATATTACTAATATTTGCAAGGTTATTATGCCAAAGTAACCTTAAAATCTTCTCTAATCTAGACTAACTATGTAGGAATTATTCTAGAATATTTAATTTCTTCATCTTCTACATTATCATGCTAAGCCAAAATCAAGTGTGTCAAGGAGAGATGTTTCCCACAAGGAAATAAGTTTGCCAAATATTTATATCTCACAAGCCAAGCTTAACCTTTTCAAATTGAATTTCTAGAAAATCTTCAAGGGATGTATAAATGGTGTTTTTATCTTCCAATATTGTATTTATTACTTGATTATCACATAACTCAACCTAGGGATTAGACTTGAGAATTTATGTATTTAATTTGTTTTTAATTTGTTCACTAACATTTTACTAATCTCTCTTATATTTTTTATCTACGTAATGGCACACCTAGTAGGATATGTTTGTGCAACCCACACTTTATTTTAAATGTTTCTTGATAATTTTATTTGTAGAAAGTTCATAAACATGACCATGACAATAGACATAACTTTAATCATATTTATTGTTTCTTTCTAAATTTTCTTAGGGTATCGTGGTTTTGTTTTAGTTAATAACTGTATAAATTTTGTAGTAATTTGAATTATAGTTTAGAAGATATTGTTGTTTTACTTGTTTTAAATTTTTATAGTAAAAATTTCCATGAAAATGGATATAACTTTTGAATAGTTTATTAGTTTTTTTTTAATTTTTTTATAGGTGGTGCACATTTTCCTTATCTATAGACTATCCAAATTTCATTAAAATATGACTTATATTTTTTTAGATATCATCATTTTAATATAACCTTTTTATATTTATTTTATTTTGTGTTATTATTAATTTCCATTCTATTTTTGGATAATAGTTCTAACTCTATGGGTAGAACTACATTGACCTGAGGTATATTTAGACTATGTAGGTAGTGTTCAATTTTTGAGGTCAGCTCGGTCACTCCTTTCCCATGCTATTACCATTTTATGAGAAAACATCACATAAAACTTTCATCATTTTATGAAAATGCACCATTAATATCTTTTCAATATCCATTGAGTTGAGATACCAAAAACCCAAAAAACATTCGAATATTATAAAATTCATAAAAATCAAAATAGGCCTACAATCTCCACAAGAGATATAAAGTTGTAAAACTCAAAAATATTTGTCTTGTTATAAATCTAGTCAAATCCTTAATCCACTCCTTTTAAGTCCTAAACCATTATTAGGATGTGTCCTTTCCAAATCTTCCCTACTGGGGCAAATTCATTATTTGTTCTAGTTATTTTCACCACCTGGTGATGTGTCCTTATCTTGCATGTATCCTGGCTTGGGGTAACCATCTAATTATCATTATTATTGAGCCATCATGCATGGATTCAAAATTGGTTAAATAACAAGATGCTTTTTGTTTCTTTTATTTTCAAATTTGTGTGTGTGTTCGCTTGTTAGTTTTTTTTTTGTTTCCTTGACCTAGTCCATTATCCTAGCAGGGTCATCATAATTTTGCTTCATGTCATGTAGTTTTACTTGAGTCATTCCATTGAAATTTGTCATCATTATCATCATTGTTTTTTATCATTGGTGTGTTGTTGTCAATTATCTATTGGATCAGGGGCCAATCCTTATGCACATTATAACTAGGGTCATCATGGTGTTTTATATCATGGTTCATATCTTTCATGTTATATTGAAAATATAGATCTGGGAGACTACTTGGAAATTTTACAGTGTAAAATATCATTGTTCACAAAATTTCCATCAATTAGACAATATAGATAATTTATATGCTCCTCATGATACAACTTAGCATAAAAAAAATTCATGATAATTTTATTAAAATCATTCCAATCCAATCACATCATTCTTCGATCATTATCTTGTTCTTCTAATTATCATTTATCTTATCACTTCGACCATTCATAGGTGTATAGTTTTTTTGTGGCATATTCATTTTTGAAAAGTAATTATACCATTATACATATATTTTCATTGTTTTTCTCATTTTTAATCTATGTGATAAGTTAAATCCTTGAGTTATGCTTTCCAATCAATCAATTAACCATTTTAATCATTTAATAATGAAATCCAACCTACTAGGGAAAATCATTTGGATCTATCAATGTTTTCATCTACTCTACTAGGGCAATCTATTTACATATCTATATAATCATCTTTAGGACCATGTACCATCATTTCTCCCTAATGAGGCAAATTCTTCTAATTTTAAGCCTATATCTTTTCTCCTTATTTAGGGATAGCTAAAGTGTGCTACTTATTTTGGGATGCATCCTTTCCATTTCTCCCCACCTTGGGGCCAATTTTACTCTATTATTCTTAACCATTATGATCAAAGTGTGCAAGCATTATCTCATTTGGATTAAGCTTATCCATGAGTTAAGGTCACCATTCTTATTACTCTCTTTTCAATATCCCACCCATTTATTTCATCCCTACATGTCCTCTTGAGGGGGCATCATGAGTTGTTTATTATTTCTTTGGCTAAAAATTTAAACTTCTCATTAACAAATTTTTCATTCTTTGAAAAGATATTTCTATGCTTAGTGTCTTACAATGCCTTCTTAAACAAGGGAAAACTGTAGACACTTCATGTTGATTATAATTATTTATTCTATTATCACATTTTATCCTATCAAATTCTCATCACATTACATTAGTTAATTAAGAGCAATTAATTAGATAATCTTCTTATTTGAATTAGGTTACATGGAATACACATTTTACAAATATAGAAAAATCAATATTCTTATTTATCCTCGTCATCCAAGCAAATTACTAATTTATTATTAAAATCACATGGCAAGCCCCATCTTCTTACAAAAGCCTATCCTCTTCTTACATGCCCTATGTCCCTCATCATGAATATGTAATAGACATTTTTGACCCTTGATCCTCATATCGAGATGGATGGTTCACATCTATTTCAAAAGTCTATAAATTAGAGTTTATTACTTTAATTTAGACAAGCTTCTCTATTCTAAACTTACTATGAAGGAATCTTTCTATGAATATTCTTCATCCTAATCTTACTATGCCAAAAATCCTCTAGTAAGATATAATATTTTCAAGGTTATTATGCCAAAATAATCTTAGAATCTTCAATATTTTTATTTCAATTACCAAAAACTTCTAGCTTACAAGCCTAGCTCAACCTCTTCAAACCAATTTTTAAGAGAATCTTTAAGAGAGGTATAAATGGTGTTTTTATCTTCTAATATTATATTTATTGTTTGATTATCACATAGATTGACTTAGGGATTATACTTGATAAGTTATGTCTTTAATTTGTTTTTGATTTGTTCACTAAAATTTGAATAATCTCTCTTAGATTTTTAATCTACAAGAAGGAATATGACTTTGCCAAGGTTGAATGTAAATATCAGTAAGGTTGGAAGGGATGTAAGTGTCATGAGAGGATTGATACATTACTAGTCTAGGATTAGTTTTATTATGTGGTTTGGGAGGGAAGGAAGGGTAGTATTCTTGATGGTAAGGTGGTCATAATGATAACTAGAGCCATATAGAGGGAACATAGGGTCATTGTAGAATTGATATGGCTCATCATAAGGATGATATGACTCAACATAAGGTTGGTATGGATCATTATACTATTTATAAGGAGGTGTAAAATAAAAATTCTCTCCATATCTAGCCATAAAACTTCATGAGGTAAAACACAACTATAAACAAGTTCTTGAAATAGGTACCCAGACTATTAGAAAAAATTGATTGAAACTCAAATTTACCATTTATGTTTGATAGGAATGCCTCTAAAGGCTGATATATTGAAGAAAACACCAAAAATTCTCCAATTGCTGAAGTAATTATTATACTTCCCAATGGGCATGATATAACTATTATCACTCTAAATTTCACCCTTGAGGAGGTTGTTCAAGCCTTCATCATTATATGACAGCATGGAGACACCTCTAGGCTGTGGGTTACCTAATCAATGAGGTCAATCTATAGATAGGGGTAGTTCCCTTGATGCTATCACTTGAAATAACTACTAAACCTATTGCTTAAAAAGAAAAGGGAGAGAGATTATTGAAAACAAGTAAATGGGAGGTGATGCACCAAACATACTATCCTCCACTTGCCTTTACTGCACTATGAGCATGAACTAGGAGTGAAATCTAATTACACAACTCAACATGAGTCTTTAATAATTAGTGTTTCAATATGAAGGTTATGGTCAAGACATTAACTAAGAGGGATGAACAAGAGGTCTAATAAGAGGCACTAGTAAATCAATCTCCACACTTATCCATTTTATGACCATGTAACACACTTGATATGACCTATTAAGATGACTAACAACCTATAAAGAGGTAAAGAGAAAGGACAAATGAGAGGAAGCTGCAGATAATATCACTAATATTCATCAAACTACCATGGATATACACTAGTTATAGCATTAAGAAGGCTATATAATAAGATATATTCACTTTAGAGGAAAATTAAAAGTGTTTTTGTGAATAAGACTTCACCATAATCCAATTGAAGATGTATACAATGTCTTTCAAGGATTCATTTATAGAAGAAAGAATGAGAAAGAGAGAGATAATACATGGAGAGAGTCTATGACAAATATAATTCATCACAAATCAGTTACAAATCCAATTAGAATGTGATATAATAGTTCTATAATTTTCCCTCAACATGTGTGGCTTGAGGTGATGGTGGTCTTCATGAAGTTGGCATAGGAGTTCTTGGTTGTGCTCGATGACTCATCAAACCTCTCTCAAAACATCCCTAACCTCATTGATTTGGTTATTACACACCTACATAACTACATACACCATGTTTATAACTCTTCTTTACACCTCATTATATGATTTTAAATTCATCAAACTAATACAATAGGTTTGACATCTCATATGCTCACTTTATCATCTTGCCAAGCTTGCCAAATGCATAGTGAAAATCTACAACTTGATAAATTCACATGATTTAGGTAGATAATAGACCTAATGAGTATTTTAAAATAATTTTAATGTTGTAATACACATACATTCAATTTTTTTATCTCTTTACTCCAACTAAAACTCCCAAAAATGCCCAATTTGGTATTTTTAGGCCTTAAGAAGCCTTGAATTGGCTTAGGGGGTCAAAAATGAGTTTTATAGCTCACCTAATTTTCTTATTTAGTTCATTGGAAATATATCAATGGGTAATACATTTAGGATTTTTAAAATCTCATAAATACCATATCAAACTCTCAATCAAAAATTCTTTCAAAAGTGCATGTGTGTTGCCCTGTAGGTGACATAGAGGTGTTTTGAAGTGATTTGGGTTAATTTTATCTCTTTATGAAGTTAATTATAATTAATTAAAGTATTAAAAATAGTTATACACTATCTCATAATATTGGGTGGCCTTTAAAATCTATGAAACACCCAACTCATACTTCATCCATGAGCAAACTAGTCAAGAACCCTAATTTCCTTCATGGTGCAGACTTGTGTTTTGACATTTTACCTCTATTAAGGGGTGTACAGACCTAAAACCACTTTGAATTTTTTTTCAATATTTTTTACTACTTTTAAAAAAAAATCATGAGTTTTTGAGCTATAAAATGTATGTTATGGCCTTTTTATTGTTGCCTCACCATGAATTTTCTTCATTTACATTACTATATGTCTGTATTTTAGCATTTTATTCAGCTATATGAGGTATAAAAACTTTATTATTTTCTACATGGTACTTGAATATACATATCTCATAATTAGAATCATTTTTTGGTTATGATCAATTAAGAAAACCACCTAAAAATAACCTTTTCTAACTGTAACTATATACACGTAATATTTTCAAACTTTTATTGATTACTGACACTTTGTATCTTGTAGGAACCTATCAAGTCTCAATATCTATAAATGTATACCTTAAGGGGTGAAATGAGATAGGGGTGGTTAGACCATTGGTGCTTCATAAGATTGTTGTTTCTTTTGCCACTTGCTATCTACACACTTATCTCCTAAAACCTTAAACCCTAAGCTTATTTCTCTCTTTCCTATCCATTCTAGTCATTATCATGCTTTATTCCTTCATTTATTGCCTCGTTACCCTTTTGACCTATTTGAAAAACTAGGTTAACCTAGTCGACCTAGTGTGTTTTGGGGACACTTTAGCTCTTTTGGTTTGTTAGCCTCCCAACTGACCTAATACGGACCTAGTGAGTTATCCCAAAAACATGCTAGGTTGACCCGATCGACCTAGTATAACCAACGTTCCAAAAAAAAAAAAGGTAATATATGCCTATATATACAAGGTCATTTACCACCATTTCTAAAGAGAGTAAAGAAGTGCAGATGAAAATCTTCTTATTGACCATTCTACTTAAGGAATAAATCTTTAAGGTTCAATACTTTATTTGGAGCTCTGATCTTGTCTTGTGGAGATGTCTTTTGGATGATTAGGTAGGTTGTGTAACCTAGATATAATTTATCTTGGTTACCCTTACAAACCTTAAAGATCTCTTGTGAAGCACCTTGGCCAAGGGAGAGATTGAGGCTCAACAGATTCATCTTCAAAGGTAAGTATTCCTAACTTTATCTCTCCTTTGTAAGAGTACATAGATAATGGTGTATGTATTATTCTCTTCCATGTATTAGGATTTCATATACATTGACATGAGTATATATCTCTTATGTATGTTTAGTTTAGTTTTTTTTTATTTGTTTTTTCCTAACCCCCACTTTGTGCCAAAATCTTTGGTACACACTAGATTAGTTTACTTTTTTTGTTATTAGAATAGTTTACTCTCTTATTTATTAACATAAGTGAAATATTAAATCATATGAATCTTTTAGCATCGTTGTGTGATTATGTTAAAATGTAAGATTTATAACCCTTCCTAGCATGATATGTTATGACAAGTGATACAAGTGATCCCCTAATTGGGTTTAGTGGATCCCCATATCGGTCATGCTCTCACTTAACAAGTGTATACCCAATCAAAAGTGTAGGTGTGCTTTATCTTATCCGATCTAGGATTAATTCATGTACATCATGTAATTTTGATTGTATACATTCTATTAAACCCGATGTGAAACTAACCCTTGTAGGATTTCTTTCACTTATTTCATTTTTTTTGTCATTATTTCTATCATATATTTTGACATATTGGTTTGATTCTATCAACCTAGTTTTTTTAATCTATGCATAAGAATAGGCAACTAGATTGATAAGCTTGACACATTACATGTTTTCAAAACTTTTTAGATTTCTAGTTTAGCCTACTAGGTCGACCAAGTTGACCTACCACATTTTTAGCCACTCTGCAACACATTCTTGTATAGCTTGATTGATCAACTCAACTAATATAGGTCTCCAGATTATTAGACACCAAGTTCAGCCTACTAGGTTGACTAGGTTGACCTAGTACACTTTTTTAGCTTCTATAACAGGTTCCTATATAGCTTGGTCAACTAGTTTGACCTAGTTATATAGATTAGATCAGTTTTCTCCAAGGTTATTGATCAACAATCTCCTTCATTTTCATCTCTAAACTATCAAGGTCAATTTTTTATTTTCTATCTCTTTCTATTATATACTTTCCTTTCAAGTTTACAATCTTCAAAACCACCCCTACACATCCAACTAGATCGACCTAGTCAACCTAGTTCTATTTTCTATGTGCTATCTAAAATAACTAGGTCAACCTGGTCAACCTAATAGGTTTTCCAGACCCTATATTTAGCAGTACTAGCTTGACCCTATTGACCTAGTTTTATATGTTATTCATATAGTGTTCTCATTATACCTTGTTTCAAAGTTAGAATTCACCTTGTATGTTAATATCATCTTTTCTTTCAGTTGTTTGCATGCTTAGAATATTTCACATAGTCTAATTAGGAGGTTTTAAATTAAATTCTTAGTTTCAATATTTCTATTTTATGCACACCTAGCCAAATCACATAACATCAACAAGAATTTTAACATTTGACTACTCAAGCTAACCTACTTGGATTTCATCACCAAGGAGGAAGCCAACTTGATGCTCTAGTCATTATAAATCATGGTTAATGGTATATTTTGGCTAAGTACCTGACACCCTTATCATTGTAGTATGTGAAGTGAGGGGCTAGGCCCCAATATCAAGCTTGTATCATTGCCACTACAATTCCTTTCATACCAAACTCACCTGAAACCATCCATAGATTGATATCTATTACCTTTCTTACAACCAACTCCCTATCATTTAAAATTACTTTTAATAATCGAATTAAAATTTTACATTAACCAATTAGCTAGCTTTACTTTCCAAGTTATTTGCTTGATCTTTACTCAATTGTGTGTGAAATAACTTGCATTAGCCAACATTGGTGCAAGGTTTTTCTTTGTGTGAATCAATTGGATTGACCAACGTCAATTCAATTGACTATATTTTTTTAAATTTTAGCACTTACATTCTTAGATCAACTACAAACTATCTTGTTTCATTTCATAAACTTATTATCATCTCTTTCTTCTACTTCCTATTCACTACACTAGGTCAACTCTATCAACCTAGCATCTTTTTTAGCCCCTGTACACTACACTAGGTTGACATGGTTGACCTAGCACTATTTACAAGCTTTCCCCACTTTTTAGTCTATATTCTCTATACTAGGTTGATCTTGTGGACCCTATACAATTTCATGGTCCCTATTTTTGTACTAGGTCAACTAGGTTCTATTTCAATCACTTTTTGATTCTTTGATTTCTCATCTTGCCTCTTTTTTTTCATCATGGACTATCTATTTTATGACAACACTGAATTTATTCAACATACATGATGGAATTTACTAATCCTAATATGGTCTCCCATAGACAAAGTAGGGTTCCTTTCGAGAATGTTAGTAATGTTCATATTATAACCCACACGATGGACTATGGGACTCCTAAAAATTCTTTTCTTTATCATGGAATTCCCTCCTCTCAACCATTTACTAGTCCATCTTTTGCTTCACAAGCAATTTTTTCCACTAGTACCTCAAATTATCATAGCTCTTCTCAAGCTCATATCAACACTAATAGTGGTACCCAAGCCACTAATACCAACACAAACACCAATACTACTTCTTCTAATAACACTAATAAAACTCTTCAACTATTATTGCAAACTCTCAATCAAATGAACACATTTAAATCTCATAATATGAATCAAATGATGTGAATGTAGAACCACCTTTTTAACCTTCAAACACAATTGCAACCAATGAATTGGGGTACACATAACCAAAGTGTTCCTCCTCCCCCTCTTAGAGACTCTAAAGGAAATATCATTCCTCAACCTCTATTAATTAATAAAACCATCAAGCATTTAAAACATCTTACTACCCAAATTACTAACATTGACATTGGAGGTATAACACCTACAATCTCTTATAACATATTAACTGATCCTACCCTTCATTTTAAGACATTTGGAAATCTTTATAAAGACTGGGCCAAATTAAATACTTTTGTTGCTACCAAACTCCTTTCCAAAACCCTCATAAGTGATGCTTTGGATTGGTATAATCAACTTAGACATCATTCCATTACCATTTTGGAGGATTTAGTGAATGGTTTAGTATAAGAATTCTAAATTAGTGATCTTCCTAAAAACATGTTGGGCCATTTCATCAATTGAAAACAAAAGGAAAATGAAACCACCCAAGCATTTGTTAAATGATGGAAGATTTTTTCAAACAAGTGTGAACATAACATGGTTGATGATAATCTATTTCATCTATTTACCAATGCTCTTTATCCTAAATTATAATATTGAGTTTTCACCATCTCTCCACATACCTTAGAGAATGCCATTGACCAAGCCAAATGACAAGATTTCGTTATGTGTCAATTTGAGTCACCCCAACCTTCCACATGTCCTCATCTATTAATTAAAAACAAAAACTATAATATTACCAATGATGTTGTTACTGATTCATATGATACCATTTACAATGTTCAAGTTGTCATTCCTACCCCTTCTTCAAAACTAGCTCCTTCTCAACAATATATTAATCCTCATTTCTATTCACCAAATAACATTAATGTTCATAAAGCTATTTCCTTAGTTTAATTACTTAAATTTTTACCTAGGCCTCTTCCATGAGAGATTGACCCTACTCATCTTATGAAAACCTGGTATGATCCTAGCAAGTTGTGTTGGTTTCATGCTACTTGGGGTCACTCTCATGAGACATGTAGATAACTTCATAATTTAGATATGGAATTTCTTCTTGGACCTAATTTTTATCATTATTATATCATTCAAAAGCATCAAAAAGCTTATGAAAATGATTTCAAAGACTAAAAAACTCATGATAAATCTCAAGCCTTAATTCGAGTAAATGTTCGTTTGGCCATCTATAAAGACCCCTTGCCTAATCATCAACCTATTCAAGAAAACTAAGACAAGCCTACCCCTTCCACCAATAATGTAGAAAGTCTTGTTGAACCAAATTATGAAGAAAATATGGTTAGCATGACTAATATGCAAAGGGTGGTGGATTTCATTGATTCTCAACCTATCTACACCTCGGCTCCTTCTCAAACATACCATATTATCCAAAATTATTCTCCAACTCATTTGAATGAGTTGGGGTAAGAAGATATTATAACCTTTGATGATATTCCAATTTATGATTCTCCCTTGGATAACACATCCCACTCTATTTATACCATTCTTCCATCATCTTTTAATATCAATGATAATCAATCTTCCAATGATAATCAACCTTCTATTAACACTTCTTCCAAACTTCAAGATATATCTAAACCAACTAATTCTTCATTGAAAAATGATTTACAACCTTCTTATAAAACTTCTCATTCTTATCAACACAAATTTCAATGCTCTTCGACTTCTCCTTTTGAAGACCTCCTTAACCATTATGCACCTATATTTAACAATATTCTCATGGGTTATGATGAGTGAGATCCCATTGTGGAGCTCACTAATCTCCCATCTCAAATTCCATTTCTTGAACTTATGAGGACCTCTCCCCATCATCATAATTGTCTTATGTAACTATTATTTGAGATGAATTTCCCTCATCTTCCCTTAGTAGGATGGGAGGTAGCCTTATCTAGTTCTGAGGATAGTATCTTACAACAATGTGAAGAGATGTATATTAATGTTGATGAAACTATTGACACTTCTCTTTATTTGAAATTTACCATCACATCTATGATTCTTGATGAGATTATAATTCATACAGATGATCCTCCCTTATTTATTAACATCTAAATAAGTGATATCCAAGTTAAACGAGCATTGATTGATGAGGGTTATAGCACTTGTGTTTATTCTCTTGATTTAATTAATACCTTTGGATATTTATAATGTAATATTAAGTATACATATATCACCTACCAAGGATATGATAGAAGAAAAATTCCTCCTCTTAGGTGTATGTGGTTTCCCATTATTGTCCCACCTATCACCATTCTCTATAGGTGATGATATTTAAGTTTCCCCTTTCTTATAACATCTTGTTTGAAAGGCCTTGGACTCATTGTATATGATCTATAACTTATTATGCCTACCAATGCATTAAATTACCTCATAATAGAGCCATTTACATGATTCAAGGAGATACTAACCCTTGGAATTTTTAATAATTCCAAGATCATGGTGTTTTCAAAATTATTACTCTTAAGTGTTTGCCTAGCATTCCATTATATGAATCACAATGTTTAAATTTTCCTATCAACTCCACTAGAGGTTACAATGGGAATCTTGAGATCATTGGTAACATTCTTCCCAACCTTTTAGACTCTAATGATGATGAGCCTGATGAGATTAACTTAAAGATCAAAAATTATAATTTCATACCTCATCTCATCTTGTAGCTTCTTGCTTCCTTGTAACCTCATTCTCACAAACCTCCTTGCGATGACATTCTATTAGTCTTACCAAGACTTGAAATTCTATTCACCATGCTTCTTCCAATGAAAAAGTTATTCCAACTTATGTCACTGATGTTCATACACTGGATTATAATTATGGCTATTATTTAGATGATCCTTTATTATGTGGTCTTGTCCAAGCCCGTCATACTAAGATTATGCATTATAATTCTTCTTTACTTAAGTATTTTCATGCATCTTCTCATGTTACAACATTTATAGTTCCTAATTTTTAGTATTTTTCCTCTTTATCAAAAAGTAGAGATGACATTGACACCTCTAGTTTCTAAAGAGCCCTATAGAACTATTCTCATGGATCATGCTATGATTGGACCTTATCATTTTGCTAGGTTCCTTGAATACCATAATTGGTTCACCCCTAAGGTTAGTGTAACCCTATTTAGACCTTATGTTGATCCCTCCCCTCCCATAGTGGAACCTTTGTCAGAACCAATTATTTTTGTTACTTTCACTGTTGTTGAGCCTACTCTTGCTTCTTCCACTAGTGCTCCTTCTATTATGCCTAGTTTCATTCCTTATCTATCACCACATTCTCTTGGTGATGGTTTGATTCCTTTACCTAAGATGGATCCTCTACCTATCAAATGGACCAATGATTCATCTCTTTCTTCTTCCATGCCTGTTACACCTTCTCCCATGAGTGTTTTTCTTAAAAATACTCACAAGCATATCTATTGCTTTCATGAGATAGATAATCACCCTTCTACCCATTGTCATAAGTTACAATAATATATTGAAACCCTACATCCTTACTCCCCATAAATAGGCACTACCTTACCTCATCCAAAAATCCTTCTTGAATATATACCTAAGTATGGTGAGAGGTATTGTGTATGGCACCAATACGGTACACATCACACTGATCATTCTTGTATCCTTCAACAATATCTTAAGGACCATCTCATAGCTATTCCTAGACCTTCTACCATTCCTCCCATAGGTAATTATTGCAATAAGTCTCCCCCTTATTCTCCCATAGCTACACCTCCTATGGTCCCTTCACCACCTTCTATCCCTCCACTTGTGGTTCCTTCTCCACCCATGGACCCTCCTTCACCCATGGATTCTTCTTCATTGGTGATTCCTACATCTCCCATAGATCCCATTCCCATGAATTCTCTTGAAAATCCTTTGCCCAATTCCCCTACTCAACATGAACTAATTATTATTCCTAATTTTTTAGTTGAAGATATTAGAAAAGAAGTATTTGCCTAGTATTTAGCAAAGATTGATGAGACATTAACAGCAATTTGTATTCAGCTTCATAGAGATTTATCTAATGTCTTGGATAATGTGTGTAGACAAATTTAACAGTACTTATGATCACATGCATGGTGATTCTTCATTTTCCATTTGAATTGGACATGTGTTCTAATCTTATTTCTATTTTTGATTATATTATTTGACATTATGTCAAATTATTTCCTACCTTATATCATGTTTCTCCTTCTTATTATACTATAGTTAGCTTATATTTTTGTTTTACATTTCAAATATACTTGTATTTTCCTTATCATTTCTATTTTTAACTTAACATTGCTTTCTTTTCCTTTAGAGTCTTTATCAAAACTCTTCCCTTGTATCTTCATGATTATTTTATTTCTTATCTTTATTTTTCATAGATAGTTGTTATGGTGACTTGGTTATATCTACCCTCTTACCTTTGGTTATTATCTCCTTTTACTATGTGATCAATTATCAAAAAATATTTATCATTACTATTTCATTTTATTGATCCACCTTTGGATCTCCTTTTTCCTTCTTCCTTTTCTACAAACTATACATATACATGGTTGAGACTTGAGATCACAGACTCATTCATTGTCAAGCCTAAGTGTCCTAGTCAATCTTTTGTCTTGGGTTACTTAGCTTCCTTTAGCCTTAACCTAAAACTCATTCATGTGTATCACTATCTCTCTCATGATTGGCCATTCCAAATATTTATGGAGGAGGAATCTTACAAAAAAATCCTTCAAAAGAAAGTTAAAAGCTAAATTATTTAAACAAAAGGCAATGATATCAAAAGGAAAAAATATGCATTATCTTAAAATTCAAATCACACTAAAAGACATGATTCAAAGCAAATCTCCTTATTCTAGTCAAAGCTCAAACTCCATAGTTAGCCTCATGATATATTTGAGGTCCTTTGGGGTGTAGTAGGCTAATAGATTAGAAGAGGAGAATTTAAAAAAAAATCTTCTAGTGCTACCTACTTTCTCACATAAGCACCCAATCTTCGTAGTAGACCGATGGCTATGTAATGGGTCTTGAGGAGTGGGGAACACGTCGTGGGGAGGTAGGTCCATTTTACTTTTCCTTGTACCAATATACCTTCATGATTTTATCTTAGTAGCACACTTATATACCTATAAAGCTTTGTGTCTATAGGGAATAGGTTTCCTTTGTACATAGATAACCACTAGTCTGTTAGTGTCTTCTCATGTCCTTATTATGCCTCTTGCCTCCTAAGGTATTCTCATAAGATGCCTAAGTCTTTGTTTTTTACTCTCCCTTTTTCATTCCCTTTCCTCATATTTCCTCTTGAGAGATATTATTTTACTTTTTGATCACTACCCATAGGATTTTATTTGTGAATTGCTTTGTAAGACCGTGGATAAGACTCGACATCCCTCAAAAATTAACACCTTTTCCATCTTGTTACCCACATCATTTTCCTTCTACTTACCAATCTTGATTTGGTACCCCTTAAGTTTTTCTTTTGTGAGTTGTAGTATAAGACTATGGATAAGACCCAATCCTCCTCCCGAAATTTTCCAATAAACAAGTCACCATCCAAATTACATGTGTCAAATAAAATATAAGATTTGATTGATTATGAGGTTACACATCATTAAAATAATTCTCATCTTGATATTTAGTATTTTTTATGCTTACTTCAATTTTCTTTTGCCTTTTATTTTCTTATTTTTTGAGTGCATGTAAGATTACAACCATTTCTTGAATTTCTCATACTTTCTTGCTTGAATTAATATGATAAATTTAAGACCAAGTTTTTTCAAATTTTGTTTTTATTTTGTACTTCTCATCATGAAATATTATAATTTATTAACTTAATTTTGATTTATTTTTATTACCATTTGTCCTCTTTACATACCTTCCATGTTATTATAATGCCTGTCATACTTCCCAATGTGATATTTAGTATGATTTTATTTGTTTTAATTTGGTGAAAAAATCTTTCACTTTTGTTTGAAAATAAATCCCATTTTTACCATCCTATTTTCCACTTCTTGGATTTTTATACTTAGTCATTTTGTTATTACACATTTCCCAGCTTGAATTAGTATGTAGTGCATTTTTTATTGATTATATTTTTCCAAGTCTTTTCACCTATTTATTTTTAACAATGCATGTGTTTTTCATAATGCTAAAAAATAAACCACACCACATATATTTCATATAGCATATACAACAAATCTAAATACATGTGCTAGAAATAAATATATCCATAACCTCAACCATAATGAACAAACATAACCATCATAAAGACAACATACACAACCAGCACCAATAAGCCAAAATGATATATATATATATATATATATATATATATATATATATATATATATATATATATCTCAAGATTTTGATACATCATATATAATCATATACAATGCTCCAGCTCTAGGGTTGGGCTCCATCTTGTCTATGTCATGGCCTAGCCACATTGCCTACTGAGGCCTCAATATGACTCCTTTAGATAGTAAACTATAATGAAGTAGTTAAAAATGTCAATCCCTCTACCTATCCTTGTAGACATGCTATCTACACCTGTGCCTATACCAACTCAGTTTGGGTCACTACATGTGCCTATGTCAGCTAAGTTTGCATTACTATATATGCTTGTGTCATCTATGTCAGTATGTCTAGATGCACAACTCTCTTATCAACTAGGACCTATTAGGCCTGCCTCTCCCCTATACCCATCTCTACTAGTGGTTTCATGCTCTTTCTATACATACGTATCTACCTCATAGTCTATCCTACTAGTTTGAACTAGCTCACCTGAGTTGGGGTAGATGGTACACTTAGATCATCCAGTGTCATGGGGTCATATAGCTATAGAGTCTCATCTAGGATGTGATGAGTGATATATTAACTAGGGACCCCCATATCTCTTCCTCATCCTCAAGTATGCCTACAAAATCACACCAAATGAATGTTAAATCACTATTATATCTCACAATATCTATCTATCTATTTCCAAACTTAAGCAATAAATCAATCATATTTTTCTTACCTAGCTATGTCTCAGCTCCTATGGTCTCACCATCTACATGAACACCTAGCACAGTATCCCCATTTGCATGGCCTCTTAGTGCCTCCTCCATAAATTGCCTCCTTAGCTTAAACCTGAATGTAATGTCTCACATCCACCTCAGCCTATGCTTGAGCGATCTCTCTTTCATTTGTCTCTCTTCTAGCTCCTTTATTGACTCACCATGGATGATGATGGTCTCCACTCTCTCCTCCTACCTATATCAATGTCATGTCCTCAATGTCCATATCTCATCTCTCTATAGATCTAGTGGTGGTACATCTAGTATCTCTACCTCCACCTCTTCTTGCTCTACCCATCATTGTGCCTAACCAGTCCATGGTCACTCCTGACATGGCATCAATATTAATCTCACTATAAATGGTCTAAGTCCCCTCTTCCCTCATGGCTCTCTCATATGCTAAGTCCACTACTCAGGAATGAGTATCAATATCATTAGATGAGGAAAACACATCTGCCCTTACACCCATGCCACTAGATGTGGCTTTCTCCACCATGTATAGTGTACTATCACTTCTCTCCTATCTAGAATTGGTCCAACCATGTGATAGCTCTCCCAAGTAGTTGTTAGAGACTCATATGTTTTTCATACTATGTTGGTGCATCTCACTATTTATAGTGCTGGTATATGGGGCACAACTCATGCTACCTAGTCCTCCCTCCATCTCCTCACCCAAGGTGACTTATCATCAACTACTTGGGGCAACCCAATTGACCAATATATATGAAATATCTTATATATCCATACTATTAGTAGTATTATTAGTCCCATGGTTTTATGTCCTTTAACCTGCATCTCAAACAAATCATGAACAAGCTAGACCTAGATGACATAACCTAGATCATATAATACTCCCTCCTCTAGCATCATCCTACTCAAGTCTACCACTTATGAAAAATTACTTAGTGTATCACAAGGCCTATCACTACCTTTCAAAGATCTAAAATATATGATATATACACATCATCCATACTCACTCTCCACCCTAGTAATATCATCTTTGAGCCTGTAGCCCACATGGCTAAGGCTCTCCTCTCCTCTATGCTATCTAATATCCTTGTGGTCATTGGTGTTCCTACTATGGGTAGTCTGAAGATGGCATTGACATCCTCTAGTTTGATATCCACCTCTATCACATCCCCATCTACTTCCCATCTAAAGGTGTTAGCTAATTATTCCTAGCATCATAAGAACATGACCAACACATCTAGACTGAGGGGGATCTTACACATATTCAATATACCTCTTAGACCCATGGCTACCAATCTAGCTCTATCTCTAACTATCAAACTATCTAACAAATTTGGTAACCAAGACACATCTAACAACCTCTAGGACTATGGTCATCTCTGTAATCAAGAAATAACAAAGGATGTATTAGTTATTCCATGTCATGCATAATCACAATACATTCTTTATACATTATATTGGTAATAAAAAACAAACATAATTTATTCTTTTATCCATTTTATCCTATTTTAGTCCCTTTTACCCTTCTTTGGTCATTTTGATCCATTCTAGCCCTTTTTCAGCTTTTGACACACTTTTCATGTTTATTTTAGTTCCTTGGTCAACCTAGTTTGACCAAAATTTCCCTATTTTTGTCATAATTGACTTCAAATTCTAAGTCAACCCTCTTATTTTATTCTCCCTAGTGTTAAGTTTCCATTATTTCCCTTACAAACCAACTGAACACTTATCCATTAGGTCTTAGCTTATAGATTACACTAGGTCAACCTATACCTACTAGGTCAATGATACGGATTTTTACCTTGATTTAACCTACTAGGTTAACCTGGTCAACCTAGTACATTTTATGTGTCAACCTAGTAAATTTTTCTTAAAATGTGCATTTTTATTATTTTCTCCCTATTTCTTTTAAACCCATTTCTTGTCTTTCTATTTTCTACCCTTAGAATCTAAATTTTGTTCATTTGTTACATATATAAATGCTCAAAATCAAATTTTCTTAAAAATTCACTTAATTCAATACAAATTTCAAAAACTGGGTGTCCCCCTCATCTAGCATGTCGTCCTCTCACCATCCTAGCCTTGTTTGGTCTTAGATCTCTCTTTCAAATCTTTCACAATTCAAAATCGCAAAATGACTTCTCTTTTTCTTATTTAAAACCACTTTTTAGCAATTCAAATTCTTCAATTATTTTCCTTCAAATTCCTTGTTTTGCTCATATCTTTATTTCTGCTCATCTATTTTACAAATCATAAAATGCATTGGATTCATGGTGATGTAGAGATTATTTTCCAATAATATATTCTTATCTTCCAATTTTTTTGATTTTTGGCTATTTTTTGCACTAACTTCTACATGTTTGCCTAGTGTGCTTTTCATTGGATACCTTCACTTTCTTGTAGTCTTTTTATTTATCTAAAACATTAAGGTAAGTTAAAGGTATTTGTTTTTCAATTATGTCCTTTCATTTATTTTATTTTCTTCTTAGTACACCATATTTAGCATTAGCATTATGTGTTATCATGTTTTATTTTGAAGTATCATCCTGTGTCACACTTATATGACATGTGATGAGCTTCGACTGGGGCATATGTATACACATACTATTTTAAAACTTTTATTGATTACTAACACTTTATATCTTGTAAGAACCTATCGAGTCTCAATCTCTCTGAGTACATACCTTAAGGGGTGTACCGAGAAAGGGGTGGGTAGACCATCAATGCTTCATAAGATTATTGGTCCTTTTGCCACTTGCCATCTACACACTTGTCTCCTAAAAACTTAAACCCTAAGATTATTTCTCTCTTTCTTATCCATTATAATCATTATCATACTTTATTCCTTTATTTCTTGCCTTGTTACCTTTTTGACATATTTAGAAAACTATGTTGACCTAGTTAACCTAGTGTGTTTTCGAGACACTTTAGCTCTTTTGGTTTGTTAGCCTATCGACCAACCTAACATAGACCTAGTGAGTTAGCCCAAAAAAGTGCTAGGTCAACCCAGTCAACCTATTACAACTGACATTCCCAAAAAAAATTAAGTAAGATATGCCTAAATATACAAGATCATTTACCACGATTTCAAAAGAGAGTGAATAATTAAGCGAAGAAGTGTGAACAAACATCTATTTATTGACCATTATACTTGAAGAATAAAGTTTTAGGGTTTAATAATTTATTTAAGATCTGATCTTGTCTTATGGATAAGTCTTTTAGATGCTTAGGTAGGTTGTGTATCTTATATATTATTTATCTTGGTTATCCTTACAAACCACAACAATCTCTTGCAAAGCACCTTGGCCAAGGGAGAGATTGAGGCTCAACAGGTTCATCTTCAAAGGTAAGTATTCTTAACTTGATTTATCCTTTGTAAGAGTAGATAGATAATGCAGTATGTATTCTTCTCTTACATGTATTAGGATTTTATATACATTGATGTGAGTATATGTCTCCTATGAATGTTTAATTTGGTTGTTTATTTGTTTTGTTCTAATCCCCACTTTGTGCCACAAGCTTTGGTGTGCACTAGATTAGTTTCATTTTATTATTATTATAATAGTTTACTCTCTTGTTTGTTATCATAAGTGAAATATTAAATCATAGGACTCTTTTAGGGTTGTTGTGTGATTGTGTTAGATTGTTGGCTTTGGAACCCTTCCTAGCATGATATGTTGTGACAAGTGATACAAGTGATCCCCTAATCAGGTCTAGTGGATCCCCATATTGGTCATGTTCTTGCTTAATAAGTTTATACCCAATTAGAAGTTTAGTTTTTCTTTATCTTATCCAATCCATAATTAATTCATGTGCATCATGCAATTTTGATTGCATATAGTAACAACTCAAAATTTTAGAACAATGACACCTAGGAAAAGAGAAATTAACATATCTTGAGTTTTATGAGGTATAAATATGTAATTATTTTTTAATTAGGAATTTAATATAAATATATATATCATTAAACCACTATATGCCTTCAATAAATCACTTAAACCTCATAAAAATTCCTTTTTAGACTTACAACACTGGCATTTTCTTCACTTTGAAGACTTGTTCTCTAACATGGAACTTGATCATGATTGGATATTACTTGGAGATGATGTGGGAGGTCTTATTATACCCTAAAATAACTATTAAAACCTTCCATTTTCATCAAAAATCTAAAAAATGTAGCTAATTACCTTAAAACTAAGATTCTATGGGTTTAAATGGGTTTTAGGGAAACTTAAATTCTTAAGCATGATTCATAAAGCTATGGCATTGTATCTCTCAAATATTTATACAAATTTGAAGTGAATATGTGTGTCCTAAAACCCCTAATATAATTTTTCCTAGTGTTCTTTCTCCTTCATGAACCATCCATCATAAATTTTCCCTTCTTCATAAGCTTGTGACCCTATGAATATCTTAAACTGCCATTCTCTTATATTGAACCTATAAAATCCTATCCTATCATGATTTTGTTTTTAAAATAATGGGTAAGGCTATGGTATACCATGTGGTTCATGCATCACTTGTGACCTTTGGACTTCACTTCAACATAACATCTTATTTTCTCCCAATATGACAACTTTAACTTTCCACTTTCATGTTGAAAACTAACTCATAAGATTTTACATGTGTGTGAAACATCCAAGTCACCTATTTGACATTTATAATTAAGCTAATAATATTTAATCACATGTTTGAGACACAAAAATTACTTTGGCAATATGTATTTTCATAAGGAATGACTTAGAAAGTATAAAATAATGGAAACATAAGCCTTAAATTTTGGAAAAATACCTTAAATAATGATAAACATTTTATTTGAAGGATGTTTGACTCAAAATGACTAATTACAATGATTCAAAATCAATTTGAACATGATACAGTTCAATGGTGGAAAAATTTTCCAACACTACCTTCACATGGGATTATCAAGACATGAGAGGCATACACCTTGATATATGCACCCATTACATATATATTAAGGATGAATTAATATCCATCTGCCAACCTCAAAGATAAATCAACCATGTTGTTAAATACATAGTAAAAATATAATTACAAAAAATCCAAGATGAAATATTGATCTATCCCATTTTTAACATTCAATGGGTGTCACCCCTTGTTATTGTACCTAAAAAGAGATGAAAATGGTGTATATGCATAGACTATAGAGAAATCAATGCATCCATGATGAAATATCATTTTCCTCTTGCATTTATAGACCAAGTATTGGACACATTAGCAAGGGAGAAATATTTCTCCTCTCTCGATGGATTTAGTGGTTATAATCAATTCAAAATATCTCTTGAGGACCAAGATAAGGCTACGTTCACATGTCTTTAGGGTACTTATGCATACTCCATACTACCATTCAGATTATGTAATCTCATGCAATTTTTCAAAGACCTATTTTGAGAAATTTCTCCAGCCTAACTCATGATTATGTATAATTCTAAATGGATGAACTCATAGTCTATTGTGATACATATGAGTAATTTATAAAGGACCTTGAGAAAGACCTCCAAATATGTCAAGATAACATCATGTATATAAGTCATGAGAAATGTTATATCTTGATGAAAAAATATATTGTAATAGGCCACCACATCTCACCTATAAGAATACAATTATATCCTTTCAAAATAAATTTAGTAAAAAACTTACCGACCCCACATAAACAAAAGGATTTTCATAGTTTTATAGGACATGTTATTTACTATCATATACTTATTAATAATTTTAGTAAAATATCAACACCTTTTTTGTTTTAATTTCCAAAGATGTTAAATTTGTATGGTTTGATGCATGTGAACAAGCATTCTAGGAACTAACAAATATATAAGTATCCACTCTAGTGTTTCATAGACCAGATTGGAATTACCCTTCCCCATCTATGCAAATGCCTCTCATAGCATGCTCAGAGCTGTCATTGGACAAAAATATTTTTATTTGAGTTATCCCATATAATTTATCAAAAAAAGATTCAAGGAGAAGAGCTCATTTACACCATGATAGAAAAATAATTCCTTGTAGTTATATATTCCATCAATAAATTAGACATTACATTACATGTTATGTTGTCTTATCCATACTTACCATGCTACAATCAGGTATCTAATGAGCAATCAAATAGTTAGTAGTAGTTAGTGGTTATTACTTCTATAGTAAATTGATTTCACAATTATAGATAAATCAGGTATATATAATGTAGTTTCAAACTTATTGTCATGACTAACATCTCAAAAAATTGGTTTATTAATAGATGATTATTTTCTAGATGAACATCTTTTTTATTTATCAATTAACATTCCTTGGTTTGAAAACATTTCTAAATATATGAATGTAGCTCTAATCTCACAAAATTTCTCTTTAAAAGATAGATGCCACTTTATGGAGAAATGTGGTCCATATTCATTATTATCAAGGTATTCCTTTTATATAGGGCTTGATTTAATCTTGCACTGGTGTATAAGGGAGGACAAAGTAGTTGCCATCATTCATTCATGCATGTCATGATTAACCTTTTAGGGGAAATTTTGTTTTGAATAGGATTACATCTAATATCTTGACTATAAGATACTATTGGCCAACCATTAATCAATATTCAATCACCTATACCTACCAATGCAACTAGTATCCATGTATGGGGAAACCCACACATTCTAATGAAATTTCTCTCTTATCCCAACTAGTTTTTGAAACTTTTGATAAGTGGGGGCTTGATTTTATTGGACCAATAGTCCTAAATTATAATATTGTGGAGTATATATTGGTATGTATAGATTACCTAGAGAAATTTGTAGAATTGAAAGATTTAACCAATGTAAGGGATCAAAAAAAGTTGTATAATTTCTCTATGATGACATATTTACAAGATACAAGGTAAGAGATAGTTAAAAATCAAAGACCATATTTACATCTATTCTGATTACAACCCTTGTTCATGAATATGAAATCTAAAACAAAACATCTACTCCCTATCATCCTCAATCTAATGTCAAAGTAGAGGTCATGAATATATAATTAAAAATATTTTCACCAAAACATTAATAATACACTATCGATATTGGGCAACATGTGTTATCGAAGTTGTTTGGGCATGGTGAACAACATAAAAGACAAAAAAATGGTTTAAACCATTTGAGTTGGTCTATGGGAAGAAAATAGTTTTCTCTATATAATTTGAGCTCAAAATATTGAGAAAAACCTTAGAACTAGGCCTAAAACTATCTACATCACAAAAGGAATAAATAATTTAGCTAGACACATTTGATGAATTATGAAGAAAAGCAATATAAACAATGAAATAATTCAACAATAGAGAGATAGATGACATGATAGATTCATCAAGACATAATAATTCCAATTAGGAAATTAGTCTCTCATCTATGAATCCAAGTATAAAGATCATAAAGGAAAGATAAGAAAATATGGCTTGCTCTATATGAGATAGAGAAAGTGTTTGATAGTATATTAGTCAAGCTACGGATAATAGATATATTAATATTATCTTCATTATTCAACGCTTATTTATTAAATATATATAATAAATAAATTTCAAAATAAGAATTCATACAAAATATCATTAAATAAGAAAGACCTCGCATGGATATAGAATTGTCTAATATTGTGAATGATCACACTCTTTAAAAAAATCAGCCCTTACATGAATTTGTTCAAGCACCAAATTGGAATTGCATCTCACCCTCCATATCCATGGATAAAAGGTAAGTGTTCTATCTCAACCTTGACTAGTCTATCAGTTATTTAGATAGCCAAAGGCCCAATAAACATTCCAACTACAATTTTTTTTGTTGGCTAGTTATAATTAATGAATTTTTTTGGGAATTATTGACAACTTATTTATAAAACTAGTTTATTGGCTGACCAATCATTGAACCAAAGGTATTAATCAAGAAGAAGAAGAAGAAGAAGAAGAAGAAGAAGAAGAATTTGTTTTGGTGATCTTCAACTCATATCGCTCTTATAATCCTTGTACAACTACTATAGACTAGTTTATAGAATAAAATTATGAGTTTTAACTCGATGTTACGAGGAAGAGGAAGAAGAATTCTTGGTGATCTTCAACTCATATCACTCTTATAATCCTTGTACAACTACTATAGCCTAGTTTATAGAATAAAATTATGAGTTTTAACTCGATGTTACAAAGAAGAGGAAGAGGAAGAGGAAGAAGAAGAAGAAGAATTTTTGGTGATCTTCAACTCATATCACTCTTATAATCCTTGTACAACAATTATAGACTAGTTTATAGAATAAAATTATGAGTTTTAACTCGATGTTACAAAGAAGAGGAAGAGGCAGAGGCAGAGGAAGAGGAAGAGGAAGAGGAAGAAGAAGAGGAAGAAGAAGAAGAAGAAGAAGAAGAAGAAGAAGAATTTTTGGTGATCTTCAACTCATATCACTCTTATAATCCTTGTACAACTACTATAGACTAGTTTATATGATAAAATTATGAGTTTTAACTCGATGTTACATGTTGCATCCTAGTTTTTATATCATTTTAGATTAAAAATAAAACCTCAGATCAGCTCTTGGCCCAACCATTACATTCATAATCCTCTATGGGCAACAAATACAATCATGTCATATGGTCCACCTGAAGTTTAATTCACTCAGACCCCCATCTTTTCTCTATTAGGTATCCATTATTTTATTATTGATCAACTTAGTCAACCAATCTCAAGTCCTAATCTTATCACCATAAGTAAAGAAATCACCTGGGTTGTAAACTCAAGCTTGCCTATGTTGTTGATTTAACTTGGACAATACCCTAACTGGTTTCACTGCACTAAGTTTAACTCACTATGAAATCAAATTAGATATTTACTTAAATATCGATCTCATCATTTAATAATGAAGGTTCCCTAAGTTGTAAAATTGAATCAAATTTTAAATTGAGTTGATTCTTTTAAATTTTATAGATTTTTGTAGATATATAAATCTAATTTTATATGGCATACTAGTCTTATACACTTGATGAATACCAATTATGTCTCAACCCTTAAGTTTATGACCTTCCCACTGCCGAAAGGCTCATGTTCACCATCTCATTGTGCCTTATTGATTATCCTATAGTCTAAACCTAACATTATAATGACCTAGATCCCTTATAAACTATAGTCTACATAAAACCTAATTTCCATCTTACATAGAAAGTTACAAATTCTCAACAACTTTTTATCCTGTAGGACACTAGCATCCAAATTAAGACACTAGCATTGATGCTAGTATCCCAAATATGATGCTAGTGTCTCTACCTTCCAAATGATCAAATTACAAATCTGTTTATATTCATGGGTTAGCCTATTCATATTATTTACCCCTTACATGAGATTATTTCAAAATATGTGGTATAAATACAAATAAAATGTCATTCAATATCCATCTAAGCAACACCAAGCAAACACCTCTAATCTCACACTACACTACTAAAAATAACTTACACAACTATGTTATACTGCCCTATTCTTCTCTATTTCTAAATCAATCATAAGATTAGTCTTTTTATAGGTTTGAAGCATTCAAAGAGCAGCCCATGAGTAGTGTTTGTCAAGTTACAAGCTAAATCATTACATGCACTTGCACATAGCATATTGCATAATTATTCACACATAAACCCATATAAGGGGGAAATACATCATTCTGAGGCCATCTTCAGAGTATATCACTATGTAGGCTATGCTCATTGATAGAGGGGTATTTAAGGTTAACTCTACTTCACTTGAGCTCACTAACCATTGATTTTTAAGGTGAAATGCCAAGTTTGAGGACCTAGGGTTTTGCAAAAACTACTAATTTTGGGAATTTGTACACCATGATCTGAATTAATAACTTGCAAGGAAATAATGAACCCTAATAGGTGAAGGTGGTTATATTAGAGAATATTATGTATATTAAACTAGATATAATTATTGAAACCAAGATATAAGCATCAATGGTAGTGTCTAAAGCTCAACATTAGTGTTTTAGATAACAAAGAGAAATTTTGTAGAATCTGATGAATTGAGGTGGAACATTGATCTATCTTATTCTACACCTATACCTGTTAGATGTGTTTGTACATTATTGAATAAGCTAAGTATTATTTCTCCTTCATATTACACCTTTTAGAATAATTTTTGGCATCATAATTTTTTCTATATTTAGCATATTATCAAATTCAACATATTTATTATAATATTATAAATCTAAATTCATTTAATTGGCCTTCTTTTATAATAACGAATTCAAATTTTATTAGGTTATCCCCCCTACACTTAATTGTAAAAAGGGTTAAACATTTGATGAACCCTACCTCTGAGTCTTCTTACATGACCCTAGTTTTCCATAGGGTTTTAACATTTTTAGTTTTCTAATTTGTAAATTCTTAAGATCTTAAAATTGAATTTGAAGGAATAAATCATTTTTAATATGGATACATGTAGTAGTTATTTCATATCACAATATACGATGTTAGCCATTACTTTTTTATCTCTCATACATTTCAAAATAAATTAATGATATACTCAAATGAAATCAACAAAATGGTAAAAATAAAGATAGTGCTTTAATGCAAGATAAAAATTTAATCTATGTAAAACTCTTATTGTAGTAATATTGAACCCTTATCTATCTTTAATAAGTGCCAATGTCCCTGTTCTTAGCTTTTTTCCCTACATCCTATTCAAGTGACAACTACCATCCTGCCCCATTATTTTCCCATGGTTTATATTGAATTTTGTGGTTCATGTTATCACTACATGAAAATAAACGGGTGCCCAACTAGATCAGCCACATGTTCATATACAATAGGTTCCTCCTAAGCCTAAGCTAGTCATAAAAGCTAAGGGATATGATATTGTTGAATAATTAAACAATACTTTCTAAGATCTCAATCCTTGAGATTTTGAAATAGTGAACTATCTATAATGATATCTTATATGAAGCCTTGCATGAAACCCAAGTACCAAGTGACATAGAGTCAGCTTATTTTATGGATATTATGCAATGTCTCAAAAATAATGCAAACCTCATCACTTTTAACTGTAAATATTTACCCTCAAAGGATATCATTGATTAAGATATGCCTTTATTTATACAAGTCAATATTCACAATAAAGGTCAAAATAGTGTTAATTAATAATTGATCAAGTCTAAACATTTGTAGCACAAAATTATTAGAAATAATTGGCATCAATAATGATCTTATTCAAAAATTAGACATGCATATCAACGGATTTGATAATTCATGAAACACACCAATTGGCCAATGCTATGTACCTACGGATATGATATATTATTGTATATGGGTTGATGGAGATGTCGACATGTGGCACACATCCCCCTTAGTAGTTATATGGGTCCAATATATTAGTAATGGAGTAACTTATGGAATTAGTGCATTGGGTAATAGTCAGTCTACATTGAGATTAGGAGGTTACCCATACATTATAGGTCTATATAAAGGATGTTATTATCATTGTAAATATATCAAGTAAGCATTGAGTCTTTTATTGTAAGAGGATATTGGAGTTTGTCCCGTTGAAGAGATATTGTGGAGTTATTCCTTCTTAAAGGAGTATTGTATGGTGTTATCCTACCTTAAGGGTATTCTAAATATATTGAATATTTGGACATCTTGATCCACCAATATATATTGTGTTTAATTGATCTACATTTATTCTACATTATTTCTAAATATTATAAGTGTGGATCGTAACAAGTGGTATCAGAGCTTCGATTTAGGCAATTTGTGAGTGGTGAAACCCTAGTTTTGTGGAATCATCAATATATTTCTATTGGATTTGAATTTTTACACAATTTTTTTACTAAATATGTATAATATTTTAAGGAAGTCATAGTAAAAAAATAGAGGTTTTTTTATTATCTTTGTGGGAGTTATTGCTATTTTAGGTTGTTTAATAATATGGATATAAATTATAAAATATAAGTATTTTATCTTCAAAAATTTTATTTAAGATATAATAAATCACAATAAAAACATAGTAAAATTTTAGTATTTTTTGAATTGTTTTGAGTGAGTTATTATGATTTTAGTATTTTTCATATATTCACTTTACAAGTCGTAATTTGTGGAATTTTTTCACAAATTTTTTTATAACATTATAATATAATATTAGGAAGACATATTAAAATTTTGGAATATTTTTGATATGATTTGAATGATTTATTAACACTTTTAGGTTTCACAAACCCTAGTTTTTATTTGTGAATCATGAAGTTGTAAAAATTTTCAGGGGAAGATGATATTGATGCTAGAGGATGGTGGCTCCTTTTGGAGAATCATTTTTTTTAAAAAATTGGTCAAAGATGATTACTTCCTTTTGGGCGGGGTTGGGGGGGGGTCTACACTACATTGGTTTTATCAGTTAAGCTTTACAGAAAGGTTTTCTTCATGGAAAGAAATGGAACAGATCTTCCTAGATCATTGGGCTATAAAAGATGCAAAAAAAGAAGTAGAAGAAGCAGTAGTATAAGAAGAAGAATAAGAATAAAAATAAGAAGAAGAAGAAGAAGAAGAAGAAGAATTATAAGAATCGATAGAATAATAATAATAATAATAATAATAATAATAATAATAATAATAATAATAATAATAATAATAATAAGAAGAAGAAGAAGAAGAAGAAGAAGAAGAAGAAGAAGAATATTTTTTTGGCTTTTCTCCTTTGATCTTCAACTCATATCACTCTTATAATCCTTGTACAACTACTATAGACTAGTTTATAAAATAAAATTATGAGTTTTAACTTGATGTTACATGTTGCATCCTAGTTTTTATAGGTTTCTTGGTAGTTACTATGGGTTTACTCCTTGTTGCTATGAGTTGCTTGTAGTATGTTACAATATGATGGTAAATGATCTAGAATAATGGAATAATCTATAAGTAGGATAATATCTCTACCTTATAGTATATCGGATTATTTTTGGCAACATTTAGTTTCTATGTAATGTTAGGGAACTACTAAAAGTTCCACATGTGACTATTGTAAGTTTTAATCACAACTATTATGCTCTTATAACAAGATTATTCTTAATACAACACATCTTCCTAACATGAAAAGATCCACCAATAATAAAAGGAATATTATTATTTTTTCATATCTCTATCAAGGCATTTTTTAAGGCCAATCATAAGTAGTACTAGTAGGTGACTGACATATAAATTAGTTCCACATTTCAAAAAATCACCTCTAGCCAATCTTTTTCAAACATGCTACATAACTACTCTCAGAAGATGTAAATTTTGTTCTAGAATACCAATATATATCACTGTAGAAAGTGTAATTGAGTTGAATATATACATTCACCTTTTAAATATGATAAATGCATTCTAGTCAACATTTTCAGTATTCATTAAAATAATAAAGCCTCCATGCATCCCGTATAGATAATTAACATTTTAAAAGACATGATCTAATCAGCAAAAAATGCATAACACCCAATATCATTGGTAAAGCAATGCATAATAAGGTAACAATGACAAATTTTTATAAGCATAATATGTTTTTCTCATTAAAACATAGATTTATGTAATCATGCATATTCATGTACCGCTACCAAACTACAAGTTTGACATGTGGCAAGATCATCCCCTTTTTAAAAATATTGTCACATCATAATTTTCTACTAAAATTTGATCCCATCTAATTATAATGATTACTTTGCATGATTTCCATGATGGTTTGTCACTTGAGGTTGATTGACACATTAGTTGGGCGATGAATTCCACTAAATTATACATAATGGAAATATGTGTTATGGTTGTGGATAATATACTATCAAAGACACTATGGGAACCCAAACAAGTAATTAAGGAGAAGGAATGGTTTTTGGTAGTAAATAAGAAATTGAGAAAGGATATTGTGAGTGTATAAACATTAAGAACTACAAGAATTAGCCTCACACAACAAAGTAATTCAAAACAGTGTGTCCTTAAAAAATAAACAAAAACCACCCTTTGTTTTATTTTAATAAATTAAAGTTGAAATGGGAGCTGATGTGATTATATGAGAGCCCATGTACCTTACATTACTAAGTATAACAAGTAATGTTTCTAATATATTTCAAAATTCAAGGTGGATAAACTATTTTGAAAAACTAACAGGGTATAATGAAGATATTGCTCAAGAATTTGTAGGGACTTTTGTGAATGATGTAGCCACTATCAAAGGACTATAAGTTGAAATTACTAAAGAGTCAATAGAATAATTAATTGGGTTTCCATGCATGGGATAATTATGTTAGAGAAAAGCTAATAATGACATGATAAGACATATATTTTTCACAGAAAGAGAGTAGCTAGAATTATCAACCCAAGGTACACTTCGATCTTCACTACCTCTCTTTTGGGAAAACATTTTCTTATACATCATAAAGTAAATAAATAGTAAAGGTAGGCATTCAATTACATATGCATTCCACTTCAAATTAATTAATCATCTCAAATATGGAAGGAGAATGAATGTACCCAATTTTTAGTTAAATATGCTAAGGAGGATGGCATAGGAATATCATATAAGAAAGCCAAACTATTTGTCCCATCACTTTTTTATCTGATTTATTGCATGAATATGATTATTGGATAAAATTCCTAACCTAACTTGGGATGATTTACTCACAATGAAACAAATACTAGAGGAATAACAACAAGAACAAATTATTGAAGAACAATAAATGGTTATTAAGGAAAAAGAAGTGGTTGTTGAATGACATGAAATGGTTGTGGAAGAAGAATAAAATAAACTGTAAAGATAAAATTTATAGAGGCCTAGGATAATAAGAATAATGAATTTAATACTAATCCCTTCTTCCTTAGAATTGAAGGATAGAGGTAATAAGAGGATTGAAGACACACCCTCTACATCAAAACCTAGAAAGAAGCAAAAGGTTCCACCTCTACAAGCTCATAGAATACAATAAAAAAATATTATGCATAGAGTAATAGGAAAACACACCCAAATAGCCCCTAATATTGTTTAAATAAAAGTGAGGAATCATTGTATAAAGAAGAGGAACCTAGTGTAGAGGGAAGTCAAACTTTTAGTTATTTTAATGAATGAAAAACCACTTCATCTAGCTTTGATATTCCATCATTTGGGGAGATAGATCATTGGGGTAATTCACATAATTTGGTAGGATAAAAAGTGTAAATTAAGTAACAAGGATAATAAATGGAAATGAAATAACAAGAAACCCATTTTCATCCTGGGTAGGAAGAGAATAAAAAAATGATAGAAGCCCTCAGGGAAATTGAAACCCTTAGGGCACAAAATAAGGAGCTTGATAAAAAAGAGAATGGATTATATACACTATCAAAGATATAATAAGTATAAAATGGACATATTCAAGCTGTTATATCTCAAAAATTAGTAGAAGAGTCTCTTCTGGTTGCAATATGTATAAAAAAGACTTTCTCATCCATTTTCACTCAGTCAAAAGAGCCAAATTAGGAAGAATTATTCATGAAAAGGTATGTCATGATATAGACCATGAAAATTTGATGGAATTATCATTTCATTGAATTAAGATTTGAAAAAAAAAATTGAATAAGAGGATAAAAGAGATTGAGTCACAAACTATAAGACTGAGATTAAATATATAATATATGAGTTAGTTAACTATGAAACTCATGGATTTCATGCCTCCTACAAGAGTGTACACTATCTATTTTTAGGAGTAGTGGTTAAATTTCAGTTCACAAGAATTTATTGTGAAATTCCTAAATAGGCAAGTGAAAATAATTCCTTCGTTGAAAGTTATAGCAATATCACTCTTAAGGATTAAAAACATGTGAATTCTATATACACAACTATGATGTTCCTAATGACCAAGAATGAAACCCAAATTTGTATTTGGGTGATGTAATTTTGAGATATTTTTATTATTATATGTATAATGAGAAGAGAAGAGGTGAGTAAAAAAAAATTATGTGGGTAGCCTAAGAGTGAGGTGAATCTCTAAATAGGGATAAATACCTTGATGTACCACTTGTATATCATTACTACACCTAAAATTTATGAGGGAAAAGGGAAATAAAATTGAAATTAAACTATCCTAAAGGAGGTGATACACCAAATTTGTTGATGACTACCAACCAACTACATGTTACACATGAGAACAAGGAACTAACCAAACATACACTTCTCTAATCTGCATCTTCTTACATCAATATTTCATTATGAGGTTTTGATGAATGTTTGGGCTAAGAGGACTAGAAAAGAGGCCTTGAATGGCACTAGTGAATAGACTAACTCATTCAACCATTGATACTTCATGGAACACTTCACATGACCTATAAGAATAAGCTTTCTAATTGCAAATAGGTGAGAGAATGAGACAACATGATAAGGAAACAAGAGTCATCACTAAAAAATATCAATCATTCAAGTAAAACACACTATGAATAGTTATGGAAGAGGTAAAATTTAGTAGTCTTTATTGATCCATGGTATGTAAATGAGTATGGCTTCACCATACATAGGTGGAACATGTTTTACAAAGGCCAAAATGGCTAGTTTTTATAGAACTTGAGAGAGGGAAGAGAAGGGAGAATTCCAAAGGTCACAAGGAAACTTGTCAAGCTAAGAAAATAAGTTACTTGTGCATGATAAAATTATGTGAAACTGATCATGCAAATTCATGAAGCACAAGTGTCACCCCAAGTCATGAAACTCTTGAAAGGTGACATAGGAGTTCTCATTTCTAGCTTAGAAAACTACCTTCATGATTTATCCCTATTTGAACATACCAAAACTAATTAGGGGAGTGTCTGAGATTGTACTAAGAGGGAAGGTTTTTATAAGTGCCTCTTCATGTGTTGGTTGCAGTCTTGATCATCTAAAATCTTCACAAAATGAGCTATCACCTTCTATAGTCAACATAACTCTTATTTCACACACCTTAGACACTTGCCCTCTAATTGGATTCAATTTCCCATGAAAATCCATAAAAATGAGTGGATGAAACTTTTAAGTACACTCCATGGCCTTAGAGGCATCAGGTACACCTTAAAAGGACTTCCTCTTGAACTTTTCACACTTCTCACCATCTTGTTCACTATGCTAGTTCTAAATGGCTGAGATGAAGTAGCTGGTTGAGGCACTTAGTTGTTTTTCTAAGGCATGAAATTGACATGGGGAGTTATTTTGAGTCTTAATCTTCCCTTCTATGTGATTGGCATCTCTTGAAACCTCCTAGAACCTCCATAATGCACAAAATAGTTAAAAAAAGAAATTTAGTACCTTGTCTGTATAGATTATGTACAACTCATCTTGATAGTATGGATCCTAACTAAGCCTTATACAATATCCAATCCTTTTTATTGGTAAAATATGAAATTTTGTTGCATTATCTCCTTCATTTCCTTCATTAGGTCTAGACTAAGAGTTTAGGAGGGTTTTAAGTCATTTTTGCTCTTAAGCTTTGTTCATAAAGACCCAACATTAGAATTATAAATTTTTTTATCTAAATCAAATCTCAAGACCCTTGATACTTATATAAACTCCCTTTGCCTCCATGCACATCCTCAGAGGAGATGTGAACACTTAAAGTTGGTCTATCAAGCCTTTTCTCCACTTTGCACAAGCCTGAGTTGTCTTAAAGTCTAAAATTGACCTTTTCATGGATTCCTTTACATATAAATAGCTTAGAAACATCTATGATGACCCTATAAAAATTCAAAAATGAATTATAAAGCTTATCTCATGCTATAATTATAAGTGACTCTCTATTTGGCTTCTAGGCTTAAACCTTGCTTACTAGGCCTGCATACAAACTTAGAAACCCAAACCATCTTATGGGGTTCGCTCATCCTATGAGTTTTTTTTCATGTTTCCCTAGATGTGTTTCAATTTTTAAAACTCCTTTTAGAGTCCAAATAGATCCTGGTCCATCCTTTAACCCTAGTTTCTAAAAAATGTCAATTTATTCATAAGGGGAAGTACCCTCTATCTGAGACAAAAAGAGGGTACTTCTTAAAGATTTTTTATTCCAATTTTAAACTCTTTGTCTTGTAAATATACGTCCCAACTCCTTATATCTCTAAGATAGACTCCTAGAAGAGGCAGACTATGAAGGGTTCCTTTAAACTATGTATTACATTTGAAAAGGTCCTCTCTCTATTTGATATCACATGGTAAGATATTATTGAAATGGGTGTGATAATTTTGGAGTTACATCAAGACATTTATCATATCACACCCTTCCAACACTTCTCATTGCATACCTTTGAGTTTGACTGTCTCAAACTATAGATTGTATTCCTATTTGGGAAGAACCCCTTTAGGTGGTCATATAATAGTTGGACCTTGAAATGATGTTAAAAAAACTTATTGAGACCTCCCAAGACTATTTGGAAATTATTTTTATCAATTTTTCTCATGTTCATGTCATTTCCACACCAAGATCACTACTTCTCTGTTCACTATCTGTAACAGTCAATTGTAGTTGACTTTTTGAGGCAAAAGACTTGTGGATTGACATTATCCCTTGAAATTTATGCCATATGTTCCTTGGGAATATTTTGAGATATTTTGGATTTATTTTCCATCAACGAATGTTGATGTTTCCATGCTTAATCCCTTGCAATGGGTGATGTGGATTTTGACCCTTGGTTGTAGGTGAATAACCTTGGAGGTAGGCATACTTATAGGTGATTATGAGGACAAAACCTTGACTCTCAACTTTTTTTGATGACATTTGAAGAATTAATATCTTCCTCACCTAATTTGGACCACTCCAACCTAGATATATGCCTCATATTGTCTATTTGGGGTGCAATATCACTTAAGGATTCAAATCATGTAGATGTTACTACCTGGGTTTAGTGTCTAAATAGGAAACTTTGAGACCTCAAACTTCTACCTTCCATTAGTTATTTTCCATCCATATTTTGCATAGTTATTGTCCTATATGGAGACTACTAGATTTATTCATCAATATTCCTCAAATCCTTTAGTACCCCTATTACAAAATATCAACAAAACATCAAGGAATTCTATTTTACACTTTTTGGGGATTTGATCCCTGAACATTATCACTTGACCCTAGAAGGTGATCCACACTTTAATTTTCCAAAATAACACTCCAAATAGGTATGTCTTGAGTTTTAACACATGATGGGATTTTAAAGATAACCTTACCATACTCTAATCTTCCATATAAGTACCTTCAAGTCTCTATGGTACCACCTGTAGGTGGACATTTACACATACACATGTAGTGAATACAAATTTGGATAGTGGGAAAGAGATGCATGTTGGTGATAAATATTAGGCCCTCACAAAGCTTTCCAATGTATTCTCATCACTCTAAGATATTGAAACACCTATCAATACTTCCTTTTCAACATGACATCCTCTATAGGGCACTTGTAGGTGTACTTAGACTATATGTATGTAGTGAACTTGAAATGATTCATGTACCAAAGATATTGGATTAATAATAAGTTTATATTTTCACTAAAGTGTCTACATGAAACATCATGATATCTCAGGTTTTGGGATAAGTTCATACATCTCATTTTTGATGGTTTCACTTCTTGTAGGCACTTGTAGGTGCATATTTCTATCATATGGTTGTGTGTGTGATTGAGGTACTAGAACAATCCTATATTATGAAAATTTAAGGTTAATATTTGATGTTCTTGAAATTAGAGTATTTTCAACATCATGATATTTTCATCACACCTCCATGAATCATGATAATCAGGCTCCATGCACGTGATTCCCTATGACTGCAAGTGAGAATGAGCAAGAAGTTGACTTTGAGAAATGGTAAGATTGAAAGTTAATTAAATAATTATGTGATGAAAAAAAACATGAAAATAGGTAATAATATTTAATTTAGACATTTAGAACACCATATTCCATCTACATCAGACCTCTGCAGGGAACCAACATTTTGCAAACAAGGAAAACCTTTGACTGAGACTTCACATGGTGACATATTCTTGAAACATGAGATGACTTGATCATAAAAACAATATGAAACATGAAAATAATAATGAATATACTATTATAAGAGATAAAAAATCCTATAGAGTCAACATCACCAACTAGATTTTATGGACTTTTCCAAATTGGAGCAAAACCTATAGGGTATAGTAAATAGTGAGCAGAAAAACATAGTCAACTTGTTAGAGATGGTTCATAAAGCATGGTTGATGAATAATTTAAATATTATTATGTAAATGTATATATTTGAGTTTAATTTCACCTCTCAAAGGTGTTTGACCTGAAACTTCTTCTACTGACTGTACCAAGCACAAACTTGCTAACCACTTTTGTGTCTAAAAGGGCAAAGAAGGAGCAAAATGGTTTTTGCTCAAAAATGGCACTTAAAAAATATGTCAAGTATGTAAATGAGTCTAAAGAAGATAAATATTCATCTCACAACATTATCCCATTTTTCATGCTTCCTTATGGGATGTATAAGTGCCAAACTCTTCTTTTTCAGTTGATTTCCTAATTTTTAGTTACATAACTTGCAAGTTTCAGATGAATTGACATTATTGATAGGGAATCTAATTTCTTGGATATTTTAAAGGAAATTAGGGCACTTAGACACCTTTAAAACATTTTCACTTAAATTTATGACCCATAAATGGCTTTAAAATGACATATTGACTAATTAGATCAAGAATAAGGCTAATATGGCATTAAACAACATCAAATAACTTATAATAAACCCTATGATAAAATATTAGACCCATAAAACATCTAAAAATAAATTTTACCTATAGGGGTCACAATTTGACCTATAAGGTCAAATTTGGTCAACAAATTAGTGACTCATAGGGGTAGTGTGCCTGTTTTACTAACTAGACCAGTAACCTTATTAGTCCATTGGGCTTAGGGAGTCATCTAAAGTCTAAAACACAATAAGAGGACTTTGACCATTGACAACAAGCTTTGATCAAGATAAGACAAATTGAATACCTCAACCACAAAAAATAAAGGACACACACATATAAATCAAATCAAACACACTAACAAGACACACATGTGCTTAAAGCACTTAGGAAAAACAAAAAGCAAACAACTATGTACAACTAACAACTAGTCATACCTTCCTCCTGGGTCAAATGGAAAACTATGAGTAGCATTCACTTGTAACAAACCAAGATGAAAGATACCTTCCTTTAGAGGTACCCAAATTGGTAAACCAAGTAGCTTGATGGCCAATCCTTCTGATGTACCCTCTAGTGGATGAAAAGGAACAAACATGTCTCCGATGAAGACATATTGATCCAAGTCTTCCAAGCATGGTTCACTTGATGGATCAAAAAGACCATATCCTTTCCCCTTGTCCTTGAGCAAATTAGGACTGATCATTCTTAGATCAGTAGGCTTATAGGTTCTTAGAAGGACATGTCTCTTAGCCTCTTCAAATTCTTTGGTTATGGTATTGAACCACTACCATAATTCTTCAATATCTTCATAAGTATTTTCATCAAACTACATCTCTTGCACATTTAAGCATGGAACTTTAGTAGCCCAATCAAAGTCTACCTCATGGATACACATCCCCTTAATAATGGATTAATTAGATTATACTTTATTGACACACATTCCTTCAAATATGGAGGCATCATCTTGTGGATTGTCCCATCTAGGCAAGTTTACAACATTAGGTTTCTCTAACTCACTCTAGAAACCCAAGCACAAATGCTACCATTTATCTTCTAAGATATACTAGCTAACCTTGACCTCCATAATAGGTTCATGAAGGGTGTCCTTGGTCATGTGTAGGGGTAGATAAAATCAAAATGATTGACATATGGTTGATGTACGTGCTAGATCATGATGATTAGGCACTTAGGCTACTTAACTAGTTGATAGATACTCAGAGTCTCCATTTATGCTTAGATATATGCCTCCAAAGGTTGATGTGTTGAAAAACAACACCAAAAATCCTATAACTTCTTGGACAAACAATCCCATTGAGCATGCCAAAAAACTATTATCACTTGGATTTTCACCCTTTGAGGAGATGTCTCAACTCTCCTCATCCAAGTGGCATAATTGAAACACCTCTAAGTTATGAGTAGCCTAAGAATGAGGTGAATCTCTAGATAGGGATAGATCCCTTGATGTTCCACTTATAGATCACTACCACACCTAAAATTTGTGAGGGAAAATGGAGATAAAAATGAAAGTAAAATATCCTAAAGGAGGTGATACACTAAATTTTGTGATGACTACCAACCAACTACATGTTACACATGAGAATAAGGGACTAACAAAACATACACTTATCTAATCTACATCTTCTTACATGAATATTTCATTATGAGTTTATGATGAATGTTTGGGGTAGGAGGACTAAAGAAGAGGCCTTGAATGGCACTAGTGAATATACTAACTCATCCAACCATTGACACTTCATGGAACACTTCACATGACCTACAAGAAGAATTTTTCTAACTATAAATAGGTGAGAGAATGAGATAACATGCTAAGGAAACATGAGTCATCACTAAGCAAGATAAATCATACAAGTAAAAATAACTATGAATAGTCATGAAAGAGGTAAAAATCAGTAGTCTTTATTTATCCATGGTATGAAAATGAGCAAGGCTTCATTATACTCAGGTGGAACATGTTTTACAAAGGCCAAAATGGCTAGTTCTTATAGAACTTGAGAGAGGGAAGAAAAGGTAAATGTCCAAAGGTCATAAGGACACTTGTAAACCTAAGAAAGTGAGTTACTTGTGCATGAGAAGAGGATGTGAAACTGATCATGTAAATTCAATAAATCACAAGTGTCACCCCAAGTCATGAAACTCTTGAAAGGTGGCGTAGGAGTTCTCATTTTTGGCTTTAAAAAATACCTTCATGATTTAGCCCTATTTTAAAATACCAAAATTGGATAGGGATAGGTCTAATGATTGGGATGAGAGGGAAGGATTTCATACATGCCTCTCCATACATTGGTTGTAGTTTTGATCATCTCGAATCTTCCCAAAATGAGCTATCATCATCTATAGTTAAAATAAATCTTCTTTCACACACCTTACACACTTGGCCTCAAATTAGATTTAGTTTCCCATTTAAATCCATAAAATATAGTGGATGACACTTTTTAAGAACCTCCATGGCCTTATATGCATTAGGTACACCTTAAAAGTACTTCTTTTTTAAGTTTTCACACTTCTCACCATCTTGTTCACTATGTCAGTTCTGAATGAATGAGATGAAGAAGATGGTTGAGGAACTTATGAGTTTTTATGAGGCATTAAATTGACATGGGAGTTATATTGAGTCTTAATCTTCCCTTCCATGTGATTGGCATCTCTTGAAACCTCCTATAACCTGCATAATGAATAAAATAGTCAAAAAGAGCAATTTGTTACCCTATCCGTATAGATTTCGTACAACTCATCCTAATGGTGGGAAGACTGAATGATCCTTATACAACATCCAATAATTTTTTAGGGAAAAATATTCCATTTTTGTGCATTATCTCCTTCATTTCCTTCATCAGGTCTAAACTAAGGGTTTAGGAGGGGTTTAAGTCATTTTTGTTCTTAAGCTTTGTTCATAAAGACCTAATGTTATAAATGCAAACCAATTTCACTATAACAAATATCAAGACACATTATAACCTCTATAAAATACATTGGCATCCATTCACATCCTCAGAGGAGATGTGAGCACTTAAATTTGGTCTATCAAGCCTTTTCTCCACTTTTCACAAGCCTAAGTTGTCCTAAAGTCCAAAATTGACATTTTCATGGCTTCCTTTGCATATCAATAGCTCAGAAACATCTATTATGACCCTATAAACATTCCCAAATGGATTATAAATATTATATCATGCTATAATTAGAATTTATTCTCCATTTGGCTTCTAGGCCTAAACCTTGCTTACTAGGCTTGCCTACAAACTTAAAAACCCAAAACATCTTGTTGGGTTCCCTCTTATGAGGTGTTTTTCATGTTTTTATAGATGTTTTTAAACTTTAAAAACCTCATTTCTAGTTCCAAATATCTCCTTATCTATCCTTTAACCATACTTTCTAAAACCTGTCAGTTTATGCATAAGGGGAAGTAGCCTCTATCTAAGATAAAATAGAGGGTACTTTCCCTATTTACTCAGATAATTTTAAGGTTTTATGAGATTACTAAAGTACTAAAGAGTTTTTTTACCAATTTTAAAATCTTTTTCTTATCAATAGACCTCTTAACTCCTTATATATCTAAGATAGACTTCTAGAAGAGGCAAACTATGTAGGGTTCCTTCAAATTGTGTATTGCATTTGAAAAGGTCTTATCTCTATTTGATATCACATGGTAAGAGATTATTTAAATGGGTGTCATAATTTTTTAGGTAATTCAAAACATTTATCATCTCACACCCTTCCAACACTTCTCATTGTATACTTTTGAGTTTGATTGTCTTAAACTACATATTGTATTCCTATTTGGGAAGAACCCCTATAGGTGGTCTTGCAATAGTTGGACCCTAAAATGATGTTACATAACCTTATTTATAAATTATAAGACTATTTGGAAATTAATTGGATAAATTTATCTCATTTTCATTCCATTTCCACACTAAGAACACTACTTCTCTATTCACTATCTGTAATAGTCAATTGTAGATGAATTTTTGAGGCAAAAAGCCTATAGATTGACATAATCCCTTAAAATTTATGCCACATGTTCCTTAGGAATATTTTGATCTCTTTAAGATTCATTTTCCATCAATTAATTTTTATGTTTCCATGTTTAATCCCTTGTGATGGGTGATGTGGATTTTGACCCTTGGTTGTCGGTCCATAACCTTGGAGTTAGGCATACCTGTAGGTGCTTATGAGGACAAAACCATGCCTCTCAAATTTATTTGATGACCTTTGAAGAATTATTATCTTCCTTATATAATTTGGACCACTCCAACCTAGATATATGCCTCATATTTTCTTTTTGGGGTGCAAGATCATTTAAGGATTCAAATCTTGTAGGTGTTACTACCTAGTTTTAGTGTCTAAATAGGCAACTTTGAGCCCTCAAACTTATACCTTCCATTAGTTATTTTCCCTCCATATTTTCCATATTAATTATCATATATGGAGACTACTAGGTTTATTCATCAATATTCCTCAAATCCTTTAGTACCCATATTACAAAATATCAACAAAACATCAAGGAACTATGTTTTGCACTATTTGGGGATTTGATCCCTGAACACTATCAATTGACCCTAAAAGGTGATCCACACTTTCATTTTCCAAATTAACACTCAAAATATGTTTGTCTTAAGTATTACCACATGTTAGTATTTTAAATAGAACCTTACCATACTCTAATATTTCATAAATGTACCTTTAAGGCTCTGTGGTACTACTTATAGGTGGGCATTTACACATACACAAGCAATGAATACAAATTTGGATAGTGATCAAGAGATATATGTTGGTGATAAATATTAGGCCCTCACCAAGATTTAAAATGTATTCTCATCACTCTAGGATATTGAAACACCTATCAATACTTCCCTTTCAACATGGCATCCTCTCGAGGGCACCTGTAGGTGTACTTAGGCTATATGCAGGCAATGAACCTAAAATGTTTCATGTACCAAAGGGAATAGCTTCATAATTATTTGATATTTTCACAAAAGTATATACATGAAACATCATGATATCTCAGGTCTTGGGACAAGTCCATACTTCTCATTTTTGATGTTTTCACTTTCTATAGGCACCTATAGGTGCATATTTCTATCATATGGCTATGTGTGTGACTGAGGTACTAGCACATTCCTCTCTTATACCAAGTAAAGGTTCATATTTGATTTTATTTCTATGATATTATGTTAAACATCATGATATTTTCATCACACATCCATGAATCATGATAATCAGGCTCCATGCATGTGATTCCCTATGACTACAAGTGAGAATGAGTAAGGAGTTGACTATGAGGAATGGTAAGACTAAAAGCTAATAAAATCATGGTGTGATGAAAAAAATTATGAAAATAGGTGATAATATTGACTTTATACCTGTATAAATACATATTTCATCTACATGAGACCTCTTTATGGAACTAACATTTTGCAAACAAAGAAAACCTTTGAGACTTCACATGGTGACACCTTCTTGTAACATGAGATGAATTTCTCATAAAAAAGACATGAAAAATGAAAATAAGCATGAATATAATTTTATAAGATATCCAAAATCCTCTATATTCAACATCACCAATTGGATTATATGGACTTGTCCAAATTGGAGTAAAACCTATAGGGTACAGGAAATAATGTGTAGAAAAACAAAGTCAACTTGTTATAGATGGTTCATAGAGAATGAATGACCAATCCTTAAACTATTTTTATGTAAATGGATCTATCTTAGTTTAATTTCCCCTCCCAAATTCATTTGACTTAAAACATCTTCTACTAACCATACCAAACACAAACGTGCTGACCACTTTTGTGTGTCTAGAAGGGCAAAGAAATAGTAGAATGGTTTTGGCTCAAAAATTTTAATTATAGAGTATGTAAAGCATGGAATTTTTTTGAGGAATCTGAATATTCATCTCACAACATTATCCCATGTGTCACACTCCCTCATGGTCTGTACAAGTGCCAAACTCTTCCTTTTTTAGTTGATTTCTTGATTTTCATTTAGATAACCTACAAGTTTCAGATGAACTTACATTATTGATAGGGAATATGACTTATTAGACATTTGAAATGAACTTAGGGCACTTTGACACCTTTAAAAACATGCCACTTGCATTTATGACCCCTAAATGGCTTCTAAATGACTCAAAATGACATATTGACTAATTAGACCAAGAACAAGGCTAATATGGCATTAAATGACATCAAATAACTTATAATACACCCCATGAAAAAATATTATACCCCTAAAACATCTAAAAATCATGTTTTTACCTATAGGGGTCCCAATTTGACCTATAGGGTCAAATTTGGCCAATAGGTACAACTTTAGAGAAACTCTCAAGAGAGTTACTAGATATATATTGACATTACAATGAGGTACATACTGAGTTGGATTTCCATAGATTATCAACATCCTATTTTTTGGTTTCAAAATATAGATTAGAGGGAAATAGATAAATTTAATAAAGGATATAAAGATAAAAAAATAGAAAAATGTTGAAAATAATTTTGGGTTTTATACAAAATTAGGTACAAGTGTAACAAAACCATATGATTTCTGAGTATTATGTTCTCATGTGTAGAGTTTTATGTTTCTTGAGGAATAGTAATAATATCAATTGGGGGTGTGATGAGTTAATAAATAAATCATAAAAATACTCCATGGAATATCTTATTTTTATTCCCTTCTACCATTCATAAGTAGATAAAGTTTTCTTTTGTACTCTTTCCTATCAAATAGTGTTAATAAATAGGATGTAGATATCTTTGTGTTTTATGTCTAATATTTTTACTTATGAATAAATATTGCATCATGTACTTTTATTATTGTTTTGTTTTTACTACTAATTTTGTGCATTCAAATAAAAATGAAAGATCATTAGATGTAGGGATCAATAGCCAACATGTATAAATTAGGTAGGCCAACTCGTAGTAACTATTAGTTTGATTGTGTAATCCATGGAAACTACGAGGTTGACTATTTCAACTCATAACAACTACTAAACTAACTAATATAACCCATAGTAACCAAAACATGATTCTTAAGATGCATAAAAAATGGAAAAATAATAGCAATTGGAAACAAAACTGATGGAAACTATAACATCTAAATATATAGTTACATCGACTGGTAACAACTATATGATTCTTGATCTAGCCTGTATCATAACTAAAATCATTATACTAAATTTCCTTATTTATATGATTTCTGAGCCATAATATTTAGTTGTGCATGAAGGAAAAATCATAAAATTTATGTAAAGGTGGACTAATGTACAAACACATCATTCACACTCTCTTCTCTATGGACCATACTTCTCAACTATTGTAACCATGTCACTAGTAGCTCTATTTTATATTATATCTAATTGATCTATCATGTAGAATGAATAGGATATTTACATGGATTCTTTTGTAAATATTTATTAAGAATAATAACCTTCCTTCTCTATTAAATGTAAGAGAGTAGGACCTAGAAGATGTTGTTTTGAATATTAAAGTGTATAGCAGATAGAATATAGTTTGATCTCTTGTAATATTTTGATATATAAATACTAACATTGCTATAAGATTCATTTAATGCAAGCATAATTGATTTGAATTAAACCAATTATTCTTAAGAGAAGGATTGGAAATCATGTTTGACCAAGGAGAGCTTCCTTGCAAAGAGTTATGGTGAAGATCTTGATCTATTAATTAGTTGTTTGTTTGATTATTACTATTTTTTCTAAATCATTCTTTATGTTTAAATTTTTTTATGTTTGTTTCAATAATTGTAATTGATACTTGTGTGAATTCTCTTAATTTTATTCAAGAATATTCCAAACTATAAATTAATTATTTCATTTATTTCTATAAATTTAATTCTTTCAAGTGTGGTTTAATTACCAACACTTTCATTTCATGTAATTTAATTTACACAAGAATTCATCCCTATACATAACCTATAGATCCTCAATCTATGGAAATAACTAGTGTTGCACATACAGTGTCCAAATCTTGCCAAGTATACACACCATGTGTTGAAAAATAGTGAAATTAGTGAAGTTAATAAACCAAGTGGTTGCCTTGTTCTTGTTTTTTCGTCGATGGGGTTGTATATATAGTGATTGGACTATGTCAGTTTAATTAGTGGTTTAAATATTCTCATCAACAATCTTAACAAACATTTATAATTTTATTATTTGATATTATGTTCCTAACTTAATTTATATATATTTATAAATAGATTACATTTCCTAAAGGATATGATTCCATTATGGAATTTAAACCATTTATTCTTTCATTCCTTACTCTTCATCCTATGATTGTTACATATTTGACCTTCAGATGTATAGTGTGTTGACAAGTGTTTTATTGTGAATTGGATCTTAGAGTCTTAAAGAATTTTATGCATAATTATGAATTTTGTGTAGGTTTAAATTATTCACAATAAATATCTAGGCAATATTTTGTAATGGTGGCATGAATATCAAGTGATGTGTATAATAATGTGTTGTACAAAGCATGAATGATATAAGTTGAGACTAAATATTTAAATCTTGGCATGGGTAATCTCCACATGAAAGTGGTAATTTAACCTTAACACCAAATTATATATACCTTTAAATCTAATTAACTCCATTCCTTTTTATTTATTTATTTTTTTTGGGGGGGGGGGTGTGCTTGGTTTTCCTTAGATCTCTAAAACATGGATCTAGGTGTTATAAATAATGTGCATGATCTATAGAGCTAATTGGTGGTGGAAAGTTATATGGGCATGTTAAACATGTTCCTTGACTATTTTCATGGTGCACATGATACAATAGGTACCTTTTGGAATTACATGGAGTTGTACAAGTGGCCAAGGCACTCAAGGTTGAACCATGGGACTACATGGCTAAGCATAAATAATTAGTCCTTAATTTATAAAAAAGCACCCCAATTATATTATGGGATATTTTAAATCATGGTGAAATCATCTAGAGAGTTTATGTATCATGGTTGGATCATGAAATCACTTGAATACTTCTATATCTCTTACTATTGATTGAGATGAATACTAGTTATGTACACATTGTGGTGTTTGTTCTTGTATGGATGTGAAAAGAATACATTTTAGGTGTAAAATGGCATGCCATAACATAATATATCATATCTAAAATTATGGATAGCATATTTGAATTGTAAATTTTGTGTGACATGTATATATTTGGCATGGTAGGAACTATTATATCATAGATTTTAATGGTGCAAATGAGGCATTATTGGAAGATTAGTCACTTGACACTTATTTCAAAAATGAGGTTCTTCATGTTATTACTATTGATTATTAAATATAGTGAATTCCCTTATACACACATCTATGAAATGAATATAGAAATTTTCTTAACATCATGAATTATTGGTGTGGTAATTCTACTAAGATAGGGAGCATCAGGATTTAATCTCTCCACTTTTATGGATGGCTCATCTTCAAGATCCTCTAATCTTATGCACACAAACAAGTTATTATGTGCATGACACTCTACACATGAGTGAATATTAGATTTTTTTTATATTGTAACATCTATCTATATTGGATGCTTTATCTTGTCTAAAGGTTATGTATGATTTGGTGTGAAAAATGTTTCATTACTACATTTATACTTTTACACCTCCTCAATGTGTTCCACATAGTGAGAGGATTATCCCATCCTCTTAAATTTAAACATATTCAATATGGAATGAATGAATATATGTAGGCCACTTTGGTACTTGATTAATACATGTTTCTAATACTTGAAGATGCCCAATTTTTTGTAGAGGTCATGGAAGGTGTTTGTGTAGGATTGGAATAATTGGTCATTTCCTTGATATAATTGTGACAAATAAAAGTAAAGATTATAATAAACATATATGATAGTATTCATCATTTATTTATTATAATAATTTATCCTAGGTTGACCATAAATTTTATTATATTTAGTGTTTCTCCCATAGAGTGTGTGTTTGACACCACTTCTTGATAAGTGAATGCACTTTCACGAGTGCAATATTGGTCTTATATTCATCATAAAATTCATTCATATAAAATTATGACTCTAATTGATTTAACCAATTATCCATTACATATAAAAGTAGTGTTCCCTCATACATAATAATATTTATATTTCATTGAAATCTGGGCAGCCTTGACCACCAAATGCCTTACCTCATATGTGAGTTGATGGAACAAACCATTAAAAGATTTCATCATACTAGCTGAATATAAATGTATTTTTTCTTCAAGATCACTTATAATCTTATATTTAATCATCCCATGAACATCATCTTTTTATTATCTATATTTCACCATCTAAACTTTATTGACATGACATGGTAGGTAGTTTAAGGGATCTTGTGGTGTAATTGGTGTTACATCGAGTTTTATATACTCTGAACACATTCAATGGGACTTGAAAGATGATCAATTACTATGATGCTAACAATCTTGATCCTATGTTTTATTTGGGAAAAAAATTAATATGATGTTGTGTATGTGCATAATTTATATTGAATAAAATGATATTAGAGATAGTAACAAAAATTGAATAGTAAATGTCTCTATATATGTGGATTATGTGCATGACGCACTCTTAAAAAAGATGTATGACTATCTAAATTGGTATTATCTACTAAATAAAGCTACATATCTATAAATATATTATATTCCATGAAGGATAAGAATTTATTATTGAATATGAATTGTTTATCCTTCCATGTATCACTTTTCATCTTCCAATGGTTACATTTATGACCTCAAAATACGTAATCTGCTAAACATTGTTTTGTCATGTATCAAATCTAGTAGTTTTAAAGGGATTCATGTGTATTTTTTCACTACACGTAGGTTTACATGGTGTGTATTTAAAAAAAATTATTTTAAACAAAGGTGGAACATATGTAAAGTTCTATGCAAAATGGTGTTTTGTGAAAAGTGTCAACAATGTAAGTCAAGACTAGATAGATAATCACATTTTAGCATGGGGAAGTTCTAATCAATCCTAAATCATCTAATGATTTTAATGTCATGTGATTTGTGCCTTTCAAGTGGGGTTTAAATGGTTTTCCATGGCTCTCTACAACATGGATGATGTGTGGAGATGCATAGTGGTGGAAAGTTAAATGATTATGTGCAACATGTTCCCTAGTTTTGTGTGTGGTGTGAATAATAAAAGATGTTTTAATAGTAAATAAAATTTTGAAAGTGACCAAACCACTCAAGGTTGATGTGTGGCTATTTTTGGCTTCTTTTAGATCATCAATCTTGCTCTCTTATATGGTTTTAATAAACAACATGAGCTTTAGGTAACACACTAATACATATTATATTATGTTTTTTATCATGCAATATTATCTTCATTTTAATCTAACACCAGTTAAAATATGTCATTTTATTATTTATAATCCATACTTGAATGGTGAAGGTGATACTTATAAGTACAAGCCATAAAACTAGTCCATTTAGGTGAATAATTATCTCTATCATATTTTGAAATCCCATTTGAAGACTAAAATTTGAGTGGTAATTGTAAATAGTTTCAAAAACCTTGTCTCATGTGCAACTATTTTGGTAAGTTAATCATATTTTTATAAAATTCAATGCAAAACATTATGAATAAGCATATTCTCATAACTTAACTCATGTTGAGTTTTCAACTTAATAATGATAAATTGAAAATATAATGCCATAATATGGAGATTTATTTGAAGAGATGATAGCATTCATACACATTTATATAGAAAACATAAAAAATATTTCATTCAAAAAACAAAAAACAAAAAATGATAAGAAATGGGAGATTCAAATGAAATTAATATCTCATTGACCAGGGGAAGATTCATCCAAGTTATTCACTTTCTGGTATTTTTATCATCATCACACTCGATAAGGATAGTTTGTGGTGACTTTGTATTGAACAATGTCCATAATATCACTATGAAAAACGTATTCCACCTAAATGACATCATTGATCTTTTGGACTAGATCAAAGATGAATAAATATTCACAAATATTTATCTCAAGTCTATATATCACCAAATGACATTAGTAAAACTTATTTCAAGAAAAAGGAAAGGTATATACAAGTTATTTGTAATGATTTTTAGTTTGACCAATGGACTTGAAATCTTGATGTGAATTACACATGATATCTTGTGACTTCACACTAATACCTTTTTCATTATCTACATAAATTACACTATAATCTACAATAAGAGTTAATAAGATTACAATGCATATTTTGAGGAGATTGTGACACACCTTATACCAAAATTTTAAACCAACTTAGGCAAACATACCTTTTATGTTACTTAGGTTCAATAGTTGGGATGCATGACTCTCCATGAAGGTATTCATCTAGAGCTATAAAAGATATAAATATTTAATTAATGTCCAACATCTTACAACCAAAAAACTTAAAAGTGTTATTATATAATAATATCTATTAGTGGTTTATTTTGTTATCTTCTCTCCTCTCTTTCTTGTTCAATCAAATATTTTGAGCTAAGTTAGCATCCTAGTGAACACTTTCAAAACATTAAGAATTTGAAGAATTTAAATATATGCTATTATTTTCACCTATCATTCCAATCTAATACATGTATCAACCCTTAAAATTTTGGACATATATCTAATTTTTCACTTAGTGTTGTATTCATTTAGCCTGGACATCTTGTTGCATATCAATTAGAAACATCCAATGATAATGTGCCAATATATTTTATCTACAAGAATAAATCATATGTAATTATTTAATTATTGAATAAAT